>CM055839.1:11550000-12150000 GCA_029490765.1 Euthynnus affinis | reverse complement strand
CAGTGACAAATAAAACTATTAACTGCTGCTGCTGCAGTTAAAAGGAACTCATGTAGGTTTTTCTAATATTATTGTCATTGTAACCAATGTTTTATGATTTCCTATTCCTGCTGATTATAATGTAATTTAGCAGGATGTTGTCCACTGTAGGGATTTTTGCAGCACTTTGCAGCAGTACAAAGTGTACTGCTTGAGAATAACAAAGCAGTGTTTGTAATGGCGCATTTTCTTGTGCCACCTTTCATCAATGTGTCACCCACTGTGTTACAACTCAGTCAGTTGGGTCTTCAAGGAAGCAGGGTGTGTGTGAATATATGTGTGTTTTTGTGCTTGTGTGCCCACACACATTCACTGACGTACATGGATGTCACCACTGTGTGTGATAAATAACAAAGAGTAGCCTTCCAGTGCAGGAGGACACCATTTCATTAACCCTTCATTAACCCTCGAACACACACCTTGAGCATTTAGGTTATTTAATTACATTTTTCACCTGTTTCAGCTCCTTTATGTAGTGAATCAATAACTATAGATTTTGTAGAGGTCTGTTGTAGTTTTGTGACCACTGGTGAACAAGTGTGGGCATTCCTCCTTCTACTTAGAGAAACAGGAAACTGCCAAACCTGTTTTTTCACATTCCATACCAAAAAATCTTGTTTCTGAACACACCATGTGTATGTCTGTTGTCTAACCGATGCTGTCACTCTCCGGAGTGGTGTCATCACAACTGGAACCTGTAATCTGTTGTGTTGATTGAGTCATGTGGTTGTTGACAGTTTTCTTTGTCTTTTTCTCCTTCTCTGACACACTTATTTCCGCCTGTCTCCCACCCTTTCTTTCTGCACAGCACGCCACCCTGAAATGTCAGAACCAAAGCAGACTCTTCATTCATAAATCTGGGCACAGGGAGAGTTCAAAGGGCCCCCCACTGAATTGAAATTGTTGCAGACTAACACTGGCAAACTCTGGGTTTATGAGGGAATCTCTAAATATTTCCAAACAGGAAGTGATCACAAGATACAAAAGGACGTCTCAATGCAGTCTAGAAATGACTGGTTGAAAACCTGCTTTGTGTGGCTGTGTCTCTTTCCCCTGTTTCTAGTAGCTCACTGACTTTGTGTGGCCCTCAATCAGCGGAGGTGAATGAAAACTCAGATCCGGTTGCCTTCATATGAGGTTTATTATGAAGTGTGAAAGAATTACAAGAGGACATTGTTATTCTGCGTCTCCACAGCAAAAAAGGTTCAGTGAGAAACTGAGCACTACAAATAGCTTTTTTTTTTTTTTGCATGAGGTATTTCAGGGAGTCTAAAATGTTCCATCATGCATCATTGTTCCACTTTCTGTTGAGTGTCACAGACTCCTGCTTCCTTTGTATTGAATCATCTTGTCTTCATCTGATCTCCAGAGCAGCGCGACAGTGGTTCGTGAAAAGGCTGAAGTGGAGGCGGCCAAGGGTGCGGTGGAGGGCCAAGCAGGACGGCTGACACAAGAGGCCGAGCGGCTGCGCAGGAGGGCACAGGAACTGGAGAATGAGGTGGCCAAACTCAACCGCATCATCGATGAGGCCAAGCTACAGGAGAGCAGGCTGGGAGACAGAGTTGGCCGACTGGAGGTGAGCTGTCAAGATGCAAAAAAAAGAGGGAATCTGAGTCGGTCACAGAACTGCACTGATGCTGTTTGAGCAGTTACTTTCTTTATTGTCGTCGCAGCATATTATATAGAAGTCTCATTTATCATAATTTGCACTTAAACAGAGAGAGAAGAAGCAACTGGAAGAGTCTTTGGCTGAAATTAAGGAGCAAGAAGAGGAGATGTCTCGTGCCAACCGAGCATTAACCATCCGGCTGGAGGATGTGCAGGTGAGCTCGCCACACAGTATGTGGAAAACACATCTCGATTCCTACCACAAATACAGTTTGATATATTCACTGCTGTGTCCTTCTATAGAGGAACTTGGCCAAGCTGAGCTGTGAACACAAGGAGTTGGAAGAGAGGTTACAAGAAGAGAAGGTTCAGAAGGAGCAGTTCAAGAACATGAAGAATGACATAGAAGACGAGAGGAGGCTGCTGGACCGTACCATCGACAAACTGCAGAGGGAGGTGAGTGTTCTTGAGTCTGTACTACAATAACATCCATCCAAGCAGTTACCTTATGAGAAGAGTTGGGCTCTGATTGCTGATTTCAATTGTGATCAAGTTAGTGAAATGTTTGTTCAATAATCTTCAAGTCTAATAAATACCATATCAGATTATTTTAAATCTAAGATTTTAGTGGTAGTTTGTAAATGTGTTTAAAAAAAAAAATAGCAAGTGTCCACTCAGTTTCACAGGCAGTGCAGGTAAGCTTAAGGGGCTCTTGAAGATGGGAATCTAGTATTGGAAAAGAAAATGTTTGTCAGGCAGGTGAAAACGTATATGTTTAGAAAAACCTCTTATTTACTGTAGTCAGAAATATTGGTTTAAAACATTCACCTGTTGTCAGTCTGAGGTCAGAAATACAGTAAAAGTGTAAAAGTAAGAGTGCCTGAATATTTTCTTTTCCATGAACAATGAATTATTCAACTTTTGTAATTAAAATTTAAGGGATTCAGAAGGATTCAGGTTCAGTATTCAGATTGAATTCATTCCTTAAACCTAGCTTTAATCCCCTACTTTCTCTCCCTCCTGTTTTGGCCTCCACTCTCACTGTGGCTGCAGATGAACGATATCGTGGAGGCATCACAGTCGTCCACTCGGGAGCTGCAGGAACAGATTGATATTTATAAGGAGAAGAATCGTCGGGAGCTGACCGAGCTGCAGAAGCTTCTGAAAGAGCGAGGACAGGAGCTTGACAAGTACCTACTGGCCAACAAAACTCTGCAAGAAGAGGTACAGTGGGGCTGTGAATGCTGACGCTGCTTTCATGGTTAGAGTGGTCAAATCAAGGCCATCATTAGTCAGGCCAACCGAGCCTCCCATGCACAACAGCGCATGAGCCATTGTTCTGACTCAGCCAGTTCAACATCATTATCCTTTCAGAGAGCGATGTCATCACTTAGGTATTTTTGATCCCCCTCTCCAACCCAAAACATGGTATTATACTGAAGCAATTGCACCGAGTCAAGTCATAGAAAATCTTTTTATACTTATTAAAATTGATATTTAAGCTCAGTTTTAGAATTAAACAGGAAATGTGATGAATTCCTTTATAATCCTTTGATGTGTGGTCATGTAATACGATGATAGTCAAACTTCCTAACCCCTGACTGCTCTGCATTTCTTGCACTGGAGCTTTTTATCTTTGTCAGCACTTGAATGTTAGGAATGTTTTTGTTGAAATAGATGAATGTGAATAATTTGTGTTAGTAGGGACGGCTCATGTTGTTTTATTTAGTTATCAAACATTTACTTAAAAAGAAAGGGAATATTTACAGTGACCACCCAGAAATAGTTTTATAGTTCAGTGAAAATAGAAACATTTGTGATATAGTATAGAGTAGGCATCAGGATTACAGTCATTTAAAGTCACACATTTATGATAGATGATGTGTGATATTGTCCTTCCATGGATTTGTAGCAAGAACATATTGTTGTTTTCCAAAGCTACACAGCAAATATGACAACACTTACTGTTTCAAGTTCAAATGTCCAGTTTCAAAGTTTGATATGGTTGCATGATAATAAGAGGAAGAAATGAAAAGAAAAAATATCTAATATGTGCAGGTTCCCTGTGGAGTTTTTGACCACTACAGTAGTTTAGATGGGCGAGTCCCTGAATTGTTTGTGTCTTGTTTACTGATAGCACACACACAAGAACAAAATGCACACCATGAGCTTCAGGGGGAAACACATTTCTGCTGACTGCAGAGGGAGGTAACTGTTAGAAGTAATGTGTCATAAAAAAAGAAAAAAAAACATTACAAAAACATTTCAAAACATTTCAGAAAAAGTCAAAACATTAAAAAAGACACGTCGCAAATGATTTATGAGGTAGGAAATACATTCAGCATGTTTGTTAGGCCTTAAGGACACACACACAATGTACCCGAACACTGTAAACAAACCCTGTCTGTTTATATGAAAGCTCAGCTTGGTACCTTTTAATAGAGCTTTTGGCAGGCTTATGCTTTGATTTTAAGCTCAACACGCTTTGAAAAATATATGAGATTTTCTTCTCTGGGTGGGAAATCTTTCTTGTAGAAGTTAGTTGCAGCCTTTACTTGACATACTCATATGCTGCCACTCAGTTTTACAGATTAATTGAAATAGATGTGCCCGTTAGTGTTTAATGTAAGGATAAGGTCAGCGTACAGGTTCTTCCTTTTTTCTGTCTACATCCATGCTGATGTATCGTTGTCCAGCTGCCTCACAGGAAGAGGAGGATGTCAGTGTTGTGATATCATTGTTGTGAAAGCTGTGCTGGCTGGACTCACATCCTCCTCCTCCACCTCTCCTGAGAAACTGATTACTCTGGACTGGACGCAGTGAGCGCACTTTTCCAGCTGTTCTCCAATGCCCCGTCAGTCTCTCCACCCATGTAAACTTGGCAGACCATTACTAAAATTACCAGTGTAGGCCACATACATCCTTCTTTTTCTTCTTTATTTAACCAGGCTAAAGTCTTGTCGAGAAGTCATTCCCTCATTAATACAGCAGTTCATTAATTTCCAGATTCTCTCACAGGAATTTAGGGCCTAAGAGAGGACGGGCGATTATCTCATTATTACACTTATTACGTCTTTGTTTGCCCAGCCTTAGTTTTATTTTCATGATGAAATATGGAATAATTCTACACTAATGGCCAAATATTTGTTTCGGGCGAGCAATAAGGTTCAGATGATGAATTTTCGTTGTTGTAGCATTAAGCAAGAGGGCAATTGTGGGCGGTGCTGCTGAATGAACACAGGAGGGAAACGCTAACTGTGCTGGCATCATTAGTCCCTCAGAGGAACAATATACTCATTTTCCTGAGAAGCAACTAAATTGTTGTTCTTTGCAATTACATTTACACTAAAGCAGGGTGACATGTAGAACACTGAGATGGGCTTTCAACAGGAGAGCTGGGTTCAAGCCACTTTTACTGCTGAAGTATTTATAGCATACAGAGGGTCCTTTAATGAGACACTGAACCCCTGATAGACCAGTTTCACTGATCCTCAGGGATCAAAAGTGTGTCATTACTTATGCAGGACGCTTTAATGTTTTAGAAATAAAAAGCAATGATGGTTCCAGTAATTTTACAGATGTTGAAGTATGTTAATATATTAAAGTGTCTTTTTTCCCTCAATGTAGCTTTCACGACGAGAGGAAGACCTGCGGCAATGTAAGCAGGAACGAGACGAGGCCGTGCTGAAGGAGAGGACGTTGGAGAAAAAGGTTGAAGATCTTGAGGTGGAGGCACAGACAAACGCCCACACTAAAGAAGATAAATCTCGACACCTTAAGCTCATGGAGGTAAACTCATGATGTCAGATAAAGCTACTGATGAAGGTTTTGTCATTGGCAGAGGTAATTTTACAGAAACACACTCAGACAGCAACACTTAGTGACCACACGGATGTAACTGCTTTGTTCTGCAGGACAGGATTGCTCAGCTGGAGTTGGACCTGGATGAGGAGCGTCAGAGTGGAGACCAGCTGATGGACAGGATAGACCGAGGAAGAGAGCAGGTACAACACACACATACACACACTCAACACATTTTCATTATCAGTGCTCACTTGTGTCAGTGACCTGCTGTCCATGTTCACTTTAGTTCACACAGACGTGACTCTGTTCCATCTCAACCTGTAAATGATATCCAGATCTCCTGTTTCTTTGTCTTCCACCTCTAACATCATGACTACAGCCACTAATATCTGAATAAACACCATCATGTGACCCACACAAAACAGTTTCAGGCATCAAATATAGTCCTACATGATTCATATGTAGATTGAAGGTTTATATCAGTGCTTTTGTGCACATGCACACACTCAGGTGTGTGTGTCTTTATATTTAGTTTCCACATTCCAAAATTTCCAGTTTATTCGTGCTCTGAATAAAGTGGACAGGTTATTGCTTTGTAAGATGATCTTGCATAATCATTCAGGTTGGCAGCCTGCCAGCATGGTCTACGAACGTCTATCCAATTTTCATGCATCAGTCACAAAAGACCTTTCTTAATGCGGAGCCCGGGCCAAAATATGCAAGCTGCCAAATGTCTCAAGTTTTCAGGTTGTGGAGTTCACTTGGAAATTACGCCCTGTAACTTCATCGTTTCAGAACAAATCCAGTTCTTGTGCTTGATCTCAGTTTTTATATCCTTGCAAGAAAATGCTCCAGTTTTCCTTCCTTGCTGATAAAGCTGCTGACGGAGGCGCTGTGAACTGACATTTAGATGAAGTGACTGTGCTTTTAGGTTTGTTGTTTGTTCGTGGGAGAGTGCTTACTAATCAGAGGGAGGATGTTGGCTCTGGATTTTTTTGAAATAACACTGTAATATAGCAACCCAAATATTTTTGTAGTTAATGTATGTATCTTGTCTAACACATGGTCCACTCATTTGAAACTCCATTATGTTAAGTATAAAGATATGAGTTCTTAAGGTAGGCCTGTAAGATTTGTCTTGGTTACAGGTTCCCTTCAGTCTGGAACTGACACATATTCACAGGTACTGATAAAAAAATTTTAAATAAAGTGCGTAGCGACATCAAGAGAGGCTTAGTGTGGTCGAGTATAGTATTTAAATCTCCTTAAATGGTTTCCCTTTTTAAAAAAAATACTGGCAGAGAGAAAAGAGTGGCATAGTGACAAAGTGGCATTGGTTCAGCATGAGGCTGAGGTCGGTTGTCAAGGCAACGCTCGAGCTTTGTGCAGTCAGAGTGGAGTAGGTTGAGTGGCCGTGTTGTGTGTTTGCCTGTGCGCAAACACACACACGTGCATGCGGGGTAGCGGGCATGTGTGTGTTCTAATGTCTGTGGGGAGGAGAGGGGGGGGGGATGTATGGCTATGGGGTGGTGGGGTTGCAGCAGAGGCAGCAGGAAGAACACCTGCGTCTCTCCTGGCACCAGGTGCTCCTCTCCTGTCTAAATGAGAGTAATCTCCCCTCTCCTCTCCTGCCGTCTCTCACAAAGCAGATTAGTTTCGCTGTATGTTCCAGTCTGCTGATTCAGCTCCCTCAAGCACTGTGCTGGGTGCACCAGTTATAGGGGCCATCGTTCATCAGAGCAGCCCACTGTCACCCACTAATTGGCATAAAATATCACCAATTCAAAGCTCCTCTCACAAAGGAAGAACCATCACCGCTGTATCGATTAGTTTTCATCCTCCCTCTCTTTTGAACTTGGCTTTCACTGAACAGTCATGTTCATTCATTTAGTTTGTTATCCTCAGTGAGTTGATACACAGTGACACCAGACTGATGTTAAAGGAATAGTTTGACATTATGGGGAATGCGCTTATTTTTGCCATGAGTTAGATGAGAAGATTGATACTGCTCTTGTGTCTGTCCATTAAATATAAGGCTAACAGGCGGTTAGCTTAGCATAGCCTGGCTCTATCTGAAATTAACACATAACTGTTAAACCTCAACTTTTAATTTGTACACTGTGGTTTTTGTACAGATTAAACAAATGAGTGTTTTCTTTTGTTTGTTTGTTTTTTGAATGGAGCCAGGACAGTCATTTCCCCCTGTTTCCAGTCTTTATGTTAAGCTAAGCTAACCCTGGCTGTAACTTCATATTTAACAAACAGAAATCAAAATAGTATTGATTTTATCATCAAAGTCTTGGCAAGAAAAAATAATAATATTTCCCAAAATGTTGAACTGTTCCTTTTAATGTTGTTTACACACCTTACACAAAAGTTTAAAAACTGAAACCGTTTGTACAGTCTGGAAGCCAACAGCAATATATTCTCTGCAGAAACTACTGTTATTGATTTTTTTTTTTTCCCCTTCTACAACCTTGTGTCACTGAGACGTGACATTAAGAACTCAACAAAAGGTGGAATGCTGCCAAACCAGAAAATCCAGCTCACCAATTAACTACAGCCTTTTCAGCGTTAAGTCTTCCATTGTTTTGCATTTTGACTCACTGAGCGCTACAGTAGGTTTCTGTAGTGGGTGAGACCCAGACAGTGTCTGATAATAATTGTCATCAGACTGTGTGGGACCGTAGAGATGACAGTGTCTGGACTCGGCTTGACAGGTGGAGCAGATGAGGAATGAACTCCTGCAGGAGAGGGCTAGCAGACAAGACCTGGAGTGTGACAAGATGGCTCTGGAGAGACAGGTACACACTCTCCTGTCTGGAGGAAACCAACTACACACAGTTTTACTCTCCAAACTCAGACCAAAGCACCAATTCATTTCATTCATACATCTTCTCATTATCATTCTGTTTCTTGATCAATTTGATCCATTCCCACATCAGTCTCCAATATTCATTGTATAAACAGACATTTGTCCATTCAAGCAACTCACTACTTTCCTCTTTCTGACCTTTCTAGAACAAAGACCTGAAAAGCAGAGTGGCTCATCTAGAGGGCTCCCAGAAGTCCAACAAAGAGGGCCTGGTATCTCAGCTGGAGGATCGCATACAGGAGCTGGAGGAGAGACTCGAGGGGGAGGAAAGGTGAGGTGTTTAAGATGGAAGTTCATACTTTGACACTGATGGATTTAAGTTACAAAGTTGGAGCTTGTGTTGGAGCAAGATGGATTTAATTAAGATAGATGTATTGGTATTGTGGCGATATCATGACTTTTAAATAATTTTCTCATTTAGTGGAACCAGCTGTCTCTCTCAGGTTATTAAAGCCATGTAGAGAATCTGACCAACTCTTAATTCTTTGTGTTCTAAGTCAGTGTGATGTGCTACATTACATATATGGTGATGCATCTTGATGCATGTGTTGCAGGGAGCGTGCCAACCTGCAGCTGGTGAACCGTCGGCTAGAGAGGAAGGTTAAAGAGATGATGATGCAAGTTGAGGAAGAGCATCACTCAATGCAAGATCAAAAGGACCAAGTACGTAAAATACACTCTCAAGTTCACAATAACAACATTTAGTACAGAAACTGAATGGAATAAGTGAGCCTTATATCCGCCTTTTAACTGTATTTGTTGATCCTGAAGACTTTTAACCCACTATGTGTTTTTTCCTTCTTGAAGTTGAATCTGCGTCTGAAGGCCCTGAAGAGACAGATGGATGAGGCTGAGGAGGAGATCGACCGACTGGAGCACGGCAAGAAGAAGCTGCAGAGAGACCTGGACGAGCAACAAGAGGCCAACGAGCAACTCCAGAGTCAGCTCAAAGCTCTGCGAAGTGAAATCAGGTAAAATAATGCAGAAAAAAGACATAACTTTGCTTTAAAACAAGAAGATCCTTAAAATTCACAGATATTTGTATCTTAACGTGCACTCTGTCTCTCACAGGCGTAAGAGCAACTCTGCTCCACTTCTCAACAACCTGGATGACGACGACGACGATGACATCAGTACTGATGGGGAGACGTACTTCAGCTCATCCTCAGGGTACAAGCGCTCGTCAAGTCAGGACAACATGTTATCCACCTTCACTTTGTAAATAAACCCTGAGACCGAGGATAAAGCTGCTTTCTATGCATCACTGTCGGACCAAACAGCTGGAGATCCTTTACTGAAATAAACTCATCTGTTCCATGTGCTTCTGGAAAAACTGTAGATATTACACTGAAACAACACTGTGAGAGTTTTCCTCCTCATGACATGGTTTTAAATATTATTTGAGTTTTAAGTTCACATCATTATCCTGGATATCTGGGTTCAAATTCTGTGTCCATTAAATTCACTCAGTATTATTTAAGCAGCTCTGAGATTATTGGATCATATCCTAAAAGTTTGTTGAACCCGTCCTGTAGAAGTACAATGTAAATACTGTTTAACTTTATATGTCTACATTCCCACATGAAGTCTCATGTGAAAATCTGTCAGTTCTGTTCTGAGCGGATTTTCCTTTGTTAACAAATGGATTACATGTGCTTGTCAATGATTATTCTAGCATTAGTAAACTTGAAGAGGCACTCTTTAATGCACTGTAAAGCAAACAAAACCAGTACTGCCTTTGTGAACAATATGAGGTTATTAACCCCACTTTTTATGCCTATCAAATATATGAATATTAACTTTTGTATCATTCATTTAAATTAAATATATTTACGTTTTTTTTTTTTTTTTAATGAATGAAGATCAAATCCGAATACATGAAGTGAGCAGAGCCAGGGTGTTTATTTTATTTATTCATGGTTGAATATACAAAATCCTGGCTCAGTGAGGTTTTTAGGGAACAATACATGAGGGACTTTGTACACATCCATTTTTATATTGTTTTATATCATTGAATGACCGACAATACATCCACTGAATTGTTATCTACTGAAATACTTTCACACATGTTACTCCTAATAATAGTGACATTACAGTATTGCTTAAATAACTACTGGGAAGGCTGTGTGCTTCATGTGATCATGTAATGACGACTTAATTAACTTTCTTTCTTTGTCTTTTTCTGTGATTATTGATTCTGAATCAGACTTCTGATCAGTTGCAATTGGAGCAGTTACAGCCCTGAACAAAGCAGTAGATATCAATACCATTTCATCCCAGAAGACAGTTTTATACGGGAAACACTTAACACACTTAAACTTCTATCTGGTGATTTGTTTTCTCCTGAATAGGGCAGTGTTAATACTAAACATGCTGAAAGTTTTTTTTTTTTTGGCCTCATACATGTGTATTTGAATTGCGATACTGTGTACATAAGACCTTAAAATACATGTAAAGAACAGATCTGGGCCTACTTTAATATTCCTTTAACTGAATGAGGGAATCACTTCAGATGAAATCAATTGACAATCGATGTTTTACTACACTGTGATGATTTGCACTCTCTCACTAAATATGCCCGAGTCTGATGTCTGTGGAGGGAGAGTGGATTAAGACAAATTCCTGCCGCTACCTCTCTGTACACATTTGTATGTTCATAAATCCTGCTGAGACTAAAATAAAGTTACTTCCACTTAATCTCATACCTGTATGCTTTTTCTTTTGCTGAACTATGCCTGACACCTGACTTTGAACATTCAGTCCCCCTCCAGTCAAAATATTTGTTTTTCTTCTTGTGCCTTCAGTTGAATGTTTGAGCTTCACTCTGCAGAATGATGTATGTGCAGAGTTTGACACTAGAAGGCTGTTTTCACATTCATCTGCTGAAAGTGCAAAGTTTCTCTGCTTTTATGGAAAAAACCCATAATATTTTTATACATGTCTTAAAACATATCTGGAAGAGATCTTTGAAAAATAACTTGAGTCTGTGCATTTAGCATTGACATCTTCTGATAGAATCTCCGTGGAGTCAAACCAGCTGTCGATAGCAGCTCTTAATCATTAATTATGTGTGTGTTTGTGTCAGTATTTTCCCTGCTGGAACATAAGAAGCATATGCATCCTGTGTTCGGGTCTGATCACCTCACAACAGAGAGCTTTGTCCTCCTTCATTGTCTCCTTCAGTTTTGTTACACAAAAACTGATTCCTGGTGTAGAGTAGAAGCCCATTTGGATTTAGATCACTTTGTACAGATCTGTTTTCACTTTTTTTCTGTTCCTCCGTGTCAAAAGTCTTCTTTGATTTAATTATGTAAAACAATAAAATATGATATCTTCCAAAAGGGGATGGATACTTTTTTAATAGATGCTATATGTTGCTTTTGGGGTCTGACGACATTCATTAGAGACAAATCTACAGCTAGAAAAGGAGGTGAATAGATTTAGCTTTCTTATTCTCACTGACTGACTGGCTTTTGTTAGCAGGGCATGACCTTCATTTGTTGCTATTCTGTGTGGAACAAACAAATCAACCTTTCAAGTGCCATAGTATTATCTCTCTCTCTCCTGTGTCAAGCCAAGCAGTAAACTAATAGGGGCTGCAGAACGGGGGGCTTAAAAGGGGAAAGAAGTTGTGTATGCTTAACAAGGTGATCATTCTTGGGATTCCTTTATGTGCTTGAGTGACTTCAACCAGAGTGACTGCTGGGAAATAAAGAAGTAGACAGCTGAGAGAGTTATCTTGGAAGGGACAGTGGGTGTTTTTTGAGGTGGAGGGATAGATTTTTGACAAGCTGCTTGTTTTCACACGGAGCTCTGTATCCCATAGTTATAAACAGAAACATTCAAGTTTTGTCTGACAGGGATCTAGAAACAACTCTGCAGTTTAGAGTAGTGGACAGGGAAAAAAACAACTTGAGATCATTTTTATAAAAAAATGTCACAGTGCCATGCTGCCCTCTAGTGGTAATAATGGTAAAGACCAGGTTTCATATTGTAGTTCTGGTTCCATGTGATTTTATAAAAAGGTGATAGAGGATCAGAAAATAACAGAAAATGAATATTAATAAGATTTAAATTATAATGTTATTTTGTTATTAAACCTGAGTCAGATAAAAAACTGGGTGCAAATTGGTGCAAATCAAGCAGTCACTGTTAATCGATAGGCATGCTTATTAATGTCTTTCATTCATTTTAAACAGGTAAGAGCAATAACAAGGTTCACAGTTCACATGGTTTGTAAGTGGGAGTGAATTCTGGTCCTTATCATAAACTGTCAGACCTCTGAAGACAAAAAGGGAAGTCTCCCACTCCAGCAGCCTGTTTATCTCCCAGATACTTCCATCCTGATGATTAATAGCTTTTGAATATAAATAATGACCTATTTGAGTTCCTTGGTCTGAACTATTGTCTGTGATCACAGTGACAACCGTCTGACAGCTTACTTTTAGGCCAACACCCTCCAAGTTTATTGTGTTTTTGTTTTAAGCAATACTAATAACATTACTCAGGTTCAGTATAGAAACACCAAACATATGGTGGATGCCTTGGGCAGTGAATCCTTTCAGCACAGCAGGACAAACCTGCTTTCAGGGGTTGTGTGTTTAGAGTCATGTATCTCAACTTCCATGTCATCAGTTTCATTATGTAACTTTCAACTTTCAATTTATTACAGTAAATGCTTCCACCCAAGCAAACGTCATATCAAATAAAGTGACTGGTTATGAGATCAGTGTAAAATTAGTCTACTGTGATTTTTTTTATGATAACATTTTATTGCATTGTAAAAATGCTTCAGACAACAGTGTGAACACCATATCAATCACTGTCAGCTTAAGCTACAACAGAGAAGTGAAGAGAAAGAAAAAAAGAGCAGTGATGAACTAATCAATAATTAAAAATGGATTTTATTTTACACATTTTATACAATAACTGTTATGTACAAGCAAATCCACTAGTCATACGTAATACAAAGAAAACTCAGTAAGTCTCCATCTCACTTATAAATCACTGAACAATTGATTTATCAGGGACTTTTCCATTAGAACATTATTTTTCCATATTACGTACAAGAAATTGATTGCTTAACTGTTCCTCTGGCTCATACAGACTACAAAAAGATTCTTTGTAAGTAATCCAAAATCCACAGTCCTCATTGGTGCAAAAATTAATTCCATAGTTCAGTCAAAGATAATAAGGCCTCAGCAGTGTGAATTAGACGAATCAAGTGGGTATCTTCCAAAGTTACTATGTTTTTAGTAAACCTCAACTTTGTGTCACTATCCTGTCATCACAAGGGAATTCAGTCAGTGGAGACACAAAAAGGGAATGTTACAATAACAAGATTACAACTTTGGAAGGTACCCACTTGATTTTCTCACTTAGGCTGCTCAAGTCTCATATTAACTCCAGCTGAAGTTCAGAAATATTTTTTTGCACAGAATGAGGAATGTAGATTTTGTCCCCCATCACTTCATCAAAAAATGCTTTAAGAGGCATCTCTTTGCGGTCATTATGGACAAGAGGAACAGCTGTAGTGATCAATAATACTTTCAATGTACATATATTCATGCGTGTATTGTTTAAAGACAGACTTGATAAAATGTGAACCTATCTTGTAAAGAGTACACATTACCAGGCAAGGAAGTTTGTCCAGCAGATTAAATCTATGTGAGTTCAAGGTTCCTTCAACCCCAAAGGAATGGAAAGAAATGCACGTACTTTTGAACTGCCAATTACTTTTTTACGTTTGCCACTCATTTCTGAAAACTGAAGCAGGAACATTTTATCACAGACAGCACATTCATCTGTCAACAGTTGTAATGGTGCTCTGGTGTCAAGCAATTACTAAAACACAAGTCAACCAAATTCCAAAGCTGCAAGAATACTGAGCAGACAACATCGATTGCTGTTGGTTTCAACAGATAAATCAAACTTAAGCAACTGCTCCCACACAGGACAGAAGATGAGACACCTGAACTGTGCTGTACTGTACTGTACCCTCTGTGCAGCAACAAACAATACATGAAACATATTACTAGGACAAAATTAACTCCTAATTATGACTGTTTTCATCTGGCAGTTGCACACATGTTGCTCATCAGCTTGTTGGTGTACAGGAGCTCTGCTAAGGAGCAGACTGAATGAGTGCAATATTTTGCTTTTTGTCCGTCATGTGTAAATTGAGAGTTAAAAATGTAACTAAGGTTCTATGAATTCTGGATGACTACCAGAGATGGTATGAAGTATGAAGATATGCATGGCACGCATGCGCAAGAAGTCAAGTCATGTGCAAGCAATCTGATAAAGTGGCCTGGCACACAGCAATCATCTCCTACAGAATCCAAGTGACAGTAACTCTGGCGGTCATCCAGAATCAATAGAACCTTAGTTATTCATAGCTAAAGTATATAAGGGGTATCCAAGTATGAAATACATCTGCAGCACAGATGTCACTCAGTGGAACACCCTTCAAGGTGGCTCAAAAAGTGGGGACACTCCTGTTGAATTTACATTTCACTGGGGGGACCTGGAAGCCAATGAGCCTGTATGCTTAAGATATGGTATCAACAACCCAATTCAAGAGCTTCTGTTTAGACAAGTCCCTTTCCAGGGGTTTGAACATAGAGGAACACAAAGATTCTAGGGTGACAAGCAGATCCCATGAAGGCACCTGTACAGGGGACCATGACTGGAGAGCACCTTTCAGAAAACACCAGGGGATGTGACTCCATAGTTCAACCATCCACCAAAACATGGATGGAGACGGAGAGACCCTTATCCAGCAATATCTGCAAGTAACTAAGCAATGTAGGCAGAGAGCAAGACTCCTGGTCCACGTGTTGATCCCAGCACTAACTGGAAAAGAGTTTCCAATTGTTGGCATACAGCACCCTCGTTGAGGATGCACAAGCATTGATAATGGTCTGGACCACAGCCTGATTGCAAGAACTCAGTAGTGAGCCGGGCCCTTCAGCAGCCGAATATGCAGCTGAAGGTGATCCAGGTGAGGATGCCAAATGCACCCCCTCAACTGTGACAGAAGATCCTGTCTTGGTGGGAGAGGCCAAGGCACTCCATTGAGAAGTTGACAGATCACAGGAAACCATATCCTCCCTGGTCAATTTGGAGCCACCAGCAGCACTGTGTGGTTGTTTATTCTGTGAAGTGTCACCATTGGTAGTGGAAGTGGAGGGAAAGTATATAGGAGGCAGTCTGGCTAGGGGTGTGTGAGAGCATCCTGCCCCAGTGGGCTGGTTGGGTCTGAGAGGGAGAACCACAGCGGACAGAGTGTCAATGTTTTTGAAGTAAACAGGTTGACATCCATTCTGCTGTACCTCCCCCAGATCATCTCAATCACCATCGGGTTCGGTCTCCACTCACCTGGAGGGGGTTTTTGGCGGGAAAGCATGTCCTGCACACCTGGCAAATGCATTGCCCAGAGACTTGCAAGGGGAGGTGAGGCCCATTGAAGGAGCCTTTGAGCCTCCCGCAGAGTAGATCTGGTGCCCCTATGGTGGTTCACATGATAAACTGTTGAAGAGTTGTCTGACCAAAAGCATGCATGCTTCCCTTCCAAGAAAGGAAGAAAATGCCTAAGGGCTAAGTATACCGCACGCAGCTCAAGCACATTTATGTGCTGGAGCCTCTGCTGAGGAGCCAGGTTCTCCTAACTGCCCTGTGGTTCAACACAGCCCCCCAGCCAAAGAGAGAGGAATCTATTACCACTATCACCCAGCAGGAGGGAAGTGAACCTAAGGGAACACTGCGGAACAGGTAAGTCTTGTTTCTCCAGGTTTCTAGAGATCGAAAGCTTGCTCAAGACCATCACCATCCTGCTTTGGTGACTCTTAGGGTCAAGGCCCAAATTGTCAAACTGTTGATCCAGATCCAGAAACAAAATTTCTGTTGCCCAGATCCGACCCACACTCAACACTTTGAGTACTTTCAGCCAGCCCACATATTGTGTGGAATGATGGCACTTGGGCAGTCTGGTCCTGTTTCCCAGACCTGGCTCACAAGCAAGCCGTATGTCAACCAAAAACAAACCAGACAAACCAGAACTGGTCCACCCAGAATACACATACCTTTACCAAAAAAAGGCCCACATTTGATTTGGGATATTTGGGCCATATTTGCTTTTTCACATGTGGGCCATTTCAGGCTCACATCTATTTTGTCTGGGACAGAAAAAGGCCAGCAGTGCTGCCTCATTGTCCGAAGTGGCCTACTTCTGTATGCTATTTGGGTCTAGAGGGATGACAATTAGGGATGTTGTTGCTGCTGTCAGTTTGCCCAGTAGCCAGAGGAGCCATATGTCATCCTTGTTCCTCTCCAAAAATGACAGACAAGGTTTAAATTTTGTCCACCCTCTGCAGGGAGGGACAGGCTCTCATTAACACTGAACTGAGGGCAACATCAATGAACTTGACTCACTGACTGAGAACTAAAGAGCAAAACTGGATCAAAAGAGTTGTGTTGTAGATCGCTTGCTCCTGGGTTGGGGCACATATAATCCAGTCGTCCAAATAAGTTGAAATCTGCATGCCCCTGGCCTGCAGAGGAGAAAGTGCTGCCACATTGCACCTGGAAAGGATCAGAGGGATGAGGGAGAGGCAAAATGAGAGCACTTGGAACTGGTACACCTGTCCCTCAAAGGCAAAATGAAGAAACTGCCTGTGGTGCGGTGCAACTTGCACATGGAAATAAGCATCCTTCAACTTGATGCTTGTAAATCAATCTCTCTCTGACACAGCCTGGAGAACATCTACTGTGCAAAGCATGTGAAAGCAAAGAATCTTTATGAACTGGTTCAGCTGCCTGAGATTGAGGATTGGGCGAAATCTGCCATTCTTCTTTGGAACAAGAAAATAAGTTGAGTAGAACCTTCTCGATTGAACCAAACGTTCTACATGTTTGATAGTGCCTTTCTCTAGAAGCACCAAAATGTCCCGCCTGAGAGCCCAAGACCTTGTGGGGGTTGCTGACGGCAGTCATTCTAACCCCGTTGAACTTCTGGGTTGATGCTTGAACTGGATACTGTATCTTTTGAAAAAAGTTGATAACACTCAAGGGTACAAAATCAAGGGCTCGCAGCACCTGAGATATTGCAAAGAGAAATCGCTGGCATCTGGATTTTGGGAGTCAAGCCTGACTCCCATGGCCTTTGGGTGGCTTGGGGAGTGAGTTAGTAGGGGCTCAATGTTTAGGTGCTCTATCCTTTGGCATCTGAAAGGCAGGTTGTAGGGGGACCATTGGAGGTGGCCCTGCTGAAAGGAGGCCACACTCTTGAGTGTTGGTTGCAGGGCAAAGAGTGCTGGTGTGTCTCGGTTTAGGCAAAGGTGCCTGTCAGAAAGCTGCTGCTTGACTCTGTTCACTTGCGCACTCCACTCCAAGGTCTGTTGGGCTGTGGGCCCAAACATATGGTCTGGAATGACAGGCAGTATGTGAAGTGTCTTCCTGCACCCCTCTAACAAAGGTGAATAGGCAAGCTGCACTTGGCACTGGGCTAAGGTCAAAGTAGCATCAGTCTGCCAAGAGTTTCCAATACGTCCCATCCGAGCTGCTATATCATAGCTCTCAGAAAGGAGGTCATCAGTTATTCTACACTGCCGGTGTGAACAACGTGCATCTGGTCCAAGGGCTTCATCTAGAGACACTATTAGAAAAGCAATGGAAGTACCAATGGCGGGCATCTAGTCTAGACCATATTGGGCAGCATCCTTCATGGCAGCCAAAGCCCTGCAGTCACTCAATGGGTTGAGGAATGCCTTGGGGTCTGGCTAGCACCTCTGAAGTTAATCAAAGTAGGACTCACAGGGTGAAACTCTGAAGGCAGATGGTTGTGGGATGTGCTTGTAAAAGGTATTACACAAAGCTGCCTGTATAGGAGCAGCATCCAGACCAAACCATGAGATGGACAATTGGATGGCTTGCTTAACTGTAGAAAGACCAGTCTTAGTGTCCTTCAAAGGATCTGCTCCTGACCTATGGGAACCTGTCAGCGAGGAGAGGGGGGACCTCCTCTCCAGTTCCTCCTGCGCTCCAGCTTCCTTGTCAGTAAAATAATCCCCTAAGGCCACAATAGATAGTGAGTCCTCATCATATTGGCTTGCAACAGGGGGTAAAGTAGTTAGGCCATCACTTTCATCATAGGTCGCTGCCAGACTGTGAATTAATAAGAAGGGGCTTAATCTGAGCAAACACAGAAGCCAATGTGTCAACTGTAAGTAGCATCATTATATTCATTTTTTCATAGCACTGGAGGCATCACCCTTTGTGTGCCTGCGGCATTTAGAACCTGAAGAGGGCTGAATGCAAGCATTCCTGAAGGAGGTAAGTCAGCCTCAGTAGTCATGTTTCCATTAGATTCACAAAATCATTTTAAGTGAAATTTGAAATGTTGCAAAAAGGAAAATGCAAATTAGGTGCTTTTCAAGCAACTGGTTTAAAGCAAATAAACTAGGATACAGACACATAGTTTCATCAGTAGATGGTTTTATGGGCTCAAATAATCTTCCAGCAAACAGAGTAGAAGAAGTAGAGATTTCCAACCAGAAACAAAATAGTTATATTACATTGACAAGAGAAAAATGGAGAGAGGTCTTCAGGAATTTGTTTCAATTGGGCATGGTGTCATTGTTCTTTCATGTCAGATAGTATTGGTCATGCTTCATGCTATCTGAAGAGGCCAGAAGAGGCCAAAACAATTGATCAGTCATGTGAGTTAAATGTTTTCTACGTCAATATTTATTCAACAAATGCATTTCCATTACCCATTTTACACATAAACTCTTTTTTGACATTTCCAAAATCCACCTCAAGTGAGCGTAAAAGCTTTTTTGAGAAAGTTTTTTTTTTTTTTTTTTTTTTTTTTTTTAAATTTTGGCATTTCCAAATTTTTAATGCAATACTTCAAAATGCACATAAAAATAGGTCAAACTTGACCATTATTGTGGTCATCTCTGCTGACAGCATGCAGCTGCAATAAATGCAAGCATTCTCTGTCAGTGCCTGTCTCAGGTGTTCGATGCCAAGGCATGATGGGCATCTGTCATGGCCATCCTCTGGGCTTAGAGGGATCAAGCAGGGGTTACAAATGGTTCATGTGTGAACAAAACTTGGCATGTACATTCAAGACATAGTGCAGGATGTGTCCAATGAGTTTGATCAGGATTGCCCTAAGACAACTTTATTTATCGCTAATTTCCTTTGTCAAAGTTTTTTTTATTGGTGGTGGCCATGGTTTTGGACCGATCTTGCCCATTTAAAGTAGAATTGTGTATCTCAGTCCTACAAGGTGGTATACTAAATTTGGTGTTGATACAGTCATTCAGTAAAGAAATACTTTCCAGTTATGGTGCCAAGTTTCATGTGGATAATGATGAACATGCATCAGTCAGTATGACACTTCAGATTTTGGTTAATACTTGCCCCCAGCATATGTGCACTGTCCACCAGGTTTTGGAGGTACAGGTTTTCAGCATTTGTGGTGCCTCTATCCCCAAACATGGCCCACATCTTCCCAGACTTCTTCCAAGACTTCCATGATGATGATTGGACAAATTGTAAATGAGTTATGGTCAATTTCCTGCAGAACCCCGCCTTTGCACAGTTTTTTGATTGATGGTGGCCATGTTCTTGGACTAATCTTGCTATTTTTAGTGGAATTGTCTATCTCAGTATTCCAAGGCTGTTTAGCAAATTTGGTGGTGATACAGTCAAAATTCCAAAAGTAGATGTCAAATTACTCCTCAGTTTATGCAAATAAGCAAAAAATCCATCATGGCAGACTTTTATGTTTCACATGGCTTTTTTGTAGAGCACATTGAGCTTGACATGTGTGTCAAATTTCAAGTCAATCGGATTCATTGTGTGGGTGTCCTAGCCTTTCAATTATTTTGTTTTGGAATGTGAATTATAGCACCACCATCTGGCTGATTGGTCTCACATTGATGGCTGATTGGAAACACACACTGACATTATTTCCAGTTATTGGGCCAAGTTTCATGTCTCTAGCTCATTCCAGCTTATGGCAATTTGTACTGCAGCAGAATAAAACAAATAATAATAACTCTGAACTCTAAAAATACAATCAGTGAATATCATATGTTTATGGGAGAGGAATTCAACATGACATATGATTTGGACAGAGGCCTGGCGGAGTGACTAGCAGTAAAGAAATACCATTTGTTTGATTTCTAGTTACTAATTAACCTCTCAGCCCTGTTGAAATGACCTCTTATGTTGTCCTGAGATTTTTTCTTTTCATATTTTGACATTAGCTAATAGTATATCTTTGTTGAAATATAATGTACAGCTCAATGAGGTATTGCCAGGCGACTTAAATATCCATTCTTCTGAGTCTCTAGTTTCTATTGAAAGGGAGTGACTGTGGGCCATTCATACAAGGAATGTGATCTGACCGTCAGGATGATTGTCTGTCTGTTGTGTAAAGATATTTGACAGGATAAGCTGGTGTGTTCAGTAAAAACAGATGAGGATACATTTATTGTGTGAAGGTATAGCTGTGTGGCAGTAGGTGACAGTAACATTAAAAAATAATGTTTGTTGTGCTGCCTTCCTTTTCATTACTATCCTCTATCAACTGTATCAATAATTTATTGGCTATAGCAACTCCTGCACAAAGAAAGTCACCTCATGTTTCTTAAGTATAAACCTGTTTCTGGCTTTCTTTAATTTGAAAAAGGCTTTTTTCTTCTTCTCCCCATGGCTGACCAAGCTCTTGATAAAATGAAAGAAAACTTATTTAAAGGTATATTTTGTTATTAATACAGTAAAATAGGCAAATATTTGTGGTAGAATAAATATCCTGCAGCTGTTTTATCATTATTAAGGCTAAAAAATGTTTCATATAGCCAAAACTAGAAGATATTATCAATCTCCTTTACTGCAAATAGAGAAGTAATTATGCTACTGGCTCCTCCTATTTGCCACCCCTATTGATAAAAAGTGCTCCACCTTTCCCACCCTAAGTTGAAATCCGCCCTGTGAATGTCTTAGTCTCAGGGCAGGAGGCACAGACTAGGAAAGCAGGTGAAATGTGGCCCGACAGGTCTGATGGGAATGCAGACAGACTCAGAGAGAGTCAGAGAGAGAAGCTTGGTGGTTGCTGAGTGACTGACAAGCCTGTCAGCCAGGTGGATTTAGCAGCAGTCAGGCTGGAATTAGACAATGACATAGTTGTGCTTAAGCGTGGAACTGGTCTGCACCTGGTCATTCCCTACACAGAGAAAGGAACCTCAGACCCTGTGGACTCCCACCACCACCACACTTGACAGAGTGGAATTTCCCTCCTCTTCCCTGGCTGGGGCCGGGGGCAGATGGTCGCTCTGAGAGTTTGAGCAGAACTCAGGAAGGAGAGTGAGAGGAAGGGTGGGAGGAGGGGAGACAGAGAGGGAGAGGAAGAGAGCCGAGGAGTGGACAGAAGAGGAGACATGCTTCGCTACGGTTCAGGACGAACTGTTTCCACCACCACAACAGAGGACTCTCCAGAGTCTTCAAGTGAGGTAAGAAGTCCCAGAGAACAGTCAGGACACTGAAACTCTCCCTCTGTCTCTCCCCTTCTCTCGTTCATGTATCCTCTGTGTTTTGTAAACATCCCAGTGGTTTTTTCCTCCCTCTTCTATTTGTCATTTTGCTTTCTGTTGTGCAGTCCCTTTTTTTCTAATCTGTATGCATTGAAATTACTTTTCTCAGTGTATGTATGTCCCAGCTAACATTTTCTGTTCCCAGATCTGCTGAAAGTTCATGTTTGTAAGAGGATGTGTTCACTTACAAGAACATGTAATGGGAGCTGAGTTTGCAGGAGGCAGGACTGTCATGTTTATTTGAACAGCTCTCTGATAAAACAAGCCTTTGTACTGAATTTTCTTTTAAGTTATTCCTATTGTTGTTAAAAAATACCCCATCATATTTTAGTGAACTGAGTGTGTGACATAAATGAATACATTACTGCAGTGACTACAGTAAAATGAGAACATATTTGCTTGGTAGACACTGAACAAAGCACCCACGATACTGTAAACTTTTGGTCGGATGTATCTGTAGCAAGCTTTCAGAGCATTTACATAAACTTTGTTTACTATTCTGTTGCTGTTGCCTTTAAAAACACAAGGGTGGACTGTTAAGGTCTGTGAGTTTCTGTGCTTCAGGGTCAGTGATGTTTTCATGTAAACTATAATGCAAAATGTAGTTTTGCTTGCATAACATCAGTAACTTGCCTTTTGTCTGTTTGTTTTTTCCAGAGAGGGATCAGACGCCTCAGGTTAACTCTCCATGCAGGAAATAATGGAAACAAGGAGCCCAAAACTGCAGACACAGTAAGTTGTATATCTCCCTCATTCCAATTCTACAATTAGCCATGGTATATCCTGCCTGTAAGTCTTGCCTGAGAGCCCCATTTAGATAGGTACATTTTTAATGAATAGAGTCAACTGAACCGAATTTTGTCAAGTTGAACTGAATTTGTCTCAATGAACCAACTGAAGCAGTGTGTGTCTGTACAACAACACACACATGGTTGCTCTTAAAAATAGTGACATGGGTTCATTCAACATGTATACAAATACAAATTCTCAGTAAGAAAGATGACGGAACCACTGAGATTTATGGCTTTTTTTTCATCTGCAGCCGTTACACAATCATGACAGGAGGGTGTGTGCGTGTTTTAATGCATTCACAGCTGTTACACATTTACTTCAAAGCTCAACTCAGACTGTAATCTATTCCATACAACAGATTTTTTGACATACTTTAGCTGAACAGACAGTATATTTGATATCTCCACTTTGTCAGATGCATCTGAGAATTTAGTTGAAACAATACTGACACAAACACTGATAACTAAACAGACATAGCTCATAAAAATGTATCATTTGCTCTAATGAAGTGCAGAATTATATTATTACAGTAACCAGGTTTGTTTCTGTACATAGTAACCGTGTGAATTATGATTGTGAGCACACGCTGCAGGCTGTGTGGGTGTTTAGTGTAGGTGGGTCTGCCCCGGTCTTTGTTTGTGTTCAGGATCTGTGGTCCAGAGGCTTTTGTGAGAACTGAGTACAATATTTTACTCCTTGTTGGCACTGGGGAAGTTTTTGGTCTCTTTAACTGAGCAGGAGGTGTGTTTTTGTATGAACCTTGGCACTGGGAGCATGGTGTTCAAACCTCCACCCGCTGATAGCAGGCTGCTGTAATCTCTGAATGTGCTTCCCTTTGGGAGGGCGTGGCCATGACTACTGGGACTGATGACAGAGGACAGTCTGGTCAAGAGTTAACACACACAGAGTAACACACATTTGCTCAGTGATGACGTGTACTTCAGTGTGTGTTTAGTGAGGACTTGACTGTGCAGCTTAATTCTCTCTGATACACATCTCCAACTCTAACAGCGAAATGAGCAGTAAACTATATGACATCAGTTTTTATAGATGATCAAGTACCTCAAGTGTTATAAAAATATTAGTAGGATATGTTGAGAGTAAATAAAAAATAGTGCATAAAAACAGAAAACAAAATAGAAAAGCTAAGTGTAAAACTACTTTAACCTACCTTATATACCACTGGGATGATCAACACAAATGCATGCTTTACACAAACTGTCACAATAGTATTTTAAATAATAGTAAAAAAGAAGAAAAATAATGTTTCCAAATAAAATATGCACAAAATGATGCACAAGACAACTAGAATTTCTCATTCAATGTAACAGCACAGCAGTGCAGGCTTATATAAATTCACTGAAGTGCTAAAACAAGCTGGTACATATTTTGGCACAATGCGGATAAACATAACTTCAAAGCTACTTGAAGAGTTGAACTGAAGGGGAATATCAGGGTTCAAGAGGTTAAAAACACTGTGATACGTAACTTTGTTGTTGTTGCAGCAACATTCAGTTGAAATGCCTGCACAACGTCAAGAAAGGACACAATGTTGATAAGGCTTGATTTAACAGTCCAGTTTTTTTTAATTGCATTTATTCACACAAGAAGCATCTTTTTTTTTTGCCAAATTTCCACTGAAGTTGTTCAATCTCTCGAGGGGATTTTAAATGTGGGCTAGGATACATGCATTTTGTGTGATTTCTGTGATGGAAAAAGAAAAAAAGGGAAGATGTGAAGTTAATCAAGGAGAAAGGAAATGACTAAAACTTCCTCTTCCAGAGATATCCAGAGATATTTGGTTTCACTTGGAATGCTGATTAAAGTGCTTATTTACTATAAAATTAGAAAGGGTGTGTCCTGCAACCTGACACCATATGGACACAATCCAACCAGTGACTATGACCTAGATGAGGCGTAATACATCTGCACCATGACACACACACACAACTAAGACACAGAGTTGTTACATATAGACATTTCTACACCTACAGCATTAGATTTCATTGCTACAATGACCGAAAGTCTCTTCAAAGTGAACTCTATTCAGCCCAATGAGCTACATCAGAGGGTCTTTATACTGTGACTTCAAAGACAATGTTCATGTTTGTGTCACAAATAAGGAGCAAATTCCAATTAATCGAGTCCTTCACAATACAGTTATATGATATGATAGAGCAGTCAGTTAATGTGCTACAAACAAGTGACACAAGAATATGCTTGACAATGCACTGACATGTAATTATTATTATGTAATTATATGCAAGAAATGTAAGAGGCCTCTTTCAGCTTTTACATGTTTACATAATTCAGGTAGTTCAGGTAATGGCGTCTATGAGCAGGTTAAGCTCCTCATGGCAACAAAACAAAGGAAACTTTGTATGCTCTGCACACAGTTCCTTCCACCAATATTACATGGCTGCAGGTTCAGCTTTACCTGGTAAACAAAGGCATTGTAAAATTCAAAGCTGAGGGCAAAGCACACAGAGCAATGTGATTCTGAGATCGCAGAGAAGCAGTATGCAGTGCACAGTGTTGTTAAAACATAAAGATTGCTGTTCTTCCCTCTCTTCTGCTGGAATTCACATCCGCCTGTTAGCAGGCCTTCACCATTTCTCAGCAGCATGTCGTCTGTAGATTAAGTGGTGGAGAAATGCAAGGCTCGGCTCTGTCCACAAGGCAACACTGGCGTCTTTGTTCCAGTCCTCTGCACTCTTATCTCTGCTAGATGTGGAGACTGACGCCTTTTTCTCTGAGCAACAGGTCTTGCATGAATGTTTAGTTTGAGCAGAGGTTTTTGCGATATGTCATCTGTCTGTCTATTTATCTATCTATCTTTTAAACTAATAATTAGTTTGCTTGAATTCATGATGTCATTGTAAGAACATATTTTCTAAATGTAACCAGAAACAATGAGAGACCAGAGCACATTATTCCCACAGATACTTTTCTGATTAGAAGGTATCAGTGCTACAGAATGATGGCAAAATAATAACACTTATTTTGACCACTTTTGAAGCGTCCACACATGGAATGAAGTAAATCACCCACAACGTCAGTTTCAAATCTGAATTGTGTTTTTTTTCTCTGCAGGATAAGAAAGATGAGAAAAAAATATGGAAGAAGAAGAATGGGCTGATCCAAAGAGAGAGTCCAGCTGGCAGGGAGTCACCTCAGCAGGTAGACAGCCACATCTACCACATGAATAATAGGCATGACACTGCGACACATGTGCTGCTTTAGCATGTGTGTCACTGACATGCTTCTGTATGACACTTTCCTGTGCATTCGCAGGCTGGATATTCAACATGAGCAGATGCTTGTCGATGAGTGTAACAAATTCCATGTCTCAAGTGTATCTGTGTAAGTTTGAGGAGAGTGATGCTGTAGATTCATTCTCACTGGTTCGGTAAAATGTTTTATTAATCTCTGTGTTATGTAAAAATGTAGAACTGAGGAAACAAGATGTGCAGCATCATGGGAAACTATAAATATTCATAAGAGCTGAAATGATTAATGAATTAGTTAGTCAACTAATAAAAAATATGATTTTTTTGTCTTCTATGAAAGTGAACTGAATATTTGGGTGTTGGCCTGTAGGTTGGACAAAATAATTACATTAGACATTAGAATGTTATTATTATTATTATCATTTTGGGCTTTAGGAATTTTGGTTTCATTATTTTCCAACATTTTATAGTCCAAACGATTAATTGACTAATCAAGAAAATAATCAACAGGCTCTTTCTAATTTCCAAACAAAACATTTGCTTCTTGCTGTAGCTTTGGAATATTCATAGAAATTGAAGCTAAATTCTATAATTTATTTTGTGCCTGTGGATATAACAGTCATTTGCAATTTTGTGGTTTGGACCGTTTTCAGTTCTGCTCTGCTCCTGTGCTGGTGTGCATCTGTTTTCATTGGGCGCTTGGTTGTTGGAGGCACAATAGGCAGGAACAGCAGCAGCTCATGTACTGGGTTGCAGAAACATGACACCTCCAATGCACCTTGCATTTTTTTTAGCCATCAGTTCCCAACCTTCTGTTTCCAGTGCTCAGCAACAGTAGTGCTGGAAATACCTGATCAAGTGCACATATGCAAGAATGTTCATCCACACACAAAAACCTATAGTCAAGTACAACTGTGTTTGTGAATGTGCTCACAAGGAGGAACACAAATACAAAAACACAATCACTAAGTCAGCCTTAGTTGGAGGGTGGCTACAGAAACCTGACCGGTGCGATCCTGTCTCCCTCAGCACCTTGGAGACATGACCAATGGGGTGCCAGAGACCTCGCTGCAGCATCATGGACCCAAAGTGTACGGCATAGTGCAGAGGACAGGCTCGGACAGACAGCAGGAAGTGATGGCGCGAGAGTGGACGGTCAATCACCTTCATGATGAGATGAGGTACATCAGGGAGGTGAGTGGACAACCAAATGTCAGATAAACAAGCAGCTAAGCCATCAGTTTACAGTAAACATCCATGTCTTAACATCATGGCATCTGTGTTGTGCAGGATGGATTGCTGTGTAGCTAATTTCTCTATGTATCTGTGTACAGGTGAGAGATTCTCTGGAGAAGGTGAGAGAGCGGATGTATGGGCAGTTTGGAGGAATGCAGCAATCAATGCAGAAGCTTTCACAGGAAATCAGGGTAAAGGATTACAATTATCATGTGGCTGCAGAACTCCCTCATCAAACTCAAACCTGCGAAGCTGTGAATGAATCTGAAAATGCAGTGTATCATGTGTGCTTCTGCAGACTGCCAACACACATCGGAGGAGCCTGGAGTCAGAGGTGAAGATCCGGACGTCGGCCATGGAGAGCTTTGATCAGATGAACAGCTCCCTTATATCCGCTAACATCGGCCTGCAGGTAAACAAATCAATGACACGGAACCTGTGAAAACCTTCCTCGTCACAGCTGCATGCTATTAGGGAAAGAGTTGTATTGATGACTAAAAGAAGTATCCTTTGCAGAAATCCCTTCTGGAGAACTGTCAGAACAGAGTGGACATGAGGGAGGAGGTGAAGACTTTGCGCAGCACCTGTGAGAAAACACAAGAGAAACTCAGAGACAAGGAGAGAGAGCTGGCCGCTGCGCAGGCTGAGAACCAGACTTTGAGACTCCAGGTAAACACACACTCAATCATGCAGTGTAAGCATTCATTCATACAAACCCACATGCATCTGCAGATTTCACAACATTACTGTGGGAGTACCTGATCTGACACATTCACTGAGATAGTGGTCAACCAGCTGGTGTGACAAGTGGGTGCTCAAATGGCCTGCTGCACAATGATCTGATGAGTCAGTAAGAGATGGGGACGGGCAAGTTGTGTAGTACTGTATGGACAAAGAGAAGGCTTTACATACAAAAATGATTCTTTATATGTGTGTCATGACCTATTTTATGTGCCCTATTATATAACTACTATACCTGATTGTTTTCTCTCACAGTATCTGCGGTAGGTTAGAGTGAAATATATAGAGGTCATCAAAATAGTCTCAAAAATGTTCGTGGAACTCTTACCCAGTTTCAGTCAGAACTTGGTATAACTGGGTATTCTCTCTTATTATATGTGTTAGTTCATTAAAAAATATTGTCATTTTGTCTTTTATGGACAAATATGAGGAATAATAAATAAAGCACTATGTGATTTTATATTAGATTATCCTATGCAGTACAAAAACACATCAGCTGCATCTGCATCTTCTACTTTAGTGTCAATATGGTTTAATCAGCACATCGGAGTCATAATTTTTGCTGTGCTGTGAATTGTCCAGGTGGAGTCTTCACGGGAGGCCAACAGTCAGGCGCTGCAAGAGCTCTCGATGACGCTACAGAGGGAGTACGAGGGAAAGCTGCTGGAGGAACAAAGGAAACACAGGGAGGAAATTGAAAACCTACAGGTCCACATTCTTTACCTCTTTGTTCATTAACTGTCACCATGGTACATCACATACAGTATCAAAGCCAATACAAAATAAAAATCATATGTCACGAGAACAAGACAGATGTGTGACGATTACCCAAAATACCAAATTTTTTATTAGTATTATAATGCAGTGTTGTCTAAAGAACACCAGAAATGATAATTACTAAAACAATGTAATTTCATGAGCAGCTTTAAAAATAAGTTCTATATCTGAGCCAAAGTGTATATTTACTCACACAGGCCCAACTGGATGAGTACATCAGGCGATTGGAGGAAGCAGAGAAGAATATCAGAACTGCAGAGGCCAAGATTTCTGAGAGGGATGAGAGGATCTGTGAACTTGAACGTCTACTGGAATGTATGGGGAAGGTAAGGGAATTTTTAAATGAGAGATTAGCATTTTTTTAAAGATCTTAAAACAGTATTCACATTCCATTATGTAGACTGAAACCAGTTTTATGTAATCATTCCTCCAACACAAAGTGATCAAAAGAGAGATCACAAAGAGAAACGCAATCCATTGTAGCTGATGGGGCACAAAATTCACAGTCCTCGGTTTGTGCATGAATGAATTTATAAATTCTGCTGAAGCCAATATGAGGTTTCAGCAGTGGGATTTAGTGGAATCAATTGGGTTTCTTCCAGATTTACAGCCTTGTTAGTATGAAATGCTAAAAACACTTTGGAAGATACCCACTTGATTGTAAAAAACAAGACTGTTGAAGCCTCATCAACTTACAGTAACATAAGAATGCATTTTTGCACAGAATGAGGGCCATGGATATTTATTCACCTTCACTTACATTGATACGACATTAGGAAGAGATCTCTTTGGGCTCAACTTTTTTATTGAACTTATGGGTGTGTGAGTGTCGTAGTAAGATCAACATGAAAAATGTGAGCCCATCTTTTGACATTGCATAACAAATATGGCTAGCTTTACTTTAACTTTACATAATAACCACCTTGAAATCATTTCATAGGAGAAGACTCAACTTCAAAGGAAACTACAAGAATGTGAACAGCGTCTCCGATTGATGGAGCTGACAGACACAACTGATTCAACTGTAGCCAAAAGGTACAAAATAAATGTCAAGTTTGATAAAACAATCCCAACTCAAGGTCCATTTAACAACTTTTCCCTGAAATTTCAACCATAATAGTTTGCTCAATTGGATCTAAAGTTTTTTTGTGAGCTGAACAAGTGGAAAGCTATGGGAAAAGCTTATAAGTGCATCTTGACTAATTTCCAAGCTGAAGAATACAGTTTCATGCCTCAAAAAAGTTTTGTTTTCATGGAGGTATTGAGTTTATTAGTGAGGATAACTGATTGCTGGTCATCTTTAGGTCCAAAGAGCTGCAAAGTGAAGCTGTGGATCTCCGTGAGAGAATCAAGCACTTGAACGACATGGTGTTCTGCCAGCAGAGGAAAGTCAAAGGAATGATCGAGGAGGTGAGGAGAGTTTATTTATCTCTGTGAGCTGCATGCATTTAGCTTTCCTGTTCCTCTTTGTGTTTTGATAGTGGGTGAGGATTAGATACATACATACGTCACATGTATGAATTCAGTGCACAGAAGGTACTTAAAACCTAATCTCACCCAGTGTAGACAAAGGGTGGGGCATCCTGGTGGTAATTAGTGTTTAAGACACACACCATCATATTCTGTGATTGCAACATCCCTGGTTGGATTCCAGCAGTGAGTCTTCATTGTGAGCCAAACCCGCTCTCTCTCCCTCACCATTTCCTGTCTGTATCTCTACTGTGACCTATTGTATATCTAATAGAGGCTATAAGCCAAAAAAAACAAAATCTAAAAAAGCACATTATTGGAGTCTTACATGGCCATTTGTAAGTGTATTGCTCAGTTTGGTCTTTCTTTAAAGTTAATTCTACTGCATAAAATCTTTTTTAAATTGGTCCATGTTATGACCCGGGCTGGCAGAGACCCTATTACAACATGAAAATGAGATTCCCTTCTTCCCAGCTCCCAAGAACCACCAGCAACAAGGAATTTAAATGTTTATTTCATACTTTTGGCTTCTGGGTGGGTTAGCAGCAAAACAACAAACAAAAGGGAACTACAGCTAATCAAAGTGAAATCACCTACTCAAACAGAAAGAAACAAAAAGACAAAAATCACTGACAGAATTCCTAACTTAGCAAGACAGGAGAAAAAAGATTGAACAAAAATGCAACCCCCCTACAAACTTGGGCTGTTGTATATACTTGCAGAGCTATTCACAATATTCCACACAAGAGCATGTTGGTTGGTTGGTTGGTTGGTTGATTGGTTGGTTGGTTGGCTGGAAGTGGAGAGAGGGGAGCTTGCAGAAGCTGGGGGAAGTCTGTCTTTAAACCATTAGCTTTTAGGCTGGAACCAATCAACTCTCTGGAACATCCTACACTCACTCAATCACACAGTCATTCACTCAGCCAATCAGAGAAGCCTGTTACACAGAGCTGCCAGAGCAGGTTCACCAGAGAGAAAGAGAGCTTTTCTTTCCATTCCTTTCTGTTCCCCCACACATACAGTAATTATTTCCAGGAAACTTTCAAGTAAATTACTGGGAAATTGCAGATGTGTAAAATAAAGCATTGATGCGAACAATCTATATAAGATCACAATTGAATAAACTGAGAAGAAAAACACACAATATCTGTTTCCTAATAAATGTTGTCTTCTTGGAATTGTGAAGGTTGAAACACTTCGAGCTCAAGTTGCTCAGAAGGATATGTTCATCTCAGAACTTCTTGACAGAATTGCGATAGTGGAGTGTGAGGTAAGACAACAGTTCACTGTGTGTTTACTGCATGTTTTGTTTATGGTGTGGTGTTGCAATCTCCTGCATGGCTACAGATGATTTCCTGGGCTGCAGAGCGCTGGATATCCTGAGCTTTCAGCAATGTCTGTGTGGTTTTCTTGTGTCACTGCACCTATCAAGTCACTTTCACATGTGAAGTGACTACAGTCTTTTGCATGTATCTGACCTGACAGTGTTGTTTCCTCTTTTCCTTTTCCTAGAATAATGAATTAGAAGACAAGCTGAAGTATTTTATGTCTACACAGAGTAATAGGCCACGAGAGGTTTTGGAAACCAGGGAGATAGGAGTAGGCTGTGATCTGCTCCACAGGTAAGAGGCAAAGTTGAGGAAACATGCTTAGTAGAATAAGGTGTGCTTGACGCTTCATTTGGAGGTGGCTTCTCACTCTGATGTATGACTATGCATCCACAGAGGTGAAGCAAAAAGGCATGATGTTCCTGTTCAATATGAATCATCTCATCTCCATCCCATACAACACCCACCACCTGTGCAACCTTCATCACCCATTCAACATTCATCACCCACGCATCCTTCACCCCCCACATCTCTCATTCAACATCCATCCCTCTACTTAACAACGCCAACACAGCCAAGGACGTTCAAGCCTGCAAACCCTCCACCCAGCAGGCTGGAGTCCAGTTTACTTCGATACACACCTCTCGAGTACAGCCGCTTCCTGCAGTCCAGCCCCTCAGTATCGAGTGGATCGTTCTCCTACGACCGTCCATCTGAATCTGAACCTCCTGTGAGCAGCAGACATGAGGAAACAAACACAGACATACACTCAAGTCCGGAAGAATCCACTTCCTCCCCGTACTCTTCTCAAGTAAGGTCAAGACCACCTCAAGTATATACACCGTTCATGAAACTGATGGAACTAACAGCAAAGATAAACATAGAGTGATGTGACAATAGTTTTGACATTTCTGGAAATCTGTTTGTTTTCTTGCTAAGAGCATTAAAGGTGCAGTGTGTAGAATTTAGTGACACCCAGCAGGACGGACTTGGCAGAAATGGAAGGTAATATTAATAAGTTGTCTTCCATGGAGCCTGCCATGTTTCTATAGTAGCTCAGGATGGACAAACCAAACACTGGATCTAAAGAGGGCCTCTCATGTTTTTTGCAAGTTTTGCGGCCACCATAGGTTCTCCTTAACACTTGGAAGGGGATGGGGAGGGATATTCAGTGGGATGCAGTCTGAAATGTCACTGCTAGATGCCACTAAATCTTACACACTGGTCCTTTAAATGAGAAGCTCAGTACCACTCTACTCTGACTGCTCCTGACCAAAATAGCCTGGCAAATATCACCTGTAACACCACAGTGTTGTTTTTACAGTTTGTTTTTTGTACAAATTAAATAAACAAGATATAATATGTTAATTAGGGAGCTTTAGATGTGCTGGCAGATTTTTGTTCAGAGCCAAACTAGACTGAAGTCTCTCTGCTGGTTGGTTGACAACTGCTCCCAGTCAGGAAAATTCAGCTCATGACCCTAAATGACAAATTGTAATTTTTACACTTCAATTTTGTACAAACAAAACAAACAAGATATAAGGTGTTAAATAGTGTCCTTCAGGAGTGTTGATGGATGTTTTTTGTACCTTTGGACAGAGCCAGGCTAGCTTTTTCCACCTGTTTCCACCAGTCTTTGTGCTAAGCTAAGCTGACTGTTGGCTGCAGCTTCATATTTACTGTATAACAGTTAAACTGGTCTTCATCTTCTCAGCTAACCTTCAGCAAGAAAACAAGTACAATTCCTCTGATACCGTTCTCTTTGGCCTTATTTCCACTGCTGATAATCATTTTAAAAATCATCATCGTCACACAGATGAGATTTGAGAAGTGTTAAGTTGCTACATGCAGAGGCTAATAGTCACTTCTCTGTCACATGTGGTCAAAAAATGAATCTAGTCAGTGATGTAAAAAGTCTTGTAGATTTTCAGCTTACGTTTGCACATGGCACTATTAATGATAATACAATGTTGCATACTGTAGCGTGTAAACAATCTAATGCTCTGTAAATATATTTTGTATATAATGTGCTAAAGGATTATATATTTGTTTTGTTTACAGTAAATGTAGCCCACTTATTTTGCGGTCAACATGGTTTATATGTGTATTTTCCTATAATTTTGTATTGGTTCTGTACAAATTAAATATTAAATATTATTTTGTTATTGTCACATTATGTACAAAATATTTATTAACATATTGTGTGCCTTTGTGAACAGTCTACTGTCTGATCTTGGTGGCGGGAATGAATAATGAATTTCTCAAAATTGGCAACAGGGTATGTTATTAAGTAAATTTCTGTGCTGATGATGTGAGTGTAATGACTTCACTAAGGTGACTGCCATTCCTGAGCCAAAGGCACAAGTATTATCCAGCTGTTGTCTGCCCTGCCAGAGCTATGAGTGAAAAAAAGAGCTTTATGATGTGCCTTTTCCTTAATGATACATATCATACTGAAACTAATGAGAGGCCAGCATATGTTTGAATAATAAAGATTGTATTGTTATCAACAACCAGACATCCTGATTGTGTCAATGAACACCCACACATACAGCCTCATAAATGTATAAACCCTGAATACATACATATATACATATATACACACACACACACACACACACACACACACACACACACACACACACACACACGTACACATATGTGTGTGTGTGTGTGTGTGTGTACGTGTGTGTGTGTGTGTGTGTGTGTGTGTGTGTTCCTCCCCTCTCTAATAATTGCATTTCACACTGTCACATAAATGTCATGCAAAATCACATGAACACTGACCTCCAGACTTTAACATGGTACTTAGTAGAAGTTTTAGGCACTAAAACTAAAGTGAGGATACTTTAAAAATGATGCCACAAATAGTTTTTATTCATAAGTTAACTTCATACAAACTTCAGTAAACAGAAGAAATCTAAATCAAATCAGTATTTGGTGTGAGCAAACTTTGCCTTTAAAACAGCTCCAGTTCTCCTCAGTACACCTGCACACAGTTTTTCAAGGTTGTTAGTAGCACCTGGAGAACTTGTGGATTTAGGCATCTCAGTTGCTTTTACCTCTTCTTGCAATCCCAGACTGACTCAATGATGTTGGCATCAGGGCTCTGTGGAGACCACACCATCTGTTGCCGGACTCCTTATCCTTGTTTGTGAAGATAGTTTTTTATGACTCTGGCTGTTTGTTTGGGGTTATTGCCATGCCGCAGAATAAATTTAATGGTGTTTAATGGTGCACAATGACTAAAAATCTAAACATCTAAAGTGCCTAAAACATTTGCACTGTTTGTTTGTTCGGGGAACTCTGTTCTATATAGTATGCAGATAGTGCAGTGTGTATTTGTAGGCATTTAAATTATGCATACACGCTTCACAAGGAAAATTTCAGGTGCCCAGTAAAAACCTAAATAGATTATTGAGTGTGATAGCTTTAGTAAGTGGTAAAGTCAGTAAGTAAATAAACATATTTTTAAACTGTGTAGGATTGAGTGAGTCCAAGTGGGGTAGGAAATTGTTTTACATACTGCCAGAGCATTTGTTGATAAAAATTTGAAGATTCACAAAAAACATTCAAATCAAGATGTGTTGAGTATGAAAGAGTAAAACTGTAGATGTACAGATTTAGAGATTAGTCAATGACATAATATTACTCTTAGAAAAGGACATCGAATCCACTGTATCAGATTGTGGTACAACTAAGTGCACCATTGTATTTTAAAAGTGCACATTTTCTACTAGTTCTTATGAGTAAATGCATTAAAAATTGCTAAATGTAAAAAAGCCACTAATATTTTAGTGTCTGGTATTATCAGAATTAGAACACAGGACATAAATACAGAAAACATGCATTGAAAAAGAGAAACTTTCAGCATAATAAATAAAAAAACAATGATAACTTGTGGAAAAACAATTAGAGAAAGTCAGTTGAGGATTTCCTCCAACTGTACAGCCCCAGCTGAACAGTTGAACAGACGTTGAACCCTGAGAAGGGACAGAAAGGACACAGCTGTAACCTCTTGGTTGACGCTGGCTGGGTCATTGTTCGATGAGCTGTGTGGGCTGGCACAGTACTGGCTGGGAAACATCCGGCTGGGAAATGCAGCTGTGGAAAATCAGAGATGATGAAGTCTGTTGAGACATGACACAGAGAAGAGAGAAAAATCGTATACAGAGAAAACTGTCAGAGGCTTAACAGAGTGCTCTTTCAAACTCCTCTTTGGTGTTGATGACTACACTTGACCTGCAGAGGGCAGCAACACATCTTCACTCGGGAGTTGCACTATAGTGTCCTGAACACTAGGTGGCGCTGGAGCGACACGTCACGTGTTTGACTTCCGCTCACGAAGAAGAAGAAGCCCACTTTGAAATGTTGTTGACTTACATGCTGAAGAAGTGAACCTGCCACTAAAATAGGCGAATGGCGCTTTCCAACCACAAAAAAGCCATTTTAAACGACGAATTTAACGTATAAGTAGGGGGTTTATGATAAATGTTAAACTGAGACGTTAAGTTAGCTCATGGTGTTTGTGAATGGCTGAAGCTAGCTGCTGTTTTTAGCTAACAGTGATGTTCTCGTCGTGGACAGAGCGCCAGGGTCAGGTGGGGGATCTTAGAAACCACAGCAGAGAAGAGCTCCAAGAACTGCTGCTCCGACAGGACAAGATACTCTCCAACAAGTAAGTGTGCCTTATGTTATGATCATCACACTCATACACGATGACAGGCTGAAGTTCAGCCACGACAGACACACTTGCTGGCGTAAAAACACACTAAAAGTAGGTCTAATACAGTTTAATATACAGTTTAACAAAATGCACGTTAACTTAAGCACACAAAGTACTTTGATTAGTTGAAATGAGGTATTTCCCAAGTTATCAGTGTTTCTGTCATTCCTCTTGAACAGTGTCTAAAGTTTTACAGAGCACAGATGGTCTTATTATATACTCTTTGTATGCTGTCTATAGTACAAATGAACACATGAGCTCCATGTTCATTCATTTGAACTGAATCAGTGTTGTAAGTGCACATGAGGCTGCATATGTGAATGCATTGTGAATGTTAAGTTGATGTTAAGATGATTCATTGACTAAGTGGCTACAAGCTTATCTCAGTGCTTTCTGGAACAACTGATGACAAATATGTTTTTGAGAGAAAAGACATTTCTGGCACAACTTTAAATACTGTCAAGAAAATAGTCTCGAGGTTTCAAAACTTCAGCAAGAAGTGATTGAAAAAATGTTGGTCTAATATAATAAATATGTTGGTCTCACAGTAAAGTTATTCTTTCAGAGAAAAGAAACAACAGCTTTATGGTGTTCATGATGTAGCACCTGCAATGCTGCAAAATGATTATAAAGACACCTTTAAATCCCATACTGAGTTTTGTTAAGTATGCTGTACATATTTATTTGATTCTGTAAAAATGCTGTAGAGAAATGAATCATAAGTGTCAGCATCTATTCCAGTTTCAGAAGCGGATAATAATATAATATATCATATATCAATAACATATCAAGCACAGACTGTGGTCAGTGACTATGAACAACTATTATGGTTATACAGAGTCTCCAGATTTCAAGCCAGTTGAATACTTGTTGAGGATTTTGCACCAGACAGCTCTACACCAAGTTCACCCAAACACCATATGTGGGAATATTTTTAGGAAGAAGAAGCTTTTTTGGAGGCTCATGGTGGCCCAGTTCTTAATTAGGACTCTTTATGTTGGTTTTACCTAAATTTGTCACCATCTGCATCTTTAATTATTCATAATATTTATTTAGCAGGAAATGATGTGTTTGTGTTGTTCACAGGAGATTATTACAGACTCTTCCTGACAAAGGGAAAAAGATACAAGAATTTGCGGAGAAGGTTCGCCTTGCCATTGAACATCACGATGAAGAAGAGAGGAAACAGCACTTGGTGTCTGCTGCCAGGGCAGAGCTACAGTCCAAGTACCAGCAGGCTTTCACTATGCAACAACGTGCCATCCAGAATCCTTCAGCGGCTGGGCAAAGTGAGGTAACTGCAGGCAATGCAGCACAGGAGAAGGAGACGTCACCTGTCTCAATTCACGGGCAGGAAAACCACACTTTAGATGAGCAAAAACAGCAGTTTGTCTCCCGAGTGGCTGCTGTTGAAACCATGGAGACGGCTGCTGCTGGGGCCTCTCTGAACTCAGATGGGACAAAAGAGACTGACCTTGTGGAGGCCTTGAAAAGGGTCAGACTGTCTGAAACCACTAGTACTGGTTTCAGTAGCAAGACCAAAGACCCATTAAAAACCACTGCAAAAGACAATGACTCTCTCAGAAAACAGATACCAAAAAAGCCTCACTATGTAACTGTCTTGGAAAAAACAGAGAAGATTTCAGGGCCTGGGAAGCAAAAATTCAAACCGAATCAGTGAGTTTTGTATCATTTTTTATTTACAAAAATATCAAACAAATTTTGTAGATGTCTTCAAATAACATTATTTCATATTTCTGATCATCTATTTGATTGGAAGTAAAATCTTCTCAACATTTTCTTGTTGTTTTTTCCAGGCTGCCTCACAGAACTGACAGCTCTCCATCAGGATCCTCGTCACCCAGCGAGTCTTCTGAAGGCTCATCACCGCTCTCAGCACAGGCCAGGAGGGAGCGGGACAAAAAACACCTAGATGACATCACTGCCGCAAAACTCCCTCCTCTCCACCATAACCCAGCTCAGCTTCTGTCTCTGGAAGAGTCGGCCACACTCATGAAAGAGCAGACAAAGAAACAGCAGGTTAGTGCATAAATGGATGGAGCTAGGTACAGGCTGAGCTCTCCAGACTCTTATCTAATACATAAAGTGTATATATTACATTAGATTAAACATTGTAGACATTACACACTAAACTGGATGCAGACAGGGCACAGAGCTAAAAATAGAGTCAATATGGGACTTATGTTCTTCAGTTGCATACAAACACAACTGAATGAGAACATGATCTCAATATCAACTTCATGAAGTGATAATATTTCAGTGTTGTGTTTACATTTCCCCAAAATGACAAAATCAATTAATGCAAGTTTAACTTTACACAGTGAAGAGAAATGTATAGGGTGATATATTGCTGCAAAAAATCAACCATTTATTATTTTGACCAGTAACAAATATTATTTTGAGTTTTTTTTTTGTTGTTGTTCATCCTGGCAGCTGCTTAAAAAGATTATTTTGAACACTGTCTAGAGAGATGTGAAATTATTCCATTACAGATATAAGATGTAGTGTTAATGATCAAAAAGACTGCTCTCAGTTGCTAATATGTAATATAATATTCGCACAACTAGTTTATTCTGCACTAGTGAGTTTAGTGTTGTATCTTGCTCCTTAATTTCAAAACAAATTGAGTACAACGTTATACAACGTTGACTTGTCTTTACATTTGAATATCTAATTAAATGAGGAGAGAATTAATTAATAATTAATCCAGCAAGTGTGAATTGTCCATATCAGATCTCTTTAACAGCTCTAGAGGGCAGCATTTAGGCTGTATCAGCACTGTATCACTTCACATCCAAAGTCAGGATTTTAGAGCCAAACATCAGACACTGTGCTGCTGTCAACTTATAGAAGCCTGTAAAGCTTATGACCAGTCCTACTTTTGTTGATGGTTTAATGGCTGCGGCTGTGCTTCTTTATAATAATGTGCTTGTTTTCTGTTTACAAGCCTATTCATGTCAACTTTTTCCTCTTTGTTGTGTTTAATTTCAGGAGTTGCAGGCCAAGCTGGCAGCCCAGAAACTGTCTGAGGGATTGAAGATCTCTATGGGGAGCTACACTCCTGACGGTGGCCCCATGGCTGCCTACAGAGAGGTTCATGATGATGGAGCCCAGCTCTCCTCAGAGGAAGACTGATCCTGGAAGGCCAGAGCTGGGGAAACCAGTGTGACCTTGGCCCCTTGTGGAAACAGGCTTTAGACCTCGCAATCCAGGGCCCATCAAACAGGATTTTCACTCCAAGGACAGGAATTCTTAAGGGAGGAAAAGGTCTTTGCCTGGTGAGAAGGCGTAGTTGGTATCCCAGACTCAGCTCAGGGAATTGAATGGCAGGTTGAAAAACTAGCTTTCTTAATTGTCAGTCAGTTTGTATAGTGTTCAGTTGTTTCCTGCATGGTTGCTACCTGCAGCTGAGTAAGACTCTTAGATGCTAAATTTGAAATATGCATCATGAGGGAAATGTTCGTTATCAGTATACTGAAACTAATGATGTGGCTTTCTGAGCGTGAGAGTATTGTATGTTGAAATTCCTATTTAGTGTGTTAATAATTATATGCACTTAAAACTCATCAGCTGGTGGATCAGACTGTTTTGGCACAATGGCTTTGTCTAGAGAATAGACATCTAATAAGCCTGCAGACATTTATATATTACAGAATGTGTAACAGAACTGAATAAATACATCTGATTTCTCAAATGATTGTGTTTGTCTCAAGTCTGGTGGCAATCCAGTTTTGAATTATGGAATACCTCATCAGCTGTTCCATAAGAAATTTTCTTTAATTTCTCTGCACTGGTGTAAAAGTCTTCACTGATCAAGGCGTCAGGAAAAAGGTTTCCTTGTCAGTTTCAATTTTCCTGATAATCTACTTTATTGAGTGCTAAACTTCAAAAGGCAAGGCAAGTTTATTTGTGCAGCACATTCCAACAACAAGGCAATTCAAAGTGCTTTACATAGAACATAAAAGACACCAAGACAGAATATAAAACCATCACAAGGCAATATAAAAAGACATTTAAATGAAATTAAAAAGTATTAAATTGGAGTTAAAAAATAAGCTAAAATAGAATAATATAAAACATGAATAAAAGTTACAGTTCAGTGTAAGATATTAACCCTCAGATTTGGTTTAATAAAAGGCAGCGGCAAACAGATGTCTGGTGCATAAAAACTGAACACTGCTTCTCCATGTTTAGTTTTGACTCTGGGAACAGAAAGTAGACCTGTCCCAGATGACCAGAGATGTCTTGATGGTTCATAACGTATCAGTAGATGAGAAATGTATTTTGGCCCTAAATCATTCGGTGCTTTATAAACGAACAGTAGTATTTTAAAATCAATTCAGACAGACAGGAAGCAAAGATCTGAGAACTGGAGTGATAGGATCCGCCTCCTTGTTCTTAGTGAGGACTCGAGCAGCAGCGTTCTGAATCAGCTGCAGTTGGCTGATTGATTTCTTAATGTAATGATGATGTAATGTAATGACAGTTACAGTGGTTGAGTCTACTGAAGATAAATACATGTTTTTCAAAATCCTGCTGAGACATAAGTCCTTTAATTCTTAATATATTCTTCAGGTGATAGTAGGTTGATTTTATAATTGTCTTAATGTGGCTGTTGAAATTCAGGTCTGGGTCCATGACTACACCAAGATTTCTGGTTTGGTTTGTGGTTTTTAACATCATTGATTGAAGCTGAGTGCTGACTTTTAAACGTTCTTCCTTGGCTCCAAAAACAATTACTTCGGTTTTATCTTTGATTAATTGAAAAAAATTCTGGCACATCCAATCGTTGATTTGTCCAATGCACTTACTCAGTGTTTGTATTGGACCATGGTGTCACCTGCATAATTATGGTAAGATTTTTTTTCTCCATAGTCTGGGCTAGTGGGAGCATGTAGATGTTGAACAGCAGAGGCTCTAGAATGGAGCCTTGGGGAATTCCGCATGTCATTTTTGTCCACTCAGATGTGTAATTACCTATAGACACAAAGTAGTCCCTGTCTTTTAAGTGGGATTCAAACCACTTCAGTACTATGCCAGAAAGTCCCTTCCAGTTTTCCAGTCAGCCTAGTAATATGTTGTGGTCGACTGTGTCAAATACGGCACTGAGATCCAGAAATACTAAGACTGGAATTCTGCTGCTGTCTGCATTTAAGTGGATGTCATTCAAGACCTTAACAAGAGCAGTCTCAGTACTGTGGTGTGGTCAAAATCCTGACTGGAAGACATCAAAACAGCTGTTTAGTGCCAAAATGATAATTTCCTTCTCTTTCAGTGAATCAAAAATGCCAGAATGTGATACTATTTTTTGGAAAGGAACTAATTGAATATTCATTGCTCATATTCTTCACACTGTGTGCTACTCTGTGAAACAAGTAATAACCTTTTAGGTCATTCATTCATTAAAAATGGACTGATAACATGGAAGACATGAGGGACTTTCTGAAGACGGCTCAGGTCACTCACTAAAGATTATACTTGTGTGCTGCTGTTTCCAGAGGTATTGTAGAAAAGGGCTTGTTCTGCAACAGGACCGAGTAAGAGGAAGTATAACTGAACTCTTAACCTAAATCATACATTACAGTGTTGTAAATATACATGTATAATAACTTCATAAACTACATTTATTCTTAACAATGTCTACATAAAAGAGCCCATCTGCCACCATCTATACATGAACTTTAATAATGAGAAGTTGTCTTAAGAGTATAAAAATGTTTCATATATTTTGAAGCTTAACACACCTTAACATCTACCTCTTAACAGTGGAGTAACAATACTCACAAAATGTAAAAACGTCATGTACTTTGAAAATGTACTTTGTTACTCCACATCTGGATAAGGAAATGTGTCCAGTAGTTGGACATACTGTTTGAAATCTGCTTTCTATAAATGTAATATTTGTAACCACTGTTGTGTTGACATTTTGACACTTACAGATTATCTAAGCTTCAATAGATTTAAACCATTTTATTGTTAAAGTTTTATCTTATTTCATTAATTTATGTGTGAAATAAATCTGCAAGGTGATAGAAGCTTGAGTCAGTTGAAGGCGCTGGTTTCCTAAAGTCCTGTGAGATGTTATCAAGCAGGGATCTGTGACACACTTGATAAGATTAATCCAGGGGTAGTGAAATATTGAAGCTTGATGGGCTGAGACATCTGGACTGAATTTGGATCGTGTTGTTGCTGGGAATGGCAGGCAATGATGGGACAGCAGTGGGCTAATGCAACATGGCAAATACCATTTCTCAACTTTGCTAATATGTGGTAGATAAGAGGTGCCAGCTACATTCAGCATCTTTCAAAAACAGCCTTTCCCATTGTCTCTCTTTCAGCTCTCACAAAGTACTGCAGGCCATCTTAATTTAAACGGCCTGATTCAGGGACTTTAATGAGGAAGAAATAAGGCACTGAGGCACGTTTTGGGGGAAATGAGGGTGGGTTCATGCAGGTCAGAGTCTGCTGGTAGATGCTCCTTGATAACCTCTAGTAATTGTTGCTGAGCCATTGGTGGAAGATGTTTTAGAAAAAAAACTCTGATTGCTGTGTATTTAGACACTGTATCTGATGGGCTCCAGAGTGGCCCTGTGGTGACGTCCAATAACAAATACATGAGCACGCTCCACAGAGGATCCTCATTGTGCTGGGATTAATTACAGCCTACCTTGCTTACATAAATTCAGAGACTGTTACCAATTATGGGGCACATTTTTGCTGTTGCTTTTCTCTGTGGTATCTGGCGTCAAACCTGACTCTGAAGTTGATGTTGTTGAGGTGGAACCAAGCGCACACTTTCTGTAGTCAAAGCTTTTTTATGTTGTCCATTGATGAGGTTGTTTATACTTCCACTTGAATCCCAGACCCCTTGTCCCAGATTAATAAACTTCTCATGAAGTAGTCTGCAAGTGATTTGCTCCAAGTCTTGAGTCCGAAATCACACGTCTCGCGGGAGTAGAAATAATTTGCTGTTTGGGAGGGAAACTGGAATGTGATTTCAAAACTGCCTCTTCAAAGACCAGTCAGCTCAGTCTTAAATTAGATATACAGTATGATGTATAGACTGGCGTTAAACGCAAGTTAGGCCCTCAGCAGAATGATTGGATTATATCTGCCAGGTTACAAAGTCTGAGGTCATGCTTTTTCCATTCTCTGATGTTTTTGTCATATTTTTTCAGGGCACACAAGGAGATGAAATAATGCAGCACACAGCAGCTTTCTGCAGATAAGGTTACAGCCTATCTCCTCATCCCAATTAGAACCAGCTCTCCCTCCTCTTGTTGCACCAGAACTGAGTCAAGGGAAACAGTTTTAATGGTGAAAATGTGTTTTTCTGATGAATTGTATTTGTCAAATATTTGCCATTTTATGCACCTTTCACTCCAAGGTGGATGTTTGCATTTGAATCTTAACACATGGAAGACAATGCTGCTCATTTGTGTGTATCTCGAGTGTGAAACTTATGTTTCATATGCAAATGCAATGAGCTGTGAATGAGAAGCAAACAACTGAGCACGTGTGTGACTCTGTGTGTGTGTGTGTGTGTGTGTGTGTTTGTGTGTGTGTGTGTTCTCTTGACGGGGGCGACGAGGAAAGTAAATACTTTCCTGACAGGACTCTGCTGAGGTCTCCACTTATCTCACCATGAAATGTGTGTGTGAGAGGAAGCGAGCACATAGTTTATGTCATGACTGTTGACTGCCTGAGGAAGCATGATATGTGGCTGCAACATGCATGAGAGCCCCACAGCTGTCTCACCATTAATGTAGATAGGAAAATATTCCCTGACTGGTTGGTGAATCTGTAGGAAAAGGGGGGAAAAAAGACAGAGGTGTCTGGAACTGGTTGTAAAACATAGTCATGGGAATGATTTATTGCATTTTTACATTCTTAAGATTGTTTTCTTTTTCATTTTTCTATATTCACCAGACATGTCTAGTTTATAGCATATGAGTGTGGTCAGGGCACTGTGTTTTCATTTGATTGGTTGTCTGTTAAATACACACACTGGCATTACAGTATATTATAATCAGACCATGTTCTGTTCATTGTAGCCTGAACTGTATCAGGTGTTTTACAGAGATTTTGGTACATGTCATATTTGTAGATGGTGGATATAATCATTATAATCAAAACTCCATACACTTATAATATTGACATTATGTTTAATAAAGTATCTTTGTCTGTCTGAGTACACATTTTGTCTTGCTGGCCCCCTCACAAAAATGTAGATGTTCACCCGAACAGGAGATTGAACCCTGTTTACATCCTACTTCATAAATGCGTATACCTGTCCCTCCATGAGTGTTGCAAACTGGCACCATGTGGCACCATTAAAGAAAGTTTTCAAGAAATTTTCAACCACTAACCATTTTAAAGGTTTCAGGTCCTCAGTTTCCATGTGGACACAATGAGGATCTGTGTGGCCGTTGGCAGCTGTATCCATTGTGTGTTTTTGTCTTTACACATGGTAAACTGTTGAGTGTGAAAATCTCAGCAGCCCTGCCTTATTTCACGCTTTCAAATGTTGTTAAAAAAGCTCCAATTCTCTAGTCCCAAGCATCAATGTCTTAGATCCTTCTCAAAAGAGTCTTTTTAATCTACATCCATTTATAATGAAGTGGGTTTAATAGGTGTAATCAATAGGGTCATTGCTTTAATGATTCTCAGAACATGTGTTTCTAATAATCTGTAATGCACATGCGCTGTTATTTTATTACATACACTCCTGTCCTGCTTATGAGGCAGATTATAGGTCCTGTTTTTTCACCAACACAATTATTTTTCCAATAGCTGCTATAGTCTTAATCTGAGTCCCGTAAACCAGCCCGTGGAGATGAGAATGTCACAACACAAGCATTAGGTGTTTCCTTTTCCTTGGAACAATGTTTACAGTTCAAAAGCCATAAAACGGACCACAAATGGAGAAGGCATGGTGTAGCTGTGATGAGTTATCCTTGTGTAGTCACTTGTAGCAGATGGACTACATGTTTATTTTAACTCACTGTAGGCAGTACTCACAGTTTAACACTGGATGGCAGTAGTGTATCTTTGTTCTTAGTCTCTGCAGTTTGAGTTTTTATTCTGATGCCCAGTTTTTATGTTAAATCTTTAAAAAGCTGTTATTTATTGAAATAAGAGATGTGATTAAAGTTGCTACATTCTTCTGTGGATGTTTTTAACTTGTCATTGTGCATTTTATCAATAGTGGTGCAACTATTAAGAGCTTGAATCACCATCTCTGAGGGAATCTAAGGGATCAACAGCTGTCAGCAGAGATTCAGATAGTGAATCTCTTTGTTTCAAAGGTGTGGTGCGAGTCCCAGGTGAGGCCACAGCCTCACACCTGGCTGCTCAGCCGAGATAACAGCAGCCCGGATCTTAATCTCTGGCTACGATGAGAGATTGTACAAATATGATCTGGATACATCTGTGCTTGAAAGAACTCCCACAATCTCTGCCTGGAAAGCTTTGCATAACAATCCTGAGGCACTAGAAAGAAAGGGCGGAGAGAGAGAGAGCGAAGAGGAAAAGGAGGGGTAAAATGGGTTGAGGCCCGTGATGCATGGTGTGGGCCAAGAAGCTGCCAGCATCCCAGCCGCTCCATGTCTGGCCTGGCACAGCATTAAGCAGGCTGTTTTGGGGCCTGTCAAAAGCTCATCATGGCAAGGAAGCCGTCTCTGTGGGGATGCTGCGGGGGTGCCAGGGCACGGCAGGAGGGAGAAACCAGAGACCCTGCCCGGCAGCTTGGTCATAATGAGGAGGAAAATTCTTATTCTTATATCCCCATTAATGTTACAACAACAATGCACTTTTGTCCAAGTTTTTTTCCTCTTTTCAAGCATTTTTACACTTCACATGTTCTTTGTTTACTCCCTTCGTCTTGTATTTGGTGAAATTTGAGCCCTCAATTATTTTTTTTATCACAAACTTATGTTGATTATAGAGGTTTGTCTTGTACTTAATTAAACTAAAAAATGTTGATACATGAATCTACTGAATCTCTCTGAGTAAACTCTTTACTAAAAGTATTAGCCATCCTTTTCCAGTATCTGACACACATTCCCAAAACAAGTGGAAAACGCTTTTGATTATCTCAGTGCATTGTATTCAGTAATTGCCTGGTGAAAGATTATAAAAATCTGGGTAATGTCAGTTGTGGCAATCAAGCAGTATACTAATTTCTTGGCCAGAGTTGTTTGTGACATCAATCTAAAGCTGTCCAGAAACAAGGGTGGACCAAAACAACATAATATTGTTTTTCATTACTGCTTGAATGAAATCATGCCCCTTGATTTGAGAACATCCCAACTGCACCAGAAGTGTAAATTCAAGCTAATCGGAGTCATGCCAAACCTTAAGTTTTACTAAAAGTGTCATGAAACTTAAACTGTAATATATCAAAAAAGACTGCCGATGCCAATTAGTTTTTTCATGTTGCAGGTGTGAAATGGGTATATGTGGCTGTTGTAAATCACTTAAAGTTGAAGGACAACACATTTCATTTCCAATGCTGGCCAGAGTCTCACAGCTCACTGAGTCAGTGAAGTACAGCTCTCCCAGTAATTCCTGTTTGTTTGTAAAAATGTGTCCATGAAGTCTGAGCTGGACAGTTAAGTTTGGCCCTGGGTTTTGTGTCTTACACACAATAGTAAAACCGTGCAGTAAAAAAAAAAAAAAAAGCAGAAATCCTCTTCAGTCCAACAATTATGGGGCCTCTATATGGAGTAGTTGGCTCGTTTATATGCTGTAATGTTGTGACCATTCCAAGCCCTGAGGCCAGGTGTTTTTGATTGCAGTATAGCACGTTGGAGTGCAGACTCTGCAGCGCGGCTCCGGCCCCACAGGATGGTTGGATATGAGTATGATAAACCGGAGGAGACTGAGTGGGAGTGAGAGGCCCAGACTATTTTCCTTATTTATTTATTAATGTTTTGTTTTCTTTGAGAGAAACTGTCAGACAGACGGGCAGCTACACCCTCTTATTACAGGACTTCCTGTGCTGTGTAAATATATTCCAGCTGAGATGTTACATTTTAGAGTGCAAAGTGTTTTGGATAAACAACTATAGACATGGACAACAATGGATTTTATAGCTAAAGGAGGTAAAATTCTGCTAGGATGAGGCTTATCACTGCTCCAGGAACAGAAGCATAACAGACAAGACACAGCAACTGACTTCATTTTAACTGTATTGAAAACATTGTTTATTATTTATTGTATATTCTATATTGTTCAGAGAGTTTGAGTGCTTTCTTTTAAATTTCCCTCCCAGTTAATGTTCTCCTGCCTTCTTTTAGATGTTGCTATTTGTGTACAACTCAAATATCACTGCATCAGGTGTAATTACTAATGTGGCAAACGAGATGGAAAATAGCCTCATAATCATTTTCTAATTATTATTTTTAAAAAGTGTGAAAATACTCTTTGGTAAGAGTTTAAACTGTGGGGAGAGAATCAGATACTGCCGCCCTCTGGTGGCTTTCTTCCTACCTCAGTGAGAAGTGGCTTAAACTCTAATTGTAATTTTATGATGCTAACTTTTGACTTTTGTTGTTTCAGCCATTATACTACATTCCAATGTGTTATGGTAACATTTTACTTACAAAGTTTTACCAGTGGGGCAAGTAACATGAACAGGCAGACAATCACATAAAACAAACCTCAGTTTTATTATAATATCTAAACCTCTGATTTAGAGACAAAACCAAAAGTGAGCACATCCAAAATATATTGGTACAATAATCCATTGCATTGAAAAACAAGTTATGCACAGTTTAGCCAGAAAAAATAAAATAAAAAAAGGGAAAAATGGGTGGCTGAGAGGGGTAAGACTGAACCATACCGAAAACCTGCACAGTAAAACCAAAACAATGATCTGAAAGAGCTTAAAAAACTATAGAGCAGCAAAGTTGGGTGATAATTTTCAGTGGGTCATCTGAGTGACCCCATCTACATAATGTGTAGTTATTTTATTCATTGTTCAAATGAAAAATAGCCATACAGGGAGATTAGAGCTCATAAAGTACGCAAACTACTATAAACATACTGTTACTTAAGTTAAGTTTCAAATTAATTGTTTGTTGCAGGATCAAGTTAACAACTGGTAAAAGTTAATTATAAAGTAGCTCATACTGTTGGTTGGGATAAAGGAGGATTCATGAAGTCAGATCATATCAAAATCCCCGGATTTGAAAAATGGTTAACAACTGATTTTGTGTTTGGTAAATTTTTAATTAAAGAAAAATTATTCTGTGTAATATTATACTTAATATTATTGAATATACAGAATATATTTTATTTTACTTAAATGCCTTTTGACTTTCTGCACTGGAAAAAGGGGGGGCATATTCAAGGTCTGCATTTCTTTAAGTCTCCATCCTATACAGCCGACAATAAACCTAAACTAAAAGTGACACACACTTTGATCTCTATGACACTGTCTCTTTACATCCAAATTAATGGCAGTGTTGAGCCAAGGGCACAGTGGGTGCAACAAGTAATGATCTTTGAAAGTCATGTTTGAGATGAAAAATGAAATTCTTTTACATGACACATATCTCACCGAGTTACCATTCAAATACTGAAATTCAAAACAACTTGACTCCATTTACATTTCTTTTGACAACAGCAATAACAATGTGTAATAGTGAACAAAAAATAATTCATTTCTCTTGAGGGTAGAGTGTCATGCAGTCACTTAACTAAATTCATAAAGACGGTTTGTCTTCCTGTTGCTCTTTCTTCTCTGTCAGCACAAAACATAACAACATTTGAAAGAGGTCCATGACCAATGAAGAATGTATCACACTCTGGCAAACATTTACAGGCTGCAGATGGTCCTGGTTGACTTGTGTATACATCCTTTTCTCAGCCCCTACAGGTGCCGCGGCACTGGGTAATAAAAAGCAGAGTGTGGAGGAGTCGCGGATGCAGGAAGAGGTGGAGGAGAGAACAAGGCTGCACTCCCCTGCGACATGTTTTACAAGTTGCATCATGTGCTTCTTCGAGCAGGTGCTGCCACTCAGACTGCAGCTACAACATCCCTGCTCTTTTCTAAGTTTGCTAATGCTTGAGACATGATTTGATAACACATAATCACACACACACATTTTTTAATATCCTTCCGAATCTAAAATGGAAATTTTGCAAACCCAAAGTGATGCTAGTTTTAACCAGCAACAGCATTTCACACCCATTATGCTGACAGATAATCTTTGTACAGCATTTGTCCTGATCAACCTTCAGGGTCAGCTCTTTTTTGAATGCTGTCACTTCAAGAAAGAGAGTTGGTGAGACAGGTTGACTGTGGATTATGGAGATAGTGAAAGGATACAATAACAGATATCTAAGTAATGTTGTGTTCATCTAATTATCCATACAAATGACCTTGAATTTGTTTCTCAGACGAGCATTCACATTTCAATTTAGAATGGACACGGTTTTGTACTCAGTTTAGTTGCACAGGATACATGATGTTAGTCAAATGATAGCCATGAATACTGGGTCATGCTGTATTTAACTGTGACTATAGCATTAAGCAGGCTTTTATAACTGTGATTTATAAAGGCAAAGTTATTTTGTGAGCTTAATCTTACAACAACAGGTGCTCCACTGTGGTGTTTGGCTGTGTTTTTGAACATGTAGGTCTAGAAAGGATGACTGTTAAGTCTTGACACATGCTGGGAATAGGGAGTGAATGGAACATGATTCAGCTGTGTAATCATCTCTGTAATTTCGATGAGACTGCTTCAAAGTCAAAATCATTACCCATGTGGTTTTCCTTTATTTTGTCAGTCCCTTATACCTCACACAATGAGCTGGTCATAAAAACATGTCCTGGGAGTCATTTCTAAATTGCTTGATTTAAAGGACAATAGTGGTTTATTTCAACATGATGTATTTCGGGGCACACTGTGTGTGAAAACTGCAGTTTGTATCTTATCTTTGCTTCTTCCTATTTGTATCTTATTCTTGCAATAAGGAAACATTTAGGCACAAACCATGCTAAGCTAGTATCTACACCTTCACGTGTAAACCGACATACAAGTTCCCCCAGATGTAGATCCCTATGGAGTTAGCCTTAATGGCCGCCCCAGGTGGCTAGTTTCTGTCTTAAATTTTGATCAGCCTCAGAGACAGGTATTTGAAATGATTCATGTAAAATTTATTTCAAAAGATGTATGAGTTTTACATTGCTTGTCCTAATATACATTGTTTTGCGCAAATTGTCGTTTCCCTGAATTTCTGTAATGGAGCTGGTGAGTGCGAAGTTAGCATGATCAATAAATCGACGTTACAGTAGGGTGACCATTTTTTCAAAGCCCCAAACTGGGACTCTTAAGTGTACCGCGTGTTCATGCACACCAACATGTATGAACCATAGGCGTTTTCATCAGGATGGGGGACAATTACATCAGCGCTTAGCACATCTATTGAGCGCACCTTGGACAGAGTCTCAGCAGGCAAAAAATGATGTCTCCCAAAATCCACCAATGTATTTGTATTTGTCAGTGCAGGCTGCTGGCTAAATGGTCAACTGTGACATATTTTCTGCCAGCTTTTTTTTTTTTTTTTTAAACAAATCAAATTCCAAAAAAATGATTTATTTGTGGCCTAAAAATAACTTTATATGCTATAACATAAAAATAACTTTAATTTACATCTTCACAACATATGCAACAAGCTGGTCAAGAGTTTACAAACGTCAAAACATCACAATCAAACTGCAACTCGTTAATAACAAAAACCATAAAAGAGCCCATAAGAGCCTATAAAAAATTATGGGAAATACATAAGATTGAAATAAACCTGAATTATCCTTTAGACTAACATATCCCCTTCAATGAATCCTGATGTCTGTAAGTTATTCAAGTGATGGGGTTATGCCAAATACAAAGATTTTCTCATCTTCTCACACTGAGTTAGGAAAACAAGGTGTGTAAATGTCTGCAAGAGTTCCAGGTTACATGAACATGATATTATACACAGCTAATGCACTTTGCATTAAACTATAGCCAGCTAAACCGTTAGCAATGATAGCCTAGTTAGCGACTCCAAACTAGCCTAGTCTCGTGTTAGGCAAGTTTTATGACCACTACATCTTTTTTTTTTTTATCATGTAATACATTGACATTTAAGTTACCACAGCTTCCATAAAACAAGACTTTAGGCTACTAGCCAAGCTGACAACATTAGTCAGTTTAAAAAGTTGGCTTACTCATGAGAGATGTCAGATTAAACTAATAAACACTGAATCTAAATGGTCTAGGGGTGTCACAAACATAACTGTAGGTCAGTGTCTGTTGTCAGTGATAGTGGTCATGAACAAGCATGAACTTATTGGGAGCCTTAAGATGGTAGACCAAGATTCATCTGTCAGACACTGTCTCAACAATTGGCGCTTTATTTAAAATGGAAAAAAGTTGCCATTGTTCTGTCCTCTTCATACTCCATAGTGTAATTTGACAGGCAGCTAAACGCCTTCCCAATCAACAACCCATGGTTATAAAAATGATGTGGTTTATTGATATAAGGGGTGAAACTGGACAGAGAAAATAGAAAAACCTGTGTTACCTGAGTTACATGAATCAAAATAGATGGGAATTGTGGTTCATTCAAATAGGTCCATCAGAAATAATTTTGCAACCAAATTATGTAAGTTTACTCAGTCACTTTGAGTAGTTAGCCATTTTCAATTCTCATTTGTGAAATTGCCATTGTATTATCAGCTTTGAGGATTTTCCATCATGTAGGCATAGTAATAATGGTAGTAGGTATCTGAGACATTCAAGTGATTGGAATATGTGCAGATTATATAGTAAAGCAAATCCAAAACCCTTCCTTCTTTCTCCAATTTTCACATTTTTAAACAATGTGTAGCCCTCACATGCAAATAAAAAATGCATGGAAACAGTCTATTTAGAAATACGTTTTTAAAAGTTGTTTTGATGGAGAAGAATCTGGGCTCAGCCCCTGATGGTTAACAGTCCAGCCAACGCCCCTGATTTGTTCTGGTCCTTTACCAGTATGCATTCATGTAAAAGCCTGTGTACAATCGGATGTCTGAGCTTTTTTGCTGGAAATGACTGCCTGTAATTTTAAATGGAGGAATGATGAGAGCCGTAAGAATTAACCATCAATCTGTATGAAATGGAAAACGAAGGAGCGAACAAGGAGCTAAAAGAGGCTAAGAACTGCATTGTGAGCTGTAGAATCAGATCGATTGGGCAGTACAAGTAACCATTTCACAATATGCAATTGCTTCAATGTTAATATAAGATTTATGCAATGGTATTTTACATTAATACAATACAATTTTATTAAGTATATTGAATTAACTAAAAATATATGTCAAAAAGTGAATAAATAAAAAAAACTTTGTTCGTAAGACACCCATTGGGAGGAATGTGTCCTGAAGGAATCTTCTGGCTCACCCTATCTAATCCCATTTCCCTTTGGCTTTGCAGGAGTGGTGCTCATCACTTCTCAACAGCCTCATACAGTATAATACCTCATAGTGGTTTTGGACTCAAGGTGCAAGGTAATCATTATTATAACTGTGTTGGCCAAGAGTGATAAAACCAGGGCAGGCACTGTAAGCACTCATTTTTACGTCAAACTTGCATGTTAAGTGTGGCTGGTACGTGCTTGGAACAGCTCTAGACTATATACAAGTGGTCCAACAAACTGCACTCAGCAGCCAGATCTGGACAGTTTCATTTTACTGGCACATCTATATACTAGCCCAAATTCCCTCAACAAATTATTACATCTCCTCTCTGCTTCGGTGTCGGTGAGCTTTTGAAGGAAATGTTCCTTCAAGTCTCAGTGATTAAGAATGATTATGTTTTCATAATATTCTTTTGAGATCCCATAATGTAATCAGATTGAATTTTGTGTTTTGACAGGTAAATGGCATTAAAGACCTCAAGATTACAGTGTATGATATTACAAATTATGTAGTGCACACTACATTATATATAGTTCATTCAGTTTTTCACTAATCCTTCTTAATAGATGTTTCTCACAGCAGTTTTACTTGTCAAACACAGGTTTAACTAATAACATTAATGATGGCTGCATTCCCATTTCGTGTTCCAGTGCCAGGGCTCTGCTATTGTGCACGCTGGCTCACTGGCACCATTTACTGGGCCACCTAAATGGAACCGAGCCATCATTAATGTTATTAGTTACACCTGACAAGTCAAACTGTCTGCTGTGAGAAAGATCTATATCAGTGGATGTGGTCATTTCCAGTGTGAACTGCATGCTCACTTTTAAGTCAGGAAGAATTAACTTTAACTTTAACAAACAAGGATTATGTATTTCTATGGTGACAACTCCCATATGATCGTGATCAAAACTGGCTTGTTTCTCATTCGGCTGAAAAAAAAAATAGACATATTTACTCATCCAGCTGCTGTGTAGCTGACAGTAATCCAAAACACTGCGGTCAGCTGTACTGCACGGAAATAAAAAACTAAAGGAAAACTACAGTTTATTACAACTTGGGTTTTATTTTAATGGCTCTGGCCATTGGTTCTACGGGTTATGATAACAGTGTACTCATTTCAATGATTGCCGGGATCTCAGAACAAGGTGACATTTCCAGAAAAAAGCTCCAACAGGGCATCAAGCTTGAGTAGTCAGCTGATTACACAGATTGTAAACAAGCCAACTGATTTCCTAAATTAGCAAAAACTTTACTTGGAGGTAAATCCAAAAGTTAGCGCACAAATAATGGCATTAATTATCCCTAATTGCACAACTATGGTGAGTAAAGTTGCTGAAAGTTGAAGTTGATGGATTTTAGTAACAGACAGTGCCTTCTTGTTTTTTTCTAAAATATTTGACTAATAAGGAGGTTTGTTTACAACTGATCCTTCTAGTCCTAACCTGACTGCTCATGTTTCTTGCTAGACTGACCTATTTTTGGATATGGCGCCAAGATCTCAACAGTTACAGTTGAGTACAAGGTTACTATATTTTAATCAACAGAACTGATGATCAGAGCTATGAAGTTGTGATAAACTATAGCTTTCCTTTTTTTTATTTTTTTTTTTTAAAAAAGGACCATCCAAAGAAGCAATTGAGGGTTTCTTGCTCTCATTGATGTCATCATGAGAATGTGAGTGCTTTGGTGAGAGATTGTGATACATTTTAGTTTCTTCTTGGTGATGCCAAACAGAACATGGGGAACCATAATCACATAAAGACAACACTCTTCCATGTTACATTGGCTCCTCTTTCTGCTGAGAAGTGACAGGTATTTATTAGTTCCAGAGATGCTGGTACAGGGCAACACTGATTCACACTTGCAAAGAAAAATCAGAATTGCATGCTGTTTAGTGACATGAGGCAGGTATGCTGAGACTTAGCTTGAATTACTGCAAACATCAGAGCAGCTAGAGCAAAGCTCCATCTACCATGGTCAGCCTTTGGAGGTTCCTTTCATCCAACCAACTCAGCACTGGTACTGCAAGGCCATCACCCTAAACAGAAAACAAATAGCCATAAAGGACCTGGCAAGAGGAGAGAAGCAGCTGTGACTGTGTCTGTGGCCCAAAATCCTTTCAGAGTATTCTTTAATCCTGACACCTGCAAGCCATTTCATCATGATTTACAGTGGGGAAAATGCAGACTGGGGGCAGGGAGGCCACCAGAGGAACTGTTTTCACAACAAATGATGGGGAACACACTGTTGTTTCTTGCAGGCCAGGCATTTGTAGTTTGTTGTTCACTAACATATGGATAGCTTCATTTGTCAATGAAAGTGCTGACAGAAAATAGGCTTCTCAAGAGACTGTATGAATGCTTATTGTATGTACTTACTGTCTGATGTTTGAGAGAGGAGATGGCAGAGTACAGGGGAGAGTGTGTGTGTGTGTGTGTGTGAGAGAGAGAGAGAGAGAAAGAGAGAGAGAAAGAGAGAGAGAGAGCATCTAAAGATAAATAGGCTGGAGGTTTTGGGGCAGGATATGGAGTTCACATGAATGATCATTAGCAGGATCTCTGCAGACCAGAGCTGCACCATTTAGTGGCTGAAAATCGCCCAGCTGTTTGCCCATAATGTCTTGATTTTACGGTAGTGTTTACATGCATTCACTTTCTCATGTTGTTACTTGTGTGTGAGTTTGCCACATGCCGAATCACTTTAGGTTTAGACATACTGTATATTTTGTATTGTGTAATGTAGCAGGAGTGATTATCTATCACAAACATTGTTCACATGTGGTGTAAGTATTAAGCTGAGTTGTTCTACCTAAAAACACATTTTGGAGATTGTGTCGGCAAGTTACAAACAAAGTAATTCTGTAAACCTAACCTTGTCTGGAAGACAGAAATAACTTAAATGTGAAGAAACATACATTATAATTGTTAATCATTTCCTTATTCACTGGAACAATAAGTTGAAATGTCTGCTGTTATAGTTAACGTTACTATTTTTCCTGCCCTGCCATGAATATGATAAAACTATAAATATGTATGCAATTCAGTGTACTCTTTAAATTGTATTTTTAATACACATATTCTCCCCTAGATGTCAACCTCTCTGCCCATTAATGATACAAAAATGTCAACAAAAAACAGACAAAGACACACTGAGAAGCAGAATTAAGAGCTTTCCTCTCTCAGCAGAGTGCCATTTAATAATAATCCCCATCCATTATATTGACTCCTCCAAGTCTGCCCAGAAAAACATATAATGCACAGAACCTTTTCTTTACCACTTGGCCCATTCAAACATGGGAGGTGTGGAGGAAAGAATGAGCTGAAAGTGAGATCCTCGGGTTCCAGTGGCATCACCACCTGTCGAGTTTGAACCCTGTGTGTGCTACACCATGCTGGCTCCTTCACACTTACTGTCTGCTCCAAAAACCACCACTTCTAAAGTTTCAAAAAATATTACACTCAATTCTTTTTAACAAGTGTGCTCATGATTTAAAATTGACTTAATATATCAAGCCTCTCTGCATTCATGAAGAACTTCTGAGAAGTTTCATTTTTTAATGAAGTGAGCATCACAAATATATTTACTTCAATTTCATGCAAGTGGCAGGAAGAAGATGGATATGTCAAATCCTGAGTATATAAAACCAAAACCATCTGCTTGGCTACATACCACCAGAGGTAAGTGAGAAAGTAGGGTTTTTTGTACTGAAAATATTAGATTATCTAACCAGAATGTTCTTACATCCAATCTTACAGATGTAACTAGAGTAAAAGATTATCATGTGGCAGGCTGCTGTCTAGCTTGTAACAGAAGACAGATGCATCTTTGGTATAAATGTCAGCAAGAAAGAGGACAAGAATATTGCTGTATGCAGATGATGCACTTCTATACTTGCCTTATGCAGTATACAAATGTACATGTAGAAAACCTTGTAATGTGTAATGTGTAATGTTAAAACATACATGTCAAGTAAAGCCCCTTAAATAGCCTGTGTAACACTATATATCACTTTCACAAAGAGCTGTAATATTGGCTACACCTATTTTAACATTTTACTTCGTGTGCAGCTCACAGCCGTAATGTTATCACAAGATTGCTTAACTTCTGCTGTGTACTATTGCTCCCATTTTGAGAGTCACTATTTACTACTATCAGATATGCTATTATATCAAAGCACCATCCAACATTACAATAAAGTGTGAAGGCTGTATTCAATCAGAAAGTTCTGAGTCTGCCCATTCACATCTCAAGTGTATTTCTCATCGCACACACATCTATAATTACTTCAGGCTTCAAGACATGGATGCTCTCTATCAGTCTGCTTTTCTGGGAGAGTCACGCAAAATTATTTCAACAACTTTTGCAATTCCACAAATAGACTTTATAGACACGAGAAGTAAAGTGTTTCCATTGAATCAATAAGTACTGGGCTGACACCCAAACACACAAATTTATTAGGCTTCAATCAAAACCATGTTACAGACACCAACACTAACTCTGAGAGCCTAAGAATGGATAGCTCTGGCACTAAAAAATGTAAATGAGAGACAGAAAAGGAGGTGGACAGGGGCACTGAAACGGAAGGAGCTGTAGTGTGCACAGAAGTATACACGGTGACAATTCTTCAGGTGGAAATTGAAACTAGATGCACATTTCTAAAGCTGCCGGTGCTGGTGCCATTTGATAGTGTGTGTTAGAGTCTGTTCAAACGTGGTTTAAACCACATATATTTAATACTTTAATTCCAGTATTATATCTTTGTCAATGTTGCATTGTGAACAGCAGTAGTAGTATTTCTGTAAAAAAAAAAAAAACATGCTTGGTCTACATTTTGAAGTGTAAGATAACTTTCACAAAGACATGGGGTTCAATGTGTATTTGTAGGACAAGTTATTGTAAGCGGTTTGATTGCTACAACAGAGTCCATCTTTATTTAATTATATTTGTTGTCTCTGTCACAGCCACATGATTCATTACATCCAGTTTTCAAGACAATCAATGGCATATGTTCATACTACTTGATACCGCTATATTTATTACTATTTGCTGCTTTTGTCCTGTATCTGCGCCCAACTGGGATTACCATCTTCTTTGCTCATGTTCACATAAAAACTGAGGTGTGTAAGGAACATGTGTCCTTTAGCTAATACCAGGCAGTTAAAGTATTTTGTTTAATGTTTTGCAATTGACCCAGTCCGTGTTGTGTAGCTAAAGCTCGTGCTCTCAGTCATTTATTGAAACTTTTCTTACACTAGTTTACCCACTACTATCCTACTGTTTGCATATTATTACTTGGCTGCAATCTTAACAAAGATTTATTAACAAATATTCATAGTGAACTGACTATACTGAATCACCAGTGTCCCTGACTGAATCAGTAGCTTTTAGCAGTGTGGCTCCACTGGTGACTGAGAGCTGCTGTCAGCTCAGCCATGATTCACAGTATGTGACCTCCTTGTCAAAAAATATTAGACTTAATCCTAATTGTAAATAATACTGTATAATACTGCTATGCTTGTATTGGCCAGTTTTGTACTACCAAACTAGCAACAGACTGAATGTACTACTGCACTGAAGACTTTCAGAAGTGGTACTGGATGTTGGGCCATATGAACTATGATGCGTTCACTTACTGCCATATGTACTGAAGTGCATTTGAACGGTGATGCTTTGGGAAAAAGTGAACAACATAGTCAGTGACTATGAATCTTTGAACTGAGCTGAAGAAATGATTCTAATCAGCAAAGTGATTCGTCATTCCACCTCTAGTGCCAGATACACGGGGGTACTCTTTGTTTCTGATAAAGCTTTCAAGGAAGTGACACACTGCTGTCTGTAGGTGTGTATTGCTTTATACAGTTAAGTTAGATATATATATAAAGATGGACGTAATGAGGTGTGATGTCAAGAGTTGCGGCTTATGTTCGGCAACATCTTCTCCATTTGGAGCCAGGACCTTTGAGATAAAGAGTACAAGGTGTTGCCTTTCACACCGTTGGATCAAAGCTAGCTTACTGGGAGCACTAAGCGGTGCACACATGAACTAATGACATCTACTTTAGCTAAATTGTGCTAACAGGGCAGGTATTGTAATGAAGAAACATTAAAGTTATGGAAATATTACCACAATAGTCCATATCAGTGTGAGTCCCAGAGCCATGGAGAGTAGCAGGTGGGTCAACTGTCAATCACAGCTGTCAATCAACGACCACAGGGCAGACATCAAAGCTCAAATCTTATTAACAGAGCACTTATTTCCAAATTGAACACCAGCACACTTATTAGAGGTCCTGAATTTAGTGAGACCATAATAACTCCATAATAACTTTTTTTTTTGCCAGCATCTAGTGACTGTCAGTCTTATCGCACTTAAGGTACTTCCACTCTGTCTTCCGTCCAAGCTGTAGAGCTCCAGTACTGTCTTGTGTTTGCAAATCAGAAACAGTATAAGTAAATGTAAATGTAAAATAGTAAAGCATAATGGCCATTACTCAACATTAGTGTACCAACACACAAAAACGTGTGGATTGCAGGTAGAGTTGCAACTTGTAAAACACTCCATGTAAAATCCTGTTTCAGTTGTTTCTTTCATCTTTAGCTACAGAGTGGTCCCTGTGTCAAAGATAAACTCAAAATCTAAACTTAAAACACCTTCTTTCTTTGGAGAGTGCCATTTTGGTGCTTTGTCTTTCCTTTAACCACATCATTCCTCAAAGTCTTATACAGAGTACATCAGTATGAATATAACTTATATACATAACTTGTATTTTATATATAATTTATATATATATTACCAGCTGTTCCAAACACTTGAAAATGTCCTAATACCTGCTTATAACTAACTGCATTATAGTGTGTTATAAACAGTTTATTACATGTTTATATGTTGCCTATAAATGCTAAACTTGAAGTAAAAGTAAACAGGTTTTAAGGACCTACATTGAATTAAATTACATTACTTTTTTATTTTCCTCAAAGGTTGTACATCAATCAAAATATGTAACATTTTTAAATAATTAGAAATAATTTTAATTAATTGTAATTATAGTATGGCTGCAAACAAATGCTGAACTAATAACAGAAAGCCAAATGAGGCACTAAGAAATGTTAGTATGTGGGCATCATGTGTATACTCTGCAGGCTCACAGTGCCTCAGCTCCAATAACAAGAGAAAAGCTTTTCAACACAACACTGGAGCTCAGATGCAGAACTATGTGATCAACATGCCCTGTAGATCATGTTTTTCCACCACTCTTATCTTTCCATGCTACAACGTAGTACTGTATAAATCACAGAAGTGGGCTGGTATCAATCAGCCTCTAAAACGGTTCCCTAACACAAAACACGTTCAGGACATTGGATATCTATCTTGTGACCTGGAGATCTTTATCTCACAACTTACAAATAAACCTGATGGCAGTGAAGGTTATTTAATATCCATCAGCAGACACATAAATCGCTCGGAAAAAAACACAAAGTACACTGGAATCAGCACAAAAAGACTAAATTACAAAAGTGTGTGACAGAGCACCACAAATTTCATATTGTACATGACAGTTTTAGCTGACATCACTGTAGTCACTTTGGGTTGTTTGAGACAATTTGTCTGTGTGGTTTGTAAATCTTTTTTAATACATTATTTATTCTCCAACATAAAGTTTCATATTTTGTTGGAGCCTTTCAGATGATTCTTTGTTGTTCTTTGGCTCAGACTAATAATAAATGCATAATTTATGACATGATATAATTGGTTTCAAAACTTTTTTTGGCATTTAGTCATGTTTTATATTTTTATCAGCATCATCATTTATCTAGTTGCTTTTGTTTGTTTTGAAGTGAAAATGTGGCTTTCTTATCTCACCAGCATATATTACTACTTTTTTTTAAAATCTGTGTTTTTATCATTGTGTTTTTTGGACACTCTCCTCTTCTATGTGTTTTGATTGTGCAAATAAACCACATGAGAAACAATAATGACCAAATATGATAGTTTTGAAAAATCTAAACTTCCCCCCTCTTTACTTTTAATGATGTACTTTATATTTTTGTCTTTTGAGTTACAAGTTTAAATTCACCTTACAGCATAACTGCAACTGGAGCTTACCTCTGGCTCTGCTTTCATGTCTTTTCTTCACACACTTTTTTTCATCACTGTTTCTATTTTCTCTTGTCTCCACTCCCTTCCCAGAGATGACACTGTCATATTTTGAAACATCTCTCTCTTGGTTGGCACTGCTGTGCTTCCCTCTGTCTCTGTGTTTCTCTTTTGTTAAGGACCACACAGAGGGATGACATGTTGGAGGCACATCCAGGCTGGGTGGCCCGGCTGCAGGAAAGATGTGGGTGACAGGATCAGCCTTCAACAGACTATGGGAGTAATGCGTGTAGACAGTGTAAAACCAGTCTTTTGGAGATCCGTAGAAAGAGCAACGCTGGCAATTCTGAATAAATGCACTTGCGAAAAAAGAAGGAAAAAGGTTCTTTGGGAGCCTTGTTTTAGCTGCAGCCTCATGCACTGGACTCCCATGCACTACTAATGTCTTTAAACATCCTAGGCAAAAGGAGTAACTTTAATCCATCTAACTTTATATCCCTACCAGTTTATTAAAGGATTCTTCCAGTGAAGTTTGACATGTATAGATTTCAGAGGTAACAAACATAAAAGAAAGAGCTTGGGAAAGTTAAACATTGTTTAAAAAATGACTTATTGAAGTTGTTACCACACTATAAATATACATACACCCTTAGTAGTTTCATTGTATGAATCATTAGATTGTCATAAAATAACATCATTTCAAAATATATGTCCTAGCACACTGTACATGTTTAACTTCTGAAATTGTATAAGACAAACAGTTTGTGCTTTCTTAATGTGCTTTCTTAAAGACAGAATGGAGCCAGCTCCTATTTTTATTAGTCATATAGTCATTGAAATGTTTAAATATCTGTGACATGTAGCTATGAAGTATATTGTAACTCCATGGTGGGCTTATCAACATTGAATAATTTCAGTGAAGTTCAAGGAGGTCTGAGAACTCCTTAAATTGAGTTGTTCCTATTGATGTTATTAAAACGCTTTGGTTCCTGTGGAAAATGGAGAAGATCACCCCCTTTCCTGATAATCACCTTGTAGCATTTAGCACGTACTTAACAAAACAAATGGCTTGTGTGTGTGTCTGTGTATATGTGTGTGTGTGTGTGTGTGTGTGTGTGTGTGTGAGAGAGAGAGAGAGAGAGAGAGAGAGAGAGAGAGAGAGAGAAAGAAATCCACTGATGCTGGACTTTGTCAAGGCTGAGAGACTGCAGAGAAAATAGATCAGAAGTGTCATCACTAACAGGCCCCTGGATCCCAGCAGTCTGACAGTTTCTACATTCTTGCTCCAGATGAAGAATGGTGCGACTGGTGATTGTTTATTTTGTTTCTCTATCTTGTCTTAGTAACCCCATTTTAATGAGAATGTGCAGTTGCACGTTAAGCTCTGGTCCCCCTTCCTTCTTGTTAACTGCTTTTGGGGCTATGCAAGAAAGATAAACATGGAAAATACACTTTGGTTTTCGTAGCATTGCAGGTGTGGAAATATGGGAAGCTGGGAATCTCCAATAATAATAAAAAAAAACAAACTTAAAACACTTCATTAAAATTCACTTTGTTTGTTTTAACCAGTCCAAAAGTCTCTTACACATAAACTTGAAAAACCTGTTTTAATGTTTTTCTTAACAACCGCAGAGATAACTTGAGTTATGAAAATCCCAAGTGTAAACAAATCAACATGAAACTTGTACACCCACAGACTTAGAATCTGACATATATTATGAACAGACAAAACATTTGCAGATTCTAATGACTTGTCTGGTGAAGTGGATGGAAATATAAGGGTGGATAATGTTATGAATAGAAATAGAGCTGCAATTAATGAACGTGCAGACTCAATAATGGATTACAGCTTCATCATTTCAACAAAACCACGAAAGAAGTCGGTTTGTTAGTGTTTCCAATAATCCTCTGAGCAGGGACCAGCTAGATGAGACATGTAACAGCCTATTACACTTTATAGCTTGCGTGGTTTGGTACGTCAAAGTAGAATAAAGCATGTTAACTCGTTCTATAGCTGGGGGAAGGGACATAAAGCACATTCAAATGAATCTGCTGTCAGAATTCAGATAAAGACACAATCAGCAGTGTGTGTGTGTGTGTGTGTGTGTGTTCCCTGGGTACCAGTAGGCGGTCAGGTGGTCCTCTGTGCTCTCAAATCAAGCGTCTCACCACTCCACCAACCACCCCGATGCCATTGTGAGACGCAGAAGCTGCATGACTGATGGAACAAAAGAGAAGACATTGATCTTTCAAGACAAGCTCCGCTCTCAGCGCACTGCACTGCATGGTGAAGGAAATGAGCTGATCCTCTTGAGCAGGCCGCAACTAAGCTTTGCCTTTTAAAAAAAAACAAAACTCGTAGTAGCACTTAATCCACAGCTCCAGGAAGGGGAGAAACTCAGGAACAAAATGAATTCATGTAACAGGCCTTGTAAGGTCCTAGAAGAATGTGGTAATAGTCCTTAATAAAGACCAATAAAGAAATCCCAAGCTTTTACAAACCAGTGTAAATTCAGGAAATATAAATCTCAAAGGCCAAATTTGATGTTAAGTCAGGATATTTTGCTCAGTGTAAACAGAAAGCCCATCCAGCCCAGAGCACTGACAGGTGTGGCATTTCTAGTGTACCCTTGAGCCTGGTACTTCAGCTTACTTATCACAGCTTAATTCAATTGCTCCAATAAAACAATCCAGCTGCATAAACATGTTACAGAATGTGTGAAATCTAAAACAGAGAACATCTTTAATGCTCCCTGGGTAACGCTGTCTGCTACAGGGACCAATAATTCATTTCACTCTGTAATTTAATGATTTAAGAGCTCACTATTTGTCACATTGTCAAGTGGCACCATGCTGGGCCAAGGTGTCGCCTTCTTATGTGTCCATTACTGTGAAAGTTCACTCTCCCAAATGGCAGAATGGGAGGCCCCATTTGGGATGGCTGGTTGAAGCTGTGACAGCAACGATTCTGTGCTGATGGCCTGGGCTTTTACACCTGTGTGTGACACAAGGGAGGCTCAGCAGTGAGTGAGAGAGCCAGCCAGCTGTGCTCTCTTGTGGTAGCTCTGGGGATAGTCTGGAAAATGTCAATCCTAAAATTCTTTTTCTGTGAGCCACTAAAGTCACTCTGTCTGTTCATAATTCTACTAAACTAATATGAAAAAAACACTTTACAACTTCTGAAACACACATGTTGTTGTGACTCAACGGTCCTGATTTAGCTGCATTTGGACTTTTATGTAACTGCAGATGTACGATCAGTTTTGAGCGCTTGCACTTAACATGCAAAACTTTGCCTCTTGAGATGAGGTCACAAGATGAACACTGGAGCCAGCATTTTTTGGGGGTGTGGGGCTCATTGCTTCGCTCACTGCTGCTAGATGTAATTGCTCACTAAATAACCATCTCTCAGGGGTGGCCAGCCTGCCATTCAGTGCAGGTCTGCACAGTGTCCTCTCCTGCTCTGAGCCCAGTGTAACACGTACAGTGGCTTTCCTCTGTCTCCCAGGACAGCTCCGTCAGCCGCTTCATCAAGGCTGATTGCTGGAGACATTCCTCTCCAAGTGATATGTATTCACCTGATGTGAAGCAGACCTGTGTCCTGTACACTTACTGAGGGAGGGAAACAAGAGGAGTCTCCTTGCTGGGGAAACTGGAAGATTCAATTTGGCAAAACACTGTGGTGAAAGAACTTGACAAACAAGACTTTTTTGCAACAACATACTGATAGCCACATACCCTTGCATGTGCATACGGCACACTATAACCTTCCAGATATACTGAAACCTCTCAGCCCCAATTAAGTTAATCCTCACTTTGTCCCTGTGAAGTGGTACAAGCACCCCTGCTAGCCAGCTGACACTTCAAGCAGACACAACACTACTTTGTCACAATGAAATTAATCATTTTTAAAAAGTTTCTTATAAAAGCCCTTCTCCATCTGTTTGCAATCCCAGCGTAATGCTATCATCACCTGTTTCCATGGTCCCGGTCACATCTGGCTTGCATTACAAAAAAAAAAAAAAAAAAAAAAAATCACACAAGGTGCATTTTTTCTTCCCTCTTTGTGTGTGCTTTACTTTAGTATCTGGCTCATATTTCTGAAATAGGCTACAACAACAAATTAAGATCTGAGACATGGAGAAAAAAACACTTATATCAAGCAGCAATTTGCTTTAAATTTCACAACCAGACTCCCTGGGGGTCTGAACATATTAAATGCAGGAGTTAAAGCGCTCAGTAAGGTTTATTGCAATGTAAAGCTAGTTCACAAAGATAACAGAGGGTTCACTTCTCAAAGTTGGCAAGCAATGACTCCAATTTGTTTGTAGTTAAATTCATTTAACTTATGAATAAAGTGGAATCCCTTCCAACATGTGTCTAATTTGAAGGTGCATTGCAAATAGTAGCACGGATATATCTATTTAGGGAAGTGAAATGCATTGTAAGTAATATTGTGGGCATGCCAGAGTCTCCTGATCTAATGTTAAATCGATGTATATATGCAGCTACAATACGCACATGTTTGATGGTCTTATGTAGCTGCATGCAGTAGAGGGGGTAAGATTTGCCATATGATACCATAATAGTAAGGACACACACCATTGGGTGTAAGAGAAATCTTGCCCAAGGAAATGTATTTCCCTGCCTCATAACAGTCTGGAATTTGTGTATCCGTTCTGTCTCTCCCATGGACACCAGCTGTGCAGCTGGTGCTCGCTGGAAACTGCAGTTAGCCTGTAGTCGTGAGGGATTTTTAACACAATTCTCCCATGTGCATTCAAGGAAGCAGTAATGTCATGCAATCGGGGCCATGTTATCATTGTGTGGATCCTGGAGAGTGATGTCACAGGAAAAAGGAAACTAGCTAACTCCCAAACCAAAAGAGCAAAGGTTAGTGGCAGGTTGGCAGAGACTCAGATTGGCTTAAACACTTTCCTTATTCTCTGTCCCTTTTGCTTTTCTTAAAAGCAAAAGCTCGGTCCAAATTGCTCACATGGACAGGATGCTGCTTCCTTTGGCATATCTGGTTATGAGCTGTGATTTATCATAATGGAGCAATAGTTGTCATTTTGGGGTTAAAGATAAAAGCCTTTTTAAATGGAACATCCTGTGAGATGGCTCTGCATTGATGGAATACACTGTTGTAAATGGATGAAACTGAGACAAATGGATAGATGGACAAACTAATTCATTCTCTGCATTAATGTGAGCTTTTCATCATCTGTAATGAAAAATCAACACCACCGAATCTATTATGTGAAAGATCGTTTTGTGGATGTCCATATTGTATCACTCTTTTGGAAGGAAGGATCAAAACTGACTTTTTTGTAGGGAGTGTGCAGCATTAATGCATCTGAAGGAGTCTGTTAAAATGTGTCAAATGTCACTGCACAAATATGGATATTAACTACTGTGACACACTTTTCCAGCACAGCTTACGACAGCAACTCTCTGATCGTTGGAAAAATCAAGTGCTAAGTATCAAGTCTTGCATTTTTTCCATTTAACAGCATCATTATACAGTTGCCATGTTGTATGATGACTCAGTCCTGCTCTTCAATGGTGACAGACAGCCATTTATGTTAAACGTTTTTTGGCAGCCTTACATTGTACTACATTCAGACTGATTATGGGAATTTGAGGGAGTGGTCTTACGAGAAAAGAAACTTTAGTGATATCACTGGTGTGAGTATGTGCTTGTAGGAAGGGGTTTCTAGCAACTGAGTCAGTAAAGTGGTGCCGAATCATGCATTTTGGCAAACAAACCCTCTTCAGATTGCGGGTAATAAGTTGTTGTCACTTCAGCGAAGCATGCAGTTAACTCAGAGGAAATGCACCTTGTATTGTATTGGATGTAGACGGATACTCTTAGTACCACGGTTGGATAACTGATGGCTCCAGATGGCCCAAAGACCTCAGGTTGGCTCTGTGTCAGTCAGTTTGAGTAATTTCATTTAATGCTAATTTGTTTGGAAAATGCAATTTCAACTGAAAAGATAAGAGCCTTCCAGCAGTAATATTCTGGCAGCGGGTTAATGTTTGGTTCCTGGCGACCTGCAGGCAGAATATTCTGTAATTTGGACATGTTCTTAGTCTTGTCCCATAGAAGGCCTTAGATGCCGTGCAAACAAGTTGTGATTGAGTGCATGCACAGAATAGAAAATGGACATCACTGTAGCAGCTTTGGTGAAGTAGAAGGAGAAGTGTTGAGCTGCAGCAGCTGTCATTTGAAGATCTGCAGAGACTTGATAGCATATTCTGATTACTTTGTGCAACCTCTCTGTCCCATTGTTGTAATGCTTTTTTTGGTCTTGAAAACTATTTCCTTTTATCTGATGTGACTTCTCACAAGAAGACTGGTGTTGTGAGTGATGCTAACAAGGTAACTGGTGTTCAGTTTGTATGTGATTCTGTATAATATGCAGCCTGTCCAGAGATCACACACAAGAATCATCACAGCAGTCTGTCTTAGCCAAGCTTACATCCAGCAATTCTTGCTGATGCCTTCTTGTGTTTCCATTTTGCCTGCTTAGGCTGAAATTCACTGTGTTTTTTGAGAGGCTGGTCTGAGACAGTCAGCTCCCTTCATGTGCACTGTATGAATTTTACCAGATGAAAGTCGTTATAAAGTGATCGACAGTGGGCAGGAATTTTGATTTTTCCTACTCACTATAGTCCCCTTGTTTGTGGAAGAGACAAATGAACTGCAGCTCTTCTGTTTGGGTGCAGCTTTTCCTTACAAATAATGACTTCCATCCTGAATTATTAGCAAGCTGAAAGTTTAGAGGCATCAACCTGCACAGGCTGCAAATTATATCTCATTGGGTCGTCATTGGTCAGTAAGGGTTCACTGTGTTGCATGTGTCCACTCCACCAAAAGTAAGCAAATACTGATGATGGTGGATGTCTGCTTTGCAGCCAACTGGACTTCCCATGTTTGGATTTGATGGCTTCCAGCTTGTTCTTGTGCTTCCTATTTGTAATGGGTGGGAGTATGTAAAGGAAAACAACTTTACTGCTTAACTTTACTTAATAAGACTGCTGTTGGACAATGTCTTACAGAAGTGAACATTTCCTTTTTTTCTTTACTGAGCAGTGAGTATAGTATCACACACAAAAATATCCAACTGAATTTAAATGAACAGCATAATTTATAAAACCAACAGGAGCAATCTGAATGTTTAGAATAAATGCTTTAAAACTATTCAAAAAATATTCTTATTATAGCCATCAGTGCTCGAAAGTGCAAATAAAAGAACAGATACTGAACTAAAACTAAAATTAAGCAGTTTTTTGGAGCAAGTCTACTATATGAAACACTAAAAAAAAGCTGGTGATGTCTCCCTTCTCTCCTTTTGGAAACAAAGTTAGATGGACCAAATGGTGTTTTTCAGACCAGCATCAGTTGAACTTCCAAATGGTTACTGCTATTCTTTTTGTAAAACCATTACTTGTTTTATATCAGACTCCTCTAGCTCTGTATTATGAATAGAAACAAATGTATAATACAGTAAAATAGCGAGAGAATTGCTATTATATGCTGCCAGTTGCAACAACTAAACATGTGTAAACAACACAAATTTGCTGTAAACAATTACAAATTTCTGTATAGTTCAGTGTTTTGTAGACTTTGATTTCTTTCAATTTAGAGGAAAGATGTATTTCCTTTTACTTCCAGAATTAGACACTTCTCTTTCTGGGCTGTTTAAAAAAGGCCATAAGCATTCATTTCTCTCTTTTAAAAAAAATGCTGTAGCATATGTTGCAGGTTGTTTGTAGAGATTTGTGATTGAGAGATTTTTTGATCAAAAAATATGTTTGACTGGTTAATGGAGACTATTAAGTATACAAACAACCATTGTTTATGATTGTCAGCGGATAATACCAGGACTGATGATGCTTTACTTGACACTTCATAAGTGTCAGTAATAGATATAAAATTTAAATGATGATATATAAGAGACATATTTGAAAACACTGACATGTTGAAACATTTTGCTTTAATATAAATACATTCTGAATTGAGACTTTTTAGAAGATGTTTAGATGTTTATCACCTAGTTTGTCTGGTTGTGTGTGTACTAATGTAAATCATTCTAAGACAAAGACTTAAAGTTAAGGTAGTGTTTAGGGTTAAGATAAGTCTTCAGGAAATTATGCAATGTCCTCAGAAGTGATGGAAACATGACTGGGTGTGTGTTTATTTCAGAGAGAGATGAGTATCTTACATCACGCTTACGCCCATACATCCTTCTTTGACTCATACTTGATCGCATAGACAGATGGAAACTATTTTGACATAATTAGTGACTGTGAGCATTATAATCATTAAACTGACATCATGTTGGACGCAGGGTTGTGTTTATTTTTGGATATCCTTTGTGAACAAATCGACACACTCCCAACTTTCAGAAATAGTCTATGATGATGTAAAATACTATGTATATGATTATGTATTTACTGTTGCATTGTTACATTTACCAATGGGAGGCTTTCCAATATTTGACAGTAAAGACAGCCAAGTCTACTCAATAAAGTGTCTCCGCCTTGAGGAGAGGAGTACTGAAGCCTCCATTTGGGTCAGTTTGATAGGTGTTGTCTCCTGCCTCTCTGCTACCACTGTATTGAAGAAAGCACGACTCAAGCTTGGCAATAGACATGTCAAGCACAAATTTTATGATGACATTCAAAGCCGCAATGTCACCATCTCATTTAAGTCCTTAAGGTACAAATGAGTCATTTCATTAGTCCCAGAATGAATTTGGCACACCATGGAAAACCAATAGATCACTTCAGTAATTCTGTTCTTAAGGAAGTTATAGCTCAGTGGGTGAATCTAAGAAACTGTGCTGCAAAATTGAACCTTTGAGGCTATTGAGCTGATGAGGGGGATTAGCATGCAAATGGCTCTCATAGATCATTTTCCTGAGCATAGGGTAATGGCTGGTGAATGATACTTATCAAGCTCCATAAGTGCTCCTTCCAATAAATACATAGTCCAGGTCATTTGTATTGGGATTCAAGTGTTGATGGATATGGGATTACCACTTAACCTTGGAGTAATTCCAAGACACCGTTTAAATCATCCAATACATTATCTCTCCCGTAACGGCTTGACCAGTCTTTAAGGATATCACTTCTTAATGCAAAATATGTTTTATGTGATAAATTAAACTTGAGGTGTTAGTGACCTATTAATCACATACATGTACTCATGACAGGGTATCACTGTCCTTTTATATTCAAAAGGTTGTTACTGTATGTATCTTTTATGTATAACAATTGTCTTATGATTATATTATAATTGCAGCTCAGTGTGCTACAGCAGTACAATACTATCAGGAAAGTTTATGTTGTTTGTTCAGGAAGCACAGAATTGTAAAAATACAAGCAAACTATTTAATCTTCCTTAGGTCAAGCAGGTTTAAATTTGTCCCTGGCAACAACACAGGACACAGAGGCAGCGCCACCACTAAATACATGCGTTTAACACGCTGTGCATAGGGCACAAAACAGTACCTTGGTAAAGGTGGAAAAATATTCACAGATTTGAACTTCCCAGATTAATAACTCATAAGTGAAATGTTGTTAAAGTACCTTTCCTACTGTAGTAAGGTAGACAACGAGCTACGTCCTAATTTTCACCCAATCAAGCTGTCCTCTGAGCCACCTGATAAAGAAAATACATTTCTTTGGTTTATTTTATTGAAGATGATTGCACATTCAAATATTTGTGTTTTGCATTTTTTTGGCTGTTCTATAATTCTGTAGTGTAGTTCTGTGTTATGTACACAGTTGTACAGTTCAGGTTTTCTTATTTGTATTTATTTGTATTTATTTATTTATTTTAACAATCATGTTAACATTGATGATGAAAATATAATTCTTTGGTTTATTATGATAATCATTAGGGGCTTTTTGTGCCTGTTCTATAGAGTAATACATACTGTTATTGTATAGTATTGTAATTTTGGGGGGAGAGGGTGGGGATACAAAGCAATTACAACTAGGGCACCCAAATGACCAGCAGCGGCCCTGCACTGATGTATGAAAGTTGACTATGATCATGTGCTTCTTGTAGGGGGCCAGCTCTCGTTTCCCAACCAACACTTGACCCTGACCCTGCCTGTCACGATTATATTTGAAGGGTTTCATTCCAAAACACATTGGGAAATGTTCGGTCCCACACATGATCCTGTCTTCAGAAACATAACTGTTTTTTATTAGCCATACAATACTAGCAGTCATGTTGGTCTGTCAGTCGGTTGGTCCATCACTTTGGTCCAGACTGAGTTTACCTCTGGGTCCACCATGAGGTTAAAAGTTTTACATTTTAGTAATATCTGAACAACTATCACATGGATTGTATTAAATTTTGTACAGATAATCATGATGCACAGAGGTTGAATCCTTACTGACTTTTGTAATCTCTGATTTTTCCTCTAGTTTTAAAGTCTGTAATGTATCTTAATACTCACATGTCCATGTAAGTTGAGAGAACTATTGGCCACTGTAATAGTTCCTCTTGTCCAATAAGAGATCTCTTAGTGTGGATCCTGCATAAGAGATTCAGTGTCCTATGTTTTAAAAAAAAAAATTCTTAAGTTAAACTGCAGATTATATTCATGGTATTTTTAGCACTAAATTCCCTCTTTCAATGTACCTTTCAATGTACATATGGGTGTGTGAGTAATGTATTATGATACATTTGGAAAAAAAACTTGAACCTATCTTTCAGTAGAATTTAGTTTGAAAGTTTTTATTAGAAACTCAGTTTTATTGGTAGATGATAATATCTTGCATTTATCGTTGCCCATAACACAACAAACAGAGCTGCTATCAAGTGAAAAAAGGTTACTTTTGTGAAGTTTATTGTATCTTTCATAGGAGTATCATCAAGTACTACTTTATTCATTTTTCAAACTCATTATTTGATCATACGTGTATTTTAAGAAGCTCCTTTTAACTGATTCATTTTTCAAAACCATTAACAGATTTTGAGCTGTGTTCCCACACATTATCTAAACCCTTTTCACACACAGCTCTCAATTTTTTCCTCTTAATGTCAAATCTTCTTCAGACCTCTAAATCCTCTAATGGGGCACAAAGACATATACTATAAACTCTCTCTCAGGCTGTGGATTCCCTGATTTGGAAACTGATATTTTCTGTGACGTTAAACATTCATGTCATCTTCATTCTCATGAATACATGAGCTTGTCACAGCATCACTTTGTGGAGGAGTCACTCCTCTCCAGATCTGTTCACTCAGTGAGTCCTGACTCACACTACACTGGAATGAGAAGCATGTACAGAGACGGTTGCACAATGTTTCAGTGAGAAGAATCAGACCTCTCCTGCACGCACGCATGTGCACCCACACACACACCCACACACAGAGGCTTACTTAACTCACTTTTGTGGTATATACATAGACTTACATTCATTTCCTGGAGACTTTCCCTAACCCTAACCGTAACCTAATCCTAACCTTAACTACTGACCCAAAAATCAATTGGGGACATGGCTTTTGTCCCCAGTTGCACAAGCCATTCCCAATTAAATGGTCTTTAGCCCGAAATTCGTCCCTGAAAGTAGGCTAAGTCAGACTACACACACACACACACACACACACACACACACACACAGACAGAAAGAGTGCTACAATGCAATACACCCTAAAACTGGGTTCAGCATACCAGCCGAGTTGAAACAACAAATGCCCTTTCAGTGAAGAAAAATGAAGAAGACCAGACAACATCGAAGATGATCAACCAGACACAGAAGGACGTCCCTGTTTGGTTAGTTAACTCATGTGAGAAAATATTATGAAAGAACAGATAATAGGAAAAGCAGCGCTATCTTGCTGGAATATTAACTGAAGCTATAAACATGGCTTTTGAAGGATAAGGGTCCATCTGGACAAAGGGTGAATGTCCCTGTCAGTGTGTGGTCTGTTTCCAAGCTGATGTCCTTAACTGTGGGGTTATGCTTGCACACACTAAGAAAATAAGGTTTTCTAAAGGGTTCTCACTAAGAAGATATGGACCTAACTGGATATATTTTTATCAAAATGTTTCTCCAGACAGGCTTTTTTTTCTATGAGAAGTTTCAATGACAACTCAAAGAAGATTTCAAATCCACTCCACACTGAAACATGAACCTAGAAAGGCTCACCATGGTCTATCATGTATCTTTTTCATATTAATTCAGTGATCATAAATATTTTCCAATGTGCAGTCTCCATGTCAAGCTTCACATGAATATGTAAGGAAAAAAAGTTGCAGATGTGAAGTCTATCTAAGGAGTTAAAGCAGCTAAATAGTTGAAGCCAGTAGGGGTACCTTGAAAAAGATGTATTCATTTGCTAAAATTTGGGTTCTTGATAAAACTACAAAAATGAGATTTAACCTGACTTGTAGTTCAATAGTTCTTCCACAGCAGACACATAAAGGTTCGCAGATGCACTTTTTACTTGAGAGGGTGTGTCCATAGTTTGCACTGACATTCCCTGTTGTGTTAACAGAGTGCTGCAATAAAGAGATCACTTTTTCATCTTCCCCTTGGAAAGGCTACAGATACCAACTGGGAAGGGGATTGTGGGAAAATGTACCCTGATAATTTAACAGACAATTGCCAAGGAAAGGCTCCAGTGCACTGTGTTCACATCTGTTCGTCTCCACCAAGAACACCAACACAAACCAGACTCATATTTCTGTTGTTTTATCTCCTCTCATCGGGCACATGTCTTCACCTCTCTCTTTCCATATATCAAAGCTGGCACTGAATGTATGTCTGTGTGTGTTGTTTCTTCAGATTGAAAATCAAATGTAAGCAAATATTCACAAGGAGCCCCACTAACTGATGCTATTTATACTGAATAGTTTACCAAAGAAAAATGTTAATATTGTTATCCCTGTCTCAATTTATATGGTGCGTCAAAACAACAACAATATCACCTATGGTTACCTTTTTTTTTAATGCACAAGTTTGAGATTCAACTTTAAAGAGCAAGTCCCCATTTTCCTCAATAAGGGAGAAAATATTTCTTGTAAATATTTTTTTTGCCTTTTAATAGAATTTAGGGGAGACATATAAATTTGTATTTAGTCCTTAACTCCTCATTCAAGTTATCTGTTGTGCTCAACATACATTTATGTCTCCCACACTTTTTATTTTACAGTATTTGTTTACTTTACTCAGTGGCTCTGGCAAAGTCTAAATTTAGACACCAGTGCAGTTCAGTAAGGTTTAGGTCATGTATGTAAATGTCAAACTGTGATGAAGCAACTTATGGCCTTGGAACTTGCTTGTCCTGCCCTCCTCCCCCTCTGTTAGTCATGACCCTACAACACGTCAGTCACTTCTGGTCAGTCTCTGATGTAACTGTCTAACACGCAAGTGACGAATGAACCACTCTGAAAAACCCTCAGAATTATTCTGAGTGTTTCTTATCTGCTGTATATTTAGCATTGAATTTTGTTGCCGCTTCAAACTTTTCTGTAGTTGTAATTTTATGTAGCAGCCAAAGGTTAGATATGCTCAACTACCTTGATGTCACCGGTCTACCTGCCCAGTAGGTGGAGCCAACAGAGTGAAGAAATTCTTCTAGAGCATTGGATAAGTGGCACAGAGGAACACTATCTGAAAAACATAAACTTCAGAAGTGGGTACTTTAAGTTAATTCATCTCTCTACTCTCTACTTCCAGTTGCCTCTTACTTTAATTAAAAAACATCAACAACAAAAACCAAATTCTGTCTAGCACTCTTATAGCACTTTTTCCTGGTCAGCTGCTTAAGAATTTGTACCAGCTTGATTGTTGATTGATTGATGCCCTGTGATATTTCTTGATTGTGTCACTCGTAAGTAGCTTTGGATAAAAGTTAAACGTAAATCTCCCATGGACAGTTTATTTTCAACTGAGATGCATTAATACAAGCATTTTTAAATATAAAAAGTTAAATAGTAGGTGTGTTTGACTGAGGTCTGTGAACTTCAGCAGTATAGCTGTTTTCTCTCATCATTGTGACATGCGTACCTCAAATTTCATCCCTGAATGAAACTCTGAATTGTGTGACCTCCTGAGCAGCAGAGAAGGTTGAGGAAGACATGATGACTGAGCCCCAATAATAAAGTAATCACACACAGTTTTACAGGAAAAAAAGTTTTTACTGAAAAAAACTATGGTCATTTTATAATTTTATAGCATATGATTGTATAAACATAAACATAGATGGACATCAATGACAATCAGTTACATAACGTTTAAAATACATCTACTCCTCTTGTAGCAGGTGAGAGTAAAATGCTTTAAAGAGGTTCAAAGCTTCACGTTTACATCAGTCAAGGGTTGACATACAGTGTTAAATCATACAAGCTAAAATATAAACAAAGACAATTAGAAATCAATTTTAATTCTGAATTAACATTTCATCCATTCATATCTGAGGCTGACAACATCAGTGGTCTTAAATGAGCTGACATGCTTGCATAAATTCTACCTGGTGAACCAAGACAATGACACATGAGGTTTTGACGATCATACCGCACAGTACAAGAAATCTGCCTCCCAACACATGACAAGTTGCTAGTAAAAGGTTGATTGCAAGTGCGGTGACTGAGTCTCTTGAGCATCCAGCATCTAGGGAAGAGGACCTGGGTGTAGCGACTGGGAGGGGGTTTGTTATTGGGGGTTTGCAGTCAAAACAGCCTCCCCCATTGTCTCTGTGAGTGCTTTAGTGTAGTTAGTGGAGGAGGTATATGGGGGTAGTTCAGTGGTTGTCAGTTAGACTAGAGACAGTCCACAAATTCAAGGCAGGTGTAGATAGCTGGACAGCGACTGTCTGACTGTCCATGGCAAGCAAGGCGGAGTTGATGGAGGCACTGGGAGGGCAGCAAGTGGTCACAGCCTGTAGTCACCATGGAGATAACTAGTTTTGATGGTTAATGTGGTTTGCCACCATGGATGGACCGACGAGAGGCGGATCAGTACTGAGGAAGATGCTACCTCCTCCCAAAAACATGTGGCTGCCTTAAGAGTTCTTGGCGACCATCTTCATCGTGATGGTCTTCACTTCTGAGTACTCCTTCAAGCCACTCTCTCCCCTGAAAATGACAACAGGAAATAGTAACAATGTAGCTCATTTTATTTAAACTCTCGAACTGACACTGAAATATGGCATATACACAGCTAGAGACCCTCAGTGCAAAAGTACTGCATTATCCTCTCAGATGGAGATTTATACAATGTTAGGCAATTTTGGAAAGTGGGTTTTCAAAACACAAAGTCTGTATTAGTAATATTGTGGTTAATTGTGTATATTCAGAGGGAAGGCAACCAAGAGTCATACTCACAATTCACGTCCATTGCCAGACATTTTATATCCTCCAAATGGACACTGTGTGCTCAGAGCATTGAAGCAGTTTATCCTAGGAAATACACAAAACATTGATCACTCTTGTGCATTTTACTCGGGTGGATTGTTATTGTAAAATGGTGCATAATTTTGTCCAAAGCAGTAGTATTAAAGCTGCATTCAGTAAGACTGATGTAAAAATGTATTGTCTCCGTCATTGCTATTTTTGCAACCCTCTGGATTTAATAACATAATTCCATTATTATTTAGCCAACACAGCTGAAAGTTTTCAGTTTGTATATTTGTGCAGCCACACAGAACAAGTGAAACTATGCTATGAAGAAGAAATAAAAAGATGAAGTAGAGGATTACAAATAGCAGGACATAGTTTAGAAAGTGGGTGAGCTATGTGATTGTGTAAGTTTTAATTCTGAGGAAAATGGAGAAAGTAGGGAGAAAGAAAGGAGTCATAAATTTCCCTCAGAGTTACCCTTAACTTAGATGAAGTGAGTAAATCTTGACTTGGAGCCAGTTTATGGAGGTGACCAGATATTAAGAAATGGAGGAGATTTGAAGATACACATATACACAGTTTTAACAACTGTGGCTGAAAATGAGGTTGAAAAAGTACAGAATTGGTTAAGATTCAACTTTTGCTAAAGACATAGTGTTAATGTTGTCTTTTATACTTAGTATCTACTATATTGTGATCTGTAAGTTACATCATTGATCAAGGGACAATATATAAGAATGGTGGTAACAACATGATGACGACAAGTTGTTTGAAATAGTTTGGTGAATAAGGAATGGTGTGCGTAAAAGAGTTGTGTAATGTGTTTTAATTCTGAAGGAGTGCTGATGAGTTTCATGGGAAAATTTGGTGTACAAGCCAACGGAGAGACATCTAGTGATGAGGCAAAAGTTATGACTAAATATTTAACGAAGGACTGACAGGAATTCCTCAAGACGTCACTACAAAAGTAGTTCGAGAAGCAGCTGGTTGTCTGTAGTCAATCCCTAGTTTCTTTTCATTACAAGAAGTGGTTGTCGAGGTCGATAACAGTGGAGAAGAAATACTCTTGTGAACTGGTGGGATTTGCCGGGGAAGAAAAGATGGTAGGAAAAGAGGCCTGATCCTTCTCAAAGTACCAAACAAAAGCCTCACGAGGGGAAGAGAAGTAGGATGGTGATTGGACGGCATCAAGTATGAAGGACAAAGTAGAGAAACATTTCCTCAGCTAACAGAGGATTGCAGTCAAGGATGATAAGTGGTAAAAAAAAATCTCGGCGTATGCTGTATGTTAACTATAGTTCTACCCCTAGTCATAGCCATCTGCAGATAATTACAAAAGAAAAAAAACAATTTTGGGTGAACTCAAGAAGTAACATTTTACAGCCATTTTATTTATACAAATTATAAAATGAGGGTGTCCCTTTACATTTACAATTTGCATTTTGCATAGTTGTCTTGTATCGGCATGTTGCTTCTGATATTTTTATATCCTGGATGTCTGAGTTGAGGACAGAACGTGAAAAAAAGGAAGGAAAAACATTTCTTTGTGGCTTGTGTAATGATAGTAAAGTGGCATGTTGCCAGTTTACCGTATCTGGATGCCAGAGTCTGTAATGGATGATACTTCCCACATGAAAAATATTACTGATTGCAGCTAAAGAAACACAGCAGATGAAACTCACCAGACGGTGCCAGCCTGCATGGCTGTGGATATGGTCATGGCTTTGTTGATGTCATTGGTGAATACAGCAGCAACCAAACCGTAATCTGTGTTGTTGGCCCTTTCAATCACTTCTTCTATAGTTTTGAACTTCATGATCTGCTGCACTGGTCCAAAAATCTGTAAACAGGTCAAAATATAGGCCATTTTTGGTCATGTATAAAAAGATGAATTAAAACTTTATCCAGCATGCCTTTTCACATAAGTACACACGCATTAGTTGGACTGCTGCTATCAAAATCCTTGTTGAATATCCTTGTACCTCCTCTCTGGCAATCCGCATGTCGTCCCTCACATTAGAGAAAACAGTGGGCTCAATAAAGAACCCTTTCAGGCCCAGGGCTTTGCCTCCACACTCCAGCTTGGCTCCTTCACTGATGCCACTCTGGACAAACTCCAACACCCGATTCTGCTGCTCTCGACTGATCTGTGGAGGTGAAACACAGAAACAGAAACATTTTGAAAGTGAAAGAAAAGGGGATGTACTGCAAGCAATGAAAGAAAACAAAGCTGTTGCTCCAACAACTCTGTAGTTTAATGAAGCGATAGATGTGTTGTTCTCTCTCACCTGTGGACCCTGTTCAGTAGTGGGATCAAAGGGGCTGCCGACTATTCTCCTCTTGGCTCTCTCCACGCTCCTCCGAACAAACTCATCATATATGGGTTCTTCAACATAGATGCGAGAGCCGGCTGTGCAGCACTGGCCTGCATTGAAAAACACGCCCTGATGGGCCTGTTCTACGGCCAGATCCACTGAAAAAAAAAAATCAGTTAATCAATAGCTAGATTAAACTGTCCTGGGGAAACTATTTTTTTTATAACTTTAATTATATGAAGCTATTTAATAAAGAAAATTTACAGTGAAATGAGGCAGAATTTAATGTACCATCATCCCACCTATGTAAAAAAAATCTCATCTGGTAAAAAAAAGTAATATGTGTAGTGTATTGTTACAAAATTTGCCCCAATATTTATTGGAGCTATCCTGTGCAAATCTGATACCTGACACCTGAGAGACAGGACCCTGCTGTTGCGTATGAAGGGGTACGAACGGACCCCTGTGATTTATGGGTCTCGGCTGAAGCACCCGACTGAGTCAGGGTCCATTCTCCTGATTTACAGGCCTTAGGGAGCCCCTCTCACGGCTGCTGAAAGCATTTGAAAGCCTCGGCACCCCCGGTTTGGTGAGCCACTTAGAATTTATATGAAACCCATCCATCCACGGGTTTTCATAGCACTACAAAGCTTTTGAGTATTTTAGGATTCTCAGTCCATGTGTGTATTTCTATAGACTGAAGGTCCTGAGAACAGAACACGTAACTAAACAAAACAGTGGTAGTGGCGGACCACCTAGTAAGGGTGACAGGTAAAGGAGGAGGAATGACTAAAACATTGCTTGAAAACTTACAATCAGCATCTGCAAATATGATGTTGGGATTCTTGCCTCCCAGCTCCAGCGTCACTCTCTTCAGGTTACTCTTCCCAGCTGCTTCTTGGATCAGCTTGCCGACCTAGCAAGGAAACAGATCTAGGGTTTACTCACGGAGATGCAGGCCTGCGGCCAGATCAGTAAATCAGCTGGAGCCATTAAATAGCTTAAGAGGATGGTTAGCTCCAAACAGGGAATGCACTGGTAGGCCAACTGAAACATGAGTTCTGCAAACACACAGAATGAATATCTATTACAGGTTTTTGGAGACAGCAACAGGAAAATAAAATTATGTTTCAGCCATCTGATGTCTAACAAAGGGCAGGAAGAACTGACCACAAGGTGTGTGGGTGGTGGCCTGTGATATAGCTGACTGAGAGATATGATGTTGTTTGGTATGAAATGAGTCTGGTGTCTCAATATGGAAGACAACATGGGATTTTGTGGTTTTCCTTATCTTCCAGTCACTCCTATTTCCATTTGACTCCCTAGCAAGAGGGATGATATCACATAAACAAAACAGAGACTAATAAATAAAAAATTGATAAGATATTTGGGAAAAACCATATACGCAATTCACCAAAACAGTGTTTTAGCTCCGTGACTTCAAATCATAAGTAAGTGAAGTTTTTGCTCACCATTTCCAAATCCATGCTGGAGATTTTTTGTAATGTTTTTGTCCTTATGCTCCAGGCAGCCATTGATATTCATTCATTTAGTATAGTAAAGAAATAAATTAGCAGACTCTTGAAGCTTGTTTATATTGTGTAATCCATCACAGAGAACATCACGTCTGGATTCACTGTTGCCAAATTAAAATGATATGTTATTGTATCATAGTTTTGCAGTTTAAGAGAAGGTTGATTTGAAAAGTCTGCATTTCTTTACCTATTGATGTTAATGCAACTGTACATAAAGATAAAATGAAGCCAGACTTGATTTTTGTGATCAATTATACAAGAAAATTTGATAAGAGACTTGTATGCCGCATGAAAGTTAATGGAAACCAACAGATGCCTGGTCTGGTAGACAAGAAACGTTCAAACAAACAAATTGTTAGTTAGTTAGTATTTGTAGTAAATAGACTAAAACATGCAAAAACACTAGTGGGGTTCATTAAGACTGATCAAATATGGTAGTCATGGTGGTCTTGAAAAAAGGTCAAATCTAACAAGTAATGTGTTGAGTTTTCTTTCAAAGAAATGTATAGGAATATTTTTCTGATTTCTAATAAAAATTCTCTATTTACAAGAAGTGGCATAATCATGATACTAATTGAGTGAGGGGCTTTTATTCAAGATATTTGAATGTTAATATCATATACAGTACCAGTGAAAAGTTTGGACACACCTTCCCATTCACTTGAATGAGAATGGGTGTCAAAACTTCTGACTGGTACTGTAAAATATTTTCCCTGGTGAAAAATCAGTTAAAACTGCACCGGAAACAAACTGTGTTATTTCATCCACTGACAATTTAAGGAAACAAGACTTTAAGAAAGAACTGTAGAACTGTACAATATCGGAAAGAACTGATATAAAGAACTGATGTCATGAAATATTACATTTACTCAAAAGATAACAAGTATGAGAAACCCCACACACCTCCCTCACAACGCTACACCCTAAACAAGTATTCATCTTCCTGTTACTCATACGGCCTGTTTTATTTTCCCAGAGAACAGACAGGATAGAGCGGAAAAATACCCGTTCTATGTCCAAAAAAAAAAAAAACACCTCCAAAATGGAAAAGACTCATCTTCTTTGGCTATCTTTGAGAAATACAGTATAGAATACAATAGAAAATAAACAGAATAGAATTGCCTGCTGCGCTGTGATGGTAAAGCACCACAGCTGTATAAAAACAACACAACACTTGGTTTGGATTCTGTGTGTCTGAATGTGTTTTGTGTCTGTCTTTGATCAGAAACACAAAGTGGCTGACTAAGGGGAGGTTGGCGTGTGTTTATTCAGGGGTAAAGGAAACATGCTGAGCTGCTAGACTCCTCCGTGAGGAGTCACAGCCACATATGAATCAGTACGAAGATGATTTGAGGTCCTAAAATCCACCTGTAGCTACGCCACCACCTTTCACCCCGTGAGGAGATGCTGTGATGGCTAGTATCCCCCACCGCTGCTACTACAGCGTGGTGACTCACTGTCTGGGCATCAGCAGGCTCTTACAGCACTGGCTCATTCTCTCAGTAATTGATTCCAGATCACAGGAAACAACAGGAAAACTAGTAAAAAAAAAACAAAAAAAAACTGGGCCACTCACAAAGGAAATGTTCAATCAAGACAAAATGATAAAACAAAGAAGATGTTTGCGTTAGAAGGTGCATTTATGCTAGCTTGCATGCACATTGATTAGGTGTGTCTGTCTGTGTGTGTGTGTTTGACAGAAGAAATACGTTTAAAATATGTTTTATAAACATGTTTTATGTTATATTGTGCTGGAAAACCATTAAGACAAATTGTTAGAACCATTCGAAAAAAATATCATGCTCAGCAGGTGTAATGTTTACAATGTTCACCATCTTAGTTTAGCATGCTAACATTTGCTAATTAGCACCAAACCTCCCGCAGTCAGGTTTAAAGTTAAGATTAATAAATCTCATCATGCTGTCTAATTTTGCTTTCTTTAGTTTTTGGCTCCTTATCAGTGGACTTATTGGAGGTTGGTCACAACACATATAGCACCTGTACAGTATACACACTGTTTTTTCAACACACCAGACACAAAACAGACATCTCCATAAACCACAAGTCTAATCCAAACATGACATAAACCTGGCTCATTTACCAAAGATACATGTGAAATACAAGCTGGTCACATTAAAATATAAATTCTGCATTAGGATTGCTGTAAATTGTTTTACCAGAGGGTTTAGTTTGCAGTTAGAAATAACAGATGTTTATAAATAATCTGTAAAAAAGGAATCTGCTGTCACTGTGGTTGTTCCCTCCGGCCTGAGGAATGCTTTCGGACTGCAACACCTCCAAGCACTCAACGCCTAACATGGTATGTCCTTGACAATTTAGCTTTCCATTAACTGCTTTGCAGTTCTGCAAAGCTACAAGGGTTTATCCTGTGTGTGTCCTGATAGTAAGTCAGTGAAAGGATGTTTGTGCGTAGTGAATGTACGTTAATACAGCAGAGACAGCGGAGGGAAAACAGAGGAGGAACTGTGCTTTCAGAGAGATGTGTTTGTATACTCTTGACAGCAAATATGTGCATGTGTGTGAGATAAAATCAGAGCAACCTGTCATGGGGAGTAATGACAGGGCATGCAGCTTACAGTATGTAAGTCCCCATTTGTTTGTCATTTAGACTTCAATACAGGTTCACCATGTCCCCTAATTATCCAGCCTACTCTTATGCTCAGCACATGTTGGTCACTGTGTCAATTCTGTTACCTGACAAAAGCGAAAAACAGGCAGATGCTGATCTGCACCACTTTATCAGGGAAAAGTACCTCAGTTGATCCTGTGAAAGCCACTTTGTCTATGCCCATGTGCGAAGCAATTGCAGCTCCTGCCGTTGGCCCGAATCCTGGCAAAATATTGATGACTCCCGGTGGAAACCCGGCCTGTCAAAACAATATGAGAGGAAACAAGCTTTAGCGGAGATGACAGCAGAGCCAAGCAAAACCACAGGCAGTGTGGGGGAATCCGGACCCAACCCAACCTCCCTACCAGCAGAGAACGGAGAGAACATCAAAAAGAAGAAGGCAACAGACAGATAGTCTCCAAAAAGAGGCGAGGCCAGAGAGGGCAGGGGGAAGACAAGGAGGATGTGGACACAGAGATTTGTAAAACATGATTAGGTTTATCTACTCTACAGTACTATGTGATGCTGCATTATTCCCATCTTGTCCATTCTTACTTGTTAGTTTATTCCTACTGTACACAAATGCACTCACTAACCCTGGTGCTGCAAAGTCAAGTCAAGTCAAGTCAAGTTTATTTATATAGCACATTTCATAGGACAGGCGTAGACTCAATATGCGTCAAGGTAAAAAGCTAAAAGAAAAAAAAAAGGCAAAGATCATACATGACAAAAACATAAAAGATAAGAAGGTTTTACACATATAAAAAACATTGAAGATGAGATAAAAACACAGAACATAAGAAGGTATTACAATAAAAGGGAATAAGATAAGAAGGTGTTGTTATTAAAAAAAGAATAATAACAATAATATTGATTCTAAACTTAAAGTTTTACCCGTTAACCACATTCTTTAAATCTAACTAAAAGCTTGTGAAAAAATATGTTTTTGTCTGCTTTTAAAGGAAGACACTGTTGTAGCAGACTTAGTTCATGTGGTAGAGAATTCCAGAGACTAGGACCATAATGACTGAAGGCACCATGAGCTGATGTAGAATTTATTCCAGGTATTGTGAGGAGACCTTTGCTTGATGATCTAAGGGATCTGTCTGGTGTGTCCTCCGTAAGCATGTCAACAATGTAGGAAGGAGCTAAGCCATTCATAAATTTAAAAACAACAAGGAATATTTTAAAATAGATTATTTATTTTACTGGCAGCCAGTGAAGAGAAGTTAGAGTGATGTGTTCAAACCTCTCTGGCTGCAGCATTCTGAATGAGCTGGAGTTTATTTAACACTTGCTTTGTCAGTCCAGCAAAAAGTCCACTGAAGTAATCTAGTCTATTAGAAATAAATGTATGACCCAGCTTTTCCCAGCAGTCTGACTGTGACAAGATAAGAAACAAGATAATCTAGAGAAATATTCATGGGGTGGCAAGAGGACGGTATGGAGACTTTAAGAGATGGCAGAAATATGTATATAATATATATATATATATATATATATATATATATATATATATATATATATATATATATATATATATATATATATATATATATATATATATATATAGAGAGAGAGAGAGAGAGAGAGAGAGAGAGAGTAAAGTATTGAATAGAAATATCTAAGGGTGGCATTATAAATCAATGATGTATTATTTCCAAATCTTTAGATATTTTTTCTAAATCTTTTTTCATTGAACATAAGCCCATCATTTAATTTAAAATGCAGCCAGCACAGATTTTTAAAGCCACTGGAAATATAAATCCATGATTGGCTATTAATTATGTCATTTGGGATATATAAGATATAATGTGCATATAGTAAACACCTAAAAAGTATGAGAACATAGCCTTTGACATAGCCTATGTAACTCTTTAGAAAGTCTCACTCCCTTCCCTTGTTCCTGGGTTGCATTTAGGTGGGGATAAGCAAGGGAATTTATTATGTAATAAATACCTGCCCAATCAAATTTAGGAGAAAGATGACTGACATGGCTATTCGGCCAAGCTAACTTCATATTCACTCTCGTCTCCCCCATGAAAAACAATGCATAGCGCTTTTCTTTGCTTTTAGCTAGATTAAGAATTCAAATTAGCCTGACATGATTTGAGTTTGTTAGTTAGTGGATTATTCAAACTTTCAACGAAGTAGGGTCCATTTGATAGATTTGGTAGTTAATAACAAAACATTGAAGCTATGCTAACCATTTCATGTATGTGAATGGAAGATGCTAAAATGATTTGCGCCATACTCTGGGAGGTACAGTTAAATAAAAACCAATAAATGGGTGGTTTAATTTGTTTTGCTAGTTAGTTGATTAATCAAGCTTTCTAACCAAGTAGGGTCCATTTGATAGATTTGGTAGTTTTCTTCCATGTCAGGAAAATGTTTTAGTGAATGAATAGAAAATAAAATGGTACTTGAGCTGAGCTAGTAATGCATGTGTATTTCATTCAGATGCTTTGTGGATGCTTAATGAGACACTCAACTTTGATATCATATATGCATCTTTATGATTTAAATAATTTAACATATGGCTATCACTTAACCTATGTTGCCAACAATCCAAGACATACAGTGTTTATCCAGTATTGCTGATTAAATGGCAAAAGTCCTTTTCTCTGCGCTTCAATTTGAAAATATGGTGAAAGTGCAAACTCTCAGCTCTCAGGTTCAAGCTTTGAATCAACTTTCACTGCATTGCTGACTAATTTAGCTTTTTGTTTGGGGCTTGGAGTGAGTGATTTAGTGCTTTTTACACACACTGAGTGCTTTTATATGTTGCACTGGCATGACTGATCTGAAATCTGGACATGTTTGTTTGCAGAATGAGCAGTTCCAGAGATCTTGGTAGCTGCAGGCAATTCAGAGACACTTGTAAGCACCGGTGAATATTTGGTTTTAGTCAAATTTAATCCGTCCCTCACACAATCAAACAAACATCTGTGGCCGTTCTGTATTTCTACTAGTGGAAGTTGGCAACCCGACACACACATTTAGCAGGAAAAAAAAGCCATCAGCAGTCATTGTGTGCGGCCAGGACTGGGAGAGGCTGCACAGAAAGCTGCCAGGGCTGGGAGCAAACGGAACTGCTGCCCGCTGAAGGGACGACTAACGGCAGCTGGCTTCATCTCTTGCTGCATTCACTTGCATATGGACATCAGAGTCTTGCTCTTGTAAATTTCTGTCCACTCACAACTTTTCATATACATATTTTTGAATTAGACTGTCCAAAATTGGGGTGGCAGCTGGGGTGGCTAGGCATTTTTTTAGGGGTGGCAGTAATATTACAGAGATGATAAAAGGCAGTCTTGGAGATAAGGGATATGTGCTTGTGTGGAAGTTAAGGTCAGCATCTAAAATAACACCCAAGTTCTTGGCAGAGGTTTTACTGACAGAGGAGTTAACAAAGATTAAATCTGGTGCCATGGGAACTACTAAACGAATCTCTTTTGTTCTCATTTAACTATAAAAATGTGTAGCCATCCAATATTTGATCTGCAATACATTGGAGGAGGTCATTCATTGGGATAAGGTTGTTGGCAGAAACAAATATGTATAACTGTGCATCATCAGCATAGGAGTGATGAGAAATATTGTATTGCTGAATGATGGACCCAAGTGAGAACTTGCACAAGTTAAACAGCAAGACCAAGAATTGGTTCACTACCCTTGAGGGACTCCATATGGAATGCAGACCTCAAGTGATTCAAAGTTACCAATAGAAGCAGAAAAAGATCTTCCAGTAAGATAGGAAGAAAGCCAATTAAGAACTGTGCCTTTAAGGCCTAAACAGTATTCTAGGAGCTGAAGACGAATTATTTGGTCAACAGTGTTGAAGGCTACAATGAGGTCAAGAAGTACAAGAATAGAAACTTTATGGTTGTCTGATCTCATTTTCAGATCATTAACAACTCTGACCAGGGCAGTTTCTGTACTGTGGTTAACTCTAAAAGCAGACTGGTAAATATCAAACAAATCGTTATATGACAGCTACATATGAAATTGTTGGAATACAACATTTCATTCATTCATTCTTTCATTCAAGAATTTTGGACGGTTTTAGATTGGTCTGTAGTTCTCAGAAACACATGGATCAAGATTGCTCTTTTTCAACAGTGGTGTTATAATAGCATGTTTGAGACCTGTGGGTAAAATTCCAGAGAGTAGGGAGGCATTAACCATCTCAAGGACATCATCTATCAAACAGCTGAGAACATTTTTGAACAACTTAGCAGGCATTGGGTGAAGAGCACATATTGCAGAGTGTAACTGCTGCACCACTTCTTGTAGTTCACTACTTTGAATAAGAGTAAAGTTGGACAGCGCGTGAGCAATATGGCACTTAGTTAAGCCTGTAGAAGAGAGGTCACACCCACCAGCAGAGGAAGAGGAAGCCACAATATTATTCCTAATATTGGAAAATAAAAAGTATGGGGCATATTCATTACATTTCTCTGAAGAGTGGAGCTCAGCAGGTATCAATTGTACAAAACAGAAATTTAGAACTATTCATATTTCCTGTAATAATTTGAGAAAAGTAGTGCTGTCTAGTTTTTTGAAAAAAAAAAAAGGTCTGAAATCCCCACATCTAGAGTGCACTTTGGAATTATATCAAGGCCTTTTGAAATAAACAGGTCAATTATGAGTAAGCCCAGCAGTGTGCTATATGAACTCAAAAGTTGACAACAAGTAAACTGGTTAGCAAAACGGTCTGTGGTGTTAACTATCAATATGAGTGCTAAAATCACCAGAAGAAAGAATTGAGTCATACTCAACAGTAAGTTTAGATAAAAGTTAAGATAAAAGTTCACCAAATTCAGGTATAAAGGCTTTTTTAAGCTTTGGAGGGTGGTAAACTTAGAGCACTTGACTGGGTCTGATTACCAGAGCTAAAGACTCAAAAGTAGAGTAAAAACCAAATAAAACACTTTAACATGCTAAAATATTTGAAAAAATAGTATCAACATCACCACCCTTCTTGCTAAACCTGGTACAGTGTGAAAATGAAAAATTTGATGGTAAAGCTACACTCAGTTCTTTGCTACCAGTTTCATCATGTCAAGTCTCAGTAAGGAGAACACAATCAAGCCTGTGAGATCTTATAATATCATCAACAATGAAAGTTTCATTAGTGAGGGATCTGATTGAGGAGTGCCATCTGTAAAGACCTTGCAGAATAAGTGGCAGAGTGGCAGAGTCAGGCCTAGGATGGCTTGAGTTTTTCCAGAGAATGTGTTTGAGAGTCACAGCACACAGTGGCAGGACCCACACTGTTAGGGCTGGATGTAATAGTGGGAGACACAGAGGTCTGGATCGGGTCTTGCCGTGGTGCATGTCAGAACGAGTTAAAAGCTATAAACTGGATAAAATTGGCAGTCAACTGCTTTGTTCCTTTTCTATTAGGTTGCACACCATCTCTTCAAATCAAAGTTTGAGATGGTGTTTTTTAACCAGAGAATGAAGAGTTGAAAACAGTTGGAATGGGGCCAGACATAAGACAACGTCTTCCCAGACTCTCAGTTGTGCAACACAAGGACTCCACGTCAGTGTGTAATTTGCTGGAATTTCTAAACATGACGTCATTTGTTCCCACGTGCGTTAGAACAATATTAACAGTGGGATGCAGGTCAGTGAGAGTTGGAATGAGTTCAGTTAGGTCAACTACCTTGCCAGTAGAGAGACAATAAGTGATAGCACCTGGAAGAGTTAAATGCCTAACAACAGAATCACCTACTATCAAAATTTCTGGATTGCTGTTTACCACACAGCTATTGCAGATGACTAGTTTTGGCGGAAGCCGCAACACAAGGCTAACCAGGCTACCTGGATTAGCATCAGCTTTGGGCATGCTTGGCAGATCCAGTGGTACAGATATCACAGTTCGGATTTGGATTTACTACACTATATACTTGTATTATCTTTACTGTATTTTATGTCAACAGTCTTAGCTTCACTGTATACAGAGACTGTTGTGATATGTCCTGTTCTTTGTCTTTCAGTACTGTTTTGTAATATGTCAGCATTGATATTCAACTTCCTATTGAGTTTCATGTTTGCTGATTCAAAAAGTTTGGTTCCGTTTAGTTAAAAGATTCATAGTCACAGACTATGCGGTTTGTTCACTTTTTTCTAAGCTAAATGACTAAAACTAAATGATCACCATTCAAATTCACTTCAGTACATAAAATGCTGATTATGTCTTCAATAGCATGTTCAGTCTGTTTCTAGTTACTGTACATTACATTCAGTTCAGTGCAAAACTAGCACTATACCACCACTTTGATAAGGTTAATAGCTCATTCCAGTGCTTGAAGTGGGCCAGTGCTCACCAGTACACAGTAGTGGCACTTATGTGACTTTTTACTTGCACGGTGGCACTTCTCACAAGCTGGCGGTACTCTTTTCTGCTATCTCCATATTAGGTTCTCTGGGTGATTTGTAAAGGCCTTAAATAAACTACATTACCCAGGGAGCACTAATACTTCTCTATTGGCAACTAGTCTAAGTAACGTTACATTAACCTTACAATAATGTTGGACTGGCCCCAAAAGGGCACAAAAGTGCTACAAAGTCAAAATGACGAAGATGACATGCCTTGAAAGTCAATTTCTACCCAAACAGTACTAAATGCAGGCTGGGAGCAGCAAGCTAATGTTAGCGCTACCTCTAGCAGCAAAGAGCCTGTTGATGTAACGTTAGCATCAGCAAAAACACCTGCAGCTACTGCCATTGCTACCACAGCCAACTATAACGTTAATAATGTCAGTCAAGATGAATGGCCTGACTGTTAAATGATCAAATGCTGTATTTTTTTCTAAAAGAACAACTGGCTGGTTGTCAAAGACAAAAAGATCGGGTGCAATATATGTAGCAAAGTTACATCGCTTGCTGCTCAGAAAAAACAGGGACTGAGGCTTTCAACTGAGTGGAGTGGGTGTTTAATTTCTGCCTTTGGTAATGACAAAGCTAGACAACATTCATTGTGTAAGAAAATCAAGAGATTCCAGATCCCACTTAAAAGCAGCAGAGATTGAAAAGATGGCAACAAATGAAATGAAATTCACAAGAAAATTCAAGACATGCACAGGGCTGAACACGATACAAGTTGCCGATACACACGCCAACATGTGAATAAAGGGAGTACTGGCACTTATTTTTTTCCACTTCAAGCACTGCCACGTTGGGATTGTTTCTGGGACTTTTGCAATTAAGCTTTTAACCAGGAAGTAATGGACTGTAACATACTGTATATCACAGCTGAGCTAACAACGGTGTGCTCAGTCACCAGTGACAATCTCACTGCTAAAAGCTACTGATTCAGTTAATGACAATGGTGATTCAGTATACTCGGTTTCTTTTGAAGATTCTGTGTTAAAGATTTATTTGCACATGTACTCAACCTTTAGCCTTAGCTAATGTTGGTTTGTATTAATCTTAGGGTCAAGATTAGGATTACAGAGTCTGTAAAGATGCACCCAATAGACAAGTGACACTTAGTTAAACATCTGTTTTTTGTCGCCTTGTGGTTACAGTAACATTAGACTATCCAAATAAAGTGTTGGCCAAATTCATAGTGAACACTGTGTTCTTGGCAAACTGAAACCTGTAAGTGATTCTGATTCAGTTAGTGGAGTATTAACATTTGACTATCCAAATAAAATGTTGGCAAACTGCCCTATGAGCACATTGTGTTTGGCAAAAAGATTCTGTCATTTACCTCCTTGATGAGAGCTGCCATATAGAGGCAGGTGAGTGGCGTCTGCTCAGCAGGTTTGAGGACAACAGTGTTTCCACATGCGAGTGCCGGGCCCAGCTTCCATGCTGTCATCATCAGAGGGAAGTTCCACTGTGCACACACACACGCATGCACACACACACACACACACACACACACACACACACACACACACAGACACACACATATGCCGGAAAAAGACATCATGCATCTGACTGACACGTTGGGTGGTCACAAGTCAAGCTCAGTAACTCATCGCTCTTAAGTCACTTACTCTCATTTTCACTCTGTCTAAACATAGTCAAGTGAGAAAATGTTCTCGGCACTTGTACAGTATTTTCTCTTCCCACAGTATTCTGAGAAAGCAGGGAAATTGCAACACATGTGCAATAGACCCATATCACTGTACAACACACTGGCCTGTGTTATTTCTGCTTTACACAGGAGCCCATGGGGCTCAACACAGAACCACACGCTTTCGGCACTCTTGCACAATCAACAGTGTCTCTTTCTCCTTGATCTTTTCCTCCTTTCTCACCATTCTCCTTTCCTCAAACTTTCCTCTTTTAAATCCCTCAGTTCACTATTTTGCTTCTCACTTCTCGTTCTGTATTGCTCAAGCTCACTGGCACCTTCATTTTTGAGGCTTACCAGCAGGATTTACCAGAATAAACAATGACTGTCGGGGAATTACCAGAAAATGCAGAATGTAATTCAACAAACAGACCAACATTTTCTTTTCAACTCGGCCCGTTCATTGTTATCTGTATGTTTTTTTAAGCTTTTATATCCATTTGTATCAATCATGCATGTCACTTGTAGGAAGGGTTATACTCACAGGGATAATTTGCCCACAAACTCCAATGGGCTCATGTCTGGTAAATGTTAGATACTCTCCATCTATGAAAGGCAGACGAGCGCACACACACACACAAACACACAAAAACAAACACACAAAAAGAGAAAACTTTACTAGCATTAGTGGTTTTAAGCTTGAGAGTATATGAAAATTACTTGAAACACATGAAAAATGTCACCACTCGATACCCCTGCTGTTGTTGACTCAACATGTTAATTTGTAAATGAATCCACACGCAACATTCCTGGTTACTTTACCCTAGTGAGAGATTACGTTTCGAGCCTCCAACAGCACAGGCATGTGTGTAACTGTTTTAGGTCATAGAAATGGGTGTTATGCTGGAAAGGTTTGCTCATTCCTCTTGCATTACTTGAGTAAAAGGAGGTGCTTACTGAGGGTGTGCCATGCTTGTTCATTCTCCACAAATGTACTAAAAACAATTGATATTGAGAAATGTGTGTATAAATTTGTTACAACAGCCCTCAGCTGATGAAACATTGCCTAATGTTGCGTTTGGACTGGAATGATCAATGGTGGATAAAAAGCCAAAATATCTTTTTCAATGGGATACAGTGAAAGTATGACAGTGGACACAAAACTCTCAAGCTTTTCCATGATCCCAAAGTGGATGTTGGCTCTTTCAAAACTGTTACTGTGAGATTTTCAGGAAGAGCTCTAATGTTTGTTTTGTTTTAAAGTATAGCACCTGCAAATGACTTATATTTCAATCTGGAACATGTAGCATAAACTAGATCAAACTGTGTAGCCAATGATGCTCAACATGATAAAGCTCCCAATTCATTTCACACTGTCTGTGATAGAGATTTAACTCCATAATCATAGTATAATGTGCAAGTCGAATAGATGCTGAGGAGTTGTTGACCTCATCCTGACAGGTGAACAAATACAACCGCTGACAGCCTTACATCATACAGGCTGCAGGAATCCCCTTGTTTATTTTCTGTGAACGTCTACTAGAAGAATAAAGCTTAAAACCAAAGCCCTGGGAAAAAGCTCACCGTGGTTGGTTTGGCAGCAGAGTACAAGAGAAGCTTTGAGAGGGACAATACAGTGGTATCAGGAGGTTTCCCATGTCCTCTTTCTTATTCTATTTTCCTTTTTTTGTGCTGCCTGTTGAAACAGACAGCCAACTTTCCCCTCTTCCTCCCCCATATTCAACCGATTCACTGGTGGCAGCCTCCTCAGGACAATAAATGTTTGTGTTTGGATTGATTTCCAGTTTGATACCTTACTTTGCTGAGCATGCTTTTACTACATTTTTTTTGTCATTTAATAAAATAAGCCACAAATCAGTTTGTATGTGAGGTTGTGACGCAAGAACTTTGCCAGAATAAAACAGACTTTTAAATGAGCAAAACTATGATTTAAATCATGCAATTTCTTATCCAAGATTAGGTTAGGATTAGTCTGACAAGGCAAACAACCGTTGATAAACTACAGTCACACTTTGATTTATGCTCAAACAGTATTGCAATTTGATTCTCAGCCAGATTTAAGACAAACTTGCTGTTCATCATCAGCTACTATCACCAACTAATCTTTTCTTCCCTGCTTTTGTTTATTTTATTCATTTATTTTCACACTACATAATTGAAATACAAAATCTAAAGTCTAATCTAACAGGTTAAAACACAATGTCTTTGTAAGAAATTATGCATTGGGCATCTGAAGATTTTGAAAATGCAGCTCACGCCTGATGACTGTTGTTAAATATGCTAAGCTAAACAGAAAGCGACATATGTTTGAAATAGTGATAAATAAACTGAACAACCAGCAGTTTGTTGACTTGGAAGACATTGGGACTACCACAACTTCCAAAGCCTCTCTTCCCATCACTTATCTGCCTTTTCGCCTATTTCAGATCTTACCCATTGGAATAGAAGTGCCGTGGATCTTGTCTGCATATCCAGCAAAGTATCTCAGTGTCTTTATGGTTCCTTGGAGGTCCACAAACAGGGTGGGCAGAAAAGGTTTCCCACTGTTCAGTGACTCAATAGTCTGAAAAGAGACAGGGGAGACGTTTGAGAAATATGTGATATAACCTTGTGATCCTCACATAATTCCATACTGTTCCAGTGTTTACACACTCCCATGGGTGAAATGTGAAACTACGATAACACTAAACTACAAATACACCCCCTCAGTTACATGTTCTCCTTAAGGCAAAGCAAGTTTATTTGTATTTTCAAATGCAGAGGCAACTCAAAGTGCTTTGTGGGAGACATAAAAAGCATTAAATAACAAGGGAAACCAAAGTAAATAAAAAGTATACTAGTATACAGACAACTGACAAAGAAATAATGGTTATAGGCTTCTATAAGTTCAGTGCAGTTACAGTTCTGAAATAAATAAAGAGATACATAGTGTATAGTGATCCAGTGGACAAAAGGATTTATTGTCATTATATCCACAAGGAAGAAAGTGTAACCTCTCTGCAACCTAACTGATTCAAACAAATCCCAACATTCGTCAACTTACTGCTAGATAGACGCTGTCTCTCTCCACCAGGTCAGCTAGTTTGGACAGCAGTCGACCCCTCTCAGATGCATCCATCCTTCGCCATACAGAGCCCAAAGAAAAGGCGAGACGAGCTGCCTGCACTGCTTTGTCAACATCAGCCTATGAGGAAAATGGGGAAACATGTTAAATATTTAACCTTAACCAATAAACAGGTGTATTTCACCAAATCTTGCTGAAATAAGAATCACTAAATTATAATAAACTGACCTCATATTGCACTTTTGCTTTTCTTCATTATCTGGACATAAATACTTTCTATGTCATGTATATCAAACTATGGTTCAAAATATCAGGCTGTAGTGACAAACTAAATCTGAAGTTTGTGAAGAGATGACCCTGTTCACAGAAAAATGGCAAACAGAGGATGCTGTTCTGTAAAGTAATTACCTTTTCTGCTTCCTGGACCTCACAGATCTGCTCTCCGGTAGCCGGGTTGTAAGTAGGGAAGACCTTCCCACTAACAGAGTCCTGCCACTCATTGTTGATGAAAATCTGCAGAAAAAAACAGACAGTTTTTAGTATTTTAATAGGCAGAGAACATGGATGTAAAGTCATGTGTTTGGATGAGTTAAATGCACAAATGGATTATTTCAACTTTATATTAGATTTTTAAATGAAATGAGTTTGAGTGGAGATAATCATAACCCTTTATATTCTTAAATATTTATGTTACATTAAGTAATCATTTCATTACACGATGTTGGCTACAGTGGTGTGCTTGTAGTTGAGGCTGTGAAAGCCTAACAACCCTCAGGCAGCAGTCCCAGCACATCCAGGCTCTTGTGTAAGGGATATGGGAGAATCTCTGGAAATCTGGACAGAGATTCCTGCCTGTCCAGCATTGCTCTCTGGGGAGTGCTCCACCATCCAGACAAAGGGGTGGGGTGTGGGGGGGTGGGGGGACAGATAAATCCCTATCAGACACCAGACCCCCACCCACCAACCCCCAAGCACACAGACACACGTTTCACAACATCACTGCTCGTTTACGAGATCATAAAACACGTGCCGCACTTGGTTTCTGTGATGCGTTAAAGCAAGCCTTCCGTTAAACAACCACCTGGGATTCCAAGCAGGACATATTCAGCGTCTACTGAGACCACAAGAAAAATAAATGTTTACAGAGTCACAAAACTGAGAATTATGATACGTTATGAAATATCTGAGAAGAGAGACATGTGAGATGCGAGGTGTGATTTGAAACTGCAAATATATCTTACGCAACTTAAGTTAGATAAAAAAAAATCTCCTTCCTCGCTGACATGTTTAGATCCATTAGGCTGACTACTCACACACTGTTTTTAATGGCTGTCAGTCCGTCTGATAGATAGAGTGTAAGGAGAACATCTGCTGGCACAAATCTCTCTGTGTATACATATGCTCTTACCGTCCTTCTACTTTAGAGGAGTTCAAATGCACTGAGAGCAAACCTGAGAGCAGGGTTCAAGTATCCCACTGGCCTAACTCTCCAACATGTTTACCTCCATAAACGCCGGGCTTTAAGTACTATTTAATTGGCTGTAAACTGTTGGCCATGTTTACTTTCGAGCTGGTATAAAATGCCAGGGAGTCTGAAAACTGTTGGGAGTCAGCAAACACATCGCTCTGCCTGCCTCCTCCTCTTCATTCCCACGGGCTCATGAGGGGGACTCTGCATATGAATAACTCAGACGTTTAAGGTGTTCAGTATCTGTGTGTACCACCTCACAGAGCCATACGTTACAGACTCATTCCTCTCCAGTTCCTTTGTACTGGTCACCCCCACACCATCCCCCACACACCTACACACACACACACACACACAGATAGACAGACACAAGCCGGAGTGGCTTCTCTCTCCACTATTCTCAGGCGCCTTCCATCAGAGGCCACCTTTAATCTGCCGCTCATTAAGAGCACTTCATAAAATTGTCAGTAACGATAAGGAGCAGAGGGCCAGCTACAAAAACAGAAAGTCCTGTAGAGCACTGAATTAGTTTTTAAATTTATAGGGGCCACTGAAGTGGGGCGCCCTAAATCAGAGGAGCCCCCTGACAGCCTCAACAGTCTGAGCAAGAATGCAGACCATGGGTAGCTTTATGCATGGCGTAACCCCTCTCACAAGACGCTGCTAAAGGAGAACGGATGAAGCACGAGAACAGTGGAGCAGGCCGCCACCTAAATCATGGCGAGAAAAGGACAACTGTCAGCCGCCGTTTGGCTCGGCCCTCTCTCTGGGCTCGGACTGGTGTTAGACTTTTGTCTCGTTCCATTGAGAGACTTGATTAAGATGACAGGACCGAGTAGTAAATCAACTCACAAGGTTTCTTAAAATTGCTTTTAGGATCATTTGGAAGAGGGGCAAAGAACACAGGAATGAAAAAACAAGTGCAAGGGTGCACATTTTCAAATGACAAATAGTGTTTTCTTTCCCATTCCCTGCAGGGTCGTTACTATCACTTCACATGATGGTTTCATGTTTATAAAAATCTGCACTGCCAATGAGCACTAAGAAACAACTATCCAGAGACTTTAGGCTTGATGACAACATTTTCAAAATAAACAGTTTTCTACTCTTGCAATGAAGCCTTTTACAAGGAGACCTTCATAATTTCATTTTTAAAGTGAATCTTAGTATAAATCATCTTAAATAATCAAGTTTTGTACTGTTGCATTAATAAAAAGGAACATAAAAACTGACATAAAAGCACTGATGTGTGATGCCAGACACGTAATGAGGAGGCCTGATGTGGATGAGAGCTGAGCAGTAAGCACATAGGTCAAGACTTTCTGCATGGGCCGCAGGGCAGCTGCAAACATTTAGCAACTCCCATGCTTTTCTGCAAAAGCTGTCAATCACATCATCCAGAGAGATCCGGGCCTCGGGGATAATGAAAAGATGAAACATTGTGTACACAAACATGTGTAAAAGTGTTTTTGTTCACAGCACGTTTCAAATCAGCGCTAGCTTGGCAATTTCTTCGTATTAATGCAACATTTAAGTGAGTTTGGCACACACACCGCAGGTGTCCTGAACATCGTCGTTCATCCCAAAACGTTTTATACACTCTTATATAAGTAATGATCGGTTCACCTTGCGCCTTGTAAAATATGCAGATGTTAATATCTTTTATTTTCTCGTGTTAACTGAGGTTTGCGTGATTTTTTATTATAATTCATTTTTTAGGAGTGAACTGTAATGGGAAGGAAGAAAAGCCAAAATATTTTCTGCAGCCAACAAAACATCTGTTTGGCTGCTTGTTTCTTCTCACAGTTCAGATGCTTACGGCTGAAGGAATATGTAATGGTACACAGTTTTGTTTTTTATAGAGAGAGGAGAAGGAAGGGGGGAAGGGACGGGAGGTCGGGTGGGTTTCTGTGAGTGAGAGTGTGTGTGTGTGTGCGCGCGCGCATACTAGGGTTTATATATGTGTGTGTTTATACACAACACGCCAAGATTCCACAGCCAGACGAATCCTACCCGGGCACCTGCAACGCTCGTCTGCGCAGGAAGTTTCATATCCTCTGCTATCACAGGACCTCTATTTCCTTTCTGGTTCTGGATCGGTTTCAAAAGTCTTATAATTACTACTGTTACAAGTGAGCGGAGAGTATGCGAAAGTGGAGACCAGGTGGTGTTTTTTTCTCCTACTTCTCTCCACGTCTGACACCATGGAGCCTTCATGTTTTTCATTCACACACCCACAGACAATGCCACCCTGCGCTCTGGGGTTTGGCAAGGGCGACCTTGCTGTCACAGACTGGCAAACGTCTTTGTCTCGTCAGTGTGTGTGGGCAAGTGGTTAAAGTTGTTCATCCTGACTCAAAGGTTACATGAGAAAAACAAATTTGACTAACACTGTAATAAGGAATAACATCTCTTTTCTTTTGTGCCAGACACTTTGTATTTAAATCCCTTTTCAGGCTTAAATGATGCTAGTTTCTTAATGCTTCTTTTAAAACCCAAAAGTGAGTGTGTCTTTGGAGTGAGTTTTTACAACTGAAAATCAACTTGTTTGACAAACTTTCTGGACAGAGACATATTCAGTAAATGCATTATTTAGACAGAATATAAATATTATTTACTGCACTAAATATATCAGAACTTGATCTAAAATCCTGAGGAAATGTTCAACTGCTAAAAGATTACAATTTAAATTTCATTCATCAACAAGAAAACAGACCTCACCTCTCACTACTGGTGTTTTTTTAAAACATCTGAGATTTCATGGGTTTCCTGTGTACCATTCTTTGAATCTCAGGTCAAGGAAACGTTTAAAGAACATTTATTAACGATGTTTTACTCGTGGGATCAGGAGGACAAAGAGGAAGTAATTTTTAAAGAAATGTGCTGCTTTTCCACGGACAAATAAACATCTAGAAAAGCACTTCTGTCTCTGCGGTGTCTCATGCTCGCTGGGGAAAGTGCCTATTCCAACAGATTTATGAAGCCAAGTGTTTTTCATAATGACACCGTAAGGATTTACACGTTCCTTGTCAAAAGGGCTGCAGACTGAAGGTACGGAAAGTTAACAGGGTAACCTCCCTGTCACTGCTCTTCCTTAAACAGTGATTAAGAGACAGGGGACATGATGTTGACGCGTGTGCTAAGATGATAATTTACACTCACTGCACAAGTAGGCATTTCACACCAACGGACATATTAATGGCAGTGCACACTTACCCTGTCACAATCAAAGAGATGTGTTTTAGAGAGTATGTGGCCATGTGTGTGCGAACAGGGAAATTGTGTAAGCAAAGGCGGAGAAGGGGGGAGAGAGTTCTCGCTGTGCTCGTTGTGATAAATCATTTAGTTGCACAGTATCCCCTAACTTTGGCTCTGTTTGATCTTGATCGCAGTAAGATGGTGGTTTTGAAGTGAAAAACTCCAAAACTGCAGGTCAGGCTCTGGCGAGGCAGGGCCACTAACCCACACAGTGAGACAGGGTCATAATTTACACCCTGGTGGACAGCACCTAGCATCGGGGAGCCCCAAGCCTCCATCTGTACTATCTCAATCAGTGACAGATTGATGGAGCCTCTTATTCATCCAAACTGAGTGGATGTCTCTGCATAGACTACTTTGCAAACATACGGGTCTTCGGCAGACAGGTTCTGCACAGGTTCCTATGGTAAAAGTGCTCTGATGCTACCAAGAGCTAAAGCAAGCATTTTATAACCATTGATTAGATTAAGAGATCTGTAACTCAGACTGTGAACAGGGATGTTGAATTTGATCCCTAAACCTGCTTCTTGTTAGTTCTTTATACACGCAGCACTATTATTTATGTTTATAAATACTATTAATTGCAATTGGAACTGAACAAGAATTGGTGTGTATCACTTTAAAAATAGTTTGCAAAAGGTTCCATTATATTAAAATAAAGGGCAAAACCTGTGCTGACTCTTCATTTGCAGTTCACACACACACACCCACACACACACAAACATTTTATAGACTGTCCTTTCAAGTAAATGCAGCCGAGCTGTGCTTTTATTTCCATTCCTATAAAATTTGTCCCACTAAGTGTCTGGTTTAACAACTCATTATCACTGAACGGTGTGAAAAACCACCACGGCCAGAGGTATCATCAACTAAAGAAAAGAACACGTTTCTGAGTTTGCTTTAACTAGTCTCTCCTCTCCACTTTTGCCACAAGTGAAAAACATCAATAAATAGCTATCATGGCCCTCTTATTTATGGCTTCCTTTGTGGTCCTATCAACCTTTAAACTGTTTCTGTCTTGTAACCCAGCTGTTGGAGCCTTCTAGCGATAGAAATGTGGGGGCTGGGGATACGACAGCCAAGAGAAAGCTTTCCTCCTCATGCTTTTTGCTGCAAGAGAAAGGGTGTATGAAGACTACCAACTCTGCTTATTGGGGATATCAACAAGTTATCTCAACTAAAATTAGATATAGATACGCACAGAGGGAATATATCTTCACTGATACAATCACACAACATATCTTTGAAGGTGAGCAGTTCATGACTCTGTGAAAAGGACAAGGGGCAAACCTCATTTGCAATAATCCTCCTTTATCACATGCTACCCTGTTATAGAAGCAAACCTGTTAAGTAACAAAACTCTATCAGCCATATCTATATTTCCAGGGTCGCTCAGATGTAATCTTTGCATTGCAAAACAAAGAATAGTCATTTTTCTTGTGCACAGTCATGCTGACTCAATAGTCGAAATGTTAGAATTTTTTTTAGTAAGTCGAGGAAAGTTTAATGCCGCCTTCATGTCGCAAAAATGTTGTATATACCAGCAAAGAGAGCCCATAAAAATCTGTGTGGAAGGATGCAGCTCCATCCACAAGCCCTATAAGCCAGTGAACAGTGTTGGCTGTTTCCCTTGCAGTCAGTGGGGTGGAGAACAGGAACAGGGTGTGAGGAGAGCCCACGCCAGGGGTGCCCATAAATCAGGGCCCTTCTGCCCCCTATGTCCACCAAACCAACAGGGACTGGATGATCCAAATTCCTGGGGGTTAATTCACCAAGTCGCTCCCTAAATTTCCTCCTGTATACCGTTGTGTGTCCTCCCCTTTAACTAACACTCTGCACTGTGAGCGAATGGAAAGCTTACAACACCACAGAGTCTATGCAACACGTAACGTCCTCTTTACGGTGCAGCAGCACCAGCAGCAGCGTGCCCTTTGCACTTAAAACACTGAGGTATGTGTTAACACAGAGCAATTATAGCACTGAATGAACTTACACCATGCTATCATTAATCTGTCCTCTATGAGACGTGCCCTTTAATCTCACAATCATAAAAACACTTGTTTTCAACTAAAAGACCATTTCAGTAGCAACAATACTGCAGTAGGCTACATCCTGGCTGCTAAGATAGATAATCAGACCTCTAACTAAAGATCACTGTAAACATTAAAAGAATCCCACAGAGGAAGAACACACAAAACCTAATGATTTACATTTTTAAACCTAGATGACTTCAAAGCGTCCCATTGTGTGTAAAAGTAAAAAAAAAACTCTATCAAGACAGTACATAGATTTTGACAAACAAGCCGGAAAACAATTCATATGTGGACTACCTTCAACAAGTGTGTAACTCGCTCAACATTTGTGGGTCAAGAGTCATATTCAAACCACAAAGGCTCAAAATCTATAACGAGTTAATACGATTAAGAATAAAATATGTGATGGTATATTTACAGCAATTTATTTATCGTGGTGAGAAAATGTTACACTTAAACTAAAATGTATTTGTGTCCAGATATTTTTCTTGAGGTCTCTCTGAAAGTGCATTTCTTTTGTCATTTCTGCAACATGTCTTGTTTCATGACTCAAATAAAGTTCTTTGTTTGACTCAGACTCCTTTCTCCAGCTGTTTCTGCATCCCTTTTCTCCCACCCACACACTTCTGACTGAAGGGTGAGCCAAAAAAACTGCTCTGATACTACATTTTCTTTTCTGGGACAACATGCATTTTAATGTTAAACAATTTATTAATTAACTTTGTATTTGTTTTGATCTAATAAGGAGGTAATTCCAGATTTTTTTACAAGCCTATAAGGCTACACAGAAAGGATTTTGGTTGTATTTGGTTCAACTTGATGCCTCATATGACTGACAGCAATCTAACTTTACAACTCAGTGAATACCACAAACACAGTACTGTAGTGAAACATTAATTATAATCATCAGTGAAATTTTAAAAAAGAGAAAGATTTTCTTGTTGTAATGTTAAAATTTTATAAGTACCCCTTTAATTAATGCCCTTTAATTAGGAAACTTGAATTGTAAAACAATTGTTGTCTTCTTTATATGCAATCACCTGAAACGATGGAGGTCCTTCTGGTGCAATATGTAATAATAAGAAAACTATTATAATAATAGTAAATTGTATCCACGTGACTGTGTGTGTTATAGAAAATGAAGCTTTTGATGGTCTGAAAAGACACTTGGCTGAGTTTAATCCTAAAACAGTCAAACCATGACACGCCCTTTATTAAAACGTTATTATTACGGTTATTTTGCAGCACGTCTAATTATAATCAGTACAAATTATGGTCAGAGTCACTCTTTCTTATGATTTCATTTCTGGTATACAGGTCTATGCAATGACTCACATCTGAAAATGGAAAAATTCAATTAATTGTTTTAATAAGTCACTTCCTCTTTTACCAAGTTATACCGGCCAAGCATTTGATATTATTTATAAAATATGCTATATTTGTTATCTATGTCTTCAATTTAAATGATCTTGTCCAGTATTTATTGATAATTTAATGCTGATCGACGCTGAGCACGTGGACGCGGAAAAAAAGAAACCTGATCGGGACTTTTAAAGCGTACGATCATCAGTTTATCAGCTCTGTACTGGAAGTTAGAAAGTTTCGTTCGGAGAAGTTGTTGATACTGGAGCTACAGCTGCTGACACACACGACTAGCAGTTCGCAGATGTCTAACTTTTGGTTAACATCAGACATTCTTCGAGGTTGGAAACTAGTCCGTTACGCGCAAAGCGAACTTGAGTCGGTCGATGTGGAGAGAAACAGACCTTGGTGTACTTGATCTCCGGGTTGGGCACCGGCGAGGGCATCAGCTGGAGGGATGCCATGAGAGCAGCGGGGTCGCTCTTCACCTCTCCGGGGATCTCGATCTTACTGGAAGTCATCACTACCGTCTCTCCGCTCGTCTGCTGCGCCTCTTGGTTTTTTCAACAGATTTCTGATTAGGACTTTGGGTTTCTTCCTGGGTTTATAGCCAGGTGTCAGCCGCGGTTCATTTTCATTGGGCAAAGAAAAGGGCCGTCCTTTAGAAAATTAAATACACACATTTACATAAACGACCTCAGCCATGCGTGTTAAAGGAGGAGAAACACATCCACCCCACCCACCACCTCACTCCCGGTGCACTCGGTTTCCCACTGCTTTCACCCTCCAACAGCTGACGTTTCTGCAGTAATTCATAGTTTATCATTGACAAACAGACTCCTAAAACCGAGCACACTGTCAAAACAGAAAGTCTCAGATTACCAAAAGAGTTTAGAAGGATAATATGTTAGTCACAGATATCTGAACTCAATAATGATAATAATTCAATATGTTCATGCATATGGCTTTCCTTTTCTCTGTTTATGTTTTAAATTAGGCTACATATGATAGCCTATGGTTGTTGGGGTTTTTTTGTTTTGTTTTTTTAAATGTTTGTCTTTGTGAAACAGACTAATGTTCCAGAAATGCACTGAGATAATTTAATGTAACCTGCATCTTTACAAAACAATCTCAGCCCAAGGTCCATTTAGTAGCTTATCTCATGACCTCCCTCACCAAATTAAGTTTCTCCAGTTGTCCTAGGCCTACAGCTGTAGATGTTCAGTTTTCCATTCTTATTTGCACTTTGGGGTCTTTTCGTTAATGTTAGTATAAAAGTTCTTGACCTTGGAAACAGTCTGTCCACAAATTGAACTCCATATGTACTTTTTACGCACAGTATCCAGTAAGCGCAGATTCTGACACCATCACGGTTGAACTATTTCCTAAGTGACATGAAGGTGTAAAACGACTTTCCTCAGCTCTGTATCACCATGGAGTCTTATTTGCCTAACACACAGCCTCCCCAGGGTCTAAGATGTTATGTAAATGTGGACTGCGGTGATCGCTGCTACTTGCCGGGGTGCTGTTGGCAGATATTTGTCCTGCAGGTGATAATTCCTTCCAGCGCCTCCTTTTAAAACTTCCCAATAAACATCCCCCAATTAGCTGTGAGCAAGATTGTCTCAGGAAACTAAAGGAATTAAAGTAAATCCACGCATGTATTAACACACCCAGAAAACAACACACACATTCAGGTAAGACCCAGCAACCAGTTAAAGGTTAATCCGAGGAGTTTATGTGTGATAGAGGTTGTTGATTGTCAGAATTTTATGTGATTCAAGAGAGAAAGTGAAATAAAGTTTTAATACAGGGTCACGCCCGTTCATATAACACTCAAAGCTTCTCTACTATCATTTTATTTATTTATTTTTAGATTTCATAACCTCAGCCTTTTGACCGGACAAAGGAGTGCGGAGACAGATGTAGGCCCACAATTTGCAAATCCCCGGAGGATGCTTTTTCTCCATCAGCACATCAGCCTTTTTTCACAGCATGGGCGACACTCTGAAAGTGTCTGTTTCACATCAAAGAGGACGTGCCTGAAACGGTGACATTGATTAATGCATTCAAAACATCTCATCCTCGGCCTGTCGCCTCACCTTCTCACAAAGCACAGGGAACGGAAGATAACCGGTGTGAGTAACTTCAGCCGGCAGCTCAAATGTATTCATGGAGCTCCCTCTGTTGGATGAACTGAGCCTCGGACTTTGCAGGGTCACAGCTAAATCAGCAGGTCTTAATATTTACCAAGAGCGGGTTAATAAGATGAAAAATGTGGTAAAGGTAGCATGAAACGAGAAGAAAAATGGGAATAGCAAATGAGTTGAAGTCTGACAGCCGCAGCATGAGGAAAGGTGAGTAAAATAAAGTTTTACAAACTATATATAAAAAATGAGATTCTTTCCAAAAATACAAGAAGCTCTGAAAAGTTTCTCCAATACGACTTTTGAAAACTATAATGAGAAAGAAGGAGATAACTAATGGATGCATACAATTTTGTGTGATTTTCCTATATTTATTGTAGTTACTTTATCAACAACAACATTTGAAATAGGTATTTATTTAAAATATAGACTAGTTGTTTTCTGTCATATTTTACACAAAGGTTTCGTTTTGTAACCTAAATATAAATGGCTTGTAGAGTTGTAAAATTGGGTCCAATTAACCTTCATTATTTAACCACACACACGTGCAGTACTCATAAAGATACGTTTGTAGTTATTTGTAGAATAATTATTTTTATAATGGCTGCACGTATTAAAACAGACCGAGTGAATCAGTTTTCTAGACGATTTTAAAAGTGTGTTTTGATTGGAAATAATTTTTAAATGAGGCGAGTCTACGTAATTTTAAATCAGCTAAACCTAAAAAGTAAATTTATAACCTGAATTGGGAGTTATATTTGCTAAGTGGAAACACTTTAGTTGGCAAAAATCATCTGTGATTGATCAAAAAGAGTAATGTACACATGAAGTTATCTGTTCAGAATATTTCATCACAGAAATAAACATCAGTGGTTTCTGGTTTAATTTCCACTGAGCCTAAAAGTGTTGACAACATTTTTACATCTTTTACATCATACGAAATTGTGTCTTGAACCTCTAAATTATTTCAGTTTATCTCTGCATGTAGCTGTTACTGTGGCTCATTAATCAAAATCATCGCTGCCCCACAGAATTAAGCGGATAAACTGAACTATATTTTGATTATGGAAGTAACAGCAAAGTGGATGATAATAAAAACATGATGTCTTTTTTTTTGGTAATGATGGGAAGCAGCAACATTCAGGACTTTTATGAATCCTACGTGAGAACAGTTTTCCTATTTGATGCTTTTAAATTCAAAAGTTTTTCCAAACGAAAATCTGTTCCAGTGTGTCTTTGAGTTTTATTAATGTGTGATTGTGGTTGGTTTTTTTTTTTTTTGTTTGTTTGTTTGTTTTTTTTACCATCCAGACTGCTTAAAAGTATGCTATTTTATTTTATTAAAATCTTCATAAATTCCTACAATAGGACTACCCTTCCCCTGTGTGTAATATGTGTTACTCTCATTTACGACACAAATAATTTTCAAATAATTCAAACTTCAAATAAATGTCTTCATTGGGTCTGGATGAAAGTGCAGTAAGCCCAATAATTGTAATAAAAAGCGGACCCCTTGTGGTTATGAAGGGAAATAGATGCAGAAGCTTAACGTGCCTGTCAGCCTGCAGGCTGCACGGTCCGAGCACCGAGTGGGAGGCGGCAACCTACACCGACAATTACACAGAGACTCACTCATAGTTGTTGTTAGCTGTTTGTTCTGTCGGAGGAAGACATCAAGGAGACGCAGAAAAAAACATGGAAAATGAGAGGAGAAAAATGAAGGAGAAATTTGGCCTGAGGCGGGACATCTTTAAGGAGTTCCTGGCGGAATTTCTGGGGATATTTGTCCTAATAGTGAGTACCTCCCTCTGCACCTGTCACCCAGTTTGAACAGCCGCTTTAAAGCTTTGAACCAGTATGCTAATTAGGTGTCAAACTGGGTCTCCTGAGACTCTGACTGCTGTCTCTCATATGTCTCTATTAACAGATAGCATATTCTGAAAATGACAGACTTTCTCTTTGATGTCTCATCTTTAATTTGCTCCTGACAGAGAGCTTGCGGAAATCATAACAAGATGTGACTCACAACTCCTCCAAAAGTGTATTGCAGCACATAATATGAATCATTACAAATACAAACATGGTATTGATTTAATTATAGCATATGATGTATTTAATATAATATTGTTTTCTGTGTCTCCTTGTCATTTAAAAAAAAAAAAAAAAAGTTTCCTGCTTTTCAGTTGTTATTTCTAGTCCTGACTGTCCTCACCTCCACCTGTCACCTCCCTGAGTCCAATTTAGTGACTGTGATGTCACATCAGTGGAGTGATGCAGCCCTTTTTATTTTTGGATGACTGCTCTCCTCTCAACACTTTTTTTGGGGTCTGAATTACTTCTTCCTTTTATCTAATAAGTGGGGGGGTTTTAATTATTTTTCTGAGCTCCAACTCCGACAAATTGTCCGTGGCAGTCAGAGGCTGTTGGTGGACAAGAGGGCTAGTGTTAATGGTGGGTGTAATTGGAATAATTAAAAACAATGAGTCTTTCTACCTCCACCCTTTGTGTTTTTGTTCTTGTCTGTGTCCCAGCTCTTTGGATGTGGTTCAGTGGCCCAGACGGTGCTGAGTAAAGGGGCTCTCGGGGAGCCCTTGACCATCCACATCGGTTTCACTCTGGGAGTCATGATGGCCGTCTACATGGCAGGGGGAGTGTCAGGTAAAAGCAGCCTGCGCTTCATAAGGACACATACACAGTTTCCATTCATTACAATATTAAATCATCCACTTCTCAGTGTCAAGATGTTTTCCCATGAATTAAGACATTTTCTCATCTTTCTGGAGTTTTTAATTAAGGAGATACAAGAAAAAAATATATATAGTTGATTTTCCAGCCTAAAGAAAACTACAAACACTGTCTGATAACAAAGGTCGCCACTCAGTGTTTGTCCGTAGAGGAGATACGATCTTTGGCCATGGATATTTTTTTCTCTCTCTCTGCGTTGGAAAGCAGCACAACAGCTCTCTCATCCAGGTTACTCCATGTCACTGTTATCTTCATCTTCAAAATATCAAACATTTATAAGAAAAAACAAATATCACACTGCAATTTCACCCTGGATCATGCATGAGCTGACTGATCTATCTGTGCTCTACTATAAAGTAATGGCCCATGAAGACCAGTGTAGATCTGTGTTATGGATGCAGTGTTACATAATAGAGCACATTCAACACACAGTAACCTTTATTTCTGGTCTAGAAGGCAAACATTGATACTAAGGGTAAAATTTTAAGGTGGGGGCTTGGTTGAAATAGTAAAAAGCACTCCTATAGGATGATTTTCAGTAAGACCGGAGATATTATGTCCCTATGTCCAAATGGGACCCTATCGGGCACATTCCTCACGGATTATAGAAAGAAGAGCCCACTGTGCTCTGCCAGCAATGATAGGAATAGAAAGGGATACTTGTAAATGCCACGGTGCTTCTCATGGGATTGCTGAGCCAAAACGGTGAGTGTCCATTAACCAGCAATCAAGGGATTCATTATGTGTAAGGCTGCAATGTGCTGCCTTTCTTTAGCTGTTGAATGATCATTTCCATTACTCCACGAAAGAGAAAAAGCATCACCAAAAGAAGAAAGAAGACATCATATAAATAGTGTGGTATTTGATAAAATGTTTTAAAAGCCCATACAATACAAACTTTGTATTTCTAACTAAGCAGCGGAAGGATATACAATTTAAAATGAAGAGAAAATCTAAGATAGAGAATGGAAAGTGGTACAATATCTTGTTGTTTGGATGGTTGTCGTGATCATTCTGACTCATGCTAGTGTTACTTGTGCTACATGTTTAATGAGAAGAGTTGTAAAGCTTCAGAGGAAGAGCAGAAAAGCCCGAGGACAGGGAGGTTAATATATGGAGAGCTTTTGCTGCATGACTGGGCCATTCAGCCCTGGGGTCCACAGCGCAGTGGGAAGCTTCTGTCCAACGACATCTCTGAAGATGATCATAGGTATTGGACTAATGAGCTTTACTGGGGCATGGGTCTCTAGAGAGGAGGGGCGTCAGGTGTGACAAGCCTGGCTTTCTGGGCTTCCCTGGCAGGGCGGCCCCATAGGAGAAGAAAACACAATTGTTTTCACTTTGTAGTCACAGATTTTAGATGACAGAGTACCGTAAGTGTGACACATCATGGTCACTCTAATGACCTGCAGTCTACGTGTGCCTTAAGCAGATTCAGGCAGATTATGTCAGATGCAATTCAGACAGGCAGGGCTGGCTGGTTGTCGTGGTCAGTGTTTGTGAACAGGATGGGGAGATTAACAATGGGCGCATGGCTGATACCCCCAGTGGTGTCACCACAGCGAGGTCAAAGCTAAGATCCCAGAGTGTTAAATAAATGACCCCACACTGCCAGCAGAGCCCAGTAACATTTGGCTGGAATGTGTTCAAACACGCCTCTTAAGACAATGTAGGATATAGGAAAACAGGCACACAAACTCAGTGCCCTTTGTTTGAGAATATTCTGAAAGTTTTAAAGATGAATGAGCACCAGTGGGTTTGAACACAAAATGATCAGACAGCCAATCACCAACAGCTTGTTTTAATCCATTTGAAGTAACCATCTTTATCTTGTAAAAGAGGACACAAGAGACTTGGCCTGAGTCAGCTTAGCCAAAGATACTCTGTTAGTAATGTTTTTCTTCTGGGTCATAAAAATGTTGGCACCTTTTTATCTCTTCCATTTGTTGTTCGACTCTCTTACTGAATAGTAGGTTTTTAGGTTCACCTTATGCAAATGTTACTTGATTTTGCTTGTCTTTTTTGTTACATTGCACCAGGAGCTCACGTCAACCCTGCCGTCTCGCTCGCCATGGTGATCCTGGGGAAGCTACCAGTGAAGAAGTTCCCTGTGTATGTGGTGGCACAGTTCCTTGGGGCCTTTGCTGGATCTTGTGCTGTCTATGGGTTTTATTATGGTGGGTGTAAATGTAAAAACTCTTCTGAGAAAAAACATGGACTGAAGTGCAGTTATCCAGCTAATTTACTAATCCTGCCTCTGCTCATGTATAAATATGCATCTGTAAAGAGATTTCCTTGTTATATTTGCACAGTGTCTGCATTTCTGACTTATTTGTAATGAAAAAAAAATATGCATAGAGCTTGTTAGTAATAACTGTATAGCCAGCATATTTTGTCAAGGGTGGTGTATGCAGCATGTCCATCTCTATTGTTTGTTTTTTCACAGATGCTTTGATGGATTACACCAATGGAGAATTTGCTGTTACTGGTGTGAATGCCACAGCCAACATATTTGCATCTTATCCTGCCAAACATCTCTCAGTCTTAAATGGATTTGTTGATCAGGTAGGACTTAAAACTAACAAACAATTTGTGAGCAGTTTCCCCTGAAATTCTTTATAAGGTTTCATGTAAAAAAAACAAAACACAATGTCCACATAGAGAAAATGCACTTTATACTTTATACGCAAGCAAACTGCCTGACGACGTGAAAGTCAAGCATGTTTGAGTCACTTTTTCCTTTTTTTTTGTGGGAAACATTTTCCAATGAGATTCTGTGTGTATGTGGAAGCTACTAGAGCATACAAAGATGCATGTGAGCGAGCATTTAGTGCAGTCATGGGTATAAATGTAAGCATAAATGGACACGTGAGTTGTTTTGCTGATGTATGAACAATGCTGTTCCAATGCTGAGAATAACTACCATCTGGCCTGGATGTGCTTGAGGTGAGATGTTAGTTTGTGTATTTGTTAAGTCATTCAGTACATCAAAAGCTCAATACATATATTTTTGATTAAACAGTCACACGTACATTTTGTGTCTTTCTCTGCTGGTTACATTTCAACAGAGCAGCTAGAGCACCAGAAACATTAATAACGTAGTTTCAGTTGTTACCTAGAGAGTATTTGTTGTTGGGGTATTTTGACCAAAGCTGTGCGTCATTAAGGGGTCAAACACTCTGCTGTGTTTCCTTAATATACAGCCATATGTGGCTATATTTCAAAGCTGCTTCATTCAGCCTTAAACCAGGGGAAAGGGGAAGCCTCATAATAAGCTTAAACAAAACATAGGTCAGAGGTCACCACAGCAGATGAGATAACTCAAAAACATCCTCTCAAAAACAACACCAACAAAAAGCATTAGGTTTTGTGTTCTCTTATTTTTTTGTTTAGGATTTCTCACTCTAGAAGTCCGAGCTCAGTCTTGAATTTTGTGAATATAACTGATGTTACGCTGGTTTCCTGATGCTTTTGTTTTGCAGGTGATTGCAACCGGTGCTCTGATCCTGTGCATCCTAGCCATTACTGACAGGAAAAATATTGGTGCTCCAAAAGGCATGGAACCTCTGTGCATCGGCCTGATCATCATGGCCATCGGAGTGTCAATGGGCCTGAACTGCGGCTATCCAATCAACCCGGCACGAGACCTCGGTCCACGGTTCTTCACTGCGGTTGCCGGGTGGGGCATGGATGTGTTCAGGTAATTTTAATGGCTTAGAAAACCAAAAGGTGCCTGTTTATAAAAATGCAAATATGAAATTGATAGTTTTAAGAGTTTAAAATAGGTATTGGTACATCAGATTCATGAAAAAGAGAATATAGGCTTTTGTGAGTCACCTGCCTGATAGAGAGAGACGTCCAATATCTGCTGCTGCTTGCAAAGTCAACAGTGCCTGAGACATAGAGGAGTAGATATCGCATGAAGAGCAGCAGTTGTAGCTCCATCTCTGCTCTCTTGACAATCTGAATTAATATTTCAAAGACCATCCATGTCTTTCCTGCATTTTGAAAAAGGACTCTGGGATTAAAGTGAACATGGAGAGATTCCATGCACATAAATATGAAATATTCAGCGTTTCTTTCTGAAACGGCACGTTCCTCCCTTTCTTCTTTTCATTCTCTCCCAGTCATCAAGCTGTTCCTGTTTTTTTTTTTTTACTTTATCTCTGCTCAAAAACATTTTATTTAGATCAGAGAAGGAAGTACATGAAATATATTTTTATGTACTTGTTAAAATGTCCCTAAACACTATGTAATACTTTTAAAAACCACAACTTAAATGATACATTTTAGCAGGAAGGATTTAACCCTGCTGGTTAATGATACTGCGTTGAAGTTTTGACCACTAGTAGCACTATTGAGCAATGCTCCATTTGTATCACATGCTTTACTGGCACATGCACGTACATGTGGGTGACTCAATATGTATTTCTGCCAATGGTTTCACGCTACACCACTGGAAGTAATGTGGCAATAAATATAGCAATGTGCCAGCAAAGGTCAGGAAAGCCTATATTTTTAAAGCTGGTTACCAAATATTGTTATATAATTTATATAATTTGGCTTCGCAGATGTTTTATGAGGAAGGAAATGCATACAGTTAGATGGGCCTTAGTGCATACACACTGCATATTGTTGAGAAACAGTGAATGAAAACATAGTCATAGTAACAGGATTTTTTTTTACAGTCACAGCAGAGCAGCAAGCAGAGCAGCACAGACATAATTTTTCAGTGTTGCCCTCGAGCTTGCACTGAGGAAACTCCAGATGCTCTCAGGCCAGATGGGAGATATTGTCTCTCTTGCATGTCCTGCTTTAACCTGAGTCCTCCTCCCGGGCTTTCTGATTTGTCTCCAAAGACACCCAGCAGACAACCTTACCAGGTGCCAAACCACCTCATTTGACTGGTGTTTTATATTCTTCATCGCGACTTTACATTTAGGTGACATATAGGTGTTGGTTAGAACAAAAAAAAGACCAGGAAAATAAATTTGTTTTGGCTTTTGTTTGGCTGGCTAAACAACACACATATTTGTTTTTTAATAATAATTCTTTTAGTCATATATTTTGTTCCACAGATACCAGATATTCCATCATTAGTTCGTCATTAAATGAAAAATGATAAGACCACACAGCAAAGATGGTGCCCTAATTTCATTGAATTGTACATTTAAGATACTATACGCATGCTGCAAACAGGAGAGGGGACAAGGTGCACCCTTGTCTCACATTCACTTTGGACTTTGTCAAGAGAGCAAATAAAGCTGTCATCCTACATGTACCAACTGTATATAAACTAAATGGCTCACAACAGCAGCCTTTGTAAACACTAATCCTACAGGATGAATAAGCAGACTCCTATGACGCTTCAGTTATCTGTGCAGGCCTAAAATATTGGTCCACTGTTCTGAGTATCACTGAGAAGAGTCTCCTTGATTTAAGCTTTAATTCCTACTGAGGTAAAGTAGTGTGTTTCCTGGAAAGTTGGAACATTTCCTCTGGTCCCCTTTTACAAGCTCTGAGGATGACATGTTGGTTGGTCAGTGACTCAGTGTGTGTCCATTCAGATAAATCATTCAAGGCTGTTTGCATTTCAGGACCAGATCTCATTCAACCTTGGCAGCTTTCCACTGAGGAGCTTTCTAATGAACTCTGCCAATATAGGCTCAGCGTCTCCAGATCCTCCCAGGTCACCTTTAGTTTCTCAAAATGTTACTTCCGTTTCACACAATTTCCCTTGATGAAGTCAGTGCCGTCACACTTTAAAATTAAAATAGATGAATAGATAGATTGATTTATTTTATTTAAAAAAATGTAGGTATAAGGGATGCATTTAATACAAAGTTGAGTGCCTTAAGGTTTAAGAATTTAAATCCGCATGTTTGTAATCATTATATGGACAAGCTCTTTTAATCTTGTCAGGTTTACTACCCCATAAAAAAATAAAAACACACATTTTGCTCATATTTTCTAAACATCTCTTCTCCTCAGGAAGTTAATGACACAAGAATATAGATAAACTGAGAAATTACTAAAGAATTTTTATTCACCATTTTTCCATATAAAGTTATTCTCCAAGTTTCTGTCAACTGTATGTAGATTTCCATTGATTTTTCCTTCGTAATGTGTTCCATGTTTCTCGAGATAGGTAGGACATCTATTGGGCCACCTGACCATTTTAATAGCAGACTACAACAGAGCTCAAAATCTGACCCAATTAACTCAAATAACATAGTACATTTATCATTGTTAGGTTTCATAGAAATGACCGAAAAATTATTTTGCTCTTCAACTAATGCAGTAAAAAATGTAATGCTTGACTGAATTTGAAAATTTACATTGTCCACATACATTGAAATTTTTTATTCCAAACTATTTATTCTCAAACCTTCTATTTTGTTATTCTTTCTCACTTTTTTAGTTAAAATTTCTATTGCTATAATAAACAGATATTCAGAAAGTGAACATCCTGGTTAATACTTTGTACTGCATAACTGTTTCAGAAAAAAAGCCATTATTTATGATTTTACACTTTTGATTACTATACATCATTTGTATTCAACTAGTTAATAAATCTTCAAAGTTAATTTTTTTTCAAAATGAAATCCAAACAATCTTCATGAAATGCTTTCTCAAAGTCAGTCGGTCCTAAGAGACCGACTGACTCATGTTCAACTGCTGTTCACATGGAACCCTTCTCCACTTTGGCCTTCAAAGTTCTCGTTTGAATATATGCTGCTTGTGTTGTTTGTTTATCATTGGCCCTGCCTTGGTCCTTTCTTTCTAACCTCTGCCCTTGAAAGCATCTGTGCATGTCACTGCAGAAATGCAGCTGTCAAGCTAACGTCAAAAAACTACTTGGCTAAATATGCTGCTGTTATAAAAGCAGCAATAGTAAAAAATAAATAATTAATAAAAATAACATAACACAAAGTGGTTGGAGGCAGTGTAAAGGCTTGATATGGGACAGATACAATTTCTGCTGTGTAACTATCACCAGATGGCTGATATGACTTTATAAATACAAAGCAAGATTGCTTTAATGCACATATAAGCCCTTGGTACTATTGGGTCCATATCATGTTTAAAGTATGTGCTAAATCTGTCATAATCTGACATAAAAAACACTCAGGACAGGCAGAGGATTTCTCTACATGACATCCCATTTCACTGTGGAGTGTGAAGGGCAGCATTTGGCTCTGCACAGTGTTCACATGGCATCAATGTGACCCACTGGGTGTCCGTCTCCTGGCCTGATCATTTTAGCTGTGGCCATAGATTAAAGTCTATAATCCAGCCGCCTCTCCCCTATAGTCTACTTCCTGAATGCCTATAGGAGAGAAAGATAGCCCACTCAGACACTTGTTTACTTTCAGGCCTGTGCATCAGCGTAGTTAACTGAGGCCCTTTCACCTGCAGTAAAGGCTCCGATCAGCCACATTGACCAGTACAGCTCTAATCTCCCTCCCACTCAGTGACAGAGTCTGTCTGAGGTCAGCCAGAGTGAGAATGAGGACATGCAGTAGGTATAACACACAGAGCTCCTTAAGACTTTACTGTAATCTGGGATAATTGCCTATACTCGCCCCAGGTAGGGCAATACTAACATAAACATACATGCAGATTACAGAGGGAGTGTATATTATTTGATTGAAGAAAGTTGTATTGCAGTTCCATAAAACTTAGGGACTTGGGAGACAGAAGGGATGAAATCAAAGCAGCAGAGGTCCAGATAACAAGTCCTGACATTTAATCCCTATTATACTGTAGGTCAAGCTTCAAAGACACCGGATCCTACACTTCCTATAGTGTAATTCAATAGGTTCTTTCACTGGGCTGTGTTCATATTGAGTTATTGTAATTGCAAGTTTATGACATGTAAATAGTGTTCACGTCACATGTAACAAACATGATACTGCAACTGGTGAACTGGATTTTGCTTAGAGTTTTGACATATCTGACTTGGTGCTAAATAATAACAAACATGGATGCCCCAAGAGTTTTCCATTCAATGTAATTAAATATCATTTTAAAGGATTTAGTATTACATTTTCAATGCACAGTATTATTACAGAGGCAGACAGGAAACATGGGGACAGAGAGAGGAGGATGACATGCAACAGATGTCCCCAGATGGACTCAAACATCACAGTTTACATGGTACAAGTCCCAAAGCGCAGCATTTTTAACCCCTCACACGATCTTTCCCATCTCTATCGTACATTTCATATTAGTTGATTAATTGATAAGTCAATTGACAAAAAATTAATTGAATGAAATAGAATAATAATTTCAGTTATTTTTTAAAGCAAAAATGCCAAACAATTTCTTCAAATAGTACAAACTTGCTAGGACAAGTAAGTTAACTTAAATATGTAAAATTGGTGATGTTACCTTTTTAAGGCAAAGGCATTCAGGTAGGATTCTGTGTAAATAATAGTAAATATACTTTTGTTAATTTATATTCTCTGATGATTATTTATGTGTGTGTCCTAACCACAGAGCTGGGGGATGCTGGTGGTGGATCCCAGTGGCGGGGCCCATGGTGGGCGGAGCAGTTGGAGCTGGTGTTTACTTTCTCTTCATTGAGTTACACCACCGCGAGCCTGAAAAACAAGAGGAAAACAACGTCCAGGACAAATATGAAATTATAACAATGAGTTAAAATGAAGAACAAGGGCTTCTAAACATAAAAAAGCTGTGAGGGCTAATTCATTCTCACCCTCAGAAGGCAAAAGTATTCATCTTAACAAAGCAGTTACATACATTATACATTATATACAACAGATATTCAGAATCACTGTTTTGAAAATGTACATGTCATGATTACAACAAGGCATGCATCTGACTACGCAATTTCATAGTCATTTATAAAATACGCATGAATGTTTTATGATGTCTTTTAAGTCTTTTTTATTGAAAGTGTGGTCTATTAATCGTTTTCAGGTTTAATCTGGCAGGGACTCTTTCATATACCAAAAAATTAAATCTTCTTAGAAAATATATTCTTTTTATACATCAGGCTTTATTTTATCTCCATTATATCATAACCGTCTGTGGAGAGTTTCTTCTGCATTTTAGCCATGTAGTATATCATAGTGTCCCATTGTATTTTCTAACTGGGATAAGCTCTTCTCATTAGAAATATTTGCCAATTTATTGTACTGCATTTTAATTCTTTTTACAACCATCTACCTAACAAACAAACAGGGGCATTTAGCACTTAGGAAATTTTGACCAAATGTGGAAATGTAGTAATTTATATTATTTTTTAGCTCATGTGTTACAGTAATGTATATGTTTTGTGGAGTGACCTCCTCATTCTCTTCCACTTCATTCTATCCTTCTTTGCATGTTTATAAAGGCACTTATGCGATTGATGGCTTTATCTTGCTTTCAGAGCTGTAGTTGTAATAGTTGTTCTTTTTTTTTTTTTTTTTTTTTTTTTTTTTTAGAAAATCCAGCCTTAAAGGATTATACTGGTGTTGCTTACTTTTCTACTCATCTCCATCATTTTTCTGCTGTTTCAAATCCATCTGATGTGATACACAAACTTGTGTGATGTTATGAAAAGCCATAACCATCATAAGATACTTAAATATCTGCTTTCTGCTTTCTGCAAAGAAACTGTAATTTTGTTTTTAGGCAAAAAACCTTTGCAAATTCTTGATGAGTTGCATCTGATTCAGTACATACTGTACAAGGAGCCATATGCAAATACTGACTGTAATTGTTTACATTAAAAACTCTTGGGAGCTAAGAGAAAATATTTGATAAAACACCTACAGGGAGAGAAACACTGCCAACATCCCAACAAGACAGTATTTCAAAGAAACAATACTGGTATTTTCCTTTACTAATTGTGCTTTCAGATTCATACTGTTTGCATCCTGTGAGCACAGATTGGATTCACTAACACCACAACCACAAGATATGTTTTAAACTAATATGAATTGTAAAACGTATCAGCATGGATGAATGCTGTCAGACACTGGGATGCATTTATTCAAACCTACATTAATGTGAATGTGATTATTATTGTTGTCAGTTGAACAGGCATTTTTTTAAATACATTAATTGTGAGATGATATTGCAGTGCACTGAATGACATTGCACAGCAGCACAAAGGCTTACAAGGACACTTGTAAGGCAAAGTGACAATCACCTAAATTCAGAAGTTTTCTGGTCTGAACCAGCAGTGCATCATGCCGATTCATTCCAAACCATGTATGTGGCCTACTTTTGACCAGGAATAATCACTGTATGTATGTTGGCAAAGCTGAAGGTGTTTGTTTCACCGAATTTTCAGTTTTTGCAGTGAAGTGGTTTATATTTTGGCACTTGTATTTCCCTCTTATACACTTTGATGCTTCTGTCTTGACTGGCAGCCTGTCAGGAAGTAACATTTTAATCTTTTTGTGTGTTGTTTTTTTGTGTACTGATTTTAATGTGATTTTCTTAAGTACTATCCATTTGAATCAACAGTTTCTCTTTTACACCTTTCAGTGTACCTTAATATGAAATAAAGTTTGTTAAAATTACTTATTTGTTCACATTTGTTGTTGATTTTTTAAAAACAACATGATTAGGGGTGCAACAATATAAGGTGATGTGATATTTTGAGATACATAAATGTGACGATATGCACAGAAAAACTGAGAAATCTTCACCACGATGTCTCCCAAAACATTATATGGTGGAATGTACAGTAATGTCACATCCCTTAATACTGGTTATGTGATTGTAAGAATCTATGTCCAACTAAGTTCAGATATTGTCTCTTTAAAGTATCCAAGATATTCTCTTCCAGACATTGTTCTATTGTCCAATCTTATATTCAACTTATTTAATGCTTAACTTGTTAAAAATAAGTTGAAATCTGCAAATATAAACAACGCTAAGCCATGCTAGTGCCTTTGCGAAGCTGCACAGTGGTGCTTTGAGCTAAATGCTAACGTGCTAACAGGCTTACATTCTCTCAGTGACGAAGCTGCCATGGTGATGCTTTGCTGCTATAATGTTTATTTTAGAATTTTTCCCTGATGATGACGCTAGAGGAAAATTGAGGATATCACTGAAGTTATTACAATTCAGTTACAACAGATTCAAAGGCCATCTACGCAGTAATTGTCTACACACACACACACACACTCACACAGGCTGTTATGTAATAAGTAAGTAAATCTACGCACAGCCATCAATACTAGTTGCAAGTACAGCAGAAATACATTCAAATTTAATAGAAGACAACTGTAAAAGCTTATATAACTTCATGGAGAATGAATGAAGAGTGTTTTTTTTTGCGGTTCAGTGGTGTTGAGGCTCTTCCCCAGAGGGCATCTTCTCGTCTAATAATAACAGCTCTAAATTATAAAGGGCACACCAGCTACTGCATATAAGCCTTTTGCTCATATGAAATTATTCCTTCAGTTTTTTTGTCCTTCCTGTAAAGATAAAGAGTTTATTTTGAACCTGCAATCCAAATCATTCTCATTTTTAGCTTGATTGACAGTACTACATTTCTTACTGAATTTTATTTGCGTATGTTTGTTCATATTGGCAGTCATTGACAGCTCTCAGCATGTCCAGACACGGAGGCAAACATATACCCTCTCCTACGCACATGCACACGCACATGCACATGCATACACACACGCACACACGCACACAAATACGCAATACTTGGAAAAGCAAAGGTTCATCAGGTTTGCTCTTACAAACTGTTCACTTACAGATGGGTCATCACACATTAAACAAATTGTGACTTTAACTCTTTAGCTCTTGGACTGAAACAATGCTTTACCGAGCACATTTACTGTCTGAAATGTTACTCTGTTCATGCTTAAACAGAAGAGGACATTAACTGAAGCTTGAATCATGTGTCTGTGTGTGTTTTTTGTGTGTATGTACTGACCCGATTTAGGACTTACACTTGACAGAATGTGACTAAAATGTCACTAAACAGAATGTTCTCTGTTGAAATTTCCCATGAATACATTTACTGTAATAATGAAAAGTGGTAAAAAATAATTAATTTCCATGACAGCCATTTTAGGTATGACTCTAACTCATGTTTTAAAAGATGCTGTTAAACAGCTGGATAATTATCATAGAATTGTCATTGAAACTGATATAGAAAAACCAAAGCATCCAGTCAAAAGGAACAGCTTTCAACAGATATGATTGCAAATTGATTTTAGCATCAAATAATAACACCATATCCAGTTGACGTGTTATTGTATTGATCCTCACATACCAAACTTACACAGCAACTGATATGAATCTAATAATTTGAGATCAGTAATTCAATTGGGCTTTTTTTCTGGCTTATTTCACAAATGAGAGCACTACAGGAAAAGTAACTGGCAATTATTTAAACAGGTAAAATTTGAAGTTGCTTTAGTGGACTTATGATCATTAGCAGGCAGAAAAACAGCAAAAGCGCACACATACCCCATTTGTAAAGTTTAATATCTATGTTAGGAAATGGCTTTACTAAGCAAGGTTTGCATTTATTTGAAGCTGTGTTTCTGTGATGGCTGGTACCTTTTACATCACACAGAATCGTGAAAAGTTAGAGTAGAAGTACTCTCATCACTATGTGAGAGTCTCCATGACCATTTTGTGACATAACCTTGTTTTTGCACTGTGCTTACTCACACCATTGACCTCAGACAAACTAATACTTGAAAGCTGTCCAGTGAAAAAGTGACAGTACGTGTAACCTGTAACATTAATGGTTTAAAACACCACAGACTACCTACTTTACAGATTACAAATAGGCATATGACTGGACTCAGCCAGATTTGATCAATAATCTCCTAAAACAGCATGCTAAAATCTCCTTTATCATGAAAAACATTGATTTTACTGGATAATTTAACATTAAAAAAGATAAACTCAGAGTACAGTGCAGGCTGTCTGTTTGCACTGAGCACACGAAGTGCTACTTTTCAACTGTTCAAACATGTGTTGCACCAATGCACAGAGGTTCCACATCAAGGTCTTTGAGTTTTACTCATTAATGTTTTGGCCTTTTGGTGATTGTGTAAAAACTACCAATGAAGAGTATTTCAACATGAAAGTTCTGCCAGTAATACCTGCAGATGGGACATGGAGGGGTCTGAATGATATCTGGGGTCATTTTTACCTCTCAGTCACTATCAGCACATTGTACCAGATCCCCTCCCTGTTCATACCTCTCGTCTTTCACAACGTGTTCGATCTACATGGCCCGACCCCCAGCCAATCAGGATAGGACCAAATCTCCTTTATCCATAAACCATTACTCCCGGTGTCCCCTCTCTCTCTTTCTGTACAGTACAGTACAGTGTGTTATCCACTATGATAACAGGCCTCATGACAGTGATGAGGCTTCTTTAAAAAAAACAACAAAAGGATCTCAGCTCCAGAGTCCACCTTTACTGTGTTTCCTCAGTAAAGTTTTAATCACCTGCGGGAGAAGTGTTGGTTTGAAGGAATTACCAAATCTTTCTTTCTCTATTTGACGCCATGTCTGTGGTGAAAATCCTGTGCTGTTTGCTGTTAATGTATCACATCAATGAGGGGAAGAAAATTAAAGGAAGCAGAGCAGGTGAGTGACATGCTGAGTTCCCAAAAAGTCTGAAAAAAATATATTTGTTGTGATTAGATTTAACCACCTTTATTAATAAATGGATGACTGAAAATTGTTGAAATCAAAGTGTAATTGACCATCTGCTTTTGAGTAGATTTACATCCACTCTTGAAGTTGGATTTTAAAACACTTTTTCGACTGATCTCACTATAGTTCAAATCAAATATACAACCAAAATATAAATGAACAGTCCCCAGTTAAAATGACGTACTACCAGTTCCAGTGTCAAAAACAACAAATTACGTAATAAAGATAAAGCTCTTTTTCAAACAGGGGCCACTAAACTGCAGTTTAAAAATTTGCCCTGAACCTCTTGATCTTTCCCTGTAGTTTCTTTAAACTAACTGAGATATTTAATGTACTTGCTTGTGTGCTTGACAGTATCACATATAGCATATCTTGAGATGCTGAGTTAAGAATTTACAATATGACGCCCTGTGTTTTATGGCTTACATGGAAATATCCACTGTATATCCACTGTATAATTTTACATTTTCCCAAAATTCAGGCTTTGTTTGTTTTGGAAACTTTGGGATCTTCCCTCCTCTAGAATTTACAATAAACCTCTTTAATAAAGCTCAGCTGCACAGCATGTGTTTGTGAAGATAAAGCTTCCAGTGGGTACTTCAGAGTTAAACAAAGCTACCTGGCAGTATCATGCTGCTGTTAATACTTGTATTCTTCCTTGTAATATCATGCTTTGTCATTCAATTCAAGGCACTTGGTTTAATAAACATTGTGTATGAAACAATCCATCAGATGTTTTGTTTAAAATCTACTGAACTGTGTTTGAGTAGGAATTATATTGCCTGGTCTTCACATCTGGTTACTTCTACTAGATTATAAAGCAACACTGTTGAGAAAACACCTTCATGAGTCAAGCAAAACTTCACTATTCAATTCTGGAGTTTCAAATATTTAAAATCTTTTCAATTAAAATAAATAAAAGGAAGGGAGAAATAAATTATTTCATCACAACACTGCCTGTGCTAAAAATATAGTAGATGCTTCAATCTGTGTACAGAAGGAAATATTACTGACAGTTAGGTTTGATCAGCTTGAATTCCTCTCTCTCAAGATTGTTAAAGATGCCATTTCTTCTGCTTAAATCTTTGAGTTTGATACTGAGTTGTTTTTTTTTACTGCATTTAGTCATGATAGCTGTGAATTTATGCAAATTTGCAGATATCCCAAAGTAAGCAATGCAAAGTTTCCCTTAATCGAGTGCTACATTCAGTCAATTGCCTCTATCTATGGGTGCTTTGAATACTGCACACAACATGCAAACATTGCTGCATTTTTTTTCATTTAACATTGCTGTTAAATCACAGTGTAGGACTGTAAAGTACACTCAGTACTCAGTCAGTACTTGTTTTTTAAATTATAGTGTTTTTCCTCTGTTACTAATGAGTCAGGCTGTTTTTATTTGTCCCCCATGTTCATACAAATAAACAGTGAAATGACATACTAAAGATAATGTGGGATTTAATGAGCCGAGGGATGAACTGTTTGCATCATGAGTTTGATATCAGCAACCAGAGTTCATCAGATGGCAGTGATATCAATGAGTGTTTGGGCTCCTGGTTTCTGGCATAATTATTAAACTGTTATAATAATAATAAATATGGCCAACATGACTCAATGACAAACCATGAAGGAAATATAATTACACATTTACTTAGAAAATGATCTGCAATGTTTATGAGTGTGATTTCTGAGGTTTCTGAGCTGTGGTTTTAAACATTTTAAGGGAGGAGGAGTTTATATAAGAAATTACGGGAAAAGTCTGGCAGCGTTTCACTTGATAGGACTTCTTATGAAGCGTTATCTGAGTGCATCTGCCAAAAAAGGTCTGCATGACCTGGAAACACAGCAGAGTGGTTCTAAAAGGGCCACAGTCCAAATAGGCCTCAGGAACTGGTTTCACATTTTCTCTCAGATAATTATATCAATACGCAAATCAAAATATTTGATGTGCTTTTAAATAGACCAATACAGCAAATCTTTATGTGTTGGTTGTAAATATTCACCACAACGTAAACATATCCAGTACATCAGCATGCTCTGATCTGCAGAGTAAGCATTAAGAACAAATTGATGAACAAACTCTTTCTGCTGTTTGGTTTCTGGGATGTAGCGACCACAGAGCAGAGGGGCGTCCTGAATGTGAAGCCATATGTCAGCAGCTCAGTCTTCAGTCTGTTTATTGAAGGTGAGGACACCTGCACACTGGACCCTCTGCAGCTGCACACTCTCACCTCCTGTGGCTTCAACAGCAGTAATCCCCTCATCATCATCACTCACGGGTGGTCGGTAAGGTCAACTCCCCACTTCTCTTCCACTTCACTGACTTGAACCACTGCATACAAAACATGGAACTTGACCAAAGCAAAGGACTTTGGTCAAGCACTGTTTCAGATATAAATATTGCATAGAAGACACGTTCAAAACCATGAAATATGCTGAAAAGACATAACAAAATATGTAGTAACTAAATGGAGAAGGTTCAGAATATTAAAATACAGAGTTTTGGTACTAAGAACAACTTTTCGACTTAGATGAGAGACAAGTTTGTAACATCTGGTTTTTATGTTTTCTAAGGTGGATGGTATGATGGAGAGCTGGGTGCTCAAGTTAGCGACAATTCTGAAGGCAAAGCTAATAGACGTCAATGTAATAATTACTGACTGGCTGTCCCTGGCTCACCAACACTATCCTACAGCAGTACAGAGCACCCGTACTGTTGGAAACGACATAGCTCACCTGCTGCACTCACTTCGGGTAACAAGATATTTATTCACCTGACAGCTATTTTATTTGCAAAGTCAGACAAAGTAACATAAAACACCATGCATTGAGCAGGTTTAAGTTGTATACATGTCATAAACCCCCACAGGAACACTATCAGTACCCAGTTAGAAAAGCTCATTTGATTGGCTACAGTCTTGGCGCTCACATTTCTGGATTTGCTGGAACCTATTTGGAAGGTTCTGAGAAAATTGGAAGAATTACTGGTGAGTTATTCAACTGTATGAAGGTAACAACAGCGCTTTAAGAATTAACTAACCAAAATGAACATAGTTGACAAACAAATATTTTAGATGACAAACATATCTGTCTGTATCTGTCCAGGTCTCGATCCTGCAGGACCCTTGTTTGAAGGCATGGCTCCTATAGACAGACTGTCTCCTGATGATGCTGAATTTGTGGATGCCATCCACACATTCACCCATGAACGTATGGGCCTCAGTGTGGGGATCAAGCAAGCAGTGGCACATTATGATTTTTACCCCAACGGAGGAGACTTCCAACCAGGATGTGACCTGCAAAACATTTACGAGCACATAGCCCAGTACGGGCTCCTTGGTACAATAAACAATACTGAGTACAAGACCTTAGAAAAATAATGTCAAAAATGAATATACAGAGTACAATTTACAACAAGTGTACTCATCTAAAGCTCTGCAAAGGGACCTTTGAGGCTGCAAGATTTACACATCATAATTACAGTGTGTTATACAGAAAGAAACATCTTTTTATTGCAGCAGTGAGGTTAAAATTTCAGTTATAAGTTTCACACACTGGGAAAGTATAACTTTAGTAAGAAGTATTCAGGAGTCAGTAAAATGTGCTCATCAAATTTCAAGGCAATCTGTCCATTGCATTTAGATATTTTCCACACACCCACCGAAATATTGTTTTGATAGCTGTGCTATATAAGTCTTAGGGTGTCTCATGGAAAAGCATGTAGTTTTGTGATATATCATTTGTGCAAAGTCGACAATTTGAGGATGGCAATAGAGCTCATGAATTCATCCACTGGGGAGAATGGACATTTCCAGTAAATTTCATGGCAATATGGATTTTACTATATCTTGTAAAACTGGAAACTTTGGCCTGGGGGTACAAAAAACTGGTTCAACCTCTGAGGACCATGGATGTCCTTTAAAATATCCTGGTAACCTAGACAGTATGTGTTGTAATCAAATGATGGACATTGTCGCCCATTGGTACAATTCTTGTTTTAGATCGAATCAGCCACAGTAGACTTTCTGAGATGTATCTTTCAGGACATTTTAAACTGTCTTGAGAAAGGAAGTTTGGGTTCAGCGATTGTGGTAAAACTAAATCTAAACATTTCTATATTTCTACATCTTGTATGAAAGACGTAGTCCAAAAACAAATCCAGACAGAACACCATCACAGTCACTCCTCCAGGACACCAAACTTTATTTAGGGTGTGAAGGTCTGTAAGGATGATTCTTGGTGATTTCTCTTCCCTAGAAGTCTACCCACTTGCTGCCTGAACACAAACACCATGTTCCCTGTGTGCCATTTACAACCCTACATCCAAAGAGAAAATGCACAACTCCAGACAGAGCTGGGTTGCTTCCTCTTCTTCTGCTCTATCATAACAATTTTTTTTCTTAATTGGCCTTGCCACCTCAAAACACTGGTTGAGAAGCCATATCTTGGGAGCCATTTCATCTTTTGCTTGTTGACAGTTTCTCGTAATGTGTTCAGGCAGATGAATTTAATTCCCTCCAGTCGAACACAAGTGCCTCTGGGATTTATGGTGTTCCTCAATCCAAAACACATCCGCATAATATGACAGTGAGAGCCACATTAAAGCATCTGTCATCCTCAGGAGTTAATTAGCAACATGTGCCTTCCTCCGCTCAGTCCATCCCCAAGCTGAGCTGCCTCCAGGCTACGAGAATCCAGTCATAGAAAGAGCCTACAGAGCAGACCAGTATCAGACATAATGAGATGCTGTTAGGAGATGTGACAGACGGACAGTCTGATAGGTGTCAGGCTTTGAGGATAATGAACTCAATCCATAAATAATGGTCAAATAGACACTATGATTAAGATATTCCACAGCCTTTCAATCCACAAGAGAGCTTTGTAATATGTTATCTGTTGCAACTCCGTTCAAGGTTGTTTTGGATAAAATGAAAAGATCAAAGTCTCTCATTTCAAATCTCCAACATATTTTTATTTTCTCCTTCAGGTTTTGAGCAGACAGTGAAATGTGCTCATGAGCGATCAGTCCATCTGTTCATGGACTCCCTGCTGAATAAAGACAAGCAGAGCATGGCCTACAGGTGCAGTGACAACAGCGCTTTTGACAAAGGCGTGTGTCTGGATTGTCGGAAGAACCGCTGCAATACACTGGGCTATAATATCAAGAAGGTTCGCACCAGCAGAAGCAAGAGGCTCTTCTTAAAAACTCGTTCTCGGATGCCCTTCAAACGTATGTGGTTCTAATGATCATTTCAACAAATCAGACTTTAAATGTCATTAATTTAATGTTACTTAAAAAAAACTGTAACTTAAGGTCCCCCTCCAACAATGTGTTTTGCTTCTTGTTCCTACAGTTGAATGTTTGAGCTTCACTGTGTTTGAGCTTCACTGTGCAGAATGATGTTTGTGCACAGTTTGACACTAGAAGGTTGTTTTGACTTTCATCTGCTGAAAGTGGAAAGTTTCTCTGTGCTCATTGAAAATCTGAGTTTAAGGGGTGGGCCTATGATCATGATTTGTGACATCACAAATAGTTTGGAAGCTGATCTTGGTCCAATATACAACTCACACAAGTATAATGTGGAAACACTGAGAACAGACTTTACAGTGAAGTAGGAAACTTGTGTCCAGGAGTTAAATGCAGTGAAATTAAATATATTTACTTATTTATAGATTCTGGAATTTATAATGAGGGAGATGGATCAGATGTCATTATCTATGACATCTGATCATAAGATAATTTAACTTTTATTGTGGAAAAACTGTATCAGACACAAATAGCAGAGATTTTACATTGATCTTAAAACAGGTCTAGAGGGGATCTTTGAGATTCAATAAATGTTACAATTAATTTGGAACTGATTAACTGAGGTGGATATGAGAGGTTATGATAAATGTAGGTAATTACATTTTAGGAAAATTGATGTCCTATTTAATATTCTATTTTTTTTATTGTCAAAACCCCCATAAAAAGACCAAAACTAACCTAACCCAACTAACAAGTATTTCCTGTGTGTCCAAAATCTGATTTCTCTGCACCACAGATCTCTAAAACCTGTTAAAAACACACTGGGTGACATGTTCTTTAATACCATGAACATGGACACTGAAGTTTAGTTTGAGTCCATTGAAATGTATATTCATCCACAGCTAAAAATACACAGCTTCCCAACAAATGCACTATTTTCTCCCGTTTGTGCAATGTTTGTAAGAAACTACCATACCTAACCTAAATTTTTGTCTTCAGCAGGAACAAGAGCCACAGACAGGGCAGGGAAGTCAGAAAGTACTGACTAACTTGTAACTTATACCTACCCAGATAGCAAAATTGCTGTGGCCCATATCTGGCTCACAGCCGACACTTTCATGTGGCCCACATACCGCATGGAACGATGGCACTTGGGCGGTCCGTTTCCTGTTTGCCAGATCCAGGCCATAAGCAAACCATATTAATGCCACATGTAAACCAAAAAGTCAACAAATAGACCAGATCTGGCCCACATCTGGACCATGGTTAATTTTTATTCTGGCCCTGACTGGGCCCACATTCCATATCCTATGTATGACCTTTTGGTTTACAGCCACACTAACTATTGTCGACTGTTCCAGATCTTTGCCAAATGTGGCCTGCATTTGTTTTGTGATATTTGGCCCATATTCACTATGTATCACATGGGTGACTTTAGGATCACATCCAGTTTACACATCGTGAAGAGCACTGCACCTTTGCCAAAAATGGCCCACATTTGTTTTGGGATATTTGGGCCAAATTTGTTATTTTACATGTGAGCCACTTCAGGCTCACATCTATTTTGTCCGGGCCAGAAGAAGGCCAGCAGTGCCACATTACTGCCTGAAGTGGCCCACTTTCGTATGCTATCTGGGTAATAATGCATTTATGGTAAAGTACCTGTATTTCAAAAATTATCTTTATGAATCTAAAATGTCTCTATTTCCATTAAAATAAGATGTGATTCATAGTTTACTGAAAGGGACTCAACATTACCATTATCACCAGTTTTTATCACATGTTTTACATCAGACTGGCAAAACACAAAGAAATACAGAAAACAAACTCTGTGTCAGATGACTTCTCCGTCTTCATCACTTCCTCTTCTTCTGTTTTTGTTTCCCTCTCTCTGCAGTCTATCATTACCAGTTCAGGATCCAGTTTGTCAACCAGGTGGAGAGGATCAGTCCCTCCCTCACCATCTCCCTCACTGGAACAAAAGAGGAGAGTGGAGAACTTCCCATCACCTTGTGAGTACCACCTCCCATCAGGCTTACATTACGTCACATCTATGCTGTACTCTGTCTTTGACACATGCAATATGCAGCTGTTCTCTAAACTCAATGAACGAAGAAGAAAGTTAGCAAGAGCAGCTGACACACATGGAAACAGCTCAAGTCGCTGCATGAAAGAGAACTATAAATGGGGATGGTGGAATAAATAATTTACTTATGTATCATAAAGGGACACATAAGTGTCCCTGACAATCCTTCTTGTGCTGTGTATCAAAGAGCCTTAGGCAAACCAGTGAAAGCAGTGGAAATCTCATGTGCTGTCCTGCTTTACTTGTAGACCATCACAACAGAGGATCTTGCCTTTGTAATAAAACAAATGTGATGGCCTGTTGCTGGCTGCCTGCTGTAATAATCTAACTGTCTCGTTTTCTGTGCTTGTCCTTTTAAACTCTCAACCAGCTCCGAGCAGATTTCAGGTAATAAGACCTACACCTTCCTGATCACCCTGGACAAAGACTTAGGGGATCTGATGTTGCTCAAACTCCACTGGGAGGGAGCGGCTTTATGGAAGAACATGTGGAACCGGGTGCAGACCATTATTCCTTGGGGCAGCCGGGAGAACAAACCACTGCTGACTGTGGGCAAGATCAGTGTCAAAGCAGGCGAAACGCAGGATAGGTACAGCTCTTTGTTATGAGGCACTGGCAGCAAAGGTAGAAGAAGTGTTCAAACTTAATGTAAAAAGACTCCATTACATGTAAAAGGCCTGCGTTCAATACTTCACAAGTTAAGAAGTATTATCAACAACTTTAAGTACTTATAATGATGCATAATGGCCCCTTTCAAATCATTATAGGCTATATTTTATTAGTGGATCATTATCATTACAATATCGACATTCATTTATTTAGTTTACCATCATATTGTTCAGTGTGTTTTGTGTAGAATAAGGTGTTCTTATGTTTCCTTATATCATGTTTGTCTTCCTTTAAGCTAAAATCAATAAAGATATCTATATATAAAAAAAACATATAAGCGATATTTTAATAATAGTTTTAGTTTGTTGGTAGTTTAATCTATAACAATGCAACATTATTCATAAGATCATCATACGAGGAATCTCAATCTGCAAATTAGCCAGCTGTCAAATAAATTTTGTGCTGTTCAAAACTACAATATTTCCCTCTGAAATGTAGTGGAGCAGAAGTATTAAGTAAAATTAAATGGAAATACTCAAGTAAAGTAGCTCAAAATCATACTTATTGTAAGTACAGAGTAAATTTGATTACCCTCCAACAGGGTAAATAATAGCATTAGTATTGGAGTAAAATTATTACTGGACCATTGTCTTTAAATGTATATAAGGTAGCTGTAACATATCATGTTATAGCAAATGTTATAGTAAACTATATTCATCTGCCAGGACACTATCTTTTTAAAGTTGTAAATTTTGAATCCCAAGTAATTATTTAAAATACACATAAACACAGTAATTCAGCAAACAGAAAACAGACTGAAGTGTCATTCTCTTCCTACCACATCATTGCAGACTTTTAATGCCACCTAGTGGATGTTTCCCCGCCCCTCCTATACTACACACACAATTTGAATCATTTATCATTGACTGGCCTCTGCTACATTTCACCATCTGTTTAAACAAACCGTGTCAACAGTGTTGTTTTTGTTTTCCAGGACATCTTTTTGTGCCATGACAAATGATGACCAACATGTGGAGGTGTCACAAGATAAAGTATTTGTGCGTTGTGAAGAGGATGCACCAAAACAGCGCAGAAGAAAGCACCCGCTTATATAGACTGTGTGAGTTCCTAATCTGTTCAACAGACTGGAGATCCCTGGAAGTTCACAGCTGGATGAGATTCTGTAAAAGCCTCAGTGTGAGGATATGCAGTTTTAAGGAGGAAATTAGAAATGATTAATTGTCATGAAAGACGTGGCACTGAACAAAAAGTGTTAAAGTTTAATGGAAAACTGAATCCTGGAAACAAAGATTAGAAAACAACTTGCAACTATTGTGAACTGTGTTTGCAATATAAAAAAAACATGTTAAAGTTTGATAATGTGATAAAATGATTAATGAGCCAGACATTTTATTTTCTCACTAGAACTACACTGTGCAGTTTTAAGAAAAGTCCAAATGTAGATTTCCATCTTGAAACAAATGTCAACAGTTGAAATTTTTTTTTGCCAATTCAAATATTAACTGTGAACACAAAGTTGGAAGTTCAATGACCTTTTGATGATGTTAATTCCAAAGGATGTAAATGTGTTTTTTTAAAAATGTGTCGTGTGTAAAATGATCAATCTGATCATTTCTAAAAGCTACATTAGTCTTGCCAATAACGTGACATAAATACACTTTTTAATCAAACTCAAACCAGAGCAATAAATATACACCCTTTCTTTTCTATTCTGTCTCGTGGTCTGTTTTTTCTATGCCTGCATGGAGGTGGACATATGACTTTTTTACCGATTGACAAACTGATTAATTAGAATACTGGAGATACAACATACCACAGGGAACAACAACAGGCACTGATAGAAATGAACAAGTCTTAATGTACAACAAAACAATTTCTGCAGCTGAAAGGGTCAACTGCTCAGACAGCAGACAGAGTCAAAGGTCAAACAGTAAACACAGGAAGCAGACTGAAACCCCTAAATCAAGGCAGTTCCAAGTATTTAGCAGGTGGTGACCTCAGAGAGCAGACAGTTCAAATGAAAGGCTGTAAACGCCAATGCAGGTTTAATCACAGAGAGCTGACGGTGAAGCTGGAAAGTTTAACACTAGTTCACGTCAATCCTGTCCTTATTGAACCAGGTGAGTCAAAATCTGACACATACCTTTTTCTGTGAAATTAGAAACAGTGAAAACAAACACTTGATCAATTCTGGTTTATTAATGCATTTCAAGTAGTTCAAAAGAAATTATATTTTTTGTACAATACATTTGCGAATTAAGTAAAATGTCCAAAGGAAGCAGAAAGGGAAACAGAACAGAACAGTAAACAAAAACATAAGACCAGTGAAAACACAGTATAAAACACAGGAGACATTAAAATCAGACAGTAGTACTGGATCTATACCATTTGGAGTCTCTGTTTACACCACTTACAATTCAGTGCACATTTTCTCATCATATAGCGACACATGAAAGAAATAATAAATCTAATCTCCCAGAGAATTAACCCCTAACACCCAGTATTGTCTTTATCATACCATATCAACAACAAAAATAAGGATGATTCAGTAAAGCGGCTCTCTCACACAAACACACATACGTACACACACACACAGACACAAAAAGCTTTAAAAGTTGCCATAATTCATGAAAAATATACTTTAAGCTGCGACCCAGGACAAAGCACTACTTGTAGCACCGGAAAAACGAAACAAAATCAGCAACAGAGGATTACACATATTTATCCATTCATAAACTCGGGTAGGAATTACACAATAGAATTTTCCCTGTACCCATTTAGAAGAAAACAATAAAGGCATTTCTCCGTGAAGAGGCTTGTTCACCGTTGAGCTCTGTGAAACTCTGCATAGAATCTATTTGATCAACAACAAGACATCTTCACACCTTGCACAGAAAACAATGCTGAGCTGCAGCTGTGCTAGATAAAGCTCTTTTACAAGGGTAAGAAAAAAATAGTCTGTTCCGAGGAGTTGTTCCCTCCTGAAGTAATTTTAAGAAACTATACACATATACATATATATTTCTATATGTTGCCAGTAACTCAACTAGGAGTATTCTGCTCTCTCATCAGTGAAGGTGACCTAAATTTCTTCTGTCTGGAAACAACTTAAGCTAGGCCAAATTAGGGCTGGGCAATAATATGTTATAAAAGTAAATTCTAATTATAATCTTTCAATCTTTCTAAAACAAATTGCCCTAAAAGCCCTAAACCAGATCATTATGCTTCTTTGAATGTCACGGTACACGCTGAAACCAGTGCTTGGATAAGCTTCCACCTTGTGTGTGGGTTCAGCCACTATAAACGTCACTGACAATAGTCTATCAACTTCAGTCACAATGCTCTGAATAGGCACATTTTAATGCAATAACAGAAAATCAAGAGGGTGTAACATGGGTAAGAAATGTTCCTTGAGAAAATCCCCATCAGTTGGAGAGAAAAGGACAGAACAGTGATGATGGATGGCTCACACAAAGTGACTGTTGGCTCTGGTAAATATCAATTAACAGCAACAATAAAATTAGAATCTCCTCAATCGATTCCTCTGCATATACAAATAATCGGAACTGCAAGTAAAATCAGTGAAAGCTAAAACCACAATCACATTTAAAGCAACCATGTTTTTCCATCGAGAGGATTCGTCCAAACTGTTTTTGAGTGGTTTTGAACTGATTTGATGATTTCTTCAACAACTGCAAGTATCTGAATTTCAAGACGGGACAGAACAGAATAAATGAGAATGTGGCCACGAAAATCATGCTGGAATGAAAATCTAAATGAAAAGACGTGCTTGAAGTGGTCGTCTTATGAATGGCGTCACAAGTCAGTGCCAAACAAGAAACAGAATAAACGTGTGATACAATCAGGTTGATAAAAAGCTATTCTCTTAGCCTAAGACTATACCTTTATGTAAATGCTGCTGAAACAAGGTCTATACATAGCCAAATAATCAATCTCTCCTCTACAACAATCCATCTGTTAACAGATAATACAATAACCTTGTTCAGCTCATTTATCTACATTCTTTTCATACAACCTGTCCTCTACATCCCAGAACGGCAGCTAATGTGAACCCTTCAATGCAGGTACCAGCCGGGAGGGACTTTACCCTGAAATGCACAAGCAGCCATCTTTTTATTAATCCTGAGAAAAGTGAATTAAAACAGTAGATAATCTTCATCATATAGAAAATGAATTTCATTTGAAACACAGAAAACAAAAACTACTGCAACAATCACCTGTACAATCACACTGAAGGAATGTGTCTGCTTTAGAAATAAAAGCTTCACTTTTTGATGATGCTTTGATTTGAAAACAATCTAATTATGATGGCAAAAAAAAAAAAATCTTCCAATACAGTGTTGTTTTTGACTGGCAGCAAAACTTGCAGTCCTCCTGTCATGCTGATGATAGCAGCACCTCAGAGAGGAAGAACAGGAAAGAAAAAAGGTAGTATAAATGGCAGGAGAGAGGAAGGCAAATCTAAAACACACCTGTTTCTATCTCTTCCACTCTGGTAAAAAAAAAAAAAAAAAAAAAAAGCATTTAAAGAAAAATAAAGATTAAGACCACATAACAAAGATCAGTGAATTTCTCCTCCTGTCCCTCCTTGAAAAAGTTATTTATTTTCTATAAAAGCTGTGTAAACCACTGCTCATTTGGCTCTCAGAGCAGAGGTGCTGAGCAAGTTTGTTAGGCCCAAAAACAATTAGGCTTTGTCCAGTGAAATCATTTTCAGTTGCAAGTTCTTTGAATTTTGCAATATGTGGTAAAGGTAACTCTTTGGAGTTAAGTGCTCCTATTGTAGGCACTAAGAAGAGCCGAGGCAACGAGCAGATGAGTGTCTCAGCGTCTCAACTGTCCCATTTGATAGTTCTCTCTTTGCTGACGGTGGTGGCGCTGGCCGTGTGCTTGTGCGTACGCCTGCTGCTGCTGCTGCTGCTGTCGTCTTCTTTTCAGTGTACCTACAAGGCACAAACATATCAACAACGGTCAAAAATTTTTTAGCCGTGTAGATTATGTGAGCAAGATGAGATTATCTAATGACCACATCTCATGAGCATGCACCTCCTCATGAACAGGCAACATTTATCAGGCTGAAATGAGCGGTTTACGATAAGTTCAGGCAGTTAAGAGAGTTTGTTGGATTCAACGTAGGATATTTTTCTCTTATTGCTTTGTATAAGAACAAATGAGAGAAAAATAAGAAAACAGTCATGCATGAGGTCTAATGAATGCTAGAAACTTGCGCCACTCCTTAAACTAGTGTTAGAAATGTTTTACTCTGTCAGAAAAGTGCTGACAGCAGAAAACACACTAATCACATGTAAGATCTTAAACTGAAAACCTGCCTCATTATTTCTAGCGCAGTACACAAATGATCTGGTTCATCTGCCAACAAATGATGCTACAAACTGCACAAGTTATCTCAAAAACCACAATTCATACTTAAAAGAGAATTCATGAAAGTCCAAGTATTGTACAACAAAGTCTATCAACCTGCACAGTAAAATGTTTCTCCTTAAACTGAACTCAACTACCTACAGTATATACTGTGGACGCATGTAAATATAAGCACATTATGTACTGTACCTGGCAGTGGCTTTGGTGGGGGCAGTTTGGGGTTGCTGCTGGGAGTGTGGACACTGCAAATCTTGATGAAACCAGCCATTAGCATAATAAGAGCGATGCCCATCAACAGCACTGCCCACCAGTGAGCCTGGATAACAGAGGATATATTAAAAGATATCAAAAAATGGGTGAGAAACACAGCAGTGTATTTGTGCAATTGTGTTGACCAATCATTAGTGTTGCTGCATTTCCTGAATTGGGACACTCACCACTATCCACTCTGCAATGTTCTCATACAGTTCTACATTGAAGATGGCTTTCTTTAGCCTTGCCAGAGGCCCGTCTGCGTCCACCAGACGACACCTCATGAACACATCACAGTAGCCCTTAAAGTCATTGCAGGGTGAGCCGGGCTGCAGCGTTGTGACCGTCTTGTTAAACAATTTCTCCCATTTCGCTGAGCCTGTGCTGCTGCAGGTCTGGGGTTTCACTGTGGGCAGAAGGAGAGGGAGTGACCTCTGAGATACTGACAATACCTTGGTTTCTATCCTGAAGATGTGCACTCATACACATAACTAACAGTCACTTTCCTACATCAGATAATTCTAGCTTAATATTATTATCGGCAGTGTGTATTTTAATTCAATCTTGGAGCCTGTCACTCACTTTTCTCCATGCAGCACACGTGGCACAGTTCAGCTGCCTCATCCTTGCTGTCTGGGCTGGCTTGGCAGGTGCATACTTCTAGACCATACTTCTCACAAATGGAACCAGAGCAGACCTGGTCCATACAAGGGGGTAGAAGAATTTTTTTTTTTTTTTTTACAATTTCTTTACTGGAAGTGTAAACACAAGTTCAAAATCTGTGTGTACCAGACACAAAACAGCAGTAGGATAACTAATGATAACATACCCCTTTGAGGCAGACTTGTGTTTCTTTATTGCAAGATGTGAAATTGTCCTTTGGTTCGGAGGCTGGACAATTAGGAGAATTTCCACTGCACATGCCCTGCTGGGCACATTCAGAGACCTCCCTGCACTTGTGATCTGAGCCCTTGAAAGTACACTCTGGTGTGCAACATGGGCCTTGGCTAGGACTGCGGAGGGGGAATTACAAATACACAGTCAAAAATCAAACAAATACTATGCTATTAACAGCAATGTTTTGTACTCAATGGTTCTTTGAGAAATTACAAGAATGCACAAAAACACACAAATCACATCTAACCTGCATATTAGGCCAGGTTTGAGTTTGCACTTTTTGCCCTCCTCTTCATTGGCGTTATAGCAGCAGCGGTCTGTACACTGATCGGCGTAGCCACAGTCACATTGTTCTTCACCTTCCACTAGTCCATTACCACAGATAGGCTGGCCAGACTCTGTACACGCAGACACAACAGAATGAAGACCGAATCACTCCCTTGCATACTGTTAAACACAAGCGAGGGAACAGATATTTTCATATGAAAGATCTTTACCGACAAAACAGTTGTCCCTCTTCTTCATCAGAACAGCGCTTATGTTGCGGATGCTGCAGATTGAAAACTTGTTATTGTTGCGCTTGTCTCCTGATGTGGCTCTAGAGTACATGATGTAGTTACCCAGCTCCTTTTTCTCCTGAGCCTTAGATTCTCCAGGGGTGCATTCGATCCCAGAGTCATGCTGCAAAACAGTAGACAAGTAAAGAAGAGGGGAAAAAGACTTGAGAGAGCTGCATATTATATGTTGCACAGCTTGGTAAGAAAAGAGCTTCACATCGACAACAAACGGCAAAGCTCAGGGTTTCACATCATTATACTTACAGGGGAACCAAAGTTGTGCCCGACCTCATGAGCAAAGGTGATGTGTGACACCTTGGGGGGGACATGGGAGGCGTAGTTCTGCACAGTGATGATACCAGTATTCAGGGACTTCCTCTTCCCATCGGAGTACAGCTTGCTCTTCTCGCAGATGCCCCCGGAGCTTCCTGTCACCAGAGTGTAGAAAAAAGTATTGATTGATTGATACTTTATTAATCCTCGAAGGGAAATTCAAATTGTCATAGCTCATCCAAAAAAACAAAAAACAAAAACTGTCTAGTCAATTCAAGGAGTTGAAGAGTCTAATTGCTGTGGGGATGAAGGACCTCCTAAACCTTTGCAAACTGTGGTGAAAAAAAAACAGTGTCAACCAAAAGCATGTTTGTTTCTATGGGGCAAGGTGTTAAAGAGATAGTTTGCCTTTTTTGAAGTGGAGTTGTGTGAGGTACTTATCCACATACACGTATTAACTACATTACCTGACGGCAAGGCAAAGCAGTGAAAATATTCTAAATATAGTGTAAACTTAAACTGACAGAGATTTTTTTAGATGGGCCTTTTTTTTTTTAGGTGGCTAAAATACATTTTGCTGCTGCACCCGTCCATAGCAGTACAACTCAGCCGGAACTCCAGCCTGCTTCTCCAAAATGGGGGTGTAAACCGCCATCTACAGTAGGTAATACACTGACTATGTAAGTACCTTATACGACCCCACTTCAAAAATGCAAACTATCTCTTTAAGAGTTCACATGATCATTTTAACCCTGTAGTCAGTTACCCTAGCAAGTTAAACACAAACATGAGTGTGCACACATGCCTACACACACACACACACACACACACACACACAGACACACAGACACACACACACACACACACACACACACACACACACACACACGAGAGCGGCCAGCTGGTGCTGGTAGCAGGGACAGCTCGGCTGCGACAGGGTCACTGCTCCACAGTTCACAGGAAAAAAAACTACTAATGTACATCTGCACACAAAGAGAAACATCACTGAACCATAAAATACAGTAACAGGCAAGTTAGTCTTAACTTACCAAATTGACTGATGCATGAGCAAGTGTCAGTTTTACTGTAAAATTAAAAACATATTGGTCTGTATACACAAGGACAGAGACCTTTTGCAAGGGTGTACAATAAGTAAAGTCAGATTCTGCATTATTAGTGTCTTTGATGCTATAGAGAATTTAATTTGTAACTATCACATGCAAAAGTTAGAGCAAAGTAGCTCAAACCTCTTCAAGCGTCTACAGTCATGCTAGTGGCTCTGTACATCTGAACTTAGACATGGTGGTGCTTTGAGATAAATCAGCATGCTAACATGCTCACAGTGATAACGCTAGCTTGATGTTTAGCAGGTATGATCTCAGCTATGCTTATCATCTTAGTTTAGAGTGTTGGCATGCTAACATTTGCTAATTAGCACTTAAGACAAGGTACAACTCATTCTGATGAGAATGTCATCAGTTTTGCCGATATTTGGTCATAACCAAAGTATTATACACATACAGTATAATGGTGCTAGATAAAAGATCAGGGAATCTTAGTTCATCCTGTTGCTATGAATGTTTGTGCAAAATTTCATGGCTATCCACCCATAAAGAAAAACAAAAATGTCAACCTTATGGTGGCTCTAAAGGAAAAGTCATGTTAACATTTAAGTCAGAGGGATTCATTGTCTGGACCCATGAACATCTGTAAAAATGTACCGATCCATCAATTAGTTGTAATATGGAAGATTTAAAATGTCTAAATAAAAACCAAATAAAAAAATGAAATAAAGCCAAATACAAAACACATTGTTATGTGTACTTCCTTTTTATGTGTGCACTGACTGTGTAAAAATTAAATGAAAAATGTTTTGAAAGGACAACTATTTGCCTTTTGACTTTAATGCTGATTTTTTTTTCTTTTCATTTTGGTATGAATTTTATGTGCCAAATTTGTATTTCAGTGTTGTCCAGCAGAGGGCAGCAGAGGGCAGGGCCGTTATAACTTTACATTAGGAGATACATGGGTGGGACACTGCTATTAAGTTAGTTTTGTACATGTATGCACACATATGATCTCAAAAAGCACAAGAATGTGATAAATTGTCTGCACAGCTCTGCTTAAAGGGCTGAAGCACGCAGATCTTTGCTGCACATCGAACCCTTTTTTGGGACTTTGAATTATCTAAAATGAACATACCAAAACAAGGTCAAACTTCAAGGTCAAGATCAAGGCAAAAAAAAAGCTAAACCCTGGAAAGCATTTGCAATCACAGTCAACATTAAGCATGCCTGCAGTGCTGCTGCTTTTCCCATAATCCATAAAGTCAGTCATTAGGAGGCAACATCAGAGGCAGCTTCTAGCTGCACAGAAACATCTGAGTAACCCAAGCACTCAGAGCAATAAACAATATGTCCATTATGTCTAAGTGTATATGTGTGCATGACTACACATTATATGTTTGTGTGTTGTTTGCATGTTTGCGTGTGTGTGTGTAGGTCTTTCACTGAATCCACATGTATCTTGACAACAACTGGTCATATCCAATAAGATGCTCATTAGTTGTGCTAGACCAGTATCCCTGATGGCCTTATGTTCTGGACTCCCTTTGTGAAAGCTTTCACCCCGCAGCTCTCTGCAACCCATCTCTCATCCTGAATCGATTCTTTCAGCTTACAGCATTCTTAATTTGCCTGTATTGATTGTCTGAGTTTGTTGCTGTATTCTTCATGTTGAGATGGTGTTGTCTGAACTTAATCAAAGGAACAGAAAGGATTGCCCTCCCCATAACCATCATTCATACATGTTGTGCCTATGAGGGAAGAGCCTGTTTATTAAAGATTTCTGTGGGAAGAACACATCATGAGTCTGGCATTCCCACTGGCATACAATACCATATAAAACTTACATGTTTATGTAGTCATACACCACTGCAACCTATTTTCAGAAATATGCTGATAGGAAGATTTAACTCCATCGACGAGTGCATAATGCCTATAAATATATTTGTCAGGATGTGACACATATTTCACCAAAATCAATTTCCTCCATGCCACATTTAAAATTTGCTTCAGATCAGGAGATTAACACATTTTTCAAACATCAATGAGATCTAATCAGTGTGACAATTCAATTATTTCTTGATTGTTCCATGACCAAGCTGACCATAATGTTTATCTTGCTATGCAAACTCTTTTGGTAAAAAAAAAACCCAAAACAAACTGAAACCAATGTAACTTGTTCACTTTGAGATAAATCTAAACTCTCACTAGAACATACAGACAAAGAGAAGAAATCAAGACGCAGTGCTGACAGGACATAACCTAACAACTTAATGCTTTCGACTAGTTCTTTTCAATTACTTTTACTAAGGCATGTGTGTGTGAGCGAGAGAGAGAGAAAGCAATGCCTGAGATTAAGTTCATCAAGTTCTGCTGGGGTTAATGGATACACAGTCCTATCTGAGATTAGTTCATTATTTCAAGGAAGATTCATACTACGATAACAGGGGCAAAGTGATCCAACGAGCAGTCCAGCCTCTGCTTATTCTGCTCACCACTGCAGTTCTACCACTGATTCAGAGATATGTGATCTCAAACCAAACTGATCTCATAACAGCATCAGGGCGGTACTACCAGCTCCAGGGTTGTGTGTATATGAATTTCTGTTGTGTACCAACCTGAGGGAGCTCCAACCCAAGCCAAGCCCAGAACGCCATCATCAAAGTCCCTGTCAGTGAAGACGTAGGCCAGGCAGTAGTCGTCATGGTTCTGTTCAGAGTTAAGCTCCAAAAACTTTTCCACTCCGATGTTGGCAAATCGAAAAGGATTGGACCTGTCCTTCTCGTCGGTGGTATCGTTTATCTGAAGAAAAAAAAAAAAAAAAAGGAAAACTGAACAATTATAGGAGAGAAGTGAGAAACAGGAGAGACCTCTACACTGAAAGTGAAACGAAAAGGTCAGTAGAAAATTCAGTAGACTTCTTCGTTCATCCCTTTCAGGCCAGCTGTTTTAGAAACTGATTCTGCAGCACTTCCTGCATTTTCAGACTCAAGATGGCATTCACCTGAGGTTTAATGTAACTCTTAGTAGAGATTCAGCTTACCCTGATCCTTTTAACCATGAAGCTGATGTTTCGGATGCCCATGAAGTCTGTGGCCTGGTAAATGGAGTCGATGGCCTTTACATGGCTGGAGATCTGCAGAGAAAGTGATAGTTTAGATTGGCAGCCATGCAAATATGAAGCATCTTGGTGGTTGAGTGCTCAGACGCTCAACATATACAGTAACTGAAACTGGCAGTTCATACTGCAAAGAAGACGGCAAGCTTTCTTCACAGTTTCATTTCTGGAGAAAAAAAAATTGATGACTTTAGTTTGAGTCACATCTGCTAATCAGATTTTAATTAATTGTCAAAAACACAGCTTGAGAGCCTCCAGACTTCAGTCATGTTTACATACAGTACATACTATATGTATGGCTACATACTATATGTAATGGCTACATACCTGAGCAATGACAGCTTCTTTTGTGCCGTAGTATTTGTAGAAGAGGTGGTCAGTCTGAATGAAGAGCTGGCAGGTGTTTTTATCTTTCCCCACTGCCCTCTTCTTCCTCAAAATGACAGGACCATGGGAGCTCTCCTCTTCCAACACACTGTTTACACCCTGTACAAAAACAACCGTCAGGACGAAGCAGGAAAAAGATAAAGTGGGGAAGACAAAGTAGTCCAAAATTAATGAGAATAAGGTAGAGAGTTAATGCTGTCCCCGGCCAAATCTATTGTGATAAAGTCCTCTATCTTATAAAAAAGCAGACATTCTCTGATGGTTCCTTCCTATTTTGAAACTCTACCAGTGTAGAAAAATAGTAGGAAAGGGACTGCCTTGAAGACAGTGGACAGGAAGGGTAAGGTTTAGTGTGTTTAAACATTAAAATAATAAAAATAACATTACATTATTAAAAAAGGTTAAGTGTGACGCTAACATTACTAACAATCAGGTGTTTGATTAAAGCATGTACATCTATGCTATTTATACTGTATATGTACACACATGCTCTTACTAGTAGTGTACGGTAGGTTTGACATGAGACAGGATCTATTTAATCTTGTGAGCCTTGTCCATCTGTGTTTTTAATTATAGGCAGGGGGCGGGGGGTAGGGGGGAGGGGCACTTACTTTGACTGGCTCCTCTACTGCAGATGACTGGTACTTCCTCATCCTCTCAAACACCGAGTGGTCAGCACAGCCGCCCTCTGAACCATACTTATGAGGATAATCTGGCAGATAGGGAGGAAACAAGGGAATGATTGGAGAGAGCTTACACTGCATTATCTTTAGAAATATGTGTGGTGATCTGGGGTAGGTGAATCAAGGTAGAAGAGTAGCTGTGTTAAATAAAAAGCTTAAGCGATGAGGCTTTTCTCTCAAAAAAAATTCTAACAAATCAGTGCATTTTTCTCTCTTTTCTGTCTCTTTCCTTCTGCTTTCGATCTGAGCAGAATAAAAAGGTCTTACCCATGGTCTGTCTCTACTAACTGAGAAGAAAAGTGGTTCTCTGATCAGCCCAATTTACAACCCAATGTAACAAAGTTCTTTCCAAGCTTACACACAGTGTGTTAATCCCCACAATCCGCTGCATAGAATTTTAAAGGGCAAATGGGGTGAGCCCTACAGCAAAATCCGTGTGCAACGTGAATGGTTAACCAGCTCAGATCACGAAACGAGCCACATCATGGTGATGGACGACTCAGGGAATTCTCACAGTATTCTCACAACCCTCTTTCCATCCATTTCTAGGCTGCACACTGTGTAGAAAGTGACTGCATTATTCCCTTTTAGTATAAACAACACTTTAAAAGCATCACCGAATAGGCCATTTTAGCTAAGAAGACATTAACAAACAGACTGACAATGTAGAATATATTATGTTTACTTTAATATGAAAATGTTCCATATCAAATGTTTAAAAGGAACATAATGCAAGTTATTATTTTAGCCAAGCAGCTGATGCATCTGGCTGCTATAAAGTTATAAAGTCAATGGCTACAGTTCTTCATAGTGAAAGCAAAGAGCAAACTGTCATGTTGTATTATGTTCTTCTAAACTTGATAAAGATCTGTGGCCAAAGGTTACTTATTTACTGTACAATGTAGACAGTGTGCTGGTCTTTTATCTAATTTAAAAGCCCTTACAATCGCAATTGGTTTCAAATAACAAAAATAATAATAATAATAACAGGATTTTAGAATGGAGTATATATTTTTAGCTAGTCTTGCAAATCATTGTCTTCTGATAACATTTCAATCAAATTGCTTCCAAGCAGGCTGTATTTGCAAAACTCATGATCCCAATAATATCAGTGCAAGACATCAGTCTGAATGTCAGGAAACCATAATTCAGTCCTGCGCTGCTCACTAAACTGACTGGACACATGCTGAAACAACGCATTCAACCTCTAACAATGTGTGCCCTCTTTGTCAACGCAGTGAATGCCGTCTCATTCATCTGCTAATCAAAAGGCCCTTCCAATCAGAAGTCAGAAATGAGGAATCTGTGTTTTGTAACCATTATCCTCTTTTCCACTGATACTAGCACCACAAGCCAGAAGGAGACTTCTACAAAAAACAAGTTTTCCCAATTGGTTGGACACATCACTAATGGCAGACGGTTATGAGTTAAATCTTAAAATATAATTGTATTCTGAACAAAGACTCACTAATACATCTCATACAAGCCAAACAACCACAAAGTTTTACAAAGTCTTGGGAAGAGAACAGAACAAAATGTAGGCCAAAACTAAGAAAATATGATACAGGTGGTTGTAACTAACTTTTCCTTTATCTAGTGGACTAGTGATAAATCTAATCTAAATGATGAGTTCCTTGGAGGTTGCAAGAAGTCAGAAGTTCTTCCATAAAGATTTTCACTTTTCCCTCCTTTGACCAATGACCTTTTGTTCCAACAATCCAACCAGCTTCTTTATCACTGCTGGCAGACATACTCCCTTGCTTTGGATGGATGACCTCACCATATCACAAAACTCTCTTAGGAGACCAAAAACAGTACTTTCATCTGAATGCAATTTGCAAGTCAGTTTCAAATAATCTCCCCCCAGTCTCTGTATATGCCTGTGTGTTTGTGTGCTCCAGAGAAGTATTCAGTAAGACAGAGTGTCTTGCAGTAAATATCAGTCAGCGCAGAGCTAGGGTGGGGCTCATATCAGACTCCCTGCTTGTCTGCTGAATGCAGTTCTTTGGGTTAAGCCACTATATTGTGATTTCACTCACGCAGTGTTTGGCTCATTGTTTTGCCTCCAACCACACCTTGCCCGTCTATAATCTACAAATTACTTTCAAACATGTGCCTGACCAAGAAACTCAGTTGATTGTACTCAGAGCTTATCAGTGATAAGCCATGACTATGCTGTGTAGTGCTCCAATCCTGCTTCCAGTACCACTTTGTCCATGGCCCAGGACCCAGAGTCAAATGTCTGTCAAACATAACCGTTTCTGTGAACTTCTCAACTTACTTAACACTTTTGCCACAATTGCCACACCGATACTTCGCAACTCTATTCCTCATTTTTCAAAAGCAACATGTTTTGCAATATCATCACATCTAAGGTTTTTTAAATGTTTAACAAATAGTAAAGAAAGTACACTGGCAGATACTTACTGATGTCATCCTCATGATAGATGACGGAGTGGAAGGGAACGTTCTTGTCCTTAAGATACCTCTCTGAGGGTTCAACATAGTATGTTCCTTGATGGGTTTTAATGAAGCCTTCAAAGCGCCCGTCAACCACGGAGCCGTGAGTCAGTGTGCCTTTTTCACCTGTAACATAAAAGAGGAAGAGGATTTGCAGAAGCAGACAAAAACATATCAAACTTGTCTTTCTTTCTTTTTGCAGTCAAAAATGAACTATCAATACTAGTAAAATTCTTTGATACTACGATAAACAGTACAAAGAAACACTTTTGGTTGAAATATTAAATCAACTTAAGGGTAGAAATCATCTTTTTAATGAGTATATAGTAACAGAGGGCAGTGTTTGCATGGAGTCTGACAACAATGTAAATGTTTGCATTGACAACACAGTAGAGTAATATTTTTGTCTTGTCTCCACTTGTGACATTTTAATGAGATTAAAATGTGTGATGAGTACAACTGTCAGGATGTGCTCAGACTGAACAGAAAGCAAATTTTAGAGTTGGTGCGACGTCAAGGGACAGAAAGAAGCTGTAGGAGGCACAAACCTCAACTCTGCTTGAGTTGAAAATGTTTCAACTAGAGCAAAAACAAGATTTTGCATGAAGTCACATGACATGATTCACCAACCAAACATTTGACAGCAATGTATAATGTGTAGCATGCATGGAGGTTAGGAATCTGGTTAAACCTGCAGTGTAGAACTTTAACATATGAATGAATGTCCCTTACATTCAAACCCTTGCCAAACAAGTTCACACAATACTGCTCTCTGTATTCACAGTATACAGTTTTTAAATGTCATGTCAGGAGGGACATTCCCACATTGGCTGTTTGAATGCGCACTCAGAGACTTCCACCAACAAAGGTTGCTAACTTCCAGTTAGCCTTCTGCTAACTTGAATGGAGATAAAATAATTTAATTGTGCAGCTTTTCTAGACTTTCCAACTGTTATCAGACCAAGGGGATCAAATTCTTACAGTGAAACAAGTCATTCAGCAGGGGTTGTGTGACACCTGTGGCAATTTATTCACCATTTTACAGTCGCAACAGTAGCGACAGAGTAGGCTACAGCGTAGCTTTTGATAAAAGCGCGTTGACACTATTTTTGTAATTACTCTCACTGTCAGAAGGGGGAGACAAAAGTCCCACGCTCCAGCTTTAATTAAATGTAAACAGGATGATACTACTATAGCCGTCACGAGCCGGTGCCACAATGTGATTGTAAAAACTAAAACTTTCTAAGATAAAATTTTGAATTAAAGATATTTACTGAAAGGGCAACATCCTGAACAAGAAGAATATAAATAAGTTTCTCTGTTCCTCTCTCACACTGATCACAACAGGACAAACAACCTTGTATTTTCTCTTGTTCGTTTGAACTCTGCTGGAGACAGGCAGCAGGAAGACGTCCAGGAAGGGAAAGGATTAAGAGCGGAAGGTAGAACTGAATGAAAGGTAAACGTGAGTACTGTGTGTTTTGGGTTGTGATGTGATAAATACTGTAAAAATAAATACAGCCTCTAAATTTCTGTCACGTACACACACAATATTCTATAATGCTCTTGTGAGAATAAAACAGAAATTTTAAAGGACTGGTTCACAATTTTTCAAGTCAGTCTTAAGACAACAGTGAGGTGCCTAAATGAACATTCAAACAGGTTTTGCTCACTTTTATCATTCCTCCTGTTCATACTAACCATTAGAGATCCCGTACAAATGCACTTATAATGTAAGTGATGGGGGACAAAATCCACAGTGTTCATTTTAAGCTTTAAAAGTTTACGTGAAACTAAAATGAGGCTTCAGTTGTCTCAGTTAGTCAAATAAAGCAGATATCTTCCACAGTTAGTCTTTTTAGTAAAAAAAAAAAACAGAAAAAAAGACTAACTTTGAAAGATATCTACCTGATTTGATTCATTTGGACAGCTGAAGTTTCATATTAGCTTCAAATGAACTTTTAATTAGACTTTATGAAGGGATTTCCATAATGGTCAGTATGAAAAGGAGGAATGATTACAGCAAGAAAAAAACATGTATCAGAGTTCAACTGGGCACCTGACTGTTGTTTTAGGACAGACATGAAAAATTGTGAACCCTTTAATCATTAAAACAGCAATAGATGAAAACATGGTCTCTCAGTTGGAATATTGGAGTCACTCAGGAGATGATGTAAGAGATACAATGTAGGAAGGGATGATACAGGCTTTGAATTCAAGTGAAAAAATAAAATCATCATAATTGGATTGAGGAACTGCACCTCCGCCCAGAACGCTGTGTGGAAACAGCTGGACTTACCGAAGATTTCCCCACTGTAAATGTGCGATGTATCAATGGGTGACTCCTCTCCTGATACCTCGATGATGATATCTGGAGAGAATAGAGTTGTATCCCTCCTCATCCGCAAGTTAAAATGCCTTAATGAAGAACAGGAAAAAAGATCTAATTAGCATAAGCATTATGGACCAAATGCAGGTGCACTTGACTTCAAAGATTAAGGCCTGAATGCATTTGATTTCATTTAAGGTCACATTCACACAGTCATGAAGACCCCACATTTAAAAGGGGTTTTAATCCAGCAATTGACAGTTTCAGTTTTCCTACGCCTTATTGACCTTCACTATTACATTGTTTTACCATAAAAAAGGGACCACACACACACACACACACACACACACACACACTTGAAAGCTGAGACAGCACAGAGATAATTTAACTGAGAAAGCAGCATCATTTACACATTTTACTGAGCTTTACCACACTGCTGTGCTGTTTGCTGCTCAGTACTGCTGTGCTCAGTGAGTCAGAAGCAGAATTATGTCATGAGGAAAAGCACATGAACATTTGTGTGTAGCCATAATGAAAATTCTTTGTAATCCTCTCGTTAGCATAACCATGATGTCAAAGACAAAACGGTATGCATCACATGAGGTGCACATGAGCCACTAGCTTCCCAGAAAGCTGAGACAATACGATGAGAGGTTCACTGGATTATTCTTCACCAGGAATCTTTTGAGTAATCACTTGACATGGTCTCAAGGTGGAAAGTATCCTCCTGGTGACTCAAAACAGACACAAACTTGGTTTGTTTAGTTGCTTTGTAAATGGTCATGTCTTTCAGCTCCCCCAGTTTGTAATGTAGGGCTGTGTTTCTTACAATTCTTTGTCTCTAAGTCCATGCTGAGATAACCTACTGACAACATCAGGGATATTTTCACAGACTTTGGAAAGCTCCCAGTTCCAAAGCCGCAAAGGACATTATACAATGTTTTCATGGGCGTAGTACACCTAGTTCATGAGTAGTACACCTAGTAACAAGTATCCTGACCTTTATGTGGAAATCATAATACCTTTAAGGTCTTTGTTAATATTTAAGGGACAGACCAAAACTAGATTGTTATTTCCTCCTGGGCAGCACAGGCCTGTGACACAGGATGACTCATAGACCTTCCCCAGCATTCAGATTTCCTTTCATCATTCCTGCTCTCATTTCACACACACACACACACACACACACACACACACACACACACACACACACACACACACACACACACACACACACACACACACACACACACACACACACACACACACCTTATTATTATAGTTACGGTATCTTATTTATTGGCATGTTATTGGTTTAGTGCGTTTTTGTCTTTACTTTGACATTTTGTACCCATACAGTAGTCAAGTAAGTCTAGTCAGTTTTATTTATTTAGCCTCAAATTTTCTAAATATGGCTTAACAATCTGTGTAGCATATGACACTAACAAGGAACCATTTGTCAGAAGTTTAGTTCAAAGGAAACCGAGAGCACACAAAATAAAACAAACAAAAAAGACAGAAATGGTAAAAGTGGAAAATGAAGATCATCTGGCAATAGAGGTTGTATAAATTCCCCTGCTTGTTATTCATTCTGAAACACCCATTACAGCTCCTGGCCTCTCCCCACCTTATTAATGGCCTCTACAATAATCAATATGACATCACAACTTCATCTATGTCTCATCAAAAGTTCAGTCAGCCAAAATGCCATGGCACACTGGTCACAGCTGCAGATGAGTCCACAAGTATCTTATTCAGTTTGAATTATAATCTGTGTTATAGTATTTTAAACATTCATTTTAACCAACTGTTATACTGTCAATGAAGGCATCTCTTACAAAATATTTTTGACAAACATGCATCACTGAGCAAGAGGTATTTTACACACAGACACAGACACAGACACACAAATCTACCCATGATCCTTTAAAACTTCATCATACCAACCTCCTTCATGAAAACGTCACTCATTGAAAAGCAATGATACCATTAGCTATGCGAGACGTTTACACTGTGAATTACTGTTACACACTTGAGATGTGCTTGTTCTTCTGAACAATACCAAAACAATGCCACAGAGCCCTCATATTTCATCATTAAAACCCAGATAAACCTTGTGTCTTGCGCTCAAGTTGCGCAGACTTAAAATCTGCATCATCCAGCTCTATACCCAACCTCTTGAACCAAACCACAATAAACTATCAGCATATCAACTGATAAACAAACATGACATTTTGGGGGTCACTATTACATCATTAATCTGGCTTAATAGCTCTCAGATGAAGTTCTTCTCTGCTAAATGCCACTTTGAATTGTATTTTTCACTATTCACATTATAGGTGCATTCATTGAATAATAGAGAAGTTTTAAGAGGCTAAACCTACTTTATTGTGTGTTTAAGGCTGCATAATTACTAATGAATAATTGTGCATGTTTTAATTAATGAATATCTTTTCATTTAAGGGAAGAAAACAAACTAAACAAGCACATAACAATAACAATAACAATAACTATAACAATAACAATAATAATAATAATAATAAAATCCTGCATTTTTGAATGGACAAGATTAAACTATGAGAATATTAAATGAAAGGAACTGAGATTAATAAACTCTATGCCAAGATATAAAAAAAAATCAATGTCTCACAAAAAACACTTACAGACAGATAAACATGGCTGGCAACAGACAGGAAGAGAAAATGCTTAGGATCAAGTCAGCGCTACTCTACTCACAGAAGCAGCTGGCTGATAAATTATTCAAACATGTCCCAAATGCTGAATACACTGACTCAAGCATCTGACAGTCATACACTTTGCTCAGTAAGCAGACCAGCCCATAGAAATGGAGTGCCTTCGGGCCATGTCTACAGAGATTGTACTGTATATCTACAACAGGGGTAGTATCATTCTACACATATAAAACATGTTTTATAAATCGTTAATTAATGACATTCTCTGGAGGAGCGTCCGCTCTAGCCTTTCGTTTTGTCTTTGCTTGCTCACTTTTTGCAATGCACGCTACTTTTGAACCACAATCCATGTTCTTTACTTTCAAAGAATCCACACAGTCAAGGCCAGTTATGACTGTGCACTTTTGGTGTTAAGCGGAGTTGTTTTCAAAACTAAAACATATATGACATCAACCACATTTAGATTTTTTCTCAGAGGGAGACATGCATTTGGTGACACATTTGTGCAACTGTACCTTCAGTGGTAGAAATAACCTGTGGAACTCAGTTCTCAGTGGAGTCGTACAAACTGAGAGGCATGAAAACTTCTTCAAGAAAGCAAGTTTGTAGCCCGAGTACATTCTCACTATGTAATATCTGTTAAAAATAAACGCCCTCTAAGAGATTCTAAGCTAGTAAAGTTGCATTGACAAATGACAGTGGCAGTGCTTACAGAAATAACAATATATCAATGTCGGAGCTTTTACCACTGCAGTAAACATACAAGTCCACCATAATTTTTTTTTGAATACCACAGAACTGTCTGTGTTTGTGAGTGATGATAAATTGTTTTTTTTTAAAAATCAGTAAGGATATTAAAACTCTTGTAACATGCTCCCAGTGAGCTCAAAAGTTAGTACAGTAATGTATGAATTCTATGTTAGTTAAAACGATTCATAAAAAAATCTTGATGTATTAAAATAGGAAAAATACATCTTACAAATGAGTAAAAAGCTGGACTCTAAACTGAACAGTGAATTATGTCACTTGCACCAGTAGTGTAATCAGCCAGTGCTTGAATACTTTTTAGGCACCTCTCTTCGTAAAGGAGCTGTCCACAGAGACAACCGTCTACTCTGCCTTGTTCTGTCACCTGACCCAGCCACAAATACTCATGTGAGTGGGCATACACAAGAAAGCTTTTCTCTTGTTACAACAAACCTCTATAGTGCCACACAGTCTTGCCTCGAGTTTTCAGAAAGGAAGAGAGAGGGGAGATTGTGTGCCTGGGTTTGTGCAAGCACACGTGTGTGTGAGTGTGTGTTGAGAGGAAGATAGTCACAAATAAACCCAGTAAGGATATGAGAGCTGAGATGGTTTCTCAGAGCTCATTATATTAGTATTATGGAATTAATTAATTTAAATTAATTCATTAGTTCATGCTAATAATACTGGTCTCTTTCAAAATTATTGTATATTTTTTAAAAAAAGGAAAAAAAATTGTATTTTATGATTTTGATGAGGGAGATTCCAGGGATGACCTCTTGTCACACTTTCTTACTGAAATATCTGCCTATTTTAAATAATTGAACGAAAAATGTGACATTTTCATCACTATTCACTTCAAGCCTTTTTGTCAAAATACATTTGACAATAATATAGCAACAATTTGGCCTACTATGGCCTCAACACCACAACAAATTACACTCTTAACACCACAGAGTTGAATTAAACCCTCTCTGACACAAAACAAAACCTCACAAAAATATTATTTGCTTCAGGACAATGATATTGGTTTATATCACCTCATACAAGAGTTCATGATATTGATTAAAACTGGATCATTTATAAATAGAGCTAATAATGGTGACGCTGACTGGCTAACCTTTCTGACTAACACAATGCCAACTTACATAAATGACAATTCAAAATCAGTTTTCCTCATTCTATATTACAGTCAGTGCGATTATTATGTTAATATATAACTCACTTAATATGCTACTGACACTTCCTCATTGTTCTGTCCTCATACAGGCTGACTGTTCATGAATTTATCTCTCAACATATACTCTTTTCCTGTTCAGTGAATTGGACTGGAGAACTCTGTAGTGAACATGTCTGACTTGCTCCTCTATGTGTCATTGTATCTGTATAGTCTAGACTATATTTGTTAACAGAAATATACCACACGTCCATTTGGCCAAATGCTTCTAAGAAAATTGTGTTTATGTCTTCAGACACAACAGCGTATTCAGACTTTGAAAATGATCATATTGTACGATGCTATTATTACCTCCCCAACACAGGCAGCACTGTTTCTCCAGCCAGCAGTGACAGGAAAGAGCACAAAAGCACAGGAAAAGGATCTGTGTGACAGGGGCTTGATAACCCAAAACAGACAGGATGAAAAGGAAGGCAGTGGGGACCTTTCAGAAAAACATATTGCTGCTAATACAGTGCCGCTAAGACAAATTATTTCTTTGCTTTTCAACGTGTGGCAGAAAATGAAAAAGCCTGAAACAGATAAGCAAGTAGAAATGAGAACAAGACAGAAAAGAAAGACATTTCCCATTACTAAGGACAGTAAGAATAGCCCCACAATGACAATGGGATTACATGACAGTATACTTATTTAATTTATATTTATTTACTATGTGAGTCTGTGTGTGAGAGTGTGTGGCTCCTGATGATGAAAATTATGTAACACTAGGGGTTGGCTGATGTCTACCGAATCGGCATATGACAACGTCCACAGTGAAACATTGCGATGGATGATGAGATCGTTGTGGTGGAGGGGGCATCTTTTGTGCTATTCCTATACAATGGTGTTATAATTGTTATATACTTTCTTTTATACTTTTTACATCTATGTATGTTGGATATTAATTACTATTTCGATTTTTAGCACATTTGAGCCCATTCACAGCACAGGCTCACCTGCTCACTCGGTCTTCCTTACTTTTCCTCCTTATAGCCTTAAACTACCTCAGTAAGCAGATCATCTATTACTAAATACTAGTGGTGAGGTAACTGCAGAATATACCTATATCTACCCATAATTTAAAAAAAAAAAAAGTGAGTAGATATGAGCTAATATTGATCAGTGATGGTGGCAAATCACCATGCATTATGGCAGTGACAAACTTGGTTGCTAAAAAAGGTACCACTTCACCCATCTCGATGTATTTTGGGTTTTGGCCTAACAAAAGCAGCTATTCTGCGTGGTGTAGTTTACCATGTGGTTTGGGCTGGCCATACCAAATTGTTGTGTCTGATGTGTGGCAGGGTGCGCCCCGGTGTTGGTGGTTGGGGGCGGGGGGTTATGATGGTAGAGGGCTCAGTGGTCAATGACTGTCCATTGGCCCAACCCCAGCACACAATTGAAAGCAGCAGAAAACAAACTTCTATTGTTAGTGAGTGAAGGCAAGCCAGCTAGTCCACATTTTCTATGTCATGTGTTGAGGCACAGTGCAATCCTAAACTGGGGTCTAGTAAGGGGAAGGCAGGCATTATTCCATGTCGTAACATATCCTGGCACTCAGAAAGAGAAGCTTGAATGATGTAGCATCTTTTATTTCTCTTTATTTGTGGAAATCAAACTACTTCACCCGTATAAAATAACTAGCTATGGATCTGTGAACATTTTAAGCACATTCAAAGCTATACTCTGATTTGTCACTACTGTTAAGTGCCATTTTGTAACTCACTTGTAGGAGGGGCTACAGCTCCCCTCCCCCACAACAACTGATACATTTGAACTGACTCTGATTTTGTTCCAAAGTAAACACAATAAAAAAATTATCATTTTTGAAAATTAAAAAGGTATTAAATGTCTGTACTTTGAAAACATGTGCAAACATTTGCTGAACCAACTGTGCATTTACAAAAACAAACAATGTCTGACAAAGTCCTTACAAATACTGTTTGGTGGCATGTACAAAACAGTCAGTTGGGTAGTGCAGAGTGACAGATAGAAGAGGGAGTTTACGCTCTAACAGCATTTAATGGAAGTGAAATTCTTGGTAGTTGTTGTCTTGTTCTACTATTGCAAGCAATTTAGTTTAAAGTGTTTTACTCACACACCTTCTGCTGCAGCCTGCTGTCACTTAATAACAAATAACAGGAACTCAGCTGATACAAATCTGAGAACATTTAAACGGTCTTACCACCTATAATAATCTGTTTCCAAAACAAGGGAGGCACCACTGTGCTCAGACAACTTGGCCCTGACAAGAGCTCACCTTGAATTACACATTATTTGAAACAAAACCGGGGAGAGATGGAGAGGATACAAGGGGACTTAAGAGGTAGGAAAAAAGAATAAGAAAAAGGGAAGGTTTCGATTACAGCTTTGCAATAATGTGGTTAGTCTTGTCTTTTCAGACCCCAAATAACCACAATGTTGCCGCTGATGCGCCTAGAGAAATCTGTGCCACAGTGACAGGTATCTGTTTATACCAAGTATAAAACCCATCAATGTTAAAAATTTCACTCACTTCTTGTTAAAAGCAAAGAGCAGCAGCTGCTTCCTCCATATGGTGACCTTGCTGATAAATGTAACCTTTCAGCCCTACTTTTCAGTTTTTTACACAGTTTTACAGCATTATACTGTAGTAACATTGATTATGTCAAGCTGCAGTTCTTTCTATGAGGGGTTCAATAAGGAACTAGACACCATATGAAATGGTAGTGGAAGAACATGAAGGTTACATCCATTTCACAGGCATTATAACAGCATATCTAACAACCAAGTAGATATTTGCAAGAATTTGGACAGTAACATCACTGCTTTTTGAAAGGAGAGACCTGATGAGACTAAGTGTATGATCCATTATTTTATAATCTTCTATATGATCTAAATTGTGATGAGATGTTAAATAAACAAACAGAGATCACCAGAGCACATAGGTAAAAAAAAAAAAGTCAAATAAATGTAATTATCACAAAGAAATGACATCAAATGAATGAAAATAAATGAAAAGTACTTCATATTGTTCCTCTAAATGTTCTATAAGTACAAAAGAATGAACATTTTCGTGTTAGGTTAGGAACAATATTCACAAAGAAAACTAAAAACAAATCAATTCTTGCAGCACAGTATGAGGTTAAGTCAGAGGAGTGAAACAGGAGATGAGGAAAGTGTGTTTGTGCTTAAACTGACCTGCCATGAGAATGAAAGTCCAGGTGCACGGTCCTGTCTTGAGGAGAGAGTGCCCTCTTGGCTCTCTGGTGACTGTTGTGCAGTGCTTCTGTGTCATATGATAAACCTTCATAATGGCGAATAAATTTGTTCAAGGGGTTCCCATATTGACCTGAAACAGAGATCAATGGCTCATCAAAAATATGTCAACAAACATTTGCTGCAAGGCAGTGAGGGAAAGCAACATCTTGTTTTTATATTTTACTATCACTGCTGGTTAAATGATTAGTCCTTACGGTATATTTATCCATCTAATATAGAGTTTGACTGATACAATAGATAGATATTAAAACTTGCAAAGCATTTGCTTCTCCAAAACAAATCCAGTGAAAAGTACTTTGATGGTAAAAAAAAAAAAAAAAAGTGAAAGAATCATCCATTTTGGTGAATTTTAGTTGAAGCTAATGGACTAAAACCTTTTTAAAAAGACACATCATGCAATCAACAGGAAAACAACTACAGCTGTACACCTGCAAGAAGATCAACAAGACCAACACAATTTCACAGCAGAAATTCTGATTGTCATAGTAGGAATTTTTTTAATATGATGATTTATTAATAATGGCTCTGTTTTATTGACATGTCTCGGTAAGCAACAACAGTGTAAAGGTGAGTCAAGCGTGCATAATACTAGGAGCGGATGAATGGAATTAACCCTTGATTCATTTTATTATTTACACCTGTGCTTTTCCTATATAGTAGTGACATATCAAAATGTCATCCATGAAAACAACCTTTGGCGCCAGGTTGGTAAAACAGAGATGAATCTCTGCAATGGTGACCAGCTATAGTACAAGCTGTCGCTCACTAGACATGCTTAACAGGCTTATTCAACTTACTGACATGATCCCACAGAGTTAATCCTGCCGGCTTTCATAATGACCATTTCTTTGTTCTTTCAACAAAGACAAAGAAAGTGGTCAGTTTAGAGCACAAGTGAGGAGCACATGATGCCCAGCCTGTCAGGTGACTGAGGTTCTTTTTCAGTAGTACTGTATGTCATTGTGTCAGCTCAGGGACTGAATGGGCTGCAGGCCCTTTAAATGTTCATCTAAATTCCAAGGAAATGCTACTACCTAAATTCAAGTGAATATTGTTACAACAGGAAAAGCTCTGTCATGACACTACAACGAAGAAGTGTTTTGGAATTTTGACTAAAATTGAAGTGATTGATAAGTTCTTTTTAAAAAGTTAAACAGAAGAGGACTGGGATTAAACCTCTTTCATTGAAATAATAAAATACACATTACTAAGAGAGTCCCTTAAGCCAAGAGGTACCCCACCTTGCCTTTACATGTGTGCTTCACTGTTTTGCTATTTACTGTGAGGATTCTATGTGGTGGGAGTCACAACTCCCCAAACAGGGAGAGGCTGGCAGTAACAGGCTCGTAGAAACTTGTCCATGAATGCAGAGAGAAAAATATTCTAAGAATTAGCTTCTTTAGCCTTTCCTCAATAATGAAAATAATGACCACAAGCCTGACTGAACTAAAATCCAGCTTCAAAAACAACAAGATAGGCTTCGGTATGAGGAATATGTTGATTTTGTACCAAAGCAAACACTGCCAGTTCAGATTGGCTATGCCATCGTGATTTCAGAGACATCTATTTCAGCTTCAGTTGCCCTCGAGAGGTATGACTTTTGACAGACAGGAAACCACTGACACGAACAGAGGAGGTGGTGACTGCATGGATCACAACTGATCTCAGTATTGCATTACCATGCAAGCAAGCTGGCTTACACAACACATCCAACACCAGACAGCTCAGAGCAACTCACTGACACTGACAAATCAGACAGCGCTAGAAAACTAACAGTAAGAATGCCGGTTGTACTCTGCACGCATCAAGCCTGATCAAAACTGTTCATATCAAAACTAAATATTGCTCAAGCCAGTCTGCAACGTACCATTCCCGTAAGGCTAGGTTGAGTAACAGCAGCTTAACCACATAGATCATTTCCTACATGTTTTCATTTTAATACATTTATGGGTAGAGTGTGGTTTAGTGGAGTGACGCAAAAATCCAGGTGTTTGTCACAATTTCAGTTCAGATCATCTTTTTTTTTTTTTTTTTTTTTTCTTTCCTGCCCCTTGAGAGTATATAAATTACACATAGTCTCTTGATGCGGCTGACACACTGACCCACATGTTGCTCTGCCTGGTCCCTGGATTCAAAGACAGATGGTAGAAGTATAGTCTATAGTCTAATAAAGTCTTTTTCATTTAACGTTCATATATCAACTAGCACTACACCAAAAGCACTTGCTATGGTTGCTGGTATGCCAAGCCAAATCAAGATGATGTTGCTGCATTCTGGCTTTATCATGGTTCATATTGTACAGTTATGGTTTCATACACAAACTTTAACAAAGTTGGATTTTCCACAAAACGATGAGTTTAAACACAAAGGCCCCAACAATCAAAATAACCTTTTCCTGAGAGATAGAGTCAAGATGTAGCACTTATATTCACATCTCGGAATTTTGAGTCTACAAAATTAAGTTTCACTATTAGTGTATCAGTGGCAAGGCAACTGCTTGTTCATGATGTATTAAGTAAGTAGTTCAGCTCTGTACCAAAAAACTAAAAATCTAGTTTGTCTCCTCCTGCCCTAATTTTCCTCTACCTCTCAGCACTTTAAGTGACTTGAGCTGTCTCAGCAACATCCGTGTCCTCAAGGGTTATAAGAGGATGTTAAAAAAACATTTAAAAGCGACTTACATCCTCAGGGTCATACTTTTTACTTGCACTTTCCAGTATTCACTTTTTGCACATGCTTTAAACTTCCTGTTCTGACAATTTACTATATATATATATATATATATATATATATATATATATATATATATATATATATATATATATATATATATATTTATATTAGTCTATTTTAATGTTTTGTTGTGATGTATGTGAAGCACTTTTTTTACAGCACAAGCACACAAGCACTTTTTTCAGATTTCATACAGTTTGTATGAAATCTGAAAACCTGAAAATCCTCAGCACAAAGCATTTTCTTTAAATCATCAGGGTAAAGAGCCATCATCAGGCTCAATAAATTTACTAGTATTTACTTAAATAACAGAACACATGAGCCCCTGCACTTGTTTTTTTTTTGACTCATGGTGACTCATACAGATCTGGAAACTATGACTAAAACTATAGTTACTGATAGCGTGGCAGGCTTTCTTGGGTATAGATGCTATCTGGTATTACTTTATAATTCTATTGTTGAGGACAATGTTAGGTAAGCATTACACTTTGAAGGTTTTGTGGTGTGATGGATTTGTGACAAGCACAACAAGACACTTAATAAAAGTAACGTCTGTGTTTCCACAACTTTCAATGAAACTACTGTGATAAATTCAGTCTGTTACTCATCCCTGATAGGAACAGTGAAAGGATATTATTTTTGCTGCTGTAAACAACGCTGTTGGATCAGAAAAAGTTAAAGTTAGGCTCATTTACTGGCCTGTGGTGGAAAATTGAGATAACATACAAATATGCTTCAGGCACATGTGACAGCTGTCAAGCGTTGCAGCAGCACAGCTTATCATAAACAGCAGGTAACCTGCTAGCTGTATTTAGCTCTATAACGCAGCATTTAGCAGAAATGCGTCTGTTGTTCTTACATCACTTTGACACAGTTGAACACTTGTGCTACTTCCGACTCTATTGTGTCTCCGCCATACAAATATTTGTTGACGAATGCACTTTGACGTTCATGTACCAGTCAGGGACCGTCAAGAAAAAAAAAAGAAAGAAAAGAAAAAACCGCGGCGTTGTCTGTGTCTGAGCGTAACTGTATTACACAAAGCGTAAATAACCTGTTATCCAGCCAACACGGAATACACACAGGTTAACAACCACAAACACTACAGTTACCGTTAACATTAGCCAGCTAGCTAGCAAGTTACACAGCCAGAGTATATAACTGCTTGATCCGATTATCGCTAGCTCCACTGACGATCCCTGAACACTTTCCTTTTCCTGTGAAATCAATAATAAACTTACCTGTAATATCTTGTAGGCAGCAAATCATGAGAAGGAGTTTAACAAATATCATATCGGAATTCCCTGTAAGTCCAGTAATGAATTAGCTAAGAGACACAGCAGTACGGCTGATTGCTCTTCTTTCGTTTTTTGTACTTAAAGGTATAGTCGCTCTTCCTAGTTAGCTTCGAGCTCCCATCACAAACACCTCTGCCTGACGTCAGACAGACAGATAAACCGACAGACAGAAAGACAGAGAGACAGGTCCTCCTCCCTTCCGGTGTGTTTGGCCGACAGAGAGAGGACACACCTCTCACCGGGTCGAGGGAGGCGAGTTCAAAGAAACGCCATACTTTAGTCTTGTAACATACATATACAAAACTAAACAACTGTGGACTAAACTGTCACGATACATCATTGACTCTACCCTCACTTTTTATTACTTTGGAAACGTGTTGTTCGGATTCACGGATGAATATGACAGAAATCTCGCAGTTTTATTTGATTCATTTGCCTACTATTATGACCAAATTTTATATTCACAAATCCAAATTATTAAACAAAAAAGCCAAACGTTTCAGAGCTGACGGTCCGTATCAAACAATCCATTTATTCACTTTTATTAATTTATTATTACAACCTTTGGCCCTCCTGGCGTGTTTATCGATTGAAGTTGTACACACAAAGTGCTGTAAACTTGTTGTATACTGGTTTCAATAAAGCTGTTTAAAAAAAAAAAAAAAAAAAAAAAACTATAGGTCGAGGGGCTCTAAAAACAGCTAAAAACCATCTCTACACCACCATTCAGCAGTACACAGGGCCAGCAAAACATGTTTGTAATACATTTGTCGGCTGGCAGTCTGAAAACATGGACCACACTGTTTTTTGGGAGTGTTTTCATTGATCACACGGCCAGTTGTGCACTTCATGGAGTGCACTTTCAATACACTTCCGCAAATCATGACTTCCGGGTTTATCATCTGTTTTTGGGAGGGGTTTGAGGTTATCTAGAGGGCAAATGCCCACTTCTGTTGTTTTTGTGTAGTTAGGCTTGGTGACTGTAAAAAAAAAAAAAAAAAAAAAAAAAAAAAAAAGTATAAACTATACTGTAAAGTGTATTATACTGTTTGGGCTTATGTTTACATATTGTGTTAGAAATTAACAAGAGTAAACTGCAAAAACTCCCTTACTTGAAATGGTACAAAATATTCTTTGAACTAGTGAAATTTTGTCATTTTCAAGCAAGTAAATCTGCCAATGGGATGAGCAAAAATGACTTCATAATTCTTTCTTAATACCAGCATAAACATCGACCCACTACCCAACATGATCTATCTAACCTTAAAACCTTTTTTTGAAAAAAAAAAAAAAAAAGATTATACACCAATTAAAACTTTATGAATGTTTATGAATATTATATTTTTTCTGTCAAATGTGTTTCACTATATGCCACTAAATTCTACACACTGCAACTTTAAGCCCGTTGGGCTTCATAAGAGGAATCAACTGTCAGAAATTCAAGTTAAAGATGCTTGAAACTAGATAATTTGTCTTTAAAGTCACCTCAGTTTATAAGGTTATGATCAGGGCCTTCTTTTTAAATCAGCTCATTTTAGGAATTAATATCTTCACTCACTTTTGAAGAGTTGTGATCTTGTTTTCTCACAATAGAGATGTGGGATACCATGTGATAACTGTGATTCAGAGTTATAGAATATAAAATAGACTGAATACCTTACTAAGACAAACTAAGACAGTTACCTTGAAGCAAGTGTAATAACCTACAGTGAATAGGGTGCTTGACAGGTGTAATTGTCTTTGATAAGAACAAATAAGGTTTAATCATCCTAAAATAAGATATTATAATGTTCTTGAATTTCTTTCTTTCTTTTTTTTTTTTTTGCAGCATAGGAATGATTATCACAATCAGAATAAAAATCTGTTTATTGCACGCTCACAAAGAACATTTCTTGGTATTTGCTCCCACAAACACAACATGTAAGTATAATAATAGATCAAGAGTAAGATAATAATTATAGTAATGAAATAAATAAAGTGGTACTAAAATTAAATTTAAAAAAATAATAAATTTCCAAATCTGTAGTATTATAAGACTTAAAAATATTGACTGTACAAAGGAAATATGGATTATGCTGTGGACAAAGAAATCAAGTGTATGAAATATATTAAGATGACAAGAGCAGAAATTAAATGTGACATGTGCCATAAATAATTAAATTATTTAACAATGTAGATTGAATGCAATGTACAATATTAAGTCAAGTTTGATGAAGTATATGAAAGTGACAAATGGCATGATTAAATGACTAAAGTCCAGTTTGATAATGGTACAGTTTAGCTATTTATTAGGGCAACAGCTCCTGGAAGAAGCTGTAGGTATTAGTGTTGTAGGTGTTTATTGTTGGAAGTGAAGGCACATCATTTTATTAAGTTAGAGATCAATTAATTTAGACATGTAAATATCAATTCAAAGCTAGATGAGAATTAAGGCTCACATTAACACAGACTACACACATACAGTACAATAGGGAAAAAGAAAAAAATACAAACAATTCACAGTTGATTTAAAATTGCATGTGGATTTTCAGTCAGTAAATGAAGAGATGAAATGACTATGATGATTTTAAAAAGACAAAACTAAGAAAAACATTGAGCAGACAGACAGGCTAAGTGTTCATTTCCTGGCTTGGTTTCCTTTTTATAACACACAATTAGACTTACATCCGCTCTCAAAATAAATTACACTGTTAAAGTTAAAATGTTAAAGATGTCTGTCTGTAAGTGATACGTTATAACACCAGCTAATGAGTGAAAGATTTTAGACTTCAATAGATTCAGTAAAACTGACTTAAAAGTCACTTTACTGGCATTAAGTTAACTAACTACTACTTATTAACTACTTATACTTTGCTTTGTGGTTTTACATTAGTAATCTTAAGGTATAACACATGGCTACAGTCCTCTCAACCACTTGCCACAAATGTGTCAGTAGGTGTCTCTCTGCAGGTCAGGTGCTTTATCCTCCAGAAACTGGCCAGGTAACACTTGTGACTGATGTTCTAATGGCCGCGTGCTCCACTCTGAAGCAAATTCTTTATTTCCACATAAAATTAATAGATTTTAATAGATTTTATTTTATATTTAATCATCACACCCATTGATAGCTCAGATTGCAAGCAGCTAAAATAGCAATAAAAAAGGCTTTATTTATTACAGCTTTCATCAACTTTCATATTCACCAGAAACCATTGTCAGATCAATTCTTGTCAAGATAATATACTCTGAGAGTGGCATTGAGAGACAGCAGTCATTCCTAATCCTATTCTTAAAAAATGAAAATAAAATAAAACAAATCAAAACCTAACCCTATTGCACATCTCTCCCTGGCAGAACGTGTTCTGTCCTGTTATCATGCATTGTCTCAAACAACATCTACTAATATAATGTTTATATAAAGTTACAGGTTGTTATATGTATATATATGGGTGCCCAAATCCTGATGGAGGAGTGATTTTCACGCAGTCTGAGAGAATAATTTTCTTGAGAGGCTTTATTAGGAAATAGTGCCCTGTTGTTTTTTTCAGCTGAATCGAGCAATTGCTGCCACCCAGCGACTATAAGCAGTTACTGCATGTTTATTGGTCAGATCTGTCAATATAACCCGCGTCACCCTGGGAATAGTAGTTTATGTAGACATTTACGTAGACTTTTCTTGCCTCACTCTTGATTAAATTATTTTTATTTCGCACAGCCTAAACGTGTTTTTTTTTTCTTTTTGTTTGTCTTTTTTTGTCTTTAGTACTGTTTCAGGAGAAACTTTGTGTTATTGAAATATGCCATAACGGTTTGAGTTTTGTACAGTAAAATAATATCTTTTCTTCCATAGTCACCTCCCCATTTTTTTTAAATGTCAACGATTAGAAAAAGGGCTGAGACACAGTAGGCTGTTGAAACCAATTAATTAGTTTATCTTCGGGATGATTGGGGTTTTGCACCTAATAGAAATACAAAAGTAAAAACAGACTTGTGTTTTCAATCGTGTTCAAACTTTCGACTGTATACAACGAATACTAATATTATAGATAATTTTAATATACAGTCTGTGATTCAAACCATGAATGTAGTTCAAACTCACAGCCAATAATTGCCTCATCATTTCCAAAGTCTCGTTTATCTGCGCTGTAGTGTGGTCACGCGAGATTTTTGTGGCCTCACAAATGCTCGTGCACTCGTACGCACGACGGCCACGGCAGGTTCTGTTCATGCTTCATTCAGGTGTCCTCGTAAAAGACATAACTTTAACATTTCAGTCGTTAGAAGAGGTAGCCAGCTATACACACTGTTAAAATGGTATTGTTGTAGCACAGACCCTAGACTCTCTCTCTCTCTCTTTTTTTTTTAAACTTCTCTATGCAGGAGGGATTTTTCATCTTAACTCTTACTATTTTCTTTATGGTGTGTGTTGAATATTTTAAATGCTGTTGAACTGAGATCACTACGAATGAAAGTGAAGTAGAAATTAAATTGATTATTATTATTGTTGTTGTTGTTTTATTATTATTGTTATTTTTATTGTCATTATTATTAATGAATAGACCACAGACATAGTCCAAAACCCCCCAAATCTATGACAGCTTTGGATCCTGTAAACTGTCCTTTTAAACTTTGCACTTGCTTTGTTCTGGTGAGTGAAGAGGAAGATATCTGCCACGCATGGTAATTCATTCATACACCTATTGAATACATGCAGTTTTTACATTAACAATACAATTATGTTGCTAAAGAGTCACATTCGGAATAAAATTATCCACAGTCTGATGAAAACACAAACACCTAGAAGATATGTATATTTTATGTTGAGGTGAAAAAATGTTGAAATTCGATTAAAGCATTAAAAATTTAAACATCACCACCAATTCAACTACTGACGTGTCTTCGTCAGTTACTGAATAATGTTTTCTGGGTGATAAACTTTAGAGTTTACAAGAATACGAGTTCAGCAAACGCACCACCGCCTGGTCGTTACCGCCCCCTTTACTCTGATGACGTCACTCGCGGAGTTGTCATGGCGTCTTTGGGACCGAGGCTGCTGCTGCAATTTAGCTAAAAAATCTGTCGACAGTCTGGAAATCGAAATGGAGAAAAATGCAAACCTGCACCGAGACACTGACGGGAGCTCTCTGTGTGCAACGATCGCGGGAGAGATGAGCGACGTTACGGCTGTCGGCGGAGTGAAAGGAACAGCGGAGAAATGCAAGAATAGTGAGGCTCCTCTCAGTACTTTGGGTAACGTTAGTTGTAATAACAGCACCACAAATGTTAATGCTCCCAGCGCCGTTAATGTCACTGCCAGCGCTGGGAAGTCTGACGTGACAGAAGTGATCCAAGTCCCCCCGGTGCAGGAGGAGAAGAAGAAGGACACCGAGGCGAGCGGGTCGCAGTCCGGGGATCAGATCAGTAACGGGATGGGGCATGAGTCTGTACTGGCTGCAGAAGATAACGAGGGTGGTGCCCCAAAGTTAGTAAACAACAAAAACGACGGCCCGTCCTCACCTTCCGCCGAGGAGAGCGCAAATGTCGAGGCTGAGGTTTCGGCTTGTGGGGATAATGAAGCGACAAAACTTGCCAAACCGACTCATCTGTGTCCGGACAGCGCAATCACAGCAAACGTCAAGTCGGGGCTGTCCGGTGATCACACCTTATCGGAGGGATTGCCGAGTGGGAGTGACCCCGATCCCAGCCTCGGCGGAGAGTCCCGAAGCATAGATTCACTCGAGTCCTTCTCCAACCTCAACTCCTGCCCCAGTTCCGACCTGAACAGCGAGGGGCTGGAGGACAGAGGGCTGGCCCTGGCCCTGCAGAGCGAGTACGGGGTTGATGGGACGAAGACTTCGTGCACAAAGGACCGGGCCGCCGGCCAGTCCATATACCACATTAAGTGGATCAAGTGGAGGGAGGAGAACACGCCGATCATCACCCAGAACGAGAACGGCCCGTGTCCATTACTTGCAATTATGAATGTCCTTCTACTTGCATGGAAGGTAAAGCCTCTGAGATGAGCATAGGTCAATAAAAATTTGATTCTGACTTAGTACAACTCGATGTTTCATGAGCTCGCACTTACACAGCAGTTGTTATTATTATTATCTATCACAGAGCCCTGTTGTATATGATTAATAACACAAGGCAGTGTGCATACACAGCTAGCACTAATCCTCTCTATCCACCTCCTGTGAAAATCAATTTACTGTCAAGACATGTTGATATAGTATTTCTCAATGTTGTCATCGGACATGAATTTATTTCAGCATGCCAGTACATGCTTACAAACTGTACTTCCCTCTGTACTGTAGCTCATGACTCCCAACAGTTAATTGTTTAGTTCTGCTAAGCTCATGTTGCAGTGCTTTGTTTGATAAATGGTTGCCAAATAAATGAAAATGGGTGTTCATGTGTCTCTTTTGCAGGTTAAGATGCCACCTATGATGGAAATTATAACTGCTGAGCAACTAATGGAATATCTTGGTGAGTGTTTGTAGCTATTTAATCTGTTACGCAAGAGCAAATTGCCAACAAATGCGATGTCACATCATTTAACAAAGGGGAAAACAATTGTAATAATGATGATATTGTGTGTTGTGTCGTGTCACCGCGCTGGCATTCTTCTGCATGGCTTCTTTAACCTAGTTTCACATTTACAATAATGGTCTGTTTTCTAACCTGCAAAAGATCACACGCATCTATGAAGTAACTTAGTTCCGCAATAATATGTTGGTCAGTCTTTACAGAGTCAAAACAACCTGAATGAGTATTGTCTGTGAGTCTACACTAACCCATAAAGACACTGAGTTTCAGCAGGCTAGTCCACATTCTTGTGTTTCACATCCCCTCAAATGAGCAGCTACATACTTAAGGTCAGATATACTGTATATTTATATATATATATGTACTGTGTGTAGAGTCAACAGAGGAAGATAGCAGAGCAGGGGAATCCCCCCTAAGCCAGTCCTCTGCTGTTGCGAAGGAAACAGGAGCTATTCCTTCTCTTTAGCTGTCTACTGCCCTTCATAACTAAAATGTCTTTAAAATATCAAATTGTCAAAGTGTCTGATTATAGCACAGGTCCTCACCAGTGTTTCCTTACACATATATTAGAGCTTTTAGTATCCACTGACAAAACTGTTCCAGATCACAGGACTATGTGTATACAGTAATAGTTGAACGTCTTGGTGTCTGCTTATTATCGTGGCTCAAACAGCGCTCTCATTTCTACATGTAGGTAACCTCTAATTTGCCCATCGGTGTGGTATTTAGGAGGATGAGTTCACCTCGTTCTTGCTTGTGATTCCAGCTCATGCAGTTCATTTTGTTTAACATTTAGGAGCCGCTCCCCATAACTTCTAAAACTCAGCAGTGTTTGTCATAACACATAACACCCAAATCAAGAGTGATGATAGGCGATAAATGTGGTGTCATTGATGGTGGTGGTCATTGCTCAGCAGCACAGCAGCACATAAGTGGAGCATGCCAGTGATACAGAAGCAGAGATGAGTCTGTCCACAGTTCACTGGAGTACAGAGCAGTGAAGGATTTTCCCTGTTGTGGTCATACTGTAGTGAAACCATTCCGCTGGCTGGCCACCTGCTGGAAAAAATCTTGACTTGCAGTGAAATTTTGGGTAACAGCACAACAAATTGAATCAGAAGAGTTATTTTAATGCAACCATTAACAACAGTAAGTCAATCTGTTGGTCAGTCCAAACACCTCCTGAAACTTTAGTTCACACATGTCTCAATTGAAATGTCTTTTGTGCATAGTCTCTTTTAGGATCGGACTGTAATTTTTCACAGCATCATCCTGCCTCAGGTCAACTATTACAATAATTTAGTGCTTTTCCCCCCCTCCCCTGGATATACTCCATTCATTATTACTTGCTTGAGCAAAAAAATTAAAAAAAAATTACAAAGCGTTTTTTGTTTTCTCCATGTGTAGCTGTTTTCACTTAATGTGGCTGTTGATGACAAGAGGTCACTGGCATTCATCTGAGTACTTCTCACTGAAAATATGTGTTGAGAGTGCAGCATGAGGTAGTTCCTAATAAATTAATGATTCTCTGTGAATTATTTTGAGAAAAATACTCACACACGAGTTTTAAAAGTCATGAATCGACCCAATAGAGCATTCACAGCAACAGTGAGAATACATTTACATTACTTTCTCTCCCATTCAGAGTATGTGAAATACTTCAACTCACAAATCACTTTATCACCAGTATACTGCTCAAACCGAAGGCAAACAAAAATGTGTCCCTGCTGCATACCTTTAGAAATATCCACTTACCCGTGATGTACTGTAAAAATCTAGATTTGTTTTGTCAACACTTGCACTGTGGTTTGCTGTGTCCACGATAAGAAAGCAGCATGTTTGTAGCGCTGACCAGGCCGAAACTGAGCCGGAGCCCGACAGCTGCCAGGCTACAGAGCCGAGTCGATAGAGCTCTCAGGTGACACCACATTGGACAGAGACATGACTGAGCCTACGTATTTGGCCCAGCCCTTCCTTTGAGACATCTCAAAACATCTGTCACACTCCGTACAAAGGCTTCAACCATGAATCCAGTGTGATAATCACTGCTGATAAAAGTAGTGATTGTTTCTCTTACAACGCTGCATAGCTCAACATATGTGCCAACATCTCTCTCTCTTCCTGTCCCCCTGCAGGAGACTACATTCTGGAAACCAAGCCAAAAGAGATATCAGAGGCTCAGCGGCTAAACTATGAGCAGGTAAGGCCCGCTTAATTACTGCGGAATATTATTATTAAACAGGTGTGTGTTTTTGCTTATCTGTGTGTAATACTAAGCTGCTGACTGCACATGGTACTTGAGGAGTGCAGGGCCTTTGGGAAGAGAACTCTCTCCTCTCTCTCTCTCTCTCTCTCTCTCTCTCTCTCTCTCACGCTCTTATGTCTAAACCGTAATTGTGCAAGTTTAACATGAGCGCTCACTGTGTCTCCTTGACACACTCAAAATATCTCCGCAGTTCTCACCACCGTTATTGTTATATTTTCACCATGGCATATGAAGTGAGGTTCACGCTGCTCTGATTTTACCACACACACACACACACACACACACACACACACACACACACACACACACACACACACACACACACATTCAATATAGCCGAAAGGGAGTGTGTGCAACATTTGCATCAAGGTAACAGAGAAGGTCAGCGGATGTTCCGTAATATGGAAATAAGCATCGGGTTGATTGCAAACTACATAAAACTGCAGCTTAGCTTTTTTTTCTCACTGCTCTATAGGTTACGTAAGATGTGTCTTGCAAGGCCCAGGGAACAACAGGGGTCAGGAGTGTCAGATTATGTTGTTTCACATGTCGGTAAATGCTTAGAGACGCATGGCTAGGTCCAGCTCCGGGCTATTACTGAGGCAGTGTGTGTGTGTGGCTCACCATGAGAGGCACTTGGAGATGGAGCTTCAGCTCTTCCTCCCATCTCCACTGCCTGCCTACGGTGTGGGTGGGGCCCTGCATCTCCTCCTCCTGCGTGGCAAAGCACCAGCACATCTGTGAATGATTTGAAGCCACACTTGTCCCTCATTTGAAGAGGAGGAAAAATAGTGTGCAGTCTCACCCGTAGAAGCTCACTGGGATGGTTTTTCTAAATTTAAATTGCAATACAAGCTCTTAAATAAATCAGCGGCGTCTTCAGCGTGCATGGTTAAAGTAAGGGAGTGGTTAGAGTTTGTGTTACATAGTTATTATGGCGGTCTAATCCTAGACACTGGCCGTGGGAGCCCGTTTTTTTGCATGTGGTTGTCCACACATCCATGTGCTGTCTGTGTCAGTGCTGTGGTTGATTCAGTATGTGGAGACTACAGTGGGCAGGGCTCTGGGATGCTGGAAGCTGAGATCTGGAGAGCAGGTGTGAGTGTGAGAGTGTGCAGGTGCCCCGTTCGTTACATTTTAAAGAGATGTCTTTTTCATTGCCTGTTGGATTGTGACAAAATACTACTGAAGCTACGCTGAACAGAAGAGTTCACAACAGAAGTAGTTCTATTTATATATTTAGCTTAAAAACATCATCTGTCACAGGAGTGTATGAGGATTAAAATAGCAGTTGCACGGCTGCTCTTTAGCTATTGTTAAATATTTACTCAGAGGAGCTGTGGAAGTGAGAGTGCAGTTTTGCTCTGCTTTTGTCTCAGTGGACCCAGCTCAACAGCACTCTTACAGGGCAGTTCATCCATGAGGACTGTTCCACTGTTGGAGGAAATGGGCGATCGTGTTTAAGAAGCCTCTTTTGTTTTAATTCGTCATTCACAGTCATCGAGCGTTTTTCAAAGATTTTGCTTAAACCTTTTTCTTGTTCTGAGCAGAGCAGATAAAATCCCAATGTGGGATTTGAAAAGCATTGCTCTTTGATGTGTATGCCTTTAACCGAAGCCTGTCTGACAATGAATGAATGCTAATTTTTTTCATACAACAGCCTGTGTGTTTGGTAAACACCCTGTTAATCAAATTAAAGGCCTGCTGAATATAAATCTATCTTTAAAAAGAGTCTACAGAGACATCAACTGAGACAAAAGCATGATAGGGAATTGCTGATGAGGATGCCAGAGACCAAGAAATGGTTTGTTTTAAAGTTAGAATATAAAAAAAAGCTCATAAAAAGAAATACAGCACAGTTTATTAGCTCCATATGGAGAGCAGAGGAGTGAATAACAAGAGACACCGGACTATCAGTTGTGCAGGTTATGGTGTTAGACACTGATTTAATTCAAGTAAAATCCATCTAATTATAAAATCAGTGATTAAGGTTATTTAATACATTTCTAATATTCTGCTCTCCTAATGTATGTAAATGAAAAATATATATATAATGTAATGCAATGTAAATGTGGGCAAACAAACATTAGATTAGCTTAATGATACACCCAACAAAAATATAGAGAAGCAACAGCTGTTGATATGTGCCAGAATTCATAAAAGTATTGTGGGACATTACAGTCTTGTAAACTGTTCATTATTTACAGCTCCCATTGATGGGTCATGGCATGATGTAATGGTTATCCTCCAGGATTGATAGGTTGTTTTTTAAGGTTCATGTATCTGACTTCTCTAATATAATAATATGATTTTATTTTTGTTTTTGGCAGAAAAGTTTAAAACTCAGAATGCTACATGGAATAATCAACTCATTCTTCCAAAACAGACAAGGCCTCTGTCTTTTACATGCATTTTTACAGGTTGAGGCTTGATTGGATTTATGGGCTGTATTATGTTTTAATGTTTGAAACACTTAATTTAATGTACTGAAGGTTTTTGTTTTCAGGCCAGTTTTGTGTGAGAATCAACAAAAAAAGCCTTCTCTTAGACATTCTTACACTAAACAGTGAAAGTAAAAATACAAAGCAGCCACAGCAGAGTACTGTGCTGATGATGACGTTCATCCAACATGAGCACAGATGAATGTGAGGGATGCAGTGCTAATCATCTGATCCCGGAGTGCTCATCTGCTGTTGCAGTCCTCTGCCCTAAAGTGAAGAGATGTGGTCCATTACACAGCCCTTGCTAATCCTGCCATCAGTGATGCTCATAAGCGTCCTAATCCGCACACTCAGATGAGCCAGCTGAAGGCTTTACACCTCAGCACTCCACACCGAGCGTCAAAGCCGGAGTAGCTCACTGCTCATGGGACGTACGGTATTGCTACTGTAAACTGGAAAATATAGTCATTATATGCACATTACATGGCTTTCATTTGAAAATGTGTTTTTATGCTACCAGTTATGTGACATTTAGAGCTATTATTCTACTTAATGGACATGAAAGACAGTAAAAACTGATTCTATTAAAATCCTTTTAGACAGTCGACTTGAAAATTGTGGATGTAAAATTTCATAGCACAACTTTTTTTCACATAATACGACTGCAATACATTATAGAAAATCAAGAATTACAAAATATGGCAAATGTATGCAAAAGAAAACTTCACATTTACAAAAATTTAATTATTATTTTTGATGACAAAATTTTGTTAAATAATAACATAGTATGATTGTATTATCACAATACAATAAAAAATTGAAAGCCAGTTAATGATAATATTGAATTATCATTTAGCCCTATCTTGAGCCTCAAATTTGCGGTTTGTAGACTGGAGTTTATTGTTCTGATGCCTACAAAGTAACTGGCTTCATGTTTGAGGAATTTTCCTGTATTTCCACTTTCTCTAGTAGTTCATTAACAAAAGAATTGAAATGTCTTACAACTACAAACTCATAATAGAGTTGTAGGGCTCAGCTGCAAGGCTTATCATGATCTCAGAGTTAAATGGCAGCAGGGGTTTGGAGCCAGCTGGGAAACATTGCTCAGAGGCTGAACGGAAGAATGAGTCTTCATCAAACCTCGTGATTAATACATACATACCAACAGTGAGTTGTTTCTCAGTTCAGATTTTTCTACTTTCAAACAAAGTTCTGATGTTTTCCAATCAGTGTAAGAAGCTATAAGCAGCATGGAGTGGTGTTTTTCTTACTTCTGTTTGCACCACATGAGTACCAGAGAAGACAAATCCAATTCAAACCCAGTGCTGAATCTATTTCAATTAAACTTGTAAACACTGCAATTGGGAAGATTTTTAGAACATTACCTGAAATTGTACAAAGATTAATGCACATTAAATTGCTGTACACAAGTCGTTGTAATGGTCACTCTCCCCTTATTAGCAAACAAGCCATCAGCATCTGACATTGTGCACTCACATGGGGAAAACACTGGTAAAATGGTGAAGAGCTGTTATGGAATTCAGCGAGAAGTTTTTATTTCTGAAGGCTAAAGAGCAGAGAAGCAGTGTGAAGCAATACATTCTAAGTGCCTGTGTAACATTAATAAAGCAAGCATGTGGTATTCTAAATAAAAAATGTAATAAAATAAATAATGTACAAACTTGTCCACAGACAACCAGAATATAATTTGAAGCCGTCGACCATATTGATGAGGCTGATAAATTCAGCTTTGAAATAGGATAAGGTTTCTGTTTCAGTGTTGGAGATTTGAAAGGGTTTTGGGTTTTACTCAACAAATGTCTCCAGGTATTGACTTGGTGATAACTTCCTTAAATTGATAACAGTACTCTATATGGTTCCAAAAGCCTCTTTAATTACAGATGGCAAACCATCTCCTGTCTTTCCACTTGAATGTGGCACTGCACAGGGCTGCATGCCATAACTTTTACTCTTTTCATTAGCAATAGAGCCACTTGCAGAGGCCATCTGTACAGATCCTGACATTAGGGGCATTCAAACAGGGGCGAAGCAGCACAAAATATCATTGTACGCTGATGACATATGACTCTACCTATGTAATCCTGCCATGTCTGTTATCCGAATTATTGAGTTTATCAATATGTTCTACATCCTGTGGATACAAGATTAACTATGTCTCTCTAAGCAGGATCCTTGTGTACATGCTGATGCTTCTTTTGATGGTTTCCATCAGGATTTACTTATTTAGGCATCCATATTACCCCCTCTCTACTTGATTCATATGAGGCCAATTTTACTCCTTTGATCTGGCATATTAAGAAGGATCTCGCTTGTTGGTTCAGTCTCCCTTTGTCATTGCTGGGGAGGGTATAACTAATTTAAATGAATGTTCTACCACACCTATTATATCTATTTCCAATGGTCCCTATATTATTATCATGTAAATCACTATCAGAGTTGAATAGTGCTCTCATAGCCTTTCTATTGGCGAAATAAAGGTTCGACACTAAAACTGGCCTGCCTACAACTTCTACTGGAGAAGGGAAGTTCAGCTGTTCCCAACGTTAAACTGTACCAACTCTCATGTGTTGCTGACACATGAGAGTTGGTACAGTTTAATGACATATTTGAGACTCGTTTCAAGAAGACCCAGAGTCTACATGACTTGATACTGAATCAGACCTGGTATCCCCTATACCTCTGAAAAATGTATCGTACACTTCCAGGAAATGGGTCAGTTTAGCTGTTAAGGGTAGCTTACAATTACAAAATACTCTTAAAGTTTGGAGGCTAACTAGGAAAATAGAGGACTTGGACAACATTATATCCTCACTGATACCTCTATACTCTAATCTAGATTTCCCCCCTGGTCGAGAGCAGAAGTCTTTTTATGTATGATCTGTTAAAGTCATTAAGACAGTGGTAGACGTGGAAAACTGTTCAATCTTGACTTTCAGTCAGTTAAAAGATAGGCACAAAATCCCAGCCACCCTTTTTTTTCAGGTACTTACAATTATGTAACTATGGTGTATGCACTCTCAAACAGTCTCAATACTGTTCTCTCCTCTTTAGAAAAAATATTCATTAACAGTGAGGACTCAACCAAATTAGTGACATGATTCTATGGGTCACTCTCCGGAACAGTGAAAGACAATACAGCCAAAATTAAAACACAATGGGAGAGTGCCTTTGGAGTGGGATGATATGTGGCTCAACCTATCCGGCTGTTTTACCACTAATAGAGCAAAATAACTACAATTTCTGATAAATCATAGACTCCATATTACATCAGCGAGACAAAATAAAATGAACCAAGATCTATCAAAGTGTTGTAATAAGTACAAGATTACAATAGGTATATACATTCACTGTTTACTAGAATGTGTATAAATCCACAACTTCTGAAAAGATGTTCTTAAAGAAAGCTATGACATAATTGGTCAAACAGTGAACATTTATCCTTCATCATGCATTATTGGTGTAGATAATCCTCCAAATATTTATCCAAAATATTTCTCTGTGGTAGGAAATGCATTTTATTAAGGTAGGTGTTGGAACCCCCTAACATGGCACTGTGGATAAGTAGTGTGTTAGAGTTCATGCCTCTCAAAGCTCTCAGCTTTTATTTAAGAGAGGAAGCTTTTCAGTTTTATAAAGTTTGGAGTCTTTTTACAATTTACTTAGGACCTGATTGTTTGCTGATGATAACAAGAGGGATCTATGGTCTGGCGTGGGAACAGTAGATGTTTTATTTTCAATCCGTTGTGTTTATGAATTCCTGTTTTGTATTGACATTAGCCTATTCATCTGTCAAATCAGTCATGAACTGTAAACTGTCGATGTTTTTAAAAAATGTATCCCAGTAATACATTAAACCTGCTTTGCGAGACAGGCTCCAGGCATCTTTATGCTTTCAGGTTTTGTTTTGTATAACACTAACTTGCCTGCTGTGAAGCTACATATTGTATACATCATTTGAGACTACTCTGTCTAGTACACTGTATGGATAATTGTAGATTCTGCTGGCCTTTGCTTTTTAAGATATCTCTGTTTTCTCCCTTGGTACCATACTTCACTCTGATCATAGCAGCTGTAGAGGGTTTGTTTGGCCACTGAGTGATGGTGGTGGTGGGGGTATCATGTGAAAAAGTGACGTCAGTGCATACCTTCTGCTACAGTGAGTCATCTCCCATCATCTGGACATAAAGACATGACAAATTAACAGAGATAAAGTGATTTACTTAAATAAAACTTAAATAAATATAGCCAACACTAGACGTATCAATACAATCTCAACTGTATAAGGAACTCTACAGTATGATGTGAAATAAATCTTTGACTTAAAGTTTTGAGAAACTATTAGAAAAAACAATCACTATTTTCTGTGCCTCCAGAGAATATAGTGAACAGGGCCACATTACTGGAACAACTTAAATATATTGCAAGTTATCAGACTACATCATGAAAATAGCCTTAAAATAAAACAGTTTAATTCTCTGTCTGAGATGACTGCACTTAAACATTTCAGGGGCATCTTTGTGACCTCAGCGGTTGAGGGTGCTGACTGCATTGTTGCAACATCACATCTCTATTGTGCGCCATCAAAATTAAAGAATAAAAAATGTCCCAAAAAATACTGTAGTGTTTATTACACAGCTATTGAATGGCATTATATTATCAAGTGTTCCTGTTATTTCTTCCACCTGTTGTTAATATTATCAAAGGGAAATATCACCTCACTTGTTGGTGAGTCTGAAAGCTTACACAGAAATTTTATGTCCAGTGGTTTCCTGTGTTAGAATGACCTATTGCGGCTGGAGTACGCAGTGGCAAAGAGGATCAGGAGAAGTTGGTCCGGTGCACCATATTTTTAGTTTATTTGCAAAAACGGTCAAATGACAAAACAAAATGACGCAGGAGAGCTATGGCGACATGACAGAGACCGATCCAGTTCCAGCAACCAGCAACAACCAGGACAGGTGGAAAATGGCGCCTTTTATCCTTTGTGTCTGGCATTGCTTATTGGAAAGCTCCATCCACAGGTGTACCTAAAATAGATTATCTCTGTATTTAACATTAAAGACAATTTATTTTTCACCCATAATCTCCATGCTTCACTCAGAAAAGAAAATATTTACAAACATGAACAAACCCCAAAACTAAACCAAAAATACACATATTCTAACCTACTACCAAAAAGAAAATCCCCCCTCTTCCTGTCCCCACTTGGTCTCTCCCGGGAACCTTTAAAATGGTGTTCGTACCCCTGGGGACCCTTTTGGCTGAACACCTGGAGCAGACACAAGACAGGTAAGAGAAAAACCACTTATGCACATTCACACCTTACTTTAACTTAGCACTTGTTTAAAACACATCCATATTGCCTACACATTTCAAACAAACAATTTAACAGATCTACACATTTATTCTTTCCCTCCTGTCACCCCTCCAGGAACTCTGCTGTACTCCTGTGACAGAAGACATCCTCTCAATCAAATAAGGTTTTCACTATACATGTGCAAAATATAAATGTGCAAATATGCAATGTGCAAATGGCAATAAAGTGCTTTCATTAAAAGTGTCGTGTGCAATTATTTAAAGTGCATAATCCCAAATATTTAAAATTAAAGTGACTTTTCCATACACCCAGTTACAAGTACACAAACCAAAACCCCCCAGTCATCAGTAACGGAGGCTCTTCGTTACACCTGACAGAGACTTCCATTTCTTCCTGTGGTTGCCAGTTGATTGACAGCAAGCAGAGAGCAACTTAATAAGGGCAGTAAATATGAAACTACTCAACAAAGTCACAGTGAAGTGACTATAAAGCAGAACAATCTGACAAAACCAAGCGATGAGCGTGTGTAAGCTGTTAATGGTACTGTACAGGAATAAATGGCAGCTAATGGTTTCTTGTAAAGAGTAGAAAATCAATCCCTGATAGCTCATAGCTATGCTGACTGTGTGCAAACAACCAGGAATAATGTTACAGAGAAAGGCAGTATCGTTTAATCTCTCTGCTGCATTGTTATCACACTGTTTTTAACAGAAATTCTCTTGTTTCCCAGAACATGAGTGATGCCATGGCAGTGTTGCACAAGCTGCAGACCGGCCTGGATGTCAATGTAAAGTTCACAGGGGTGCGAGTCTTTGAGTACACCCCAGAATGCATTGTGTTTGATCTGCTGGACATCCCTCTCTACCACGGCTGGCTGGTTGACCCCCAGGTGAGATGGATCTTGCTCACTACAAATACTGAAATATTCCACCAGGCAATTTGTTGGTTGTTTTTACAATGTTGCTTCTTATTGCCAGTCTGTTTAGTGTTCACAGGAACTTATTACAAATGCATCAAGAGGTGTAAAGATAAAGCCATGTAATAGCCAGACATGAAATTATGCATTTATCTCCATCAAGATCAGAAGCTCATTAAGAAATAGGTGGGTATGAACATCATTAGTTGAGACTGCAGCTGGACTTCATATGTTATAAGTAAAAAAGGACGTCTGAGCAAAAAACTCAAATGTAGCATCTTTTATTGTATGATAGTTGCTGTCAAATAGTGCGGCTGTTATATTTTGTTTGCTTTTTAATGAGTGACTACTCAAGCATACATATTCTCATAGTTACAAAATGATTTTAGTGCCCAATCCAACTGCCCAGTCAGCAGATGGATTGCGTAAATTTGATAGTATCCTTCATTTCAGCTAGTCTGTATGCAGTTGTTTGGTTCACACACACACACACACACACACACCAAATTAAATGAATCAAACAGGAAAATCCACCAACAAACAGGTTATGTGTGAAAACACCCTGAAATCAAGTGTGCACAGTGATATGTAATTGTTTCAATGTGAACACCCCGTCACTAGCACTTTCCTCTGTTAGAATTTTTGTAAAGCACTATTGTAGTGTTTAGTAAAACAGTATCAAATCCTGGTGAATGTTCTTTCCCACAGTTTTTTTTTATCTCTGTTTGCAGATGCATGACATTGTCAAGGCAGTGGGCAACTGCAGCTACAACCAGCTGGTAGAGAAGATAATATCCTGCAAACAGTCAGACAACAGCGAGCTGGCAGGGGAAGGTCAGTGTTCTCTCTTCACTCCCTTCTCTTGCTGACCTGGCCTACTTGGCACAGGTTTCCCCCTTCATCCCTGTGTAGAAGAAGTAGAAAGTAAAGGAAACTATCAGAATGAATGTTTTGCCTAAATGCATTTGTCTAAACTGTGCTTCCTGTTTGGTCCATTATTGTACAATAAGTTGAGCTGAGCTGAAAGACATTGACATTTTGATAATATCCTATGTCCTTTTTCACATGTTAAAGAAATCAAAGTCTTCATTGTTCACATATACAGTAGCAATACAAGTACAACTGTATAATATTGATTGATTCAGTGGCACATTCATTACTGTACATGGATATATTTACTGGACTGACCAATGCAAACACACTCCACACATAACCACAGACCAAGTTCAAATAAAACCAGGACATACATGTGACTCCTCAACAAATGGCCTACTTCCACAGCTCACAGCTTTCTTACCAGCTGTCCTCAACTTTCTCCACTACATATTTACTCATTCAACACTGCATCCTGAGCAGTTGTCAGCTGGGCCGCTGCCAAGTCCTCAGTCAACGATGATATCGATAGGGGACATTCACTCCTTTTCCATTTTATTCCTGCATTCGTGGTTGGGAAATTGCTGTGAGGACTTGATTGAAGTGGTTTTATACTGATGCTTCCCATCACTGCTCAAAGAGATGAAAGAGCACATTTCGACCACTTTAAATGGACAGATGCAACTCTTGAAAGAAACTCTAAAGTAAAAAACACCTCCTGTTTTGTTGTAATGTATTAATGTAATGTAAATTATAAAATATATAAATATTTAATAGTAAGGATTTACCAGGTAGTTGTTTCTCAGCGTTGTGGCTCTTTCTAGGTTAGCCTGTTTCTCTGTTTGAGTATAACACTGATTTTTTTTCGGGTGATTGCTCCAAATTGAGTGCTGTTCTGTCTTACAGGTGTCACTCTCCATCTGCCTCTGGGCTTACATTGGGTTCACTCCAGTAACTGTGACCTGCTCCAGCAGCAAAGAGTCAGAATGTCCACATAACCATGACAGACATTACAGCAGTGTTTCCAACATGCTTTCCTAATAGTGTCCATGAATGAGTGAGGAGGGCTTAATTAGTGATTGTAGTGTTGATGAGTCATCCGGTGGTCTGTGGTCTAATAATAAAAATATTTGTGAGTCAAAAATCAATGAGGTCAAACTGTTTGCTTGCATCCACCTGAACTAAATAATTGAATGTCCGTAGAAATAATTGAATCACTCAAAAGGAGGGTGACAGGTGAAGTTTATCTTTATAAAAGCATCACCATTAACATCATAAACACAGGGACAACGGCCATGAACCAGAAACAGTAAAATATTAAGAGCATGAGAGTAAGTCCGTGTTTCTACATGCGCCAGTCAATCACAAGTTCAGTCTTCTCTTCTTTGTTTTCCTGTATGTTTCTTCCTCTGCTTCTCCCTCTCCCAGGCATTGTGGCAGAGCAGTTTCTGAGCAGCACAGCCACACAGCTGACGTACCACGGCCTATGTGAGCTCACATCCACAGTACAAGAGGGAGAGCTCTGTGTCTTTTTCAGGAATAACCACTTCAGCACTATGATTAAATACAAGGTAAAAAGTAAAAGTCATTCACAGAACCAACACTATTACAGCTGGAATTGGGAGAAAGCATGAGTATCACGTGTGGTGATAGCTCACTATAAAAATTGCAGCAATTTAAATCAGTCAGGACATGTTATGATCTGTCATTTTAGTCAGTGACAAGGCTTGAAGCCTTTTAACTTTAAAGGACAGTTCTTGTTTTTTTTGCATGTGGTATTTTGATGGTTATTTTGACAGACATGTCTACCAGGTATAACTAGATTTCTGTCTCTCTTCAACTGGCTTAAAACATCTTTTGTCTGTGCATTAAACATAGTAAACTTGGTTTAAATAGATGTCTCTCTGTGGGCTGCTCAGTACGAAATTGCTCAGTTGGCAGCTACTTATTTTGTGACAGAAAAGCCTTTGAGAAATATTTGATTGTTTAAATATTTGTAAATATTAATTGCAGTAGTGTATTGGCATCTTGAATTTTGTTTTTAAGACATACCTGAAAAATTGTGAACCTTTAGAAAAGGACTTCTTTTTATCAAATATTAGCATCTACTTGTTAGCAGATGAACTTTCCTCTTCCTCCGTTTCAACTAAAGCTCCTCAGTCCTTTTTCCATAGTGTTCACTGCACACGCATTGCTATGGCATGTTCTTCAAACTGATTAAAAGCTATGTGCTTATTATGTAACAGATACACAATGTTAGCACACACAGATCTACATCCCATCTCAACAGCTCTTGCCCACAGCTGGCTTGCCATATCGCTGCAGCTGGGACAGACCTTTCCTGTTATCTACAGGAGGGGAAGTAAAGCCTGCATACTTTGTTTTTAAACAGTACACTATCGTTGCCAATGTAAGCAAAGCTGTGTGTGTCACTTTTAACCCTCGTACAATCATGAGATAATAAGTTAGTAGAAAGAGCAGAAACCATGAAGTCACGGTCAAGTACATGATAAGGTGTGAGTATGTAATGTATGTATACATGTGTGCTTGTTTCCAGGGCCAGCTGTACCTCCTGGTTACAGACCAAGGCTTCCTGACAGAGGAGAAGGTCGTGTGGGAGAGCCTGCACAACGTTGACGGAGACGGCAACTTCTGTGATTCAGAGTTCCGATTGCGGCCTCCTTCTGATCCGGAGACTGTGTACCGCGGGCAGCAGGATCAGATAGACCAGGTCTGAGCACTGATGCAGGCAAGGCTAGCAGAACCAGCAAAACCATGATATACTTAACCATGATATGCTCATGACGCCATCAGTGTGCCAGAGAAGACAAGACAAAATACCAGACCAGTGATGTCAAACTGTCCTCAGTTTATTTACGGGAATGAAAGAAACATGGTGCAAAAGGAGTGACAAAAAGAAATAAAACACATGACTTCAAACCTCAGGAAGCAACTAAATGGCACAAAATGTCAAAGTACTATGGAACTAAAATTGATTTCACAGTGGCTGCCTGTATCTCTCAGATTCAACCGTGCACCATCCCAAACTGAAAAAAATATAAGGAAAGCTTCCTCAATAATAGATGTGTTAGAGCTCCTCATACCAGCTTTTTTAAACAAACACACACAACAGCTTGAAAAGCAACTGTGTGTGTTGCATGGCGCCCCCCTCCGTTCTTCTTCCATGCTCTGCTGTACCACACTGTGTCTATGCAGGCCCCTCAATAATTCATTAGGGTTTGTGTCTCACAGGCATTTTTTGCTGGCTTCACAGCTGTCTGCTCATTGGTTGACTGGTGAGGTTCAAGCGCAAAACTTGCTGACAAATTGTCTGGCTTATTCCCGCGCACACAGACTAGACAAGAGCATAATTCTCTTTGCTCACAAGATAGCTTCTGTGAGAAAAATCATTTTTCTTCCCTCTGCATTAGGTCTTTACAGCGACAAAGCACGTAATGTAGAGAAGAATAGAACAAACAGAATATAATAAAATACTCTAGAATAAAGGAAATTTTCTTAATTTTACCAACTTATTACTACAAATTGTACAGTGAATACAGTACAACAAATGAAAAAGAATGAAGACACACACAAATGGCTCAGTTAGTAAGTAAGGAGCTGTGGTTATGTGTGTAAGTCATAGGCTGCGGACTGACCAAGACTTAAGCCGTATCGTGACAAGCATTGTATTGACAGCTTTTCTCGTAAATCATCAAGTCTCTCTCTCTCCTTCGTGTGTGTATCAGGACTATCTAATGGCGCTGTCGCTGCAGCAGGAGCAGCAAAGCCAGGACCTACAGTGGGAGCAACTCCCTGAGGGCATCAGTGACCTGGAGCTGGCTAAAAAACTCCAGGAGGAGGAGGACCGACGAGCCTCCCAGTATTACCAGGAGCAAGAGCAAGAGCAGGCGGCGGCAGCTGCAGCAGCAGCAGCGGCGGCACAGGCACAGGTGTGGAGGGAGGGCTTGAGGGAGACGGAAGCAGGTGGGAGAGGGAGGAGAAGTAGGATTTTTAACAAATATGGGGCATTTAATGTACCATACAGGGAAGATATTGCCTTTTTGAATCAGAGATAGTTTTTGAGCTATAAAGAAGGGAATTGAGGATGAATTCTTTTTATTGTGATGTCAGAGCAAAAGGACAGTCATTCTCAGTGCACAGTATATTGATTAATCAATTTCTTATAAAATACCATATTGGAGCAAAATGTGATGTTTTTCAAGAAGCCTCTGGGTCTTGGCAGCTTCTCTGACTGTGCTGTTCTCTTTTCTTTGGTCTTGTTCGGTGCAGCAGGGTCAACAGGAGCCTGCAGAGGGAGAGGAGGTGCCGGACCGAGGGGGAGCAGGAGCAGGCGGAGCAGCAGCCGGCACTGGGACGGGAGCAGCAGCTGGAGCCACGCCCAGCCCGGGAAAACAGTCCTCCAGTGGGGAGCGCAAACCCAAGAAGGAATCAAAAGATAAAGACAAATGTGTAATTTTGTAACATACAGCGTGTCTGTGTGAGTGTGCGTGTTTTGTGCAATTGCTTATCTGTGAGAAAGGGGACTGCATTTGTTTCTACATGGATCGGACACACAAACGCACAGCCCCGACTTGACAACAAACAAGGGAAGGAGATGTTTGACTAACAAGAGGATTTGCTGTTCCCAAACCACTGGTGCCTGCTATCCTCTATCCTCAGCGGAACCTGGACATCAGAGGAAGGGACACTACAACGACAACTACCCCTTATCTTTGATAGAGTCAGCCAAACTTTGTTACAAGTTGCACAGTGCACTATATTTGTGATGTGGGGTCGAGTTTATTTGGGGTGGTATATTTTATAGCAAAAGACATCATCTGAAGAAACAAAATGTCACCCTGTCACCATGGTTTTCTCCAAAAGAAACATTCTTTTTTTTTTTTTTTAATGCAGCTTATAAGCTTTTTTGTACGTATCAATATTTACAAAACAAATACACACCCATTTTTGTTTCAGTTGAGTTTTTTTAAGTTAGCCATTGATGCCAAGATTTACTTTTTATTTATGTATCTGAGTAACAGGTAGCTTTTGGGAGAGATTTTATTGTTTTTTTTTCTGTAAGCTGAAAGGGATTTTTCTCCTAAATATTGCCTGTTGGAAATTAATGTTACACTATTTGTGCCCCCCCCCACCTCCCCCGAAACACTATATACCTACAAAGTCATATGAATTCCTACAGGGTTAATTAATGCCAGACAGCTGCCAGATACTGTAGCTAGGTAACAATGCTCATCACAGCTTGCCCTGTTCAGATTTGCCTTACCAGAGTATGGCAGTGTTGTATTCTGCTCTGTTTGAATGTGAATGTGTGTTTGTTTTCATGTGTATGGCATATACAGTACACGCGTGCTATGTGGTATAATGGCGTATGATATACAGTACATGTCTCAACTCCTGAGTATCACTGATGTAACAGCAAGTTTTGGAAATAGCCAAATCTTTCTATGCTGTATTAGTTAAGTTACAAATATGGGACATTTAATGTCTTTTATGTTGCGATTCTATTTCACATCAACTGCGTTCAGGACAGTCCAGAGGAGAATAATGTTGCAGTTTTTAACTGAGAGATTTTTTTTTTTTTTGTCTGAATCTGATGCTGTTTCAGTGTGAGACACTTTACGCTTTTGTCGGATTAGATTTGTACTAGATCGCACCCAGTGTAGAGTGGACAGTGGTTTCTACAGTCTGAAAGGCCCTTTTCATTCTCGCTGTCTATTTTGACACCATCATGATCTTCTCTGTTGCGTTCTGGATGGAGAAGTTCCACTGCAGCCATGTTTAGAAGAGAAAAACCACATTATTCATATGTAAGTCACATGTACTATTAGTTTGGTCTAGGAAAGCTCAATTATCTGTGGACGTGTACTATTCTTTTCCAGAAACCTGAATCCAAACCTTGAATCAGTGACATCAAGATATACAATCTTAAAATGTACCCCTCTGTCAGTTTTAGAGAGGGTTAAATTCAATAGTAAATGTTCACAAATTGAGCTGTCCTAGGTCATAGGAAATACACTATGAATACTGCATTTCTGTAGTACGACCTTTTAACTTTCACTGCGACATTGAGCGTGCAAATACACGATGTACATATTTATGTAATGCATTCTTAAAATGGAATTAGCTAGTGGTTTGTGCCATTATCGTACCATGGGACTGCCTCCTGAGAAACTTTTCTATCTATACATTCCAATTGGATGCCTTGACTCAAGCCTTCTCTTACGCGTCCGAATGAGGGTGACAGTTGTCACAGGAGGTTGGTCTTTGCAGTGCTTGTACAATGGTCTCCATTTTTGTGTAACCTTTTTTGTTCAGAACGGCCTCCTGCCTTGACAGGAGGACGATTACATGGAGGCAGCAGGCTACCTACTGTGTGGAAACCCCTTTCTTACGGGCTTCACTTGATGGCTGGAGTTTTGAGCTCCATGTTTGTCTGGCCCTAACAAGGCTATGTTTTGTATATATATATAACGCCTTACGACATTTCAACATATTTTATAGGATAAAAGGAAACAGGCGTACTACCAGAATGAGACAATCCATGCATTTTGACATCAGAATTACTCAGGCCTTTTCTGAAGGGACATAACTCTCGAGTGTCTTTTTCAAATGGTATGCTTTGTATCGGCACAGTTCCTTGGCCTGTAGTCACTTTTCTCAGTCACGACTTTCAAGCATCTGTGTATGTATACGCACAACAAATACTTTGACACTCTGAAGGACTTAACGCTATATTATTTAAGACCCTCATTGTTGAACTTCACACTACAAAAACAATGAATTAAGCTGCTCTTCATGTGTTAACGTGGACTACCTGAAAAAAAAAATAAAAACCTCCTTGGACAGGGTTAAGGAACACTGTTAATTATGTATACTTTTTATTGACTCCTTAGTCATTTTCTTTTCCCATGCAGCTTAAATAAATAACACACATTTAGTCAGGACGATATACTGTATGTGATCTATAATTATTAAGTGAAAGCAGACAGAGAGGAGGCTTTCTGGCAACATTGTGCTGTTTTCTTTGCCTCTTTCTTTCATTACTAAATTCAACTTGGGGACCCACACTCCCAAGTTTCACCTCATTAATGTCTGGACATGCTGATTAAACATTCCAGTGGACGTTTAACAATGAAACTACACTTCGGGCAGTTTGAATTGATTTGAAAGGTTTTTATGTTGGTTGATGTTTGTATGAGTGAAAAGAGTGCGGAGCGACACATGCCACACATTTTATTTTTTGTTATTACTTCAGATTTATGACTTTGCTTGGTATTCATAGTCATTACTACCAGAATTTGATTTTTTTTTTCTTTTTTTTTTGCTGTGTTGTGTTTGTTTCACCCTAGTTTCTAAGATGAATTGATGGGAAGGATATTGTGTGTTCTATGTCTCAAGTGGTTTCTTGTATGCCTTGTAAAAGTGATGGTGGGTTAAATGCTGTAAAATTAGTATTTTGACAAGTTGGTGGTTGAACATAATAGTAGTTGTAATTTGGTTTTGCACTGTTACATTGATATGCACTAACAGAAAAAGAAACATACCTCATTTTATACAGAACATAAATTGTGCAAGAGTGCTATTGTTTTTTGGGTACTTTTTTAAAAACTGATTAACAGCCAAAAGAATGATCTCAATTTGGTTGCTCTTAAGCCAGGTGAATAATATTAATTTGTAAAAGTATGAAAGGGCTGTTTAAATGTTCTGGCTTAAACTGAACGAGTACATTTGTTAAAAATAGTACCACTTCAATAGAACTTGCTGCAATTTGATATATTCAGATTAGCGGTACACCTATACCAAATAGGCCTGAGTACCAGCACACAGCTCATAGATGGTGAGAGGATGCTATGGACTGCAACTATAGATAGATGGACATCATTTGATTGGTTTAACAGGAGCTGAAATTATGTTTTTCTAGACAACACTGGTACCGACTCAATGAGCAAAAAATGGTGTAGGTGCACCCCTAATTCAGGTAGTTATTTTTCCAGTCCAGAGTTCATCATGTAACTACACAGCTTTTCACAAACAGGGGTCATATGTCCAAACTTTTAACAAAATAGAAGGAAAGGCTGCTTTATAAGGCTTGAGTGTTGTCATCTATGTAGCAGATGGAGTTGTTCATTCTGTCAGACACACATCCAGAGTGCTGAACAATCTGAAGGGAGAGGTTTTTGTTAATGCAATATCAAACTCCCAGACCTTACTTTGTGGTGCATGTATAGTGTTGACTGGAACGTTAGTAAAAACTTTCATTATTAACTACCCCAAGAATATAATTTCCGCTGTTCGGCCATGATGGTTATATAACATTGCATAAAACATACAAGCAGAAGGAAAGTGTTTGTGAATATGGGAGGTTACTCATTTGTGTTGATTTCAATGTTCATCTATTCTACATAAATGACCAAATAATGTATGTAGCCTTTCACATTACAGTCACATAATGTATATGGTGATATATATATATATATATATATAAATATATATAACAAAATGCCTTATAGACGAGGGACATTCAACCTGATTAGAAGTACCAGGATAATAAAAGACTAAGATCAATAGTTGCTTTGTTGTCATTGTTTGTAGTAACTTAGAAGACAACCTGATATATTACGCTCATACTATTAAGAAAAGTATTAAGCTTAAACTTTAGTGTTATGTTAATGATTTACTGCAACTCACGGGCTCCTCACATGCCATTACTGCCCATGTTGTTATGTAAGGACCAGTTTCTGATAGATGCATAATACAAAAAAAAAAAAAAAATTAAAAAAGGTTCTGCAGTCCTTTTGTTGACAATATGCAACCCCCTGACTTTTTCACCTTAGTTTTCTAGTATGACAGAGACAAAACTAATTAAAGTTGCATTATTTTGACAAGGACCTGCATACAAGAGCCCATAATGTTGGAGTGAATTTGTAGTTGGTAAATGAAATTCAAATGTCCTTGAAATTTCTCCAAAGCTCGACTGAACTTCATCTCTGGTCAAATCACTTCATTAAATTTTTCTTACAATGACAATGTATGTGTGAGCCTGAGGCACCACAGATGGCAGTCAATGTCAATGAAGCTTCATCAAAGTCCTTAGAAATGAGTGCAGAGTTCAGCAATATTTTTTTTCTCTTTCAGACATGCTGTATCAAAGTCCTTGATAGTTCCCATGGGCCTTCACTTCAATATTAATATTATTTACATTTTTTAAAATTCCATCAAGTTAGGGGCAAACTTGCAAAGATTTCCAGTGTCAATATCTAGGTTTGAGACCTTAATTGATTTTGTTTATATTGTGGTCACACAGTACACGTTCCCAAATAAAGTTCTGCAACAACAAAGCAGGGGCCTGGCAGTGATACTCCAGTGTAGGAGCACTGGTTGTTTTTTAGCTGCTGCTGTGTGCACTGGGAGCGTGAGCTGACACAATACACAGAGAAGAAGATGAGAGATGGATTAATGAGGGACCGAACAGCAAATTATTATCCTATTCTATTAATAGGTTAATCTGACCGTGACTAGCAAGGCCACCATGAGTCAATCTGCTTCTTAATTTTCTGAAGTTCAATCAAGCTTTAATTAACCAATTATAAAGAGTGTGATAATCTCAGAGCATGCATTGCAGCCCTGGATGCATAGTCTTGGTCCAACTATAAAGGGACAAAGAAGCATGACTTCTTTATTTAAATTAAATAAAAATAAATAAAACTGAAATGACAACAAGTGAGGTTTATGATGGTGATGGTCTAAATATAGGTTTCATGTTGTGAACCATATTTTTCAGACTCAATAGATATGCTGCCTCTAAACTGCTTCCTGCTTGTACTACAGGGTGTCCCAATATCATGCCTCTAACAAAATCATACTGTACGCAGACTGACTGCGTGGTGTAACCAAATTTCCAGTTTCAATGTATTAACAAAAATAGAAAACATGCTGTGGACCTTTCACGGACTCCAACACCGACACCACTGAATGCTCTACAATGACAGACTTAAATGTCAAATTTTATTTTAGAGATGAAGGCCTGAATGGAATTCAACTTGCGGCCTACAAGAGGTATTTTGCTACTATGCGGGGTATGTTAGACATTTTTTAAGTAAATTCAACAAATTTTTTACAAAACAACATCCACACCAAGCATGACTCTTCAAATAAAAATTATTTCTATGTCACTTCATGAGCTCTATAATACACTAAAATAAGACATGTAACACAGGAAAACTGAGTGTGACGTTGCCTTCAGAAGAATGAAGACAACACTAGGCTACTGAAAATGTACAAACAACACTCAATTGAAGGAGGTGATAACATCACTTGAAAACTTGTTACAAAGACCTAGGGCTGTACAATAGCGTCCTAAATATAAGTAAAACTTGTGCACGGGGTTGTTTAATGGTAACAGCAGAACTGTCAGGAAAACCCTACACTGAGGTAAACACTTGTCTATACAAAATAAAATAGTGTTATCAACCTCATGGCTACAAATGTGCCACCTAAAATAGTTGATATTCTAAAAAATAAAGAGTTCAAAAAAGTCTTAAAATTTTCAGGTGCTTTAAAGTGGCAGATTTTGGTTGCAGTTAGAACTGCCGCGGCGTTCCTTTGAAGGGCTTGAATCCACCCACGTTGCCGCCGCTGGGAATGGGGTTGTTTGTGATCTGTACAATTCGGTTCATTCCAGACGAGGAGTGACTGAAGAAAAAAGATAAACAAGTGTTAGACGGTGGAGAACAAAGGTGAATACTATTCAGTTTTGTCATCATTTGTAACTTCGTTTTACCTGGAAGGCGGAGCCATCATGCTGCCGCGGGTGTCTCCCATCCTACGATTGTCAGGGAAACCGCCACCCTGGGAACTTGATCCTCCGTGCCACTCCTTCCTCAGTCCCTGCTCCCTGCTGTGACGTTCCACCACAACCTGGCGGCCGGAGCTAAATGGCTGCAGAGACAATAGAGGTTTGGAGTCAAGAACCAGTGTTTTATGAACTATTAAGTGTGTGTGTGTGTGTGTGTGTGTGTGTGTGTGTGTGTGTGTGTGTGTGTGTGTGTGTGTGTGTGTGTGTGTGTGGTAAAACTAAAGGCTGAAACTTTGCTGTTAGAAAGTCTAGACAAAGACAAGTATGACTTATTTCGCAAGTGAAAACAAACCATAATCTTGCAGATTATAGGTCTACTAAACTACCGGTAGACTAATAACACTGGACAGGAAATTATTTTAATTTTTACTGCTGAGCTCAGTGCTGCAACTACAGATTATTTTTATTATCTATGGTACGTTAGGAAAAAAAGCAAGAAATTTATTAATTTCAAGATTTAAAAAAATAACTTAAAGGACATAATATTTTATACATGACCATGGATCAAAGAAATGCACTATGAAGGTAAGCTGACCTGGTCACTCATCACCATGGGTCTTCCACCATCTCGATCGTTAAAGCTGCTCCTTCCACGGCTGGCTGAGGAACCTCCCCTTAGTGCAGGACCTGGTCCATCTCTGCCTGATCGATCTGCACGCATTCGCATAGGTCCTCTGCTCAACCCAGCACCAGCACAACAGCAGACAAGAGATTAAAAACATTTCAACTACAGGAAAGCAACATCCAAATGATAACGGTTCAAAAATATATTATTGAAATTACCGTATATCTCCCTTGTTGGCATTCATGCCGCCATCATTCTTCCATCCATGCCCTCCGTCCCTGGGTGAGCGGTTGTGCGACATGCCAGGCATTGTACCTCTGGCTCCCATAGGACGATCATGCATGGGTACTGGCCGTCTCTCATCTCTTTCCCTGCGGTCCGTGTCTCGGAGTTCAGCCCGTGGAGGAGGCGGTGGCTCAGCTCTTCGAACTGTTTCAAAGTTCTTGGGGTAGCGGTCAAAACCAGATCCATCCCTGTGAGGACCAGGTCGACTCTTCTTGACATCTGGCTCACCATCAAACCGGTTTCGTCTAGAGACGGAACAAAGAAAGTTGGGATAAGTCGTGATACAGCATCCACAGAATCAAATATTTCCTGTACAACCACAAGCTTATGTCTACTCTGAAATAACCTAAAAGCGTTCTTTTGCAGTTAGTTACCTGCTTGGTCCACATAGGTTACCTTTTAACCCAATGTTGTAACAAACTGGGAGTTTACAATTACCATTATGTGATAGGTGTTGCTTACAGTTTACCCAATTAGAGGCCAATAAAATTAGTAACTTTAATAGCATACGTGCGTGTGGGACCTGTTGACAAAAATATGGTTCCAAAATTTTCCATTGTGACAATACCATGATCTCAGTTCCTAGTTTAAACACTTGTACCTGTCGTATGCGTTAGGCTGATCAACAGCGGCATCTGGAAAGCGACCCCTCTCTCGGGGGTTGAAGTTTGAAAAGCGGTTCTGTTGCCGGTTGTAGTTGGAGCCTTGGTTCAGACGGACATCAGAGTCAGACTGAATCTTCTTGTTGCCATTCCAATAGGAATCATCCCTCCGACTGAAACATTAAATACAGACATCATGAGTTTAAGTTTTACCACTTCTTGGGCATTTCAGGATGCTCAAGGTGAAGTCAATACTGTGGTATCATTTATGCTAAATAAAATGTTTGTGCATCACTGCCAGAAAAGTCAAACAGTATATACCCGTGTTCAACTTCACGGCCTCTTTTAAGGTTGTTTCTCTTTTCTTGTTCATAACGGAGCTGCTCTTGCTGCCTTCGTAGCTCCTCGCGTTCACGTGCCATGCGCTCCGTCTCTTTGCGCCGTTCCTGAAAAATATTGAAATGCACTAATTGAATTAAATTGCTATGGGGTGTGTATATGGTTATGCAAAAAAAAGAACAGTAACACTTAAAAATAAATTTATTTCGGGGTAATTTTTTAAAAATCTTTCTTAACATCTGACTGTTAGGGCTTTTTACTTTTACGAGGTGACTTAGCTCATGCTCAACGTACCTGCTCTATACGGATTCTCTCTCTCTCAAGCCTCTCTCTCTCCAAGCGCTCCCTCTCCAGCTTTTGTCTTTCCATTTCTAGTCTCTGGCGCTCCCGTAGCAGGTTCTCCCGTTCTTCACGCTCCCGCAACAGACGGACACGCTCACGCTCCCGACGTTCCCTTTCTGCAATTTCACGTCGCCTAAAAAAACAAACATATTCCGTTTTAGAAAATTTGCAGAACAGAGTCCAGGACAAAAATCTGCCACTGGGACAGTAAAATATATTCTAATACTTCTATTCTTAATTTTGACTATATTAAATGTGTTTGAACAGTTGCAGATTACCTGCGCAACTCTACAGCTCTACGGGCACGCTCCATACGAGCCATCCTTTCACGCATTCTCTGCTCCTTTATCTTCTCAAAAGGCAGGATGTCCATGTCTTCCCCCTTGTTAGTAAAAGGTCGCTGTTTGTCTTTCATCATCTCTAACTGAAAGGGGAGAATAGAAATTTTAATAAAAATAAATTAAAAAAAAAAAAAAAAAAAAAAGAATATGATCGTACCAAATACTTAACATTATGTCCATAATATCAAGAGTTTTATACCTCTTCAGGAGGAATCAACCATTTGGGACGCCTTTGTATATTCATATTAACAAATGGCTGGAAGAAAAATCAGAAACTCGTTTAACATCCTCTGATGACAACGACAAAAACATGTTTTAAAAATAAATCAACTCAAACAAATTCAAAACAAAACAAAAGTCTTACTTTATCAAAATACCTTCCCCTTCTAAAAGGTCTCATTTTGCCCATATTAGAATCTTTGGGATGATCTACCATCATCATCTTGCCTGGGCTTTTTGTCCCTAGAGGAAAAGAAAAATATAAATGATCAAAGATGAAGCATATGATCATTTGTTAACTTAACTGAATGCATCAAATAAGTTAAATGAGAAGAAGAATAGAACCTACGCCCATGCTTTCTGTCATCTTTCTTTGCAGAACCTTGGCCCGAGTTAGATGAAACAGACTCAGATTTTCCACTTTTGGCCTCCTGTTTTTTGGATAAATCCCTCTCCTTTTCTGGCAGTTTATCCAATTTCTTGTCCTCTTTTTTGTAAGATGGCTGTGCTCTACATGTGAGGAGAACATCAGGTTAAACTTGATTTCAACCAGCGAAGGATTTACTTTTCAACTTTTTTCTCACCCACTTGTTTGTCAATTTTATCCCGGTGGAACTGCGTTTATCGCTCAATTTGCTGGAACTTGCTTTGTCCTCGGTTTCCTTCTTTGAGGGCTCTTTTTTGAACGGATCATTTTTGGCCTGGAAAAAAAAAAAAAAAAAAAAAAAAAGAAATGTACTCACAAATTTCCCCATTAATAAAAGGCCAATCAAGGTCTCTGAAAACAAATTCTTCTTCTAATATATAATATTCAACTTCTAATATTCTGCATTCCAGAAAAGAAAAAAATCCAGAAAAGCTAGAAATTAAATCTCTAAGCCACTTTACAAGTCTTGATATCCATTTCCTAACTTACCCTTTCGACATATATCTGCTGCCCATGGAGTTCTGTACAGTCAAGGTGGGAGACACACCGTGTAACCTCTGTGCTGGAAGACATCGTCACCAAGCCGTAACATTTTGAACCAGGACTGCGAGCATTTGTAACCACCTTGGCACTTAGAACCTGTTGATAACAAGTCATAAATTTGGATTTACAACTTTTTCTACAGTGTTGAGCAGAAAATTACAGCGAAATTGTCACACGTTCAAAATACAGAACAACTCAATCCAAAAAACACACCACACGTTATTTACCTTCCCGTATTTGCCAAACAGGTTCTTCAGATCAGCTGCTTTGGTGTTTGATGACAGGCCGCTCACCCATATGTTGCGAGAGCTGCTGTTGCTACTACTGCTGACAACTCCTGATAAAAAGGTTTTCCACAACAAATTCAGCAGTTATTGAGTATTTAAAAAAAAAACAGATATTGTATCAAGTTGAATAAAATGAGATAAGTGCTCCCTGGTTTCCATATTTCTGACAACATATGGACATTTCTTACCTTTTTCATCCTTTGTAGCTTTTCCATCTCTGTCTCTTGAAGAGCTACAAAGCAAATGTTGTAACAACAAACAGATGAAATGAGTGAAAGTAAATGAAACCCTGTTGTTAAGTGACAAAGCATACACCTATTGGAATAAAACACCATGTTTTGTACTTTTCAGAAAAAAAAAATCCTGTAGGCAAGGCGTGGATCTGAACCAATGTCTCAAAGGCTTCATTGCTTTTCCAGTGGTGTGATGGGTCAGGTTGTCAGCCAATTTATTCCCTGGACCAATGAAATCTTCGGAGGTTTGTTCAACTTCACAGCGAATCATTTGACCAAAGAAAAAAAAACTGCCATCATGGGGACTAATGCTCTTTTACAATGCCTTGTGTAGAAACTGGAAAAGGCTTTAGAACTGCTGGAACAGTCAAAGTAACAAAGTAAGAGGTGTTTTTCATCTCCTGGGTAATGTCACAATTTAACCAACGTCAGAAAAATAAATCAAAAGTAGTAAATGGCAGGATTAGGTACATCAGTGAACACTTCCCTTAAGGCAAAAAAAAATCTTGAGGCTACCCACAATGTTGCGTTCTTAGTGAGCTGGACTTGGTAGTAGTATCAAAGAACTGACATAGAAAGACAAACCTCTTTGCTTGACCTGATGCCCCAGTAGTGGAGGGGCCTTTCTTCCCAGAATCCTTTTCTTTATCTCCCGTTTCAGCTTTCTTCAAGGCCTCTCTGCCGTCTTTCTTCGTGGGCTCTCCCCTGGATCCATCATCTTTCTTACCATCTTTGTGGCCCTCCATCTCTTCCGCCTTCATGTCATCATCTGGGCCCGTCTCAGCAGAGGCCTCTGGCTCATCAGTGCCCTTCTCTGCCTCTGGATCTGGAAGTTTCACATGTTTACCTGTTTCCAGGAGATCGTCCCCATCAACATCTAGGGTGATGGCATCTTCATTTTGGATTGACACGGATAGGTGATCGTCCTCAGCTTCTTTAGAGGAATTCATGGCTTCAGCATCCATCTCAGCCAGTTCGCTCTCCACCTCTGGCTCAGCCTCCTCATCCATCTCTGGGTCTGCATCCTCATCCACCTCTGGCTCAGCATCTGCGTCGACCTCTGGCTCGGCATCAGCGTCAGCATCCACCTCTGGCTCAGCCTCAGCATCCACCTCTGGCTCATCATCAGCATCCACCTCTGGCTCTGAGTCAGCCTCAGCCACCATAGCTTCTGACTCTGGTTCGGCCTCAGCCAGGGCCTCAGCCTCAGGCTGAGATAGGCCGTCCTCACTGGGTGCAGGCTTAGAATTTTCACGAGTACCATCATCTGTATCAGTTACATCTGGAGGGATTTAATAAGGATAAACATGGCAAGAAACACAACTTTTAACATTGACAAGTCGCATGTTACTTTACCTAAAAAGTAGAATAGAAAGCACATTCAGTGTTAGTGGTCATCGAGGGCGTAGACACCACAGGAAGACAACAAACACACAATCTTCACTGAAAATGGGGGATGATTCAGTATTCTTCATTTCTTGGCACATCTAAAGAACTTGAGTCACAATTCATACTGAACGTGCAGATGCTTCCTAAAGTGTGTGGTAATTCTCCAGGCGGGAATCTCAAGCCAAAGTTCAAATGGGCAGGAAAACTCGGTTCTTCTTTCAGTTTCTTCCATTATGTTGGTCAGTCCATGGAAAGTCATGTGACTTTTTCGAAATTCTTCAATGGCTTCCAATATTTCTTCAGTCATCAATGTCTTAACACATTTCAGGAAACTCTGAAAAATTGTCTTTCGTCATCAAATCCAACCTGCTGTAGTGTGTCCAGTCAACAGTACATAACTGTGTACAAAAGGTGTGTCCTTTTAGTCACAAGAGTCTGTTCTCGCCAGTCCCTGGTCATGATGTATGTTAGGTCTCTTCACTGCACACATCATACTGGGGCTACAGTTAGCTGGTAGGCAATATGTGTGATTTGGACGGACGTTGTCAGTGATGTATCGATGAAGTCTCTTTGTCTTTCAAACACCTTGTTAACCAAGGCCTCTGCAGCTTTTCAAATTGTTCGAAGAGTGTGGCTATCCTTGAGTTTCCCAAATCCCAGCCTCATTCACAGGCTGTCTCACCTCTCAAAGCCTGGAATAAGGCACCTGATTCCTGTAGTAAAGGTAGTGAAGTATTCAGACCTATACAGTGCATTTGTCACTGGTCTGTCCACCAATGTTGTCAGTCAAAATGTCAACAGGAAAGTGCAATGATCCTCAAGTTCTACAAGTTGTTGCTTCTTCCAATTCATTGGACATAATAAAACGTCAGCTTGTTTGCAAACCTTCACTCCTTGTTTCCCTTGGGAATGTAAGCAGGTGAGTGCCAGAGGCAACGGAAATCCATTGACACCAATAGAACGATTCTGTAAAGCATTTAGAGTAATCCAAGTAAATTGGGTACCCGAGTCAAGGTAAACCCAAATCCAATGATTCAAGTGTGTACAAAAAAAGTTGAGTTGGTCTTCAGAAGTGTCCTCATTAAGCATATCCCTGCTGCTCCTTTTAATGTATTGTGACCTAGATAGTACAGTAGCTAGCAGAGGCATATAATACCACTAGATGTAAGTTATGCCAGATGTTTCTGGGCATCATATGCGCAAGCTGTAAAAAAGAAACACCTTAATGTTACAGTTTGGCATTAGTGTGTCAGCATACATACCTTTTTCTGATTCATACTCCTCGGTTTCCTATAAAAAGAAAACACTACGTTGAGGTAACAAGTATTTCAACATAACAGGCATGGCAAGGAAAAGAAGCCATGTGTAATATAATTTGTTGTTGTATTTCAGTAGTTTTCCAATATGGACTTCTAATATCATTTTTAGCACCCATATTGCATTAATGAAGTCTCACGTCAAGGTCCAAAGATATAGCACTTTAACTTTTCAAAGGTTTAAAATTCCATTAGAATTTAGCTTTAAACTATGCGTTGAAAAAAATACACAGGCTATGTTGTTTCCCCCAGTCTTTTTAAAAGAATCACAAGGAAGAAGTTTCAGCATGTGTGAATCAAGTTTGTGGCTTTGTTTTCAGTTCTTGTGTGTTAAATGGAACTGAGAGGAAAGGCCTGAATTACGTGTATGAGAACTTTGTAAACAATACTTCCAAGCATGGATGTCAGCATGTTTTGCAAATATCTTAACTGTTTCTTGTCATACATATTTTTCCATACACCAGACTGACTTCTTGGCAGCCACTGAGCCACATTTGTAGAAATGGAAAGAGGTTTGTGTGGCCTCCTTTGGCGATCCAAACTTTTTAATAAGTTCAGGTTCGCCTTTAAAACTGGCTTCACACAAACCATGGAAACAGCTCTCATTATGACGATCAGGCTCACAATTAAACACAATAGTTTTAAAATGCTTATGCTAAAGAACTCTCTACAAAGATGGCATAATATGCAAATCAGAGAGGAAATTTGATATTAGCATCTAGCAATTATAGGCAGGAGAGGGCAAAGGCAAAAAAAAGCAACAGTTGTGGCAAATATTAAGAACGCAATGCCACAGTCACCTTGGAAAACACATCTTCCGACGTGGTGTCTGCATCTGAATCCGTTTTTTTCCCTGAAACGTTAAATAAATACAAAAGATCAAAATCCACATGAAAAACATCTAGAACATATGGACTTGCTAAGCCACCCCATCTCAATAAAAATCAAAAGCAAGACTTACCTTTAGTTTTTCCACCTTTACGAGGGGGAGTGTCAGTTGAAAGGTTGATTTGAATGTTTTCAGGATCACCGTCTTCATCCTCAATCGCCTTAAGAAAGAAAAAAGTAATTTAATTAAACCAGTGTATCTTTCCTTCTAACAAACAATACCATTATTGTTGGAAACAGCAGTCTCACATGTTGTTTAATCAAGACAGAATACCCTCTGAGCTAGATAGACAGTAAGAGTTAGATTAAGAACTGTAAAAAAAAAAACAAAAAAACATTACAATAGATTATGTCTATAATTCTTCACATCACTATGGGGAAGTGCAACAGATTAAATGCAGGCCAAGACAATGAGTGAATAAAGCCACATACTGCTATTGCAACTATGTGCAGTGCACAAGTTGAAATGAGTGACTAAGGATAAAGGCACTTATTTAGACAATTTGTTGACCATCAGGCAAAAATTTAGCCCTACATTTTGACACTGAATCTCAATCTGTGAGTATAATAATGTCCATGACCCAAAGTAGTTGAAAGCTAAACATCAATAGATTTAATAAGAGATTTAAAAAGGCTTTGGATTCATAATTTAATTTGATACATTCAATAAAATTGTATCAAACCCAACATTTAGATCGTGTTAAGTCATATTCATGGAAATCAGGGACATTCCCACAATCATACATTAAGTCGCAAAATTCAAATGTCAACCCATATTATGCAGTAAATGATTGCGAACACTTTAATTTCTATCACCTAAATGCAGTCGGTCTACATCGCTATCGTGAGTTTTGACATCGCTTCATATCCCAAAAGTCATTTTATCTTTAACTGAAATATTTAATAAATATCCACAAGTCCTACTTTAGATGTTGTTAACATGATTCATTGTGATCAAACGCACACATTTAAGGCACGTCTATTTAAAGCCACACTTGAACGTGCCTATGCTAAGTTGGTCCTCCACTTCATTTGCAGAGGCTGAAGCCAATCACGTGCGATCTGTTATAATACGATAAGCTTGAAGTGATGCTCTAATTTAAGATCGTAAAGCTTCAAGTTCAGAAAGCTCAGTTTCGCACTGCTCTGCATGTTCACGTCTCGTTTGGAGGCCTTTTATGCATTCGCCCCCTTTTTTAAAAGAAGCCCATTTGGACCCCTTTTGCTTAATATGTCCAGTGTTGCAGCAACAATTTCTCCCATTAATCATTCCCCTTCGTGGTGCTGACACCAAATGTTACACGCCTGGTGTATGTGAAGTTTTTCAAAGTGTAACTGGCCGCACAGCCAAAGCTAACAGTACTAATTTTCAACATTTTAACTGTTAAACTGTCTGAAGTTCGCTAGCGAAACAGGAAGTCTGTTAGCTAACGTTAGCTACTCTGCATTGCATTCCCCAGGTTTATCCCCACTTTCTTGCACAAATCTGCTCGTGGTTTTTTAGTTACCTGTTTCAGTCTTGCAAGAAGAACACTCTTTACACCCGAGGTGTCCAAATTCCTTCGTTTAAGCTCGGATTTAAGGTCAACAACTCTTAATTCTGATATTTTCTTTGACTCCGTGGAAATGGCACCCGACGCCATTTTACCTCAAGATTACTGACTCGTGCGCGCGCGCAGACGGAGTTAATGTTGCTTCTTCTTCTTCGTTATTTATTTGCTGTCATTAAAAGCCGCGTTGCCACCTATTGTAGCGGAGGAGCATAAATGTGTATCCCATAAGGCATGTCCCCGTTTAATTGGTGGTCCTTTGCAGAATAAGCTAAATTTAGGTTGTATGCATCTCACACAAGATTTCACAGGTAGCCAGTTAATGGCTTTCCATTACGATGGGTACAGTTTTCAATTTAACTGAATGCATTGCAGCAAAATTTGTGCAGGCTGTCTACTACATAGGGCTTTTCATTGAGACAGAGAATCAGTTACAGGAAATTTTCCATTACAATAACAAGCCATGCATTGTGGTTTAAAGTGTGGGACATGATATATTTATTTATTTATTTTTAGCAAAGTATTGAAAATGCAGTGGCCTGCATGTGTTTTCCTTGCTCCAGCCCATATTAGCCCACATATGTACCCAGCTGATGAGCTCACACAGGGCACATTGCTTCTCTTGTTGAGCTATAGACCCAATCTTCGTTGCAAAAAGTCGCAAATAATAACAATAATAAGTCTGCTCTCTTCAATAGTTGCTCTAGAGGTCATCAAATATTTGATTTATTTATTAAGCTCCGATGAGAGACTTTGCATGTTTTCTTTTCATTATTGATTGAATGTTTGAATTTATTTATGGGTCAGATGCAAACAACAAAACAAAAACACAGGTTAAAGTGAAAACATTTATTTCCAATATTCGTCTCACAGCACTGAGATCATTGTCCACGGGATCCTTCTTAAAAATAGAAAAATAGAGGGTTTAATTTTCCCTCATTTAAACGTGTGGATAAAACATTTCGCCAGGATGAAAAAAGGGCTCACAAAGCTCTAGGTCACAGGACTAAGCTCTGTCCACCAGGGGACGCACGAGTACTGTATTTGCAATCGAAGATTTAGGAAGGTGACATACAAAACAAGAATGAAACAATGTTGAATTATCACCAGTACACCAGACGCTTGTAATCGTACTTGTGTTGACAAGAACAAAGTCGAAGATGATGTATGATCCTTTCTATCTATATTCTATATTCTTTCCATATGAAATTAAATAAATAAATACATAATTAATAATGACAGCAACATCAACTAAATAATAATAATAATAATAATAATAATAATAATAATTATTATTATTATTATTATTATTATTATTATTATTATTATTATTATTATTATTATTATAATAAGCTGTCGCAAAGTGTCGTAAAATAATGCCTAGCAACGGTCTGGCGCCCCCTTGCGGGGTAACGTCTGTGTTGTAGCTGCAGCCAGCGAGCAGACGACCTGCTGGGTAAACAACAGTGGAAGCCTCGGAGGGCAGGAATGGGAACTTCGTCGAGGGCTAAATAGTGAGACATTTCTTTTTTGTCAAACAGAACTATAATAGACAGGTCGTGCTACCTTTTAAGAATTGATAGGATTCATTTGCGAGTCAAAATGGTTGAGTATAATCGGGTATTTGATGAGTTGAAGTTGAGCTAGCCTTCACGTTAGCTTAGCTCGTAGGGCCCCGTTGCCTCTGATTTTGCTTCTCGGCTCAGCTCGGGACTGTGTTGTCAGTTTCACAACCCCAGCCACTACCGTACTCGGATCGCGATCCTTGTGTAGGCCTGCCGAGTTACAGTTAGGGGTTAACATGTAGATATCTGTCCGTTTTCAACGCTTGTCGTCAATTTCTGCAGGATTAAACCTCACATGTTACAAGAAAAGGACGGTGACACATTTTGGGGGAAAAAAAGGATTTAGACCCAGGTACGTGTTGTCTTTGTTGTCTTCTGTCTAGAGTATCTGTCAGGCTAGCTGGCTAGCTGTCCACTTTGGTTTCCCCTGATTTGATAGCAATCGTACTATAACTAACTAACATTGGATAGTCGTATTTTTTGAGTTGATCAAGTTTATCAGGCCTTACTCACTTGATCAACGTTTGTGGGATACAGACAGACAGACAGACAAACAGACAGACAGATAGATAGATAGATAGATAGATAGACAGACGGACAGACAGACAACAGCCGGGCTTATTGTAATTGTTTAGCGTTGTAGAAACTATGCTTAGCCTCAGATTCAGTCTCGGTACTGTCAAGCTTGCTAAATAAAATCTGTTTTTGCTTGCCTAGTCAGATGGTCAGACAGAAAGCACGGTGTGTGTCGTTAGCAGCAGCTCAGCAGTCCTGGCTCAGTCGTACATCTTGAATTGTTTTACTGTTGCCATTTCTGTAACACCATGTTTTTTCTACTATCAGTAGCTGCGATTAGTTCAGCTGGATCTAGCTATGTTATATCTTACGTATCGCCTTTTGATACATTCTATGAGAGATCTGTATTATTAAGCCCTGATTCATGGGGAGTTTTTTTTTTCCTTCAGGGCTGTCCTCTGAGGCCCCCTGAATTCATGCATGTCATTGCGCAGCTTTCTCTTTGGCATCTGAAGGACTAATACTCATCAGTGAATTGTATATAAAAGCAGAAAGACTTTTGTGGCTTGTATTATTGAAAGCCAGTTCACTGAATTCACAGTTTCACCAGATTGTTGAGAAAAGCACTCCCCTGTCACCACTAGTCACATCAACCCTATTTCCCCAGAAGTTGCAGCTTCAGGTCAAGTGACAGACAGTGTGTTACTTTGAAATGAGCTGTGAATGCTTGGTGCTTTCTGTCTCTCTCTCTCTCTCTCTCTCTTTCTCTATCAGCAATTGAATGCAGTGCAAGACACAGAAGCATCATTGCACACCTTTACAACCCGATGCAGTCCAATACAACTACCCTCCAGTAAACACTACCAGGAATGTTGTTGTATGACATTTTACTGAGAGGGGTGTTAGGTGAAGTGTAGTAGTTTTTGCGGCTATACCAAGAAATCTTGAAGCGTCCATATGAGTGTTGAACTTGGTAACAACTGAGCCCCCCCACCACGAAGGATTAAAATGCCAGAAATGCAGTTGTTAGGAGTTAAAATTCTTTACCATGTTTGGCAAGTTTGATTTGGATACAGATACAATAATATCGGGATATTGAAAGACCCTTTAACATTTGTAATAACTTTTCAAAGCAGAATTTGGATAGCAAGACATCCAAACGTCTTAATGTTGAGAATCAAGTCGTCTCGGCAAACAATGTGGATGGGATTAGCTTTGGTTTTATTTTCTTGTGTTACATCACTTGTACTTGTACTTCGAGACAGCTGCGTTACACAGGGGTCGGTACAATATGTTCTTAAAATATTTGCTCAAATAGTAGCTTCATGATTTTGTTTTCTGATTATATCATATCAAGAACCAAGCTTGTTGCTGTGGGTGAGATCACTGCATGCATACACTGCATGAGCCTTGACTTGTGTTATTTCCTCACACGGTCCTTAATGCCATGTGACTGTTTTCTGTAAAAATCCAGCACACTCAGTGAACATCACCACAGCTATTTATCATCTTTTGTGATTAATGACTGTGGCATCTGCAATAGAGATATCAACCAAAATTTGGATCTCTCCATTACGAGCAATCAACCGTAATGTTTCCACTATGTGAAGTACATGTTGTGATTTAAGATAGATTGTAGTGGACAGTTGATTTGTCACAACTACAACACTGTTTAAGCTCTTCAGGTTAAGCATTAACATCGATTTGCTGTATTGTTATCGTAAGCATTTGTGCAAGGAGTAGGGGAATTTTTTTGTTTGTCCTGTTGTCTTTTTTTGAAGTTGAACGTCGTTGTTAGACCTTTTTGGATGTAGGTTTTTTTTTCATTTGCTATTTTTGTAGTTGTTTTTTTTTAAACTTTGTAGAATATTCATTCTGTGAGAGGCTGTGAAATGTGTGGAAATGTGGATATCCATCAGTGCTGGGTCAGATCAAAGCGTCTTTTTATTGATTTATTTTCGCTATATAAAGTCAGATCTATTCAAAAAGGTCCAATTTCGTTTCATTAAAATGTTGCAATTGTTTCTTAATACATAGAAAAATCACAATATTTTGCTCGAGATACAATATGGAGATATTCAATTAGATACAGCAAGACTCACCTACTTTATATCTGTGTAGCCGATGAGGAGTATATACCACTAAAATATCAGTTTTTTATAGCAAAATTGTATTACATTATTACACTAAATTAAAAATATTTTTTGTTTAATTTTAGAAGAAGCTTAAACTTTGCTATGGTGGTAGTTGGCTTTTAATGGGAGAACTTGCACTGCTCAGATAATTCTACCCCACCAACATAAAGTGCCTCTTTTTTCATTTTTTTTTTCTGACTTGCTTTTTGGTGCACACGATTATACACAGAACCAAAGTCATGACATAAACACGAGAATCAATTTCATGGTGGATATTCCCTTTGAGGTCCTATTTTCATTTAGTGTGATTTATGCGTTGCCTTGAATCAACAATAAAACACATCAGTATTGACTCAGCCGTTACTTTTGACTCAACCTGCGGGTATTTATTTTCTGTCTTTAATCAGCAGCCTTGAGTCACGCCATCTTAATTTATACTAACAAACAGAATGAGTGTTTGTGAATGAGACCATTGCCTCACATTATACATCAAGAAACATTGTGACCGGCATACTAATTTTTTTTTTTTTTGCTTGTGTGCTGTCGATTGGTCAATAAAATACATGCAAAAATATAATAATCACATATTTGGTTAAAAGCAAATCTAATATACTCTTTGCTTTGATGTTTAACAATGCAGGGCAAACAGCATGAGAACTTATTATCTGTATTACGGAAACATTTAAATTAGAGTGATGACAAGTTTTTATTTACTCGTATGTTAACCTCTCGTTTGTGCTCTGTGCATCACCTACATATTTTTGATCCAGTTTTTGGAGTTGATTTTAATCATTTTTTCTCATTTCCCCGCAAAGCCCTCAGTAACTGTTACCAGTAGGGACAGGGGGGTATTATTGATCATTTAAATACATCTGCCATGTCCTTGTTTTCAAAAAGTACCAGTTATGCAAACTATAATTGTTGTGTTGGATCGACTTTGCCTAAAAAATGCCTGTCAAACGAGCTTTGTGACCAATTTCAGTAAGAGTCTACCTTCAACACTCAAAGCTTTGGCAGTTGTCCCACTCCATTTGTGCCGGCTGATTGTGAAGACAGATAGTTGGTTTCATTCAGTAATAGTCATGTAAATGTAATGGTGTAATGGGTTGGGTCCATAATTTAAATATTTGGTTGTATTTATAACTCCCTGAAACAAGTCTCACCATGTCATCTTATCATACAATGTAAAGATTGTGCTCATCCTGCAGAGTCAAGTTGATCTTGATAAGCTCCCTGACTTTATCACAATTTATCCCAGCATTGCGGCCCATGGATGATTTAGAGCTGATAATATTTATAGAGCTCATTGGTCAGAACCCATAATTAGATTTGAACACTTTATTGCTGTGTATTTCTTGTTGTGGTCTTCAGAGTCATTCAAGGAGCCATGAAAAGTCTTAATGCTGTCACTGACATAATCAACTATTCTTTGGTAAGCAACCAGCTGAGCAGCTTGTGTGCTTGAAATGTAACTTTTTCTTTCCTTTTCCCTTTTTTTTTTTTTTTTTTTTTTTAGATTTAGTGAGATGCAGTGGATAGACGCCTAGGAACTGATGCAAGTGTACTTGGTGTTTGCCCTGTGAGGACAGACCTGCCACCATGAAGAGTGAGGTGCCATCTGAGGCCTCCAGCAGACAGGAGAATCTGAAGGAGCCACTGGTGAACCCGGAGCCCATGGAAGCAGCTAAAAGCTTCCCTAACAACATGGAGGTGATTGGAAAGGCAGGCAGTGAATTTGAAACCCTGTGTGCTGAGACCAGGCATCGGACCCTGAGGGACACAGGAACGCACAGAGACTCTGATAAAAGCCTCCCTGGGCGCAGAAAACGAAAAGGCCAACAGGCAGGGCCGTCAGACTGTTCGCTGAAGGAGGGCCACATTAGTGAGAGTTCACTGGCCCCTCAGCGTCCCAGGGTAGAACATTTACAGCACCCTAGTGAGGATGAACATAATCATGAGTCCTCTTTTAGTGACTGTGCTTCCTCCCCGTCGTCCAGTCTGCGATTTGGGGACTCGGACACACTTAGCTCGGAGGACGAGGGGGAAGCTGGAGCAACAGGGGGCCAACACAAGGCTCCTGCCCTGACGACAGGAGGAGCCACTGGAGTAGGTCTGCGCTCTGTTCGACCCGTGTTGGGCCGAACTCGGGGGAATCGCTCGCATAAATGGGTGCGGTCCGAGGCTGAGCCAGTGCTGCTGAAGCGACCGTGTCTGAGCAGCCGGAGGCCTCTACATAGGAAACGATTTGTGAAATCAGTTCCTGGAGGGGGTCAGCGGACTCAGAAGCAAAAAGAGCGACTACTATTGCAGAGAAAGAAACGTGAAGTGATTGCACGTAGGAAATATGCTCTACTCCACAGCACCAGTAGTTCCAGCGAAGAGCTTAGCAGTGAGTCGTCCTCCCCCTCCTCTACTGAAGCAGAGGATGAGCTGTATGTAGATGTCAGCAGCACCAGCAGCCAGCCCAACAGTGCTACGGTAGCCACAGGTAATTACAAACCCTGTTTCTGTATTGCACCTTTGTGTTGAGCTCTTTTACAGCATGAGAGATGTTTATGTAGGCTTTATCATGTGGTTGAAAGCATAAACCAACAGGTTTTTATACCGTGTTAACGTGGTGTGTTCCCAGAACACTGTGGTCTAAAAGAGACATTTGTTCTTGTATATTTAGGGCTTTCAAAATTTGTGTAGTAATGGTTAAAATCAGTTTATTTAACTGATCACCAGTCAATAAAAGACAACTTAGATCATTTGTACAGTACATAAGACATTTTAACAGACGGTCTGTTCATTTTTCCCCATTTAGAAAGCTGTTTTACCTCGTTCTCTTTCCTTTAGTGACACCCTCATTATGAACCATGTTTCATCTTTTAGCATGATTACTGGTAAGGCCCTAAGAATTGCAAAATAATGAGTGCGTTTCCTCTGTTTGTCCTATGCTTTCGTATTGTATGGCGTAATGAACATTGCAAGCAGCCTCGAGTGGCTGCCAGCCAAGTTTTAAGCTGTGAGAGTTACATCATTATATGGACACGTTTATTTGTCTAATTGTTTTATGTGGTTTGTTAAAAAAAAATAATCAAAGAGCTTTTACAAGTATAATGTAGGTCATAGTCACCAGGATTTCTGATGTTGCAGAAAAAAGCGCAATCCAGCATGAATTAACATATATTAATTAAAGCACATTGATGTAATGTGGTTTAATATGCACTGAAAAGCAGAACAAAAAAAAAACCCCAAAAAGCTGTTCCTAGAGAAGAGGTCAATCTGTGTTGTAAACTTGCGATGAGAGTGCAAAATAAGTTTTGATTCAGAAAACAGGTTGTTGTGGTGGTGGTGGCGGTACATTTTAAAAGTTTAAATGTATAATCACAATTAATCTAACGTTTGAACCCCAGACCATCAGTTCACTTCACTGTAAAATTAGGAATTAATTGGCCATTGTCCTAGTGGTTCCCACATAACACAGGACTTGGGGTTGTCAAGTTGTATGTAGAAGAGGTGTGATGATTGTAACTTCTTATCATCACCAGATTCATGTATCACCAGATACACCTGGCCCTCCATTCAACATGGTTGCCTAACTCTGCTGTGATTTGTCCAACGCTTTCACTAATACACAAGGAAATGATCAAACCTATTATAACTTTTGACGCGAGTTTTGCTTAAACATGAATGTGAGAACATACATATAAAAATTGAATGTATGTTGTTTTCATGGCATGGGCTTGTGTGGATTGTTGGTCTGGAGTCTCTGCTGATAAACAGCTACTCCCCTCTGCTGTTCAGGGCCCCACACCTGGCAGGCTGTAATGGAAACTGCAGCTCTCTGTACCTGTTGGAACAACAGGTTTATGCAGCTCCCAAATCTGAACTGTAGCTTTCTTCCTTCATTCTCGGGGGAAGTGACACAAGCACAGTGTGCATACGAAGGGCATCTTCAGTTTTCTGATCAGAAATGGTCCAGCATTAACAGTCTATTATGCTTTGCTCCACCTCTACCTTAGTTCATTGTTTTCTTCATGTAGCCATTTTGGCTTTGCAGTATCTCTGCTGCTGTCGCCCTATGGGAGAATGGAAAGTTAGTTGTTGTGCCTCTATGGTGGGAGGCAGGTGGGAGAAAACTCAGACACTGTTGAGCGGCAGCATTTGCATAGAAACAACAGGTCTCGGAGGGAAAACATTTGTTTACAGCAAGGGGAAGGCAAGGAGGCAAGTGATGAAATCAGCCTTTTGAAATGGTCAGAGTAAGTTAAGATGTTAAATGTAGCCAGGGATAATCCTACATCTAGCTTGAGGTCATCATGAAATATTAAAATGGTAATATACCCATATATGTGTTTGTTTTCTTTAGATAAAACATCTGCTTCAAACCTGCTCTTGTGCACACATCTGGTGATTTGTCACACTTAATTGTTGACAACATCAATAACAGTTATATTAAAATATCTCAACCATATTCCTCATCCAATTATTACCTGCTCAAGTTGCGTCCTAGGTTGGACTGCAGTGTGATGTTATATAGTCATGTTAGGAGTGGTAGTAGTGGTATTATCATATTACATTACATATTGGTTAAAGTTGTCTCCCAGGTTGTAATGTGCTGTTGTTTTTGTAACCACATGAAAGCTTCACCAGAGTCCCAGGTAACTAGACTTGCAGAGGGTGCTAAGCAGCAGTTCTCAGGGGACAATTGGGATAGACTTCACAGTGGGGAATTACAGATTTCACTTCCATGGCAAGTCACTGCGTACTGTGCACAAAAACACAGCCCTGTAACACTGCAGCATAACACAAACTGTTATCGTGTTCATCTGTCACATAAGTAATGTGGTAGTTACTTTAAAATGTCTTCTAATCAGTATGTGTTAGTTCTTAAATTATAGATAGTTTGACAATGATACAGATGACTATGTCCTATTAAAGTTTGGCTTGAGATTTATATTCAACGCTGAACAACGTGGGTGAGAATTTGTATCTTTGAATCATGCACTGGATGATACATGCACAAATAAACATTGTCTGCTTTTTATGCTGTATATCATTTGATTTGCTGGGAACTTTAAGAAGAGATTCGTGTCTAGGCTTAACTCTAAGGTAATTGTGTAGGTTAAGCTATGAATCCAATAAAAAAAAAAAAGTGCAATCTGTTTGGGGAGGCATTGAACACGGTAGCGTCACCGTCTCTATTAAGGAGGTTGAGGAGAATGATGCGTTTGTCTGATTAGTTTTCCATGACTTGGCTCCTTGAGTATGATGTGGGTGGCATTAATACAGCAGGAGATGAAGTATTGACAGGGATCTTCTTCGAGTGTGTGTGTTCAATTTAATTTTAAAATATAAATAATATATTACATCTCATTTTAAAAAATGATTGGTTGAGAGAGTAGATGTACTTGTGTAGCCTAAATTCTAACATTAAAGTTTAAAATCTGTTTGGATGAGAGTTTAACTTTACATTTGAATATGCATTTGATGTGATAGCTGTTCTTTGAGAGTTGCACCACATTTGTGTCATATGTGTAAAAATGTTTACTACTATTTTGAACTCATTTCAAGCAAATTGTAATAATTTTATTGAGAAGAAACCTATATCTACTCTCTTCCTTCTGATCCCATGATTCAACCATTTACACAAACCTGAGGTGAGACTCATGATATTAAATCCACTCAAAGATTGAATGAGATCTTCTGCATAGGGAACCAGTCACAGGGCTGATTTGTTAATAGTGCCAAAAAAATTCCAGTGCAAACAGAGTTGAGCTCTGATGACCTACATTTCTCCTGTGCCCAGCATTAAACTGTTAGCCTGATGATACTGCTGTTAGCATGAAATTAGATGAAATATAGATGAAATTGGAGAAATACCATCTGAAGATTTACACAGTGCAGTTGGTATTAAGTGACGCCATTGAAAAGGAACTGGATCACATGGTTTTTGAGTGAGACTAGAAGATAAAAAGAAGATAAATGAGGAGTGTTTATCTATAGTGTGACGGTAAATACACAAACTTGTTTTGTGCTCATTAAACGGTTCATCCAACATTAATGTGAGCATTTCCTGATTATTAAAACAGTGTCAAAAGTGAATTGTAGCCAAATTCATAAAGAATACAAGCTGTAAGTTTTCATTTCAAGTATCTGTTCTTTGTTGACTTTATTGTAGTCGAATCCTTTTCATGGCTTTGTCAGATTGTAGCAATATGTCAGTAAAACACTAAATTCAATTGTCATGCTCAGGTGCTCTGGATGAAGATGTGGTGGTGATTGAGGCAACTCCAGCTCCGGCTCCAGCTGTCCCTGCCAGTGAGGAAATCAACGTCACCTCAACAGACAGCGAGGTGGAAATCGTCACTGTCGGAGATGGTTTCAGGTAGGCACCTCAGCTTTTTCAGTGAGCTTTAAATTAATAATGTGTTTACAATGACTAACTATCAGGTTATGTGGATCTGCTGTGTGGAATACAGTAGAAAAGTGAATTAATTTTTCATCAGCCATATATTAGCCATTTCTTAATTTCTAGCATGATACAAGGTAAGGTAATGTTGCACTGTGTCTCAAATGTAGTGTTTGTATAGAGGAAGTGTTGCTTTTTTCTCCTCCTCTTTGTGTTAGGAAGAAAAAAACAATTCTTTTACAATTTTTTCAAGTAATGAAATTAATCAGATAATCAGTAATTGGGTGTTCAAACTGTTAAGTAATAATTGCAACCCATTCTTGATGTTTACTGTCAGACTATTTGTGCTACCCCAATTGTTATTGGAGGTGGGTTGGTGCAATCATTTCCACCAGCTTAATTTGATTATCCCTCCCTGAAGTGTCTCAGATAGCAAGAGCTATACATTTCATTCCTGTCAGTAAAGCCACTTCATCAATCCACATACACCTCTGTTTGTGAAGTCTTTTTCAGCCCGCTTTGCTCCCACCATTGAAGTTCCCTCTGCCTTGTCTGGATAAACAATAGCCTACATATGAGCTGTGTGTAGTTAATGTTCAACATGCGGATCTCCATCCATACTGTGATAAACAAAGAGAGAACAAATGAAGGCTTAGATAAATATTTAATTTATTGCTTCTTACACATTGAAAGCACAATTTAACAACTTTATTTACCTCTGTGTCAGGGCTCAACTGGAAAGTTAATAAAACACAAGAATAAAGTCTGTCTTGTCCTTCTTAAGGTGAATGGTAGAGACAGTTGTGTGGTATTTGCGTAATATCATGTGGAGCATCTAGAGACTAAAAAAATAGGACCTAATATTGAACCTTGAGGTACACCTCACCTCAAGTAATATTTGCCTATTTAAACAAAAGGTTCTATTGAAAATATATGTTTGAAGTGCAATCCACTCTTGCATATAGTCAAATAAAGCTTGAAACCCAGAAGTGTGTGAGTTCCCAGAGCTGTAAATCAATCTAAAGACAGACTAAAAACTACAGGAAATGTCATTGTTTGTCAGAATTGTCCACAGCAATTCTCCCTTGTGAGTAATCATGTCTGTTGGTGCCTGGGGCTAAGGACAAGCTTCTTCTCTGTGTCTTGTGCATGACTGGTCTTGTGGTGTTGTTCCCCTTTCTTTAGAGCATGAAGAGCCCCCTTTCCAAATACTGCTAAGCCATATTTGTTACGCTATTTATGTGGTGTTTGCTGCGGTAGTGTTTTTTCTTAGGGAGTTTTTAAAACAGGAAGTTGAACTGGTTTCTACTAATGGCTGCTTTTCCCAGACTGGGGTGGTCTATGTAAACCTGGATGTTAATCAGTAGTTTACCCTTTCGCTAGCAGTGACTGTATCACTCATCCTGTGACCAAGCACCAGTGTACATGACTCAGTTGCGCACTGTTTGTGGAATGCAGTGGTGAGTGTTGATGCTAAGGGGTTAGCATGCTCATGAGACACTTGTGATTGCGCTCATGAACAAGCAACAAACAGAAGCTGTGTATACAGCAATATTCTAACAAACCAGTGAGTGATTGGAATAAACAATGCATTTCTGTATGGACAGTGAAGGAGTGGATGATGCTACAGGAGAGGCCAAGAAGTGTATGGACTTTTAATGGAATATATTTTGACTTGCATGAATTCAAGATGATCATAGAAACTGTCCTCTATGAAGGAGGAAACAACCCGTCTTTTAAGGTAAAAGGTATGAATTTGTTTAGGTGGAGTAGGACATTTATAGAACTTGAATAGAATAATTAATGTTAAAGGAAACTTGATCTATAATCATATTTCTTCCATATCTATCTGTAGGAACAGATGTGATGTTCTTTGAAAAGCATTTAAAGTTAAAGGGAAACAAATAACAACAAAAACTCACTATTTAGTTTTGTAATTTTTCTAGTGGAAGTCCTGGCACTAGATGGGTGTTACAGTTAGATGCAAAAAAATTTTTAAAAATCAATCAGTGACGACCGCAGAAACAATTAATTTACACGATAGAAGTTGCTGTGGCAACATAACTTGTTCGTGCTGAACACTGATAGAGTATCAATAACCTGAGTATCAATAGCAGAGAGAGGGGGACAATGCGGACAAGCTGTTAAATACTACTGTGCTGTACAGCTGTAACATGACAGCTGCAACAATAAAACATGTGGGTAACAAATATACAATATTATCTTTTTCACAATCAGCTAATACAGAAACTCACCTCAGTTGCAGAATTCCTCAACAAAACAACAAAACTATTTACCAGCTTGTTTGTTTCATTCGGTTCTGTTGAAAATCATGTTGCACATAAATATCTGTTTTCTATTTCTCCTTGGAATAAGCTTTATAAATGTTTCACCTGTAATAGTTCTACATTTCCAACACTTCACAGAAGTCAGAAAGTAATTGTCAACACTACTTGGACTTAATGACCGTCATTTAGTCCAGATGAGAGTGTTTTTTCTCTATTTGGATCTCTCTCTTTTTTTTTTTCTTTTTACCTGTGATGTAACAGAAATTCAGATAATAAAAAGGTGGTAAAGAAACAACACACATTTACAGCAATTAGTGACATTTCTAACAGCTGATAGCAAGACACACATAATTTTCTTTCCTGTATCTTTAAGTTCTTTCCAAGATAATGAAAAGTCCCGCTGAGGCATATTCCAGTAATTAAAAGTTGACTGTTTATTGTATAATCCTTTCACCGTTGGTTTTCTTGAATTAACTTGCTATTAGAGAGAGGAGGGGAGGGGAGGGGGAATTAATGTTTATTTTTAATTAAAGATTAATCTACCAATTCTTTTTTATCTGATCAGCAGTCCAAAATCCAAAGATGTTCAGTTTATTATCATATATGACACATAAAACTTTCACATCCTCACATTTGAGAAGCTGCAACCAGCAAATGTTTGGCATTTTTTGTTAAAAAAACAAACAAACTAAAAACATTATTTGATTATTAAAATAGTTGCATATTAATTTTCTCTTGACCGACTAATCAACTAATTGTTGTTGTTGCAGCTTTAGGTGGATTGGATTGTTTTCTTGATTATGTAATAATTGATTATGATCATCATTATTTATTTATGGCTACATGGATGTTCAATTGTACTATGTAATTAACCCAGTTCAGACCTTAACCAGAGAATTCCCATTGGCTGTGTTTGTGTAGCCAGTATGATTATAAAAGGAGTAAATGCAGGTTGCTGATTGCTCGTATTTAAAGATGCATAAGATGAAAGAGCACAGAGTTGGGTGGTGTGTAGTGCTCCAGTAGATCTGCTTTACTCATGGATTCCATAGATCTACTTACATTGTCCCGAGAAAGCAGGCACAATAGAGCCACATGCCTAGTTGTTAATAGCAATGAAACCACATCAAGACCTGCTCGCCTCCCTTGTTTGTTTTTTAACTCTTTCCAGAAACACTTAACATAAATGTTAACTGCTTGTGTGCATAAATGTTAGTTATTAGTCTGACTCATGGGTGGACAGTTTGAGTGTTAGGGGGCAAAAATAGTCTGTTTCGGAGCAGGTTGAAGGGTCATTTTGTTATATGCCTCTCATAGTAATACCATATGTTGCCATTAAAAGTTTATTACTTGGTAATTAACACTCATGGTTACGGTGAAGAACAGGCGCCACAGGAAGTGAAAGACATTTATTATTACCAGATTATACAACAATAAATACAACAATAATAATCCATCTGCCATAAATCATACAATCAATATACTTTATATTCCTGCTAACCATTTTCCAAAAATATTGTTTTCAATGTGTTTTTTTTCCATACTTAACAGCCTTGGTTTGTGTTATTTCTGTAGTGTATAAAATCCACAAACCTGAGCTTCTCTTCTATCTGCCCTCTTCTTTGCATCCCTCCCACCACAATATCTTTTCTTGTTCCCTACTTTTTTATTAATGTTACCGCTAATATCTGAAAATATTTCCCGGAAGTGAGTACACCAAGCTTGGAATGCTTTGGCTTGTCTAATCTGCCTGTTTTCCTGACTTCCAAAGATGTCCGGGCTCGCTAGAGTATGTAGAGATGAGCCTTTCCTGAAAGGGGGGATGGGCAGCTGGAGAGCGGGAGGGCGGGGAATCAAAGGCCAACAGAATGAGCAATGAAAGCTTTGTTTTCACCGCCAGTCATCCAATTTATGAATGTGTGTTTGTGTGTAGTTTATGTCAATATAGACACAGGGCATATGCATACATACACAAACACACACACACACATATCATGGACCTTGGCTTTGTTTTTGTTAGTGTAATAGTGTGTTACGGATGAGTTAAGGATAATTAAGTATTAATTATTTTTTGGTTGTTTGGTTAATTTATCACCCCTGATCCCTCTTATTTAATTTTGTCAATATACAAATACCATATTCACTGTAATAATTACATTATAATACATAATTCTGCTGCACAGTGCACACATAGCCTCAAGTAGGTCTACATTAGTATAGAAAATTCCCTCCTTTGCTTTGGTGTTTTGTATAGTGTCCAGTAGTATTTTCTCTCATGTCTGTGGACAGAGGAGTGTCAGTCTGCAACAAAGGTTTGGACAGGATTTAGACAGCCTCTCTTTATCCCCAGCTTGTACAAAATAAACACAAAAGCAGTTTTCAACCGTCGGCAGCACTTCAGGGAATGTGAAAAATGTTACTGAAATCGAGAGAAAGAGACAATTTTTTAACCCAAACCTGCTCCTCTCACATTGCTCAGGGACAAGCCGTCAGTATGGATATCTTTCACTTTAACTGCTGTCTGTTGTTAAGTCGTTCATGCCACACCACAGTTGACTCACTTGCAAAGCAGTGCATTAAGAGAACATTCCAGTGTTTTAACAGTGCACTGTGGGGCGTTTTCGACAGCTGGCCTACCCAGAGCGCAGCGGGTTACAGTAAACAAGGATTATGTAGTTGATATAGATCAATTAAAAACGGCCTTGATCAGTCCCAGCCCTGATGCTGCAGATCAGCTCAGGGACATGTGTAGGTTCACAAAACATTCTGAATGCCATTAAATGTCCCATGACAACAACACATTCGGTCTCTCTGTCTTTAGGATTCCAGTGTAGATCAGATCCATGTATAAATAAGTAATGTTGTGTCTTTGTTGTGAATGGCTGAAAACCAACAGAAAGGAAAGCCGCCTGCTTTTCCTGACTGATCAACAAACACATCATGAAACCTAAAACACAAATCTATTCAATGCAAGTTGGAGACTAAAGATCCCCTCAGACATGTTTTAAGACATTTACAAAATACTCTGAATAATTGTATCCAACGCAAAGCTGGATATCATAATAAAAATATTTTATATGTATATTTCTTCTCATCTGCAGAGATGCATTTTCAGAGCTTAAAAAAATCATTGTGCTTCATATTATTTTATATCTCTTACATTGAAAAGGATTGTTCCAAACTCAGTGTACTTTATCAGCATGAAGGGCTTGCATGCGGCTCTGTGATGATTATGATATCTCTGTATGAGATAAGGGTATCAGTGTTAGATAAGGACTCGGTGCTCAGAGTTAGTGATGTCAATATATCCACTATTGTGAAGACAAACTCAATGCTTCCATCAGTGCAAAGCCTGATGCCTCAAATTGTTTACCACTTTGACACAGTGTTATTCCTGCCTTGTATGTATGTTCTCCCAGCCTTAACTGTCCATAGCATCAGTCCCAGCAGTTTACTCTACATTACCGCAGTGCTCAGCCCTCAGCCCTCCTCTCATCCCTCGGGTATGTGGCTCACATCACATTGGCTTGGCACAACCTCAGCTTTTGCCACCCATTCCCATAGTGTTCATGTTTACAATGTACTGTTTTCCTCTTGGTTACTCCCCCCCCCCCATCCTCAAGGAGTCATGGTGGTAAACAGATATTTACAAAATAATCCCAGGTCTGCTTAATTAGGCACTCTTCCCTAGTGGGTAGTCCTGCTCTCTGGGATCAACCTAGAGCTGAGGAGCCTGGCCAATTAGACCCCAGAACAACCAGCATGCGCCCCCCTGTGCATATCACCCTCACAGCTGTGTGTTTTCTCTCTGTGTGTGCTTGCACGTATTAGTTTGCTTTTGCGATTTTGTGAAATAAGAAAGTTAATAAGCTTCCTCTTCAGTTCCATTTGTATTGTCGTGCAGCATGTCTCACAGGAAATTGAATTGGATGCAGACAGTGTGAGCTAATGGGAATCCCCCTTATCACGAACAGCAGCAAGAAAGGCATTTCCTGCACTGAAGCAAATCTGAAGGATTTGATCAAAGCCCAACTCTTAATTGAGCATTCTGCATAATGAGAAATAGATCAATAATTTCACAAGACCATAAAATTACAAACTAAATGTATATATTTGGACTTTCATATACAGTACAGTCTTGCAGTCTTTGAACTCCAAACAGTGTCAGCAAACAGTTTTAGTTAATTGTTCAGCTTGTTGAAAGTATTGAAGTCACAATAAACAACTGAAATATTGACGTATTCATATTTCATGTTTGTTGTATTGCAAGTTTTATTAGGCGCATAATTCCCATCCATTCATTCTCTGTACTTATTCCTGTACAGTCATATTTAGCTTATCCTAGTATCTGTTGGGTGAAGGTCAGAAAAATACCAAAGCAGGCCATGTAGCCATTCTGTAACAAAGCTAACACAAAGAAAGACAAACACATAAACACATTGACACCAAAAGCCAGTTGTAAGTTTCCAATTCACCTCACTTGTCTTCAGGTGACCTGCATGCAAACACAGGGAGTGAAAACGCTTACATCATTCCAATAAGGATTTATTGAATCACTTCACGATTTCATATGTATGTATTCTTTAATCAATAACAATCACTGAGCTTGTCTATAATTTAATTTGACATACCAGAAGCTCCATAGTTGGGATGAAGGTGTGGTTAACAGGGTTATGCTGTTGGCACTCAGATATACAACCTTCTCCCTCTGCACCTGTGTATTTTTTTAAAGCTGCAGTGAGCTGCAGTGAAATCCCCTCACCACAAAGCTCCATGGTATCCTGCTTTACGGCACTCCCGTGCAGTCTCTAGTCTTGTGTCCCCTGGGCTTATCCCTCCTCCCTCTGATCACCTGGCTTTATGGCACTGTGGCGAGAAATGCAGCTATTCCCCAGCCTTCCTCTCTCTCCAGTTTTAGAGAGCAGGGGGTAGAGCGACAGGAGCCTTTAAGAGAGCAAATTAAAAGGAAGAAAAGAAGAAGGGCCGAAGGCAGGACGAGAGAGGTACAGAGCATTTGAGTGAGATGTAGGAAAAAGGAAGGTGGGGGTGGAAAGGATGCTAAGATTTAGATGGAGGTGCTCCATGATGGCAGTCCTGAGAGCAGGGCACAAAATGAGCACCAGCCGTCAGCCAAATGCTGGTAAAACATACACGTGGCTGGAAGATTTGCTTCACTCACCAGCCAAAAAATACAATGGTAATGGTAAAATTTGAACATTCGCTAGTTATTTTGCCAGTAGACAAAAAAACTTAAGTTTTCACCCTGCCTAAGAGAACAAGCTATCCCTATTTACTGACAGAGCTTTAACACAGGTAGCCTAATTTCTTTCAAGCACAGCTGGATTCAGGCATGTGCCAAGCACACTTAAATGGTTTTATTGTATTTTGGTCTTTGTAACCATATTAGGTGCATGTAAAGGTAGTCTTAGCAAGCATTTCTTTTGAGGTAGAATGATAACATGTCCTATTTTAAATAGTCTAAATGTTCTGCAATAAATACAAGTGCTGCCTTAAAATGTATTCATTGGTTTCTTCCTCTTGTCGTGCTTTAAGTGCAATTTCATACACTAAACAAGGAATGCACAAGTAAGTTTATTTAATAAGTTTTTTGTTTTTTTTTCCTTTACAGGAGGTAAATGTGATGACCTAACACTCAAAATTAAAAAACTGTTTTAAGAGACTGTAATATAAACTGCTGTGCTCACTGGGTATGGTAAATGCCTTTGTCAGGATCGTCCACTAATGCTTCCTTGCCTACATTTGTACCGGCAGCCTTTTGTCAAAGCTGTCACTGTCCTGGAAATGAGCTTGAGAGTCTGGTTCTAGCAAAGGGCAATGCTTCACTGAGCTGTGAGAATATTCATTGTGAGACCAGTGATCCTGCACTGCAGTTCAATTGGCTGTAACAGGTTTTATGTTTGTGTGTCTACAGGTCGCGCTCAGTGGGGGGTCTTGGCAGGATCTGGGCTAATAGTTGCTCCCAGAACCGTCTCCAGGAGCCACGCGGACGTCACAGGCTCTCCACCGTCATCCAACCACTGCGTCAGAATGCTGGGGAGGTGGTGGACCTCACTGTCGATGAAGATGGTAAAGAGTAACTTCTGCCATTCAAGTACTTTCATTGGCACATTATGCCAACAATTTTCTCACTTTTCTGCCGCCTTGATGCTTTTAAATCTTGCTATGTGTTCTTTAAGCAAACTGCTGTACATATGTAAAGGTCATAGTAGCTATTCTTCTGTGGTTTTACAATCTATTGAGTATCCTTATTTTCTGATGTTTCATAACTATCAGCCTTGAAGATGCATCTTAATAAGCAGCCTATGATATTAGTTTTGCATTTGCAGTATTGAATGAAATTTAAGACATTAGTTAGGTCAGAGATTACAAATGAACAACTTAAATGTCACAAAAGTGCCTCATATGCCTGACAGAGGTTGAGATGGAGCCCTGTTTTGCTCACTTATTACACTGGATTTTTAGTAGATACATTGTTAAGGAGTTGCAGAGCTTCATGTTAAGCCATACGCCAAACCTCTTTGAATATTTCTTAATTTCAACATGACATAAGAGGCATGACCCAGTATCCTCCTAGTTAAGATGCTAGCTACATAACCACAATGTCCGCAGTATGATTTCAGCAGCAGACCTTTGTTACATGTCGTTTTCCATCTCTTTCTCCCCTCACTCTCTGTCATCTCTATACTATAAATGTAGAAGAAAATATTTTAAAAAGAGCTTCGTGCAGGACTTGGTCAGAATTCTAAATGACATAAAATGGTTTACTACAAAAATGATGTTTGGTATTCAGTCCCTAAACAAACATAGAGACGGAGCAATCATAAAAATTTGTTTTACAAATGTGCTAATGATAGTTTTTTAGTTTTCTAGTTTATTAAATTAACTAGTAAAATAAATGGTTAATTGTTAATTGTTGTACACTGACGTTAACCTGCCTACTTAAGCAGTAAGCATATTTATTTACATTGCCATTTACCGTCACAGCACATACTACTTTTATTTTCCGTTGAGAGGGAGTCTCTGTGTGACATTCAGCATTTGTGTGACCTGTGTCCAATGTCACTCTCTTTATCAGACGACACACATGACATACAGCAAAAGAGTGGAGCACTGAGTATTAAGAGTTTTTGCATTTCTTAGGAGAAAGGGGGGAAATTAATTTGTGAATATGAAAAGCAGGTGGCATGCACACACTAGAATGCTAATAAGGTTTGCTCTTCTCCCCGGCTGCTAAGCCTCTGCAGACAAGCACACACACATGCTACAGTCCAGACCAGGATTATTCTTTTTCCAGACTAAGTGTCCAGTTGGATTTTAGGTGGCCACACAAATTGAGAAAATCAGGCTTTTTAAATTCACAAGTGACAATGCGTATATCAGTTCAGTTTTATTAGTGTAGGTTAACACAGGGTCAACAGTACAATGAGAATGCATTGAACTAGAAAACTAGTCAGCTCATCAACAAGCTGACAACACTCATCATAAAATATAGAATATAAGGTAAAATAAAAAAAGACAGGATGAGATATAAATAAAATACACACACATGCTGTAGGCTTATTTGTAAACATGATGTAATATTTAATGAAAAAGGTTTTGTTAAATAGTATAAATGGAAAATGGAAATTCCTCAATTAACAGTTTGAATTAGGCACACAGTCAATCCCCAAAGATAGTTTGCTGGAGCCTCACAGTCATCTCTTATCATTGCAGGCAGTTCATATTTTATTTAGTAATAATTGCAAATAAAAACATTTTTAGGATCAGTAATTCTCAGAGTTCTGCACGTTCTCTCCCTCTCTGTGTGAACTGACAATACAGAGGCGATACCTGTGGCTCTCCTCCTGATCACAACTGTCATTAATTCTCCTTTTCTAAATCGTCACCCTTCTTTCTCTCTCCACAGATCTCTCAGTTGTGCCAACAACCTCTGGCAGCATTCACCCTCAAACAGTCAGGTCGTCCTCGTCATCATCTTCCCATCATGCCTCTACCTCAGAGCTCAATGATGTCCCAGGCCCCTCCACTAGCTGCCCAGGCTCAATACCTGAAAGTATGCACACACAGAGGCCAAGTGGCTCTACTCGCACAGCCGCAGAGGGTAAGACAGGACATGGCATGTTGTAACTCGCTGCTCTAGACCATTTCGTTGGAACTGTTTTGCAGCTTGTGTTTGAGATTACCTCCTGTCAGCTGGTGGACTAGAAAACCCTGCAACAGGAAATATGTGTCTTTTATGAAATTTATTGTAGTCATATCACATCTTGAAATATTAACCTCCTGCTATCTTATATCTATACTTAATGGCATATCTTATTCTCATCAGATGACAGCAGACCAGGTTTGTCAAGTACATCGGGAGAGAACGCAGGCACCGCCATGCCCAGACTCCCGTCCTGCTGTCAGCAGCACTCCCCATGTGGAGGGCCCTCCCCTGGTCACCTGCCCCTGAGCCACTCCCACTCAAGCTGCTTGCAGGCATCGTCCTCTCAGCAGACCAGCGGTTCTCAGCACGGCCACGGTCACAGCCACAGTCATAGCCACAGCCACAGTCACAGCCACAGCAATGCTCACCACTTCCTCCACCACGTCCATCACCCCACGCCACAGCCCCCGGGCACCCTGCCTTTTCAAGAGTCGAGCTGCGCCGTGGAGCGACCCAATGCACTGCCTGCGCCTTGTGCTGGAGTAAGCAGCAGCGGCAACAGTAGTAGTAGCAGCAACACAGCCCACTACCACGACCAGGTGTGTCTGTGGTGTATTAAATACCAAAATACTGCAGTTTCACAATAGTTTTTGGATTATTGCTGTTAGTGTGGTTATATAAACGTTCTACTTAAACCTGGTATCCTTAACCACCAAATTCACAAAGTTAAAGCCCTTATCTCGACCTTGTTGTCTCAGCACATTGGGTTGTTATTACCTTGTTAAGATTTGGGGTGAGATATTAAAAAATGTCACCCAGAAGAGGTTGACCTGTGATGAGAAGTAGTTCCTCAGCTGTGTTTCACCTTAAGTAGGAATATTATGTGAATGAGGTGAGAAAATTACATTTTATGTGTTTAAAATGGTTTTACCATGTTTTTAGTCTCTCCTTACCCAACACTTGTCACTAATTAAGATTAGCTCTCTTTCCTTAAAACAGCACCAGTAAGAGAATGAAGCAACCAGAATTACACAAAGGTTTCACATATATATGCATTTTCACCCAAAGAAAAATACAACATGAAAAACTATTTAATTGGTTTCTGACTTGTGCTTGACTGTATTTGAACTGGTGCCCACACAAAGACTCATTTAGCATTCCGCAGGAGGAGTTTGTCCCTCTTCTTTCTATAATAACGTCTGCCACCCTCCCACAGCAAACTCTGCCAGTGGACCTGAGCAACAGCGGTGTTCGGAGCAGTGGAAACAGCGGGGCTAGTTTCCATGGCAGCACCTCGGCCTTTGACCCGTGCTGCCCGGGCTCCACCTCACGACCTCCTGCGTACGTTTCCCAGGCCACCCCTGGGCCCAGCCAGCCAGCTGTAGTGGACTCGTTCAGCTCCTCCATGGTGGCTCAGCCTCAGCCACAAACACAACCCCAGCAGCCCTGCAGACATTACATGCACCCCTCATGTGAGTATGACGGGCTTACATTTTCTGAAATTGTCTTCATTTTTGTTTGTTTTTTTGCTTTTTAAAGGTCTACAGCTGCATTTGGAAAATTACAGCACTTATTTGCAGTGCTGTACTGCTTGCGGAAATTGGCATATAGTCGTACTCCTAAAACGCTAATAGTAATTAACAGAGCCTGATGGTTAATGTGCCAAGTGCTGTGGGAACTGTACTAGGCAGCAGTAGTTAATTGCTCATTCTACTTAGAATAGCTCAGTATAGAGAATGAAGCTGTGTGACAAGGCTGGAGTTGTAGTATGAAAGTTAGTTGCTGCTTGTGAGAATAAATGCTTTTGCTCGCCTCTCCTCTTTCCTTTACTGCTACTTAGACATGTAGCAAGGAAGTCTGCGCCAAGAAGAACTAAAACAAGTTATTATTTTATTCTTGATCAAGAAACTGCCACAGATGCACCATTTATACCACGAGGAGCCAAAATGTTTGTCTGCCAGCTTAAAGTACAAAAACAACCACATTTTAATTGATGCCTGTGAGAAATAACAAGACTTTTGTTGGTCATCAGGGTGGTGCTTAAATATGTTTTACTAAATTTTTTCATCTTCTTTTTCTTCTAACCCAGACGGTTCCCTAGCACGCTCACTGCATCATCAGCCCTCCTCCGCCTGCCCTCATTCCCACGGGAACCCCCAGCTTACACCTCAACCCCCTCCACAAGGCGATTACGTCATTCCCCACACTGTCCATACCTTTCACCCACCACTGCCATCCCACCCCTCGGGCCATGCCGTGCCCTCTGCCCCTCCCGCTCCTCTGCCTGCCCACCACCTCTCTAGCTCAAGTGCCCCACTGGCCCAGCACCTGCCAACGGACCACCAGACCCTGCCACACCATATGCCGGCACTTGGGGCCTCGGTGCAGAGGCTTCATCAACACGAGATGCTGCAGAGGATGGAGGTCCAGAGGCGTAGGATGATGCAGCACCCCACGTGAGTACCGCCATCACCTCAACACTCCGGCTTTTGCCCATCCTGAGTTTGTGTATTAGTGTAAGCTCTAAACCATTGTTTCTTGACCCTGTATTCTCTTTTCTTTGCAGACGAGCACATGAGCGTCCCCCTCCACACCCCCACAGAATGCACCCCAACTACGGCCATGGACACCACATCCATGTGCCACAAACTATGTCTTCCCACCCTCGCCAGCCTGAGCAGAGAACAGCATGGTCAGTGTCAGAAGCAATGAGGCTTGGCAGATGGCTGGTTTTAGTCTAATCTAACCCTGGTTTAATGTCACATAATCAAATATTACACATTTTTAATGTGCCTTAATGGTTCCTTGGTTTTATGTTCACGTTCATGTTATGTTGTAATAGAGGAAGTTTTAATGTAATGATGATTTATCACTATTAATGTGCTTGTCAACAGGGAGCTTGGCATCGAGGCTGGAGTGACTGTGGCACCATACCCTTCAGGGCACCTGCACTCCCACCTGCCCCACTACCACCCTCCCCCCAGACTGCACCACTTCCCCATCCCCTTCATGGTGAGAGAAACTCTGAGCACACATGCATATATTTGCATAATGAGAAAGAACCACTTTTACATGAAGTCAGGCTTACATTTAAGGTATATTATGCAAGATTTTAATAAAAAAAACAGTGTATTGACTCATTCAAAAGTAATCCCTCTCAATCATCACTTATGACCCACTAGAGGTGTGTTGCTGTGTATTTATCTGCAGAGACTGTGCCCTCTGCCTGTAATTTATTATTTTCTTCTTATTTGCTATGTTCGGGACGCTTCTGGGCGTCAACCTTTGGGCAGTGGGTGTGTAGCCCCCAACCAATAAGAGCGCACAGGGTGTGGGGTCAGGACTCATAGCGTAGCGGCCAGGTTACAACGCTGTGTTTTATTTGATTCGGTGCTTCTTCGTCTTGCCAGTGTGCAAACTCTCTCTCTCTCTCTCTCTCTCTCTCTCTCTCTCTCTCTCTCTCTCTCTCTCTCTCTCTCTCTCTCTCTCTCTTGTTGGGCCGGGAAAGAGGCGCTGACTTTGAATGCTATGTGTTAACAAACACCAACCGACAATTCCTGCATAGTATACCTTTAACCTTTTAAACTCCACAAGGACACAAGTGTCCTCAGCCAACATTACTGTCTTTCAGAGGCTGTAGCGGGCTCAGTTTAAAGCTAGATTCTGATATCACATGAAACTAGAACCTAAGGCATCCATTTGTACCAACTATGTAATGCTAGCTTGTCGGGAAGAGGACTAAATAATGCTCCAAATTTAGTCTGAATTATGGAGAGGGGAAAAACCAGCATGGCCATTTTCACAGGGGTCCCTTGACCTCTCACCTTAAGATATCTGAATGAAAATGGATTCTATGGGTACCCATGAGTCTCCCCTTTACAGACATGCCCACTTTATGCTAATCCCATGCAGTTCTGGGCAAAAATCATGCAGTTTTGTGCATGCACTGTAAATGTAGTATTTTCACCTATTCTAAAAAAAAAAGATGTATTTGAGTATTTTTGCATACTGAGGTCCCTAAACAGTCTTGGAATTGCATAATTTTGGTATGACTGGAAAGTTGAGACTCTTCAAGATTCAATGAGCCCAACTGTATTCATGTATGATGATGTTTGTCCCCACAGTAACCATGTCATTGTAGTGAGACCATTTTTTGAAATTTGACCTCACTGTATAAAATGACCTATTGTGACCTCTAGAATAATCACAGCCTCAAGAAACTTTACAACCACAAACTAGAGATGTAGGGCATTCAGAGGATGTTTGTCTTTCCTAGGTATATGAACAGTAAGAGGGTTTCTGAGCTATTTCCAGAACAGAGAAAAATGGTTTACTCAATGCAAACACAAATCTCCAAATGTCAAAAGTTTTTGATACCAAATCACAGAATGGATTTTTCTATGGTGTCCCTCAAGGTCTTAGTGTCTTAAGGTGGTATTTTGGAGGGATTTTTTTTTTTACCATTTTAATCAATTCTCAAGTGGTCAAAAAATGGTTAAATTTTGCACCAAATCTGAGTAACAAATGGTATCATCCCAAAAATTGCTGCAACAACTTATGAGACATAAGAGAGGTTAATGTTGCTGGCCTCTTATTTATACCATCAGTTATTTCAAGGATGGTTTGGTGAACCACATGAATTATGCATTAGCAATTAATAGTAGCTCATCAGGCATCTCAAGTGCACACTCAACAAATCCAGAAGCCTTGAGAGAAAAGACAGTCGACAGTTTCCTTGTGTTATTGCTTGGTTGTCTTGTACAGTCAGTTCCCCTCTGTTGCTTTGATGCAAGTGCACACAAAGTCAGGGTACTGTTTCATTTCCCCAAGTGTTTTTAGCGTATCCACAATTCATCACAGCGAGCACGCTCAGAATTACAGGGTTGAGAAGTGGAAGGGATATGCAAGTGAATTTCGACGACGATTCTCGGCAGTGCTCATTAGTTTTAATTTGTATACATCTCTGACCTTCACAATCATTACATATCTGCCCTGTAAAAAAAACATTCAGAATAAATAAAACATCTCTCTTTAAATCGGATCATAACTTTCATTTCAGAAATGCCAAATGTTTACAAATGAGTAAAACTCGCTCTCTAGGAGAATGTACGCATCCCTCACTCCATAAGTAACTGTATGTATCGTTCCAGGCGCTGCAGTTCAACAAAATTCATGTACAAATGCAGTGTGTAAAATTATAGAGAAAAAAAAAAGCAAAAATATATTCTCAAAGCTAAACATAATGTGTTGCATGTTTTTTTGCTTCTTCCCTCATAGCACACTGGCATATCTGAAGTGACCTACCCGCACATTCGGTACATCTCATCTAGAATGACTGGCTTTGGAAGAACCTATGAGGTGAGGGTTGTTTTTTAATGTCACTGCTGCTAAATGTCTTTTTTTTATCAGCCTGAGCAAATACAAATCATTTTATTACTGCTTCATTTATCACAACCAGTCATCGTCACATGACTGATCGTTATTTTATCTTCTTATTAGTCAGTTATTGTTAATTAATTTGATGTATACACATGAAGGAAAAGAAGGGAGCAAGCAAGATTTAATGCTGTAGTGGAAGTGCATAAAAGGAAAATGTTTTTTTTTTTTAAAAAAGAACTTTATTAATCAAGCTCTACTTAAAAGCTTTTTCCAGAGCTTTAAACTGCATCTCACGGTCTTCATCAGTGGATGGAGTTCAGTCAGTTTAGCATCTTTTTTTTTTTAACTCGGGGCTGTTTCACAGCTGGCAGAGCGAGTCAGCTATTAATCACAAAGTCGGTGGTTCAATCACCAAGCTCTGGTTCATATGTCCAAGTGTCCTTGAGCAAGACGTGTGTGTGTGTGTGTGTCTGTGTGTCTGAAAAATGAAAGGCACTTTGTAAGTTGTAAGCCAAATGAATGTTATGTGCTTGTTGCTTGTGGCAGCTTCATTTTCTCCACCAGCATACTGTAATACTGGACAGACAGTGATTTGACAGACAAATTTAGCTGTTAGATTAACTTTGTGGCGTCAGTCTGGACATTCACAACAGCATACACACATGGATTAATCACTTCATCTTTAGCCTTTCCTCGGGACAGGCATCGGTTGGTGTTATTGAATGAAAAGCAGAGCTGTTGTCTCTAAAAAAAGCATCCACCAGGAAATTTTCCCAGAAATGTCCCTCTGTATCATAGAGTTTTTTGTTTCTCTTTTCCATTCAGGACCTGCTGCATTTAGAGGAGAGATTGGGGACTGTGAACCGAGGAGCCTCTCAGGGAACCATAGAGAGGTGCACTTACCCACACAAGTACAAAAAGGTGAGGATACGTGAGCATGTGTGTGTTTTTAAGTAGCTATGTATATATTATTAAACGTATTTTGCAGATTGTGTATATAGTTGTGCTTGTCTGTTACAGTTTATTCTGGGACAGAGTGCGTAGTGGTCTTTTGTGCTCATTTTCAAACGTCTGATGTTTTGCCAACATTTAGCAAAGTACTGTAGTGTCTTTTACCAGCTGTGCAGATATTGTTGGGAAAAGGTTTCCTTAGAGGTTTCCAAATGTATCTAAATAAGCAATCTAACACCCTGCCACCCAATACAGAAGGTGTTGGAGAGAGACATTGACCAACAGTTAACCCCTGAAGCTTGGGCATCTATTGGGAAAAATATGCACGCAACCCCAGAATCGGTGAGAAATAATGAACAAATCAATTTGGAAACATGTCTCTGCTCACATGTACAGTAGATGTTAGCTGTAGTCTTGGGGGCCAGGGAATTCGGCTCTAGAATAATTTAGATTTGTTTAGCTTAGAAACAACAGATAGAAAGTTTTTTTTTTTTTTCTGTTTTCAGGACAAAATGACCATTCTCTCTGTCCCCAAAGGAATTAAATGTTTTGGTTGAAATGTTTGTTTCTAAGAATAGTTTCTTTTTTTATTTGCAGGATTATATTTTTATTCCAATGCAATATATATTTGTAATGTTACCACAGTGTTTTAGTTGAGCAGTTGAATGTGTTTTTTACAGAGAATGGAATAATAGGATTAATCAACATATGTATTTGTGATTCTGCTGAGGCAGCTCTGCTGATTGACGCTACATATCAAAAAACACGTTTCCAAATGTTTCTCACGAACAGAGAAAGCTGCATGGTAAGCAAGACGAAGACGAGGGGGCAGATGAAGACACAGAAGAAAAATGCACCATCTGTCTGTCAATACTGGAGGAGGGGGAGGACGTCAGGTAAATGGCACCCCTCCTGGGTGTTGGCTCATGGTTTTGAATGTGTTCAATTATGCTATCAGGGGCGTGTCTGTGAGCCTGTGAGCACAGACATTTGGGACATCAGGTGTATTTGTTCCATTTTGCCACTGTCTCATGAGAGATTTAAAAAAAACAAAAAAACCCAAAGGTATAGTAATCAGCAGAAAACCCCAGAGTGCCTTAAAATTACCAGCCTCATGGAACTGCTTTTTTGGCACTCACTCAGCTTTTTAAAGAGGATTTCTGCCCTCTGTTGGTATTAAATGAAATGACAAGGGGTTTTTTTTAGTAGAGGCTCATTTTTCTGAGATTATTTACAGTCATCAACTAAAAGCAGTTTTACAAGTATAAACATAAATAATATCACAAGATACTGTATTACTTTATTTCTTAAATAAATAGCCATAAGAAACTGAATTACAGAAGCACAAGTTTGTTTGTAAATTAGTTTTTTTTTTCAGTATGTTGGTAAATCCCTCATTATTTTGGGTTAGTTTTTTATATATTAGATTAGATTTAACTTTATTGTAATTGCACAATAATAGTGCAACAAAATGCAGTTTTGCATCCAAACAGAAATTGCAAATAGTAGAACAAGGTGCCTGATGAGCCAATATTTACAGGGGAGGGTGTATGTGATATATGGTTATATAAACATGAAATATATGAAGATAACAAAAAGAAGGTGCTAGCAAGGCAATATTTATAGATAAGGTGCAAGGGATGAGGCATATATAAGTTATATACAGATGAAATTAATATTATGTATGAGAATAAGTACAGTTGTTTTGTCGTTAATAAATATGTGTGTTATGTGTTAATGAACTCGGCTAAAGTGGCCACAACAAAAGGGGAAAAAAATCAACAAAAGATATGAGAAAGAGTTAACTAAATATTTACAGCATGGAGTGCAGAAATCAGTGGTATCAGTTGTGTATGTGATGCATTAGTGGAGTGTGTGTGTGTGTGTGTGTGTGAGTATTATAAGGTGCAAGAAAGCAAAAGCAAGGAACAAAGCAGTAACATAACCAAAACAAGCAGGTGCCTGTAGGGAGAGGAGAAAAAGAGCTGCAGCAGAGAGGCAGCGAGGTAGAAGGAGCTGCCAGCTGCAGCCAGGCTTTATAAACCCGAGAACACCGTGAGCTCCAGGTGTTCCCGGTTGCGCTAATGACCGCCTGTAGAGACAGGGCAGACAGACAGGTGAATCACACAGCAAACCAAAGATGACAGCAGGGGTCATCACAACTAGCTAGTAAGGTGTCTCTTCACTTGTAGTATGAGATCTACTTAATAAAAGTGCAAAGACTTGAGGGAGTAGTGGGACAGGATCTGGAAGGAAAGTGAAGAATGGACACATGAAAACAGAAAGGTGCTTGTTTAAGTTTTATATGAAGAGTTTAATATTTTAAAGGATAAGATTGATAATCTTCTGTATTTTACTGTCAACAAAACCCCTGTCTCCCTACCCTTCCCTCCCATCTCTACTTTTCTTTTCCTGTCTCTGGCATTCAGCCCCAACAACAGGTCACATATTCTTTCATTTTTATAAGAGGTTAAATAATGTCCTTAAACAGCCCTGCACTGTGATTTGAGTATTTACAGTAGTTTTAGAGTATTTACAGCAACAGGACGGTGTATGTAGGATCAATTCAAAATATACTACAGTGTGTATGTGTATAATGAAGGAACACGTCACACAGCGCAACAATGCAGCTCATTGATGCGGTTTTTAATAGTTTCTTAGCAACAATGGAGTTCAGTGGCAAAGAGGGATAAGCTATTTCAGGTTTTGGCTACACACTTATTAATAGGTGTAACTAATTCATTGTTTGGTTTGGTCTTTTCCTGAGATTTGTTGATTAAAAGAAAAAAACACAGAATATCACAATATTCTCCTAAAAACAAATAAATAGCAGTGATAATTAGGCAGTATATCATTATGACATAAAAGCAACAGATATATAGCAAAATGGATCTCAAGTAGATCAAGAGGAGAGCTGCACCACACTGTACCCTGCTGTTATTTTAGTTACAGCCGTGATTTAAAGATAAAACTCTCAAAATTCTGTTTTCAATATTTCTAATTTTCGCTTTTTTCCTCTGTGTTTCCCCTGCAGGCGCCTACCATGTATGCACCTCTTCCATCAGCTGTGTGTGGATCAGTGGCTCCTTACCAATAAGAAGTGCCCCATCTGCAGAGTGGACATTGAGGCGCAGTTGTCTGCTGAGAGTTGATGCTGTTTTTTTTCTAACAACCCTTTTGTTGAAATTTATTTTGAGATCATATTAATTTTCTCTTCAGTACTGCAGTCAACCAAAGATGGCATGAATTACCTGCACAGCTCTACTACTAGAAAATTAAAAATAAAATTAAAAAAAATAATAAAAAAAATCTGACAAAAAAGCATTGAGCCTAGAGTGCCAGCTATCACATATTACTACAACAGCTAGAATTCTCCATTAAGGGTTTAAGATTTTATTGTATTTATAAAGCTTTTATGTAGCTTTTGATTGTTTCCTCAAGTGTCATTTTTGTTTTGTTTTTCTGCATGTTTCCTTGCAATGCATTTCTTTGCACATGTAACATGGGGTCAACACGGCCTAACAAATTTGCAGGTGAGGATAGCTGCTCTAGTAAAGACGCATTTCTGTAAACCTAATGCCTTGCTTTACTAGAATAGAATGTCAACCTCCAGTTTAAAAAAAAAACAAAACATTGCAGGATTCATTTTACCAATCATTGTATTGATTAGTTTTATGTTTAGAAGATGTGGATTGTTAGTGAAAGATGTTTTTTAAGTAAATCAAGACATTCCTAACTAGGGAAATATGTTAACAGATCAGCTGCTGTATTAGTGCACACCCAGTATTTCTAGAGTGGAAATAAACTCCAATGTTCACCTCACTCCCAAGAATATGCACATGCTTTGCTACGATGACACCTCCCCTCCAGCACCTGCATTTGACTAAACACTGTTTAGACAACACCGCCATCTGATGTATTTTAGAGAACAAGAAAAGAATGTCACACCTCCCCTCCCTTTTGACTGTTCTTTCTAAACTGAATGATTGTTGGAGATCTGCTGTGAATCTTTTCTTCATTTTGTTGAGGCCTGTGATGGTTTACTGAGTTTCTGTAAGACGTTCTCAGGCCAACACGTGTGTAAGAAATTTCACATGAGCCTGCAACCTGGGATCACTTGTCAGTTTTATCCAAGAAGTGGGTTTTTTTTCCCCCCCGTTTTGTGTGTTCAGAGGGAAATACACAGCTCAATTTGGGATAAATACTTACAGTTTGTTCTCACACATGAGTCCATTTTATCAACCCTCCCTTTTGTCTCTCTGTAGTTGAGCAGCAGCGTCCATTTTTACTGCTGCGGAAAGAAAAAAAAACACTAATACTGTTGACTAACTCACTCGCATAGACTTGCACAAGAGAGAAAAAGGTAGGAGAATAGTAGTGAATATGACAGTGCGCTGAGGCCATGTATTTCCACTCTGATGAATATTAAAAAAGAAAAAAAAAAAGATATTTTGAATGGAGTGTTGAAATGCAGTACTTAAAAGCAGGTATACATGCATTCATTGACTTAAAGGCACCAGGATCATATTCTGTGGGATTTATATTAGTTTTAAAAAATAATATTAATAAACTTGGATAACTCTTAATGGAGTCTTTTCCTTGGCGTCCTCTTTGAAAATCATGACGTGAGAGTGAGAGAGTTGTTGAATGGACATGATGTTTTATGAAATGTCCGAGAACTGTGGTACAAAACCTTAAAAGTTCATGTAAATACAGAGTTTAGGGCTAAAAACATCAAATCCCATTTCCATACATACACATATATTTTTGCTTCATTTTACAGCAAAAGGCACAAAGGTGCAGAGAAAATCCAAATGTATATCATTGCTCTCAGACAGGTGTTTGATTGCAACTGTTGATACTTTATTGTTCGACCACAAATTTTAACAACTACTAGTAAGTACGTATATAATATATAGTGTATAGGTTGATATGTATTTTATATCTCTCAGTAAAGTCGTGTTGTCTTCAGCATCTGCAACTTTTTTGGCTTTTCAGCTCTTAAGCAACATCTCCTTGTCACTGGCTGCATATGTCTACTGGTTGTGAACAGTTCATTGAAACTCCCCTTGAGTGCTAAAGAAGTAAAATTGTCCCATAATCCTCAAGATTAAATGCAAAGAAAAGAAAAAGCATAACTTTGTGTAGCAGAAATATGTTTTTCTGCTTTCCTCTCTTGTTAATGATCTGTTGATTGCTTATATTTATCTTGGGATCCCCTGTGGAGATCATGTCCCCCAGGTTAGAAACCACTGCCTTAGATTACATGCTTTAAGAATTTGCACATTTTTAATATGTTAGCAAATTGATGGTTCCTGTATTCAACTAAATTTGATTAAAATTAAGCCTTACTGTCTTTGTCACCCTTCTCAGTGTTCCCAAACTTTTCAATTTTCCCAGAACCAATAAAAATGTCAAATAGAGTGAAATAACAATGCAGTAATTCCATTCTATACAATTTTTAGGTTTTTAGCAGTGCCTCTAATTCCCTTTTTATTTTGTTAAATGAACTCAGGCCTATAATGCCAGTTTCCCCCTCAAGTCACAGCATAAAGCACCTAGCAGAAGATTAAGCTCATCTATGAAGAGAGTCTGGATATGGAACCAGGTGTGTAAGGTATGATCCATCCTGTTTTAATACATCCACTAAATCCTTCAAGGCATAAACATGGAGCATTTCTTTAAAAAGATGTATTTACCAAAATGTGGCATTGCCTGGAAATTGTCCCAAGAATAGATACTCATTCCTGAAACAAAATGAGAATCATCAGAGAAACTGATTCACCTTCTGCTCTGTCGTGAATCACAGATGTGAAAAACCGAGGGAAGATTTTTTTGTTGAATTTCTGAATATAGACGTCAACTTTAGATATGATGCCAACAGCCGAAATCAAAAGCCCTGCACACCCACCCAGGCGTTTCCATTTAATCTGGCTGATTCGCTCTGCTCAGGTCGGAGGTGAGTATAGCTACGATGGAACTGCACTCCATGTACTAATCAGATGGATGAAGGTGTACTGTCCTGCTCTGACAGGTGCAACAAAACTAACAGGAGAGCGAGGGCGATGTCTATCAAGCATATAGTCTTCAGACACCCACACAGTCGAGAGAAGAACTCTAATGAGGCACAATAATTAAAATCGCTTATGTGGCCTTTAAAGAGCATCATCTTCTCTCCTCAGGATGCACAGACAGTCTGTGTACTTGACATAACCAAATGTTCCTGTTTCTATCAGCAGCAAGTGATAGTAAACATACAGCATTTAGGAGAAAGAAAATGATGTATTGATTGAAAATTGTTACATATGTTCAGCTGAGAAAACTGGAAACACTTCAGGCCTCTGATCTGGGTAGAAAGGAACTGTGAACATACTGCCGGCCTTCAACTTACAGTCCCACAGTGCAGCTGCGCAGATCTGACCTTGATTTGTGTTTCACTTAACAGCTGTAGGATTCACTTATGCCAAGAATTATGCAACCACAGTTGCATAGAAGATGTTTTGTTGCACTGCAGCAGCTGAACAGTCAAGGCAAATTAACATTGTTTATTCAACTATAAAACTGGATAACTTCAGTGCACTTCAGGGGTCTGAATCATTTAGTGATTTTCAAGCTACTTTTATTGCCCATGTCCTCTATCAAAGATCAGTGATTTGCACCATGGATAAGTTTCCCTACAATTACTCACCCAGGATTACTAATCCAAAGGGCTGTTGCTTCAGATAAGACTGTTTTCACAGCCAACAAGCCGACTAGTCCAGTAGGAGAAGTGCAGGTGTTGGTTAACAATGTCTCAGTTCTACTAAAAGTGTCCCAGTGAGTCACGACAGTGTGACATTTAATTTTATCATTTACACCTGTGCACAAAGATACATGTGTTCATTGAAAATAGGTCTGCTGTAATTACCACTGAGGACATGTTATATATATATATATATATTCCTCTTGGAAATGTTATCAACCAGGAATATATTTTTATATACTTAAAGTTGCATTTTTTAAGGCTGATACCAATATTTTTTTGGTCATCTCAAGGAAGAAAATTAAGAAATGCAAATACAAATTTCTTCATGTTATTCTTGACAGAGTGGACAAAGCTCATATAAAACATCATTTAGACAATCATGAAGGGAAACTTTACTCTTTAAAACAAACAATGGCTTTAACAAAGTTATATTTGAACAGTTAGATGTCTTAATTAAACATCAGTGAAGTGTGGTTTGACATTCACATGCCATCTGTGATGCCATGTGAATGTCAGGTAATAAACATAAAACACCTGCTTGATCACTGGTCATTTAATGGTTCCTCATATAATAAAACAAAATAAAGCAGTTAAATTTACAATATTACATATTTTATTAAAAGACTCATCTACTGTTTTGTATTGCACAAGGATGCTTTTCAACCATCCAAGATCAAACTATATTTGATGATGCAGAAGATCTACGACAGAAGTCCCAGCAGTTTTTACTGACTAGAGCATAATGTGGTTATTTGATTTAAAAAAAAATACAAAGGAATGTGTAAGTAATGCAACAGCAGTGCAAAAGATGTGCAGGAACAGTCGAGCCAAAGCAAAAGGAATTCTTTGTAGTGCCACGGAAAAATGCCAACAAATATCTTTCACCTAAAACCACTTTTGCGCTTGGACAAAACAAAAATCCATTCACCCTATTTTGTGATAATTATCTGTGTCGCTGAACAGGAAATAAAGCAGCCCTGTGAGTATGGAAAGCAGAGAGAGAGAGAGAAAAGAATACTAATATCCTTCAGAGAAAATACAAAACAATTAATTTAAATCAGCAACAGGCTTACTCCTACATATGAACACATATACAGAATTAGATCTAAAATGCCTGTTTTATAATTTTATGTAAACAAATTAGTCTCCTCAATAACTAGGCTTATTGCTAGCTTGGCAATCTGTCCTTCATAGACTTGACTTACTGGCTGTGGCATGATGAGCAAGTGATGGTGTCTGTGTCCAAGGTAGTACCTGTACCAATAAAGTGCTAATACACCACAGACAGCATGCTCAGGTTACAGTATACATGGCCTCTATTCTGTGTCTATAATATACTGGTGTGATAGAAAAACAAAACAAAACAAAAAAAAACTAGAGATGAAGGTGGTTTTCCAGGTTATTCACCACTTGACTGCACAGACTGATTAAAATGCATATCGCTTTGGTATTTAAAATCAAGTAAAAAATCACAGTGTGATTAGTTACTGAATGTCTGTTCCCTGTAAGCAGTGATAGTTTTAGCATCCAAATAAATATTCCTGGTAAAAACAACTTTCCAACAACAAAGTCAGTGACACTGTGGCACTGGCACCCACCTTCGCTTCAGCAATCAAACCTTCATCTAAAAACGACGAGCGGAGATTAAAATCGCAACCTCGTCCCACAGATTAAGCATACTTCATTCCAACGCTTCAAATTGTTTGCGCTCGAAAAAAAAAACAAAAAAAAAAACCTCTCAGCAAGGTGAAAATGACAGTAAGGAGGACACAGAAAAGCTATAAATACAATAAATAGTTTTTGTTCAGTACTCAGAGGGACTGTGGAGGAAAACAGACCCCAGGGTCAAACAGTCTTCTTGTCTGACTGTCTTTTGGTCTGGTGTAACAGAGAGTTACATTCATTTACTACAAAGGCAGTAGTGGAGGAATTGTGAGCTTCTTCTCCTCAAGAAATCTCACGGCGCTTCGCTCTCTGACTATAAGCACCATCAAGTCCTCTGAGAGGGTCAGCAGGGACGCAGCAGGCTCTCCTCCTCATGCTGTAAACCCACAGCTTCTAGATCTTGGTGACATAGTTGTTGGGGAAAAGTCCCTGCTTTCCACGAAGTCGTCCTGTCCACCACCCAGACGCATCTGAACAACAAATACAACTAAATTAGAATCTCATTTCAGACCGCCATTTGGCTAAGATCTTCACAAACACATACTGATGTCAGCCGTTTAAAATGCTGTCTTGTTACCCTCTTTGATGATGTCGATAACGTCATCAGCATTGAAGCTGAGCTCGTCCGTGTCCTGAGCATCGTAGGCGTACAAGGCTTTGCACTGGGGCACCTGGGGTTTGGGTTTGGGTGCGGGTTTGGGTCGTCCTCCTCCTGGTGGAGGCCTGGTGGCTGACGGTCTGTGGGCCCTGAGGTGTAGGAAGACAAAGAAGGAAAACACACAACTGTCAACATCTGCAACGGGGTCCGCCTACAGGAGGGCGCTAAATGAAAGAGCGAGTTTACTGTGCTGCAGTGGCTGTGAAGGTAACTCAGAAGTGTCAGAGTGCATCTTAAAATATTGGTGCATGTACAATCACCATCTTGTTATGTAAAAACTGCATTCATTTTAGGGATGTATTGTTCACAGCTTTAGAAACAGTAGTCAAATTAAGGTGTGTTTTTGGCTTTAACCCTGACAGCGACCAAATATCCTCCTGGAAGCTGTAAATATGTGTCACACACAGGTTATGACAATGTAAACAATATTTGTTTGTGTTGTCGTGTTTCATTTTAAGAGAATGCAGTAGTTCATCAATCAGCCACAAGATGGTGATCTAGTATGTGCTGTTTATTTGCCTCAACAAATGAACTGAGACTGAGAAATTTTATGAAACCTTTCAGAGCAGAGAAAGGTGAAACAGAGTCAGTGTATTTCAGTTCATCACTCAGCCTTTGCACTTAGGGCTCTGTAAATGTACATGGAAAACCATATTTATGCACTTTATATTCAGTATATTCTCTTTTATCAGTATTTTGTAAACACAATGCCAAATGTGACACAGTGAAGCAAATAATTCCGAATAGTGCCGTCACCACAGTTAAGGGTCAACACATAAAGAAATTGTTAGCTTCCAGGTATGCTATATATGCATTTATTGAATTCAAATATTCCCACCACCCTCTTATGTCTGTGTGCTTCAAATCAACTTTTATCTTTAATATCCACTTTTTTAAAATAAATAAATAAAACGGATCCCTGATCAAAAATGAGCCAGCAGAAGTGCACAGCAGGGATTCTTTCATTACAAAAATGAAAGATCTTCCACAAAAAGATGAATTGTAAAATAATTCCTCTTTGATATAAACTGAGCTACAGCAGAAAATAAGATATTAGTTGCGGACTACAGTTGGCTCCTTTAGCGAGTTTGAACTTCTTTGCAGTAAAAATAAATAAATAAATAAATAAAAAAAAGAAAGTATTTCATTACTAGCAGCTTAAAAATATACAGAAGCATAAACATGTTCTGCTGCTGAAAGCTTTTTACTACTGAACCACCACCCAAAACACTGCAAACACTCCAACTCACATTCCTCCATTTGAAGCTGGTCGTCTGTCTCCATTACTACAAAAGAATAAATTATCCAAATTATGGCAAATTACAGAAAAAACAAGCGTGTGTATTAATGTCTTTGGTGTGTGTGTGTGTGTGGTAACTGTCTGGTAACTGTGCATGTGAAGTTAGAGAAAACATTTCCAGACAATGCTGTCGTAGTAGCATTATGGGTATGTATGCTGTTTATACAAAATATTTATATAATTTGTAAAGACAAAAAAACTATAAAATATAATTGAGCCTCTGAGTTAATACATTCACTTATAGAGGGCAGAGACGATAATGTGTCACCTGGAAAAGGGCTTTAAACTTAACCTTAATCACACTTACAAATAGAGCTTCAATGCTGGGTCATATTAGGCTGAATGACGCTTAGTGTCAGCTATGTCTACTTAACTGTAGAAAATAGAAAATAGAAATAAAGAGAAAGGTCTCAGTGTGTCACATCAAGTGTGAAGACTCATGTTGAACTTAAAACACCACAGAAGTGACAAACTGCTCTCAGAAAACTTGTTCCGCTTCTTTAACCATCAGTATTTAATCACTTGTAACACACACTTTTATTTTATTTTTTTTTTTAGTGCGACTGTGAGATTTTAATTTCTGGCCAGTGAGATGCCAGCAAAGACACTAACTGATGAGTGTCTCTCAAGGTTAAAACAAGACATGACAGCAGCGGTTGACTTCTTAAAGCAACATAAGATATCAAACAGAGCTCCAAAGAGGCCAAATCACCTGAGTTGATCTCAACAGAACAGCAAAACTATTTAATATGTTAAAGAGAGCATTTTTCTAAAATCATGCCAAACACAAGACATATCACAAAATGGAACTAACCGACAGTGATGTGGTTGACAATTACTGATAAATTGCATTTAATATGTTTAATATGACCCACCTTTGTAGCAGAAAAGTTTTAACATCCTTTTTCCTAACATGTTGGTTGTATGTGTGTGTTATCTTGACTACAGTAGTGTGTTCGTGCCAGTTTCTCACCCTGCAGCTCCTTGGTCAGGGACTCTCAGACAGTCAAGGTTTGGCTGCGGCCGGTTGCTGCCTCGCACGTTCTGCTGGTTGAGGTTGCTAGGCAGGAAGGGGCGCGTCGCGTTGCTGGATGAGGGATTCTTCTGGTTGTGATGCTGAGTGTTCCTCTGATTGGCTATATGGTTAATATTTTTCACTCCACCATTCTGGTGAGCAACTGCAAGGAGGAAACAGAAAGATGGGGATGGGTCACACTGTGTTTTAGACAGTCCGCATTGAAACAGTGGGCACTGAGATGGTTGCGGTGAAGGCCTGTACCTGGAGGTCCCGGTGCAGCCCGGGCAGGGGTGTGCTGGTGAGTTCTGGACACGCTGGAGCGGCTCTGAGTGAAGCTCTTCCTGGTAGGACCTAAAGAAACACAACATAATGAGCTTAACTGAAAGAAACTGAGAGGAGAGATTATATCATGAGCTATATTTTAAACTGATATATATTGTCAAAGATGGGGCCGAGTCATTTCTGTGTTGAGTTCCACATAAGTCTTACGTCCTGACATTTAAATCCTAAATCAAATCTGAAGTTAAAAAGGTTGTTTTGTCATAATAATGGATTATTTATTAAATTGAATACCTTTTGAAATGTTTAAACCCACCAAATATAAATCATAAATGCTTTGTGGAGTCTGTTACAGCGCATTTGCAAATGTATTTGATGGTAATTCACTGCAGTGACATGTACGATTCTATGAATATGTTTTAGTTCAAGTCAAAGTTAAGATTTTTTTTTTTAGATTTTCTTTGTAGGTCATGATTGAAGTCATCAAATTTATCATGTGACTTGAGTCCACACCTCTGATACACATTGCTCATACTGAGAACAGGTCATGGCTGTTCTTTAGGTCGGCTAATACTCACGTGTGTTCTTGGGAAGGCCGGGGCCGACGCTGACCTGCAGAGATTTGCTCGAGGGCTTCAGTACAGGCATGTCTCCCTGACCCTGGACAAACAGAACCTGCCGGGAGCCTCCCCCGCTCAAGAAGCCCCAGTTCTCCTTCTTCAACTTCATCTCCAGTCTGAAAACGACACAAATAGAAGTTTTGTGCCACTCAAGCTTAATTTACATCCTCTAACATCAGAGTGACGGTCCATGAGACATCATTTGGAAAATATGTTAGATGTAATATTAGAGTTTTAGTATTTTCAATTTTGCCTTTAAATACAGATTTTTTTTCATCAGTTTGAGCTGCTGAATCCATTAAACATCTCAATGGACTCAGAAATGATGTAGTGTCAAATATATTTTAAAGGTATAAATGAACATCAACACTAAGACAAAATTTTAATGTTTCTTGAGTGCAATTTCAACGACTATAGATGAATACTGAGTACAACTGACTGCAGTTGATTTGTGTTGTTTGCTGTTTTGCTGATGGAATGTTATTTTCTGTGTGTTTACTTACGTGTTACTAAACTTGAGTGGTAGCTTCCTCTGGGTTTTCTCCTCAAACCTGCGGGCCAGCAGGCTGATGAACTCCGTCTTAAAGACACACTCCAGCAGGCTGTCGTACTCCTGCTCGTGCAGGATCAAGAAATCATCCTGCATTGTACTGAAAAAACAAGAACAAACCGGTTAGTGAGAGGCTCGTCTATGATACGCAATTTTTAAATCCATGAAACAAATCCCACAGAGTGAAATTACACTCACAAGATTTTTTTTTTCAATTTTATTTTGCAAAGACGCCCTACACCTCAACGGCACTGCTTTGATGGGAGTCAAGATGGAGAGTCAGAATCAGTTTTCACATTTGCATTGTGACACACAAAGCGGCTCACATCTGAAGAGGGGAGACAGCTTGTGCCCGTAACTCACACAAGGATACTTTGTTCCTTCCAGTGAAGTGGAGTTTTTCTCTGATGAGCTTTTACAACTCCTGCTTTTACTCATTGCACCACCTGGTCCGTATTACCCCACTGACTTAAAAGCCACATGCTTGCATCAACAGCTCTGTGATTTTACCTCTAAAACAACCTATACAGCGTTCCCAACAACAAAGGCCCCACAACTCATTCTGTCTCTTTTATTTCCTTCTTTCTTTGTAGTAAACTGGTCGACATTCTTTCATGAGAATGTTTTTAACTGATTTCAGCAACATTTCTGAGATGTGGACAAAACTGCTCTCAGTCAAACCTACACACACACACATACACACAAAGGGACGGACACACACAGGAGGTAGTTTTGATATACTCCACATGTTTTTGATATCCCTTGTGTGACATTTACAGGAATATGGGAACTTGTGTGTGATTGGAAATCCAGACTGTGGCTTTGAAGTAGAGTCATGACTCTGTGCAAATGTCTACAGTTTACATGGTGGGCCCCTGCGCCACTGTGTGCTTCTGCTGCATGTTTAGCAGCAATTGTATTGTTTCAGAAACAACTCATTACGTACTGGTACCTTCCTATACTTGTCGTGGTGAGGACTCTGTGATGCACCGACTTTGAGATAAAGGCAGTGACAGGGTTCATGAAGTTTGGAAAAAGTCATTTTATTTTTTATTTTACTTTTTTTTCTTTTCTACTTATCTCTCTTTTAACTTGGTGATACCTTTATTGAAGAGAACCCCTGTAAAGAAACATACCAATAAACAACCAGTAGTGGCTAAGTTACAATGATGTTTTAGATAGTAGACACAAAGTAACATAAAAATAAAACAATTACACAAGAGTATATTGTCGTGTAATTCATCTCAAGGTACGCAGGCTTTGTTTTTTATCTGTTTTTTTAAGAATTATGCTCTTTAAGCCAGGATGCACTTGTCAAGATTTTATCATTTGTCTCAACAATAATGTATTTGAGTTTGACAAGTTTGCTCAGCTCATGTGATGCTTTTTAACTAATCTGTGTAAGTTTGACAAAGATTAGCTGAGGATGAGCTCAAATGAACATGACATCATACTACAAATAAACATTTTTTGGTTATTTTAATTCATATAGACATGCAGCCAGTGACTGGAGAAGTGGAGGAGGCAGGCAGTGATGTAACATCAAGGGCTGAGTGTTGGTGTATAGTAATAAAACGGGCAGATCGTCTTTGACCGTTTGACTTGGTTATGATCATGTGATTGTTACTTCAGACTCCAGTGAAATCACCTTAAGGAATATGTACTCCAGCATTATTCTGTCTGGAGAAAAGTAACTGAAAGCTGACTTTCCCAGCTCTGTGGAATGGTGACACATAGCTTCAAGATGTAAAAGATATATATATAAAGCTTTGTGCACAGTCAGAGGACCCAGTTTGTCCCACATTAGGAAGGAACTATGTGCTGAAAGGCAGTGACTCTTTCATACCTGAGAGACACCGCCAAGATCTTCTCCACATCGATCCGCCTCTTCACCACCTCTGTCACCTGCCCTTTCTCCGGTCCCTGTTTCACCTTTTCTCTTCCAATCAGGTACACGGATTTAGGTGTCAAGATCAAGTCCCTCTTAATTCCCTGAGCAGAAATAAAACACAACATCTCCATACAGTAAATGTTTTGTCAGTTGTTGTGCAAAAGAAACAGGCTTCAGACTGAAGAAAAACCAACCTTGAACCGACGGTCATATTTTGTGACTTTGTCAGCAAAGTCAATCTTTTCTCTCTTGGCCAGAAACTGTCGTAGCTCAGGCCTGTCGTCCATACCCAGGTAATCACCTATAAAGTTTCTGTTGAGGCTGTGTCGCCGCCTCTCCTTCCGGTTCAACAGCAGGTCAGAAGCTGCATAAACCCACAGAGAGAAAGAAAGTGAGAGATGTGGACAGAGAGACGGGCACAAATCTAGTAAAAAGTTTCCTTACTCACCTTCTTCTCTCATCTGGACATATTTCTTGCGGGCCTGGTATTTCCTCCAGGCTCTCTGGATGGTTCTGGCGAAGCCATCAAACTTGCGCTCCCTTGTCTCTTCCAGCAGAAAGAGCTGTGAACACAAAGAGACACAACACAACAGTAAGAGACAGTCATACCTCAGTGCACAAACCCAAGCAGACACACCTAAAAACACTGAATGGAAGGAATGACAAGCATAGTGAACATGCCTGAGTACAGTTGAATAGACAGAGTCCATTCTCCACTGGCAACTTCACTGATCATCTTTTTTGAACTTCATGGTGAGAGTGGAGGTTCGACTCCTGACAGACTACAGTCAGTGTCCTTATCTGACAGCAGGAAGTGTCGGGAACTGTTTGATTTAAACGTCAAATTGTTTTTCGAAACACTGCAGTCACTCTGCAGTGGTAATGCTGCACTGACCTGAGGAGCAACGTTGTATAAACTTGTGTGTGAAAAAATGAGATTATATCAACACCAAAACAATGTCAGCCAGAGGCCTGATACACAAAAGCGATTTGCTAGCACAAAATGGTGCCAGCGTCCAATTTCATACTTGTGTATGGGTCGCAAGTGTGCTGGGTTTTTTATTAGTTAAACACGTCAGAATCAACACGGGAGCAAATTATCTTATATTGCAAAATGCAGCTTAGATGTTGCAAATTTGGTGAAATGGGACAAAAAATATATATAGAACACAAACACTAAAAAGCTAGTTCAGCCACATTTTTATAATGAACAGAACTTGAACAGCCTAGATGATTCCTGTCTTTCAATTGAACACACTTAAATTGGATTGCTTTGCTCTAATTCCATACTGTAATATTGTAAAATATGTTTGAAATATGTTTGATTTCAGATACATTTACACTTGTTGTTTTGTGTGATGTTCATCAATACATTGTTCTATATTCTTCTGTATGATCAATAAAAGTCTTACACATATTTAAAAAAAAAAAAAATTCTGGATATAAAGTCATTTCCCCACTTCCCGCACAAGGAGCTGACTCTGTGCCAAGAGACCACCAGTCTTTTCACCAGTCTACGTCATTTCCTGACGGGCCTCTAGACACGCAATCACAATCTCTGCCCTCTCCCTGCCAGACTAAACATCCTGCCCGCTGCTGTAACAGGCCTGGCATTAACACGGCCCGGCCACAGGCCGCAGTGTGACGGCACAGGACCGAACCACAAGCAACATCAAAAACAACATCTCAACAGATCAAACTTCAACCCCAAAAGCTGTGAGGGGAAAAATGGGTCAATTGAGTCATTTATCTATAAAGTTACATCATGAAATTACATAGGCTTCAATGTCTTTTCATCAGATGGGTAATTAAACTTCCGAGGTGACAAATCCAAGAATAAACAGCAGGTGGTGTTTTGACTTATATTACATGGTGATGAATTTAGCTCAAGGAGGAAAAACTCAAAAAAAGCTTTCAGACTTCCTGTCATTATGTCTTTATTACTCAAATATGTGACAAGCATTTCAAACCAAAGCAGTATTGATCTTACTGATGATCATAGGACTGCAACTTTTGGTTATTTTCATTATTGATTAATCTGTAAATCACGTGAACCTTTATTAATTAAGTAAGTAATTAATTTAGTCTAAAAAAAGGAATCATGTCTTTACCCCAAAGATATTCAATTAACAGTGATGCAAAACTGAGAAAAGCAGCGAATCCTTGTTTTTTTTAAAAGCAGGAAAGTGAATTATAAAAAACGAGCCACATTATATAAGAGCACAATTATTTTAAATCGATTCACATGTGAATGACCACTCTCTGTACTCGTCGTTCTGCCTCAGCACTTGTAAGACCTCAGATGGACAGTAAGCCACTAACTCATCTATCACCACTGTGGGGGAGAAACTCTTCTCCAACATCTGGCTCGACATCAAACTTTACTTATTACATCCAACAGAAAAGTGCTTGAGTCACAAAACTAATTAGTTGGTGTCAGTGTCTTATCAGACAGAAAGGCTTGTTTTGAGAAGCCTGTCAGCTCATTTCAGCGGCCCGCCCTGTGTGATATTTGCGTTTCATAAGTACACCTCAGTGACTTGGACTTTCAGTCTGGCGCTGTGGGGGGATGGGGGCTCTTGGCAGCGCACTGCTGCAATGAATAAGTAAAGGCATTCAGTATCAGCTGTAAGGCCTGCATTTAAGACTAAGATGTCTGTGTATTAGCCTCTAAACATACATCTGTGTGTGTGTGTGTGTGTGCACGTGCATGCTCGGTCGTGCGTGATGTGTACAAATGTTAATAAGTGAAAGCTCAGGCTTCACACAAGTGCTGCTTTCATAGAAACCATGAAAAAAGTGGTTATGGTGGAAAAAGACAACCCTTTACGATGTTCCCCCGACTCTGCAACCACAGCCTGAGCTTGTGTTTTAGTTCCAAAGTGGTGTTGACTCAGTGCTGACGTGGTACAAGGGTCGGGTTGAGTCTCCTCCCCTACAACAAGGATTTGAGCATGATTCAGGACACTAGTGCCCTTTTATGGTGTTTAGTGTAATGGTGAGTTCAGTTTTCCCCCTGCTTACAAACAGGCTTTTTGCATGTCAGCAGACACACTGACATGTGATATAATTCTATAATTATACAAAGATAACATATGAAAAAGTTGTGACATGATACTTTTGCTAAATGAATGCAAACTTGAAAGATTTCTTATGGAGTATTAGAAAAAGAGTAAAGATGAAGCAAAAGAACATGACAGACTGAAGGCGAGGAAGAGGACAAACATACCGACTCGGGGGCTTTAACGAAGATCTTGGTGCGACCAAGCTGGAACTGATCCTGGTCCATGTTAACAGACCGCAAGAGATGAAGGACGCCTTGTTTCTCATCTCCTCGCCATGTTGGCCAGGACTCTTTGGTCAGGATGGCGTACCTGAGGACCAGAAAGTTTAGCAGAGACAGAATGTTGAAAGTTCTGTGTGTTGCAGTGTGTCTCCTCAAAAGGCCAAACACACAGCCTGACAACTGACCCAGTGAACCCAAGTGACCCAAAGAGATGCTGCACTCTTTCCTACTGACTGCGACCGCAGAATAAATGCTGCTATTGCTGCTCTCATTTAAACCCAAATCAAACATTAAGATGATGATGGCTCGACAGGAGCTTTGAACACATTTTGCATGAACATGTTTTGTGTTCGTATCCAAAGTGAAGGAAGGATTTGTTCAATGCCCTTAAAGTAATATTTCAAAATTATATCCTCAAGTAGTCTTCTGGATGTAATTACTTTCAGGCTTACAGATCTGACTAGAGACCAACATGTGGCTTAAACCTGACCCCTTTATTCATATAGATCTTAATAAGATGGAGATAAACTAATAGTGTGACATCACTTTGAGCCTGAGGTGTGTTACCTGTTGAGGAACTTCTTGAATACTCTGCGGTAGGCGTAACCAGCACGCCTTACCCTTATGTTTTCCTTCAGACCAAGGTACTCCACCTGGTGCTTTACGCTAAAGACAGAAAAAGAAACAAGGATGAATATTAATATAAAATCAGTCAGACTTTTCACTGAAGGGATGTCGACTACTGATGGAAGCTTTGATTACTTTTCTGTGTTTTTTGGCCAGACAAAAAGGAGACTTTTGGGACATTTTCTTGAGTTTTTGTGGCTCATAATGGACTCTTGTTATTGTTTTTGAACTCCTTTTGGACTTTATGGACTTGATGATGGGGGAGATTGTTATGGAACACTACAACAATTCCCTTCTTTTAGTGAACTGTAGTAAAAACACAATAAAAACTCACACATGCTTACTGCTGACCTTCTGAATATAAAGTGGTATTGATGGACATTTATTTTCTCCTTTTTTGTTACACCATCCTTGAATGTATGTTTTAATTTTATGTTTTTGACACTGCTGCCCATTTGTGATGTGATTTTGGTGTTGTAAATATGAGAATAAAACAGTTCAAGCAAAAAGACAAAAAATAAACAGAAAAACAATATCCAAGCAGAGAACTACAAGTGTCCGTATCCAGAAAATTCAATTAATTTTGATTTATAACCACAACTACCTTGCAACAGTGGTTTGAGATATCAGATATTAACCTTAACTATTCACTAGGTTCAGTATACTACACATAAAGCTCCCATTCCACTGACGGAAGGGATAATCACAGGTTCATTGTATGCAAATGAGCTGCGTTTTGCTAACTTCTTCTCAAACAAAGACCTTAAGCACTACTTAGTACACTCAGACTTCCTGTGAAAACAGCAGTTCCGGTGCAAATTAATGAGCCACCCTGCACCGGACTCATAACAGGAAGGTCATAGGCTGTGAACAATACAGCAGCAACTCTACATCTGAACATGTAGTACCCAAGCCCTGTGAGCAGGGAGGAAAGAGCAAGAAACTGAAACAAAGGGATAAAGAAGGGGGAAATGTGAGACATGTCTCACATGACTTGGTCTTCAGACGGATACAAAAAATCCAAATAAGACCAGAAAAATGGTTGGAGGCAGAACAGAAGTCTTTGAAGCAGCAGCACTGACCAACATCAGAACAATGATCCAGTGTTGACCTTTTGTGTGTGAATAGTTTAAGACTGCACCCATATTTATCAAGCTGTTAAAAGTTAAATTTTGGACTTACATATGGTTGCTTTAACATTACAGTTTACATGTGATCTGAACACAACTTTTTCTTGTTTTGGCTTTCTTTGGGGTTTAAGTTCCTCACATAAACCAATGCTAGAATTAGATTAGATTCAATATTTATTGTCATTACACACAGTACTGTAGGCACCAATACAACAAAATGTCGTTAACATCCAACCAGAGAGTGCAAACAGTAGGAAGTTAGAGTTAGAGAGTTAGAGTTAGAGATGGTGGTCCACGTGTTGTACACGTGCTGCCGTCTTCTAATGGCACTGAATAAAGGTGACATCCCTATATGTATATGTATGTGTATATATATTAGATTGTTGTTCATTCCAGGATTTTACAGAAATAAGATTAACTTCAAAACAATCACACAGTATTCTTTTACAAGAGAACATGTCACTGAGTAAAATGGGAGGATACTTTATGATGATTAAACATGATCACTGGAGTATTACTCTTACTGTATGTTACTCCCACACTTCCCTGAAAGTGAGATGAAGTCACTTGATAAATGTGCCTCATTGCTCACATTCAGCAATTTTTTTTTACTCTTAAATTGTCTCTTCACAGCATTCTTAAGTGTAATTTTTGGTTGGAGCTTTAATTATATGTGTGACAGTGAGGATGACAGGGGATGACTTACCGACTCTCTTCCCAGTCTCTGGGCTTCTTGGTTTCGTTAGGTTTGATGCAACGGATGTAGTGCGGAGTACATTTCATCAGTGTGCTCACCAAATCATTGGCTTGTCTCTGAGATTTAAAGTAAGAGCAAAGATCAAGAAAGGGGGGAAAAAAGAAGATGAGAGTGATGATGATGATGGTGATGATGCTGTTAAGGTCGTAAAAACCCAACATGCTGGTACTTATTGAGCTACTGACACTGAAGGCCACTCCTGTGAGTCCACTGAATAGCAAACATATAGCACACATGATCTTTTCAAAGGTCTTTTCCCACAGGGACTCTGATAAGGAGGAGGGGCAGGTACACGCTGTACACACACTTTGCTGAACACACACCTTTATTTTGCTGCCTGCAGTTGTGGGTCGACCCTTCTTTTCAGCGTTGAGGTTTTCTGGAAACAGTGCTCTGATGAAGGCGCTGTAAGAGGGCAAAGGTGAAGAGACTGAGTCAGTATCAACAAAAACATAAGTTGTAGACCTGGAAAAGCAGTAATGTCTAGTTTCTCTGGCAGCCAACAACAAAAATGCAGTTAATGATTGAAGGACCTTCGACAAAGGTTAATGGTTTAAATTCCTAAACCACTTGGGAAAGTCTGAGTTGGGGGTGGGTGGGAAAATTAGGGATGTGTGTGCACACTGTAGTATATTTGAACAAACCCTCCCTGTGTAGCTAATCTCCCCAAGGCCACTGCTGTAAATAAGAATGTGGGCAATTATTTGACAACGCTCCAGTTGCAGTAAAATAATTCAGGCATGAATGACTTTTGCTTGAAATGTGGCCTTCTGCACAAGGAAGCACTATTTGAGGAATATATTTTGTGTAACTATAAATGTTTCATTTGTAGATGCGCTTTACAACAACATCTTCACTACAACGGGACATCTTGCTGCAGATCAGAATGTCACAGATATGTGTGAAGTTTCCATACATTCCAGTTTCTCTCAACTGAAGACAAACACTCTTGTGACCAGGATATCTTATAACTTACCAGGATTTAAAGGATATTGGCTCGGATTTGTACTTTTGAGCTCATTTTCTTTATTACAGATTTTTTTTCCATATAACTTGGTACACAGTGGTAAGACATGTGACAAGAGAAGTACATCTGAAGTCATCTGAAGCCACAGACTACGCCATGATAAAAATAATTTAGGGTCTCATCAAAACACACTTGGACTCTCTTGGCTCAAGTCTCACATGCTCCTGTGTTATGGAAAAGTGCACACCCACTTTTTAAGGAGTAGAAGCTCTCTCTCGAGAATGAACAACGTCACCGTTCTCCTCAAAGCCATAAATTGAAATTAATGATGATGTCTTGCAGTTGTTCTTGGCATTTACGCTGTAAATTGGACACTTTTTAAAGATGTATTTAAAAGGCTTGCCTGGATTATCTGATGCAGGTAAAACAATATAAAACACGGTCATGATCTTCAAGGCTTCTGTTCCCTTTTACCAAAATTATTTTTCGCTTCAGTGATCAGAACATCTGTCATTCAGGGACTGAGCGTGTGGCTCCTTTTGAACTGTGTCAACTTTGAAAACTCACATACAAATGTGTTGGCCTGTTCTGAAGCTGACATGTACTGCTGCTCGGCATTCAACTTATTACAACATGCTTACATCCCTGCCTTTGGTGTTTGTTGTTTTATTATTTCAAAGTGCATTTTTATGTTGGGATTTTTGATTTAATTCCCTATCTGCGATTTTTCCCACATTGCTATTTGTTTGGTTTTAAACTTCTGACTCAAGGCTATGGACACAGAAGAAAGGATCAGCAGGTTGTGTGTACAAATAGACCAGAAGTCTGCTAATACTGTCCAGCTGACAATACTGGTCATTCCTTTCTTCTCCATTTAGACCTGCTGCTCTCAGGAATGAGGCTGCTTCCTTCCCTCCCATGCTTCCTTTGTGACTGTGCCAAACTCTTTTATCTATGTGTTTATATATGTGTATGTGAGATACTGTGCATATATGTGCATACTGTATATATATGTGCATTTTCGAGCACGTGTCTGAATGGGATTTTGACATAACCTCCTTTCACGCCTCACAGAACGTACACACAAAGGGGTTTGAGCAGTGGCTTGAGGCCTGTGGGGGTTACGCAGACAATGCGGGCTGTTTGCACAGATGGCCACTTTGACACAAAGAAAGCCCAAGAAACCATAACACAGGGAGACCAGACTCCACAATGCAGCCCCGCAGGGAAACTGCACTTGTAAGACCAGACTGGGTAGACCACAAAAGCCGCATATCTGAACAGCAGCCAGACGTGATTCAGGGCAGAGGGCACGATGTAACGTGGCCCTGCACACTTCTATTACGTCCCGCCAGTTTCCAGATGCAAAAGACATCTGAAGCTCTCATTCAGATGTATTCAATTACGACCATATGCATCACAATAGTGAGTGAGCGTCATAGAAAGCCTCACCACATGTCACTGCAATGTGGAAATAGGAGTTACTTACATTTGACTGCTCTGCATCAACTCAATGAGGTCGTTGAAAAGGACGTCTCGGTTCCTCTCACAGAATCCTTCTGCGTCGTAGGACACCTGGAGGATGATTAGGGAGAGGTGATAATTATCAAAGGGGACAAGGTTAAGCTGTTTAAAACCTGCAGCAAAATGAGACATGTTAAAAATTGATATTCTGACTTTAATCAATGGCTTGAATTTTATGGGAAAAGAAAATGAAGGGTTGCAGAGCCAAGCTTTACACCTCCCCGGATTAGCCTCCTTATAAAACCAGCAGTGGTTTCAAAGTGCATAAATTAAACCGTGTTATTTCTCCTACACTATAGGCCGAGCTTGGAGGAATGTTTAAAGCTCGGTCATGGGAGCCCCCTCAAGTCTTTATGACATGGCTCATTAAGCCTGCGGCATGTGTGCCAAGCTGAGGCCACCACACATCTGGAGAATGACACAGGTCAACCTCGGTCAAGACCACCAAAATGAAAACAAAAAACATTTGATCAGCTGCAATATACAAATGAAATGAGGTGGATTAATATGTGCGACTTTGTTACACACTGTTACATAATGGGGACTGCATTTATAAATACACAAAGAAGTTGCAGAAGAGAGGAGAGAGTGTTAAATAAGATGGGAAAAACTTAAAAAGACGAAGATGACGACAGCAACTCCAGAATTAAATTACCATCTGCAGAACTGGTATTTATGACAGATCATACAAGCAGGGAGCAACAGGAACAGCTCCCATACCAACACCATAAAAAATGACACTTTAATAACTTTCTATTCCCAGAAGTTTCTGTCAGCTCCTCGCTGCAGACTGTGTGCATACAGCAACATGATATTCATCTTATACAGAGGCCAAGAGTATGGGGGTTGCTTTAAATGTTGTTTTGTACTGCACCGTTTTGTGAACCAAGACATAATAGCATCAGTGAAGTGCAACGTTTATGTCAAAGCTGAGTTCTGTTTATCAAAAACATGCAAGCTGAAGTTAATAGGTTTTAAACAGAACTATCAGAGACACAATGAGTTGTGAGAAGACAAATGGACCGAACTCCTCAAAACAGACATTTGTACTCAGACTGACCTTGCCTGCGTAGTGGTGGATGATGAAACCCTGGTTCCAGCTGTTGAAGTGTTCGTGGGTGTTGATCTGGACTCTCAGTTTCTGCAGCATGGTCTGATCAGCTCCCTCGCCCACAGCGTGCATGGTGGCACACACATCATCCAGGATGCACATGACGCCAGGGGGACTCTGGGATCACAAGGAAAACACTTTGTATTCATATTTTACAGAGAAGTTACTAGCTTAGATGTTGCATATTCTGAGATTGAATATTAATATTTTGACTCCAGAGCTTATATGTGCTACAGATAAAACAACTGACCAAAAGTTGGTAACAATTTTAATAATTTAGCATCATTTAAGTTATTTATCAAGCAAAAATGCCCCAAAATATGAACTGCTTCCTGCATCTCATAATAATAATTTGCTGGTTTTCTTAGTCTTCTATATCTAAATTGTATATCTTTAAGGTTTGTACTGTCGGTCAGACAAAAGATATTTGAAGACATCACTTAGGCTCTGGGAAATTGGATGGGCATTTTTCACAATTTTCTTACATTTTATAGAAAAAATAATAGGCAAATACATCTATAAGTTGCATTAGCACTAGCATTAGAAGTTGATGATTAATAGCAAATATAAAAAAATAGTAGAGAAATAAATTAAGGTCACTTCAGCTGATGGGATGTATTAAATGAGAACTCAATACAAAATTAGTTACACAAACAGATAAAAAATCGTCACTTTTTGACACTAATTATGCATGTAAAAGCTACAAATGTCACGGTGGAGTAACACACAGCCCTGTTTGGCTCCATCTTGTCCAGAGCTCATCGGTGGCCTTTCGTGTGCACAGTGGTAACAGTGTCTCTAACTCAGAGAACACAAGTCTCTGTTGAAAGGACACATGCAAACTTGTCACTGGATTATCCAAAAAGGGTTTGGGTGTAAAGAGCTGATCTGTCAGGCACTGATTCAGATCCCCTGCTTCTCTCAGATGGAGGCTTGTTTTAAAACCCTTGTTGTGGATTTCATGGATTAGACCTCTCAGTTGGACAGATAAATCAAATTAAGAGGCATGTCGGCACGTTTGAGGATATTAAGCCACTAGTCATGGCAACAGAGCAGAAACTTGGCGAGCAACTTGTGCAACTCAGTTTACATTCACAAGGATAATAAAATACCAAATGTTTCTTATAAAAACCTGATGACTATTGATACCCTTGTTTGTTGTGGATGTAAGTTGACACATGGAAAACAGCACTATATTTTCAGATTAACAACCTTCAAAAGCTTATTTATTACCTCCAAGAAGGTTGTGTTCTCAGCCCTGTTTGTTTATCTGTTTGTTATTTAGCAGGATAGCTCAAAAACCTCATAGTGTGCTGATCTGCATCTAGTTTTCTTTCATATACAAGATTTCCCTGTGTGTTATGTGCATGTTGTTTATGGCAACACATCAGATCAAATTAAAATTTCTTACCATTTCCTAAATGGAGCATTTTCTTCATCAATTTTTACTACTTTCTCATGAGCTAGTGTTATCAGTGTTTCTTATTCTTATTCTTCTTATTTACTTATGGTTGACTTACTTTGCTCTCAATGAGATCACAGACGATCTTGTTGTTGAAGTACTCAATAGGAGTCCACTTGATACCCTCCTGCACATACTCCTCCTACAAAAAGAGACAGTGGGAGAGAGCGGAGTCAGAATATAAACTGGCTAATAAGGCTGGGAAAAAAAATAGAGACCAAAAAGAAAAAGAGTCTGGAGAAACATCACCTGCTCTGCCTTCAAAGTCAGCTCAATGAATATCTGCTGGAGTTTCTCATTCACAAAGTTAATGCAGAACTGTTCGAATCCATTTTTCTGATGATGAGACAACATGGTTAATAAAATCCATACAGACTAAGTGAGTTTTGTCTTCAGTTGAGTACGGATATCCTCTAAGCTCAATGGGCTTTGTTTGGAGCGGGAGCTATACGTAGGCTGCCTGGTATAAGAGGAAGGGCCACATTGTACAATTCACAGCATATACAATGGGCATTCGGCCTTAGCCGTATGTGGTGGTGGTCTGCATCTTCCTGTGGTCATCAAAATGTAGCTGACCTTTTCTTACATTGTGTATATGAAGAGAGAACCTTCAAAGTGAACAACAGACAAAGCTGGTGGAGCTGATTAGATATTATTCAGAGAGGATAATGTTATGTCACGTCATGGTACACACTAACAATCTGTGCTTCACATTGGGAGCCTAGAGCTCTTGCAAACCAAAAGAAGACAAAAAACACTTCCAGTTAGTTTGTCCAGTTCTATCAACAACTCCATTAAGCAAACTAAACAAACATATAATCAGATTAGAGAGGCATGTTGATGTCTGCCTTCAATTTGCAATCAGGAGATGGAACTTAATCCACAGACTTTATAAATTAGTCTTATCCTTTGTGTTTAATCTGTTTAAATGCTCAGAGTTAATACCTGTTAATCTAATTTATGTGTTGCTACAGAGTAGAACCTGTGTCAGCTTGTGAAATGACAAAACACTTACTTGGAAAATTTCAAATCCATAAATGTCCAACACTCCAATATTTAACTCCTGTTGATCCTTCACCATGGCTTTGTTTATGGACTGCAAAACAAAGGATTGCGTCACAAGATTAAGGTTTGCTACCAGTTGTTACAGCTTTTTTATTTTACTTTTTACAATTTCTGGTATTTATTGTAGGTGAACTAAAATTTAGGCTCTAAACATGCAATCATACCTCAACCAGGTAGTCAAACACACGTGCATGCAGGGCTTTGGAGAGGGCGTCACGTGTGTAACACGCTTGCTCCACGTTCAGTGTCACGTCAATAGACTCCAGCGCACTTCCCCACTTGCTGTCCATCTTGCGGCTGGTCAGTTTCTCCTTCAGACGGTTCTGGTCAATTCCGAGCAAAAATGCAGGAAAGGCTAGAACTGTAAAAAGAAAGAAGACTTAAACTGTTAATTTTTCTCTTTTCTCTCTCAGAGTGTGTACAATAACCAATAATAATAATAATAATAATAATAATAATAATGATTACATTTTATAGCAGGACAGCTGTTTTAATCTTGCATTAACTTACTATACTATACTTCCTATAATCAGTTATTATGGAAAACAGCAAAATAAAGAAGCACATTAGTGCTGGATCCCACTCTTAAATAGCAACAAGACATTTCTCTTTGCTAAAACCAGTATGCAAATCAAAGGCAGGACTGCATTCATTCGAAAGGTGGCCTTATGTAACCTTTGCATAGCAGAGAGAACCACTTTGTTCCATATACCCTTTACACTCTTATCAATAAATGATAAAGTCTCATAAATCAGAAAAGCTTTAACTCATTATCTCAGTGTGTATGACTGTGGTGTAAATCCACAAAATTGGGGCCATTTTGTGGTCACACAAGTGAAACTAAACATCTCCTCGAGAGAATTCAGAGTAGATGAGCTTTGAATTACTGCTGGATGCAAAATAGAAGAATAGCTTTGGAATAAAGACGTGTGTTGAGCACACAGCAGATCTTTTGCCGCGACCTGGCGTTGATGCCGTCCCCTGAGAGCCCCTCCCTGCCTTATTACAGTGACTCACTTCCCCTAAAAGGAAATGGCTCTCAGGCCTGCAGACTCACTGTGTCTGGGAATGCATCAGACCACTGCAGTAGCTCCCCTTTTGGGACATTAGGGTGTGACTGACCGTACGCCAGCTTAAATCATGAGGAAAAGTTATCCTTTGTGTTATGCAGGATAGGTATGGATTGCATACAATAGCCTGAAGACTTAAACGGGCTGTTTAGGTGAACTTCGAGAACAATGCTCATAAGAGTATGAGTTTCCCTGCAGGAAATTTGTTAGTCAAAGTGGTGGTGGATAGTGAGAAAAATAGCAGGGGGTGTTGTCAGTACAGAAGTTTGCTGAGCACATGGCTGTCCATATACAACAATCCTGTCACTCAATGCTTTACTGCTATAATATTGACTTTGCTTAGCTCATTGTGAAAATAATTTTGAATAACAGAATTTGGATATTTGCATGTTTAAGTTCAGCTGTGGGAGCTCTTTTGTCAAGGTTGGTACAGAATAAGGAGATGAAGTAAACCCTATGGCTCAAAAATTGTGATCAAAAGATTGGAAATATTAACATTTGTTCATAGAAAATGACCAAATCTGCTGTAAAAATGGAGACATTCCTGATAAGACTGTCACACCTTTACAGATTATTAAGAGTTACATCACATCTGCGATGGATTTTCTATGCCTGGGTTTCCAAGCTGCTTTTAATGGATTTCTTGTAGAGATTTAGATGAGAAGGCTGATACCACTCTCCTATCTGTACAATAAATATGACACATATTTAACAGGGGGAAACAGCTAGCCTGCTCCATAGGCCTGCAAAGGTAAAAAAAAAAAAAAAAACACCAATCAGAACCACTAGCACTTAATAATTAACACGTCATATATTTGTTTGTACAAAAACCAAAGTCTAAAGATGACTGTGTGATCTGAACTACCTCTTACCTAGTTGCAGTAACTTCTTTGAGTCTTTGTGCTAAGCTAAGCTAACCAGCTGCTGGCTGAAGCTTTATATTTGTAATTACCTCATGTAACTGAGCAAGAAAACTAATAACAGTATTTCCCAAAATACTGAACTATTCCTTTAAAGGATCTTCACAACCCTTCTGTACAGATTACTTTGATCCGGTACATTAACATCACGTCTCAATTACAATTCACTCAGAGCCAGGGAACGCCCTGATCACACTCACACTCACACTCACAAAGATCTACACTGATATGAAAGCTTTTCTGCTGAATGATGCAACCATGCAGAATTGCATCTTGGATTTTAATATTTTACCCAACAGACAGATGATTGAGCAAATGCAGACTATATATGTGATGTTGTCAAACAGCATCAGATGAATATTTAATATAATGCTGAAGCTGATTAAGGAAAATTTTACAGGTAATGTTTACAATATTCTAGATGGTTAAAGTATGTATATGATGATTGTTTTGTTTGTTTTGTTTGAGCATTTAAAAAACAAAGATTTCCTCCTCAAATAATAATTTGTACAAAACATTACTGTCAGGATCAAGTTACTTTCAACCAGAAATAATGTCCCGTCCAGCCTAGTGTCTAAATGGTTTGTACTAATAGTCTCAACATTTCTTTCAACAAGAGCTGACGCACTGACTCCTCTCGCTGACTGCAAGTCGATGTTTATGTGAACTTGGCTGGTGCAGTTTCGCATGTGGACCGGGGGTCTGGATATATACAACACACAGGAAGTGAGACTGGAGGGAGCAGGAAAGGCAGAGATTATGAAGTGCTGCTGTTACGTCTGCACAGAACAGACTAAGGCTTTGTACACTGGCAACTGTGTTCTCATCTGCATCATACAGATTGGACGGTTTTAAGATCACAGCAGACACAGCATGACAGGGTAGGAGAAAGGAAAAGAAAAAGAAAAATGAGACAGGAGAAGGAAAGAGGGAAGGGGACAGAAGGAGAAATATTTTTCCAAGTAATTTTTGTCTCTGACAAAATATGTCCAGACCTTCAATAATAGTGTTTTATTTTTTGGTAATCTAGCAGGGCCTGGATTACTCCAGACAGTGCTGGCTGCAGCCCTGCATTAACACAATAAAAATTTTAGGGAGTGAAAGTGGTGAGAGAGAAATATCCTCCAAAACCAACCGAAGAAGGGCAGCTCAGGACACTGAAGACATTCACACAGACTGGAATGAGAAGAAGAGATTTACCACATCTCAGTCTCAAGCTGGATATCAGCACCAGCATCTTTAGCCTCAGTCATAACTGAACTGTAGGCCTATTTGTCTCTTTTGTAGCCTTGCAGGCAGCAAGATTTTAGGGATGTCAGGCAGTCAGATGGTCAGTCCACCAGTTTGGTGCAGACTAAAATATTTCTGCAACTGTTGGACAGATTGTCGTGATGTTTTGTACAGACATTCATGGTCCACAGAGGATGGATCTTAACAGTTCTGAAGATCCCCTGACTTGTCAGTCCAACAAACAGGTCAAAGTTTTGATTTATCCAGTGTAATTTCTTGACAGGTATTCAATGGATTGGCGCAGAATTAGGTACAGACAATCATATTCCCCAGAAGATGATTTACAATAACTTTAATGATCTTGTGACTTTTCATCTAGCTTAATGACATTCTCATCAGCCCAATGGTAAACCTGTGTAACATCAGCATGAACCTGTTAGCATGCTGACACCAGCATTTAGCTCGCAGAACCACCTCACAGAGTCTTAGTCTTGTTATAAACACTAGGACTAACACTAACACTTTAATACACAGTATTAATGAATGACATGATTCTTGCCTATATAACTGTGCTAGACTGTAATAGTGCTAAAACTGCCTTCGGCATACTGTAAGTGGCAGCCAGTCAGCTTCTCAAACCCACTAGCCTATGTTTTTTTTGTGTGTATGTTACAGATGGACTTATTTTAATACTTACATTCCTTACAAGTTACATTCCTTTAACCGTCTCTCAGAGTCTGACCAGGCTGAACAATAATCTTCTACCAAACAATTTTATGAAGGAGAATGAAACTTTGGAGCGTTGCACATCAAACTCATCTAAGTTTCCCACTGACACACAGTTTAGTGTATTGTTGTTTTTAATCAGGGACAGTAACTGGCCAAATGTTAAACAGCACCACCGCTTTCAGTTTTAATATCAGCTTGTAGTTTGTTGCTACCTGTTTTAGAGTGAACCACATACAAGCACTACACTAACTAACTAACTAATAGTGTTCAACTCTTTCCTGAACAAGTCAGAGTATGTGAGCCTACTTACACTCTTCACTCTCCACAGCAGCGTAGTTGCCTGCTTCCTTGAAACTGATGTTTCCCAGGTGCAGGACTCCAGCCACAATCTGAAGCACCATGGAGCGGTCCTCTGCTGAGATGCCAATCACCTCCATGGCATGCTGGGAAAGCAAAGGAAAAAATCATGCTAAATCAGGGGCCACAGTGTGGGTTCACTCACTCCTGCGGTACCTAGTTCATGTCCTCTAATTACTCCTGTTGCGGTTCGACTGGTAAACAAAAACAGGAGGAGACTGTTGGAAAAGAAAACAAAAGAGGACTAGTAGGGAGAGAGAGGAATGTAAAGGGCAGACTGTGAACCGCACGTTAGGCACAACACTGGTATGAGAATTGTAGACACTTTAAACACAACTGAAGGCGTGAAGTTAGCACTGTACCACTGTCTCCTGGAAGTCACTTTTGTCGTTGATGTCGTCCACTTTGTAGGAGCCAGATTGATTGAGGTAACTGTAGTAATCCAGGCTTGTGATCCCCAGGCTGCTCTTCTGCTCTCCACTGGCTCCTTCTATTAACTGCACAGAGAAAATGAATAGTGTATAATTGCGTATGCAGCAGTTATAGACAAGCCTCTGCACAAGGCTTGTGTAAACAGTCATTTTTATACATTTTCATGTTTATATTTATATTCTGTGCTCCACTTCGCATGTGAAGCCTGAACAGTTCTCAGATCTCTTCCAGGGGCCCCTATAGCCATGCACAATGAAAACAGATTGACCTTCTCCCCGCAGCCAAATGGCACGTCTAATCCAACGTGTCCTGAAATTCCCTCACAGACCCATTTCATGAGCCAAATGTTTCCTCATCGCTCCTCAGTTGAAAAAAAAAGTCTTACCTGGTAGAATATATGGAAACTCCTCTCTCCAGGATTCCTCATGACGACACGTGACTTCTCCAGAAGGAAGTTGGAGATTTTCCCTCCGTCTGGTTCACCACCGGAGCTGAACTGGATCTCAAAGTATTTCCCCTGATGGATCAAAGCGTGATTTGTTTTTAGTATTGGAGTGGGCTGCAGTAAGGCTTAAAGCAAGAGCTATAAGATCTGGCTATTCTAGGGTTGCTAGCATTGTATTGTGTGTGTGCATGTGTGTGTGTGTGTGCATATTTTGTGTTTGCTCTCTTCTCCAGACAAGCCTGTAATGTAATATCTGTTCCAGTCCCAGTGAAGCTGAAACCCAAAACTGAACAGACACACTATTTATCCAAAGACACTACCTCAAAAGTACTGATCTCAGGCCATCAGTGCCAAACCAAAATTCATTTCCCCAAAAGTAGACCAAAAAAAAAAAAATCCTGAGACAATGCTGCTTTGTATGCTAACCTGAACACTGAACCAATAAACTCAGCCGAAAAAGCTCTAAGGGAATACTTTTTCTAAAATGTGCTTGTCCTTAATTTCAGGTCCCTGCTGACCAACTTCCTTTGTAAGCACTAGAAGATGTGCCTCAGTGGTTCTGCACGTATGTCTTTCTGTACAGTGTGTCCTTAGAGTGCAGCGCTGGTTAACCAGGACACACATGAGGTTTGCAGCCTCAGCCAATAAAACAGAAAACAGAAGAAAAGCTGTTACTGTAAATCTTCGTTTTCCAACGTCTCAGCTGGGAATCAAAGGTGCGCCACAGAAAAGTTGAGTCCTCAAATTATTCCTGGCCAACTTTCTTCCTAGTGCGTTTATTTCCCTCCACAGTTGAGGATTTGCATTGTGAGTGGGTTATTCTAATTTTGTCTATCTTAAAATATCCCAGAGTCATCCAGGCTTGTTTTGGGACATGAGAAAAATTTCATACGATTTTCAAAACGGAAGTTTTCAGTTCACCGCTCCTGTTTTTAACTTTTGCTTGTAGGTTTACACTCTTTAAAATGGACTTTCATATGTTTTCTTTGGTTAACAAGAACCTGTTTTAAATTGAGCCACATTAAAACATAAGTTGCTCTAATATTCAAAAAGTGGAAGGGCCAACACAGAAACAAAAGCCTTACAAATCTGCTGGAGTTGTTGTTCCTCACAGTCTTCGCATTGCCGAAAGCTTCTAGCAGCGGGTTGGACTGCAGGATGATGTCTTTGACGTGCTGCAAGGAGACAGACGCAATGAGCTGTTAGCTACGTCACACACAGATTGTACAGCAGCTAGAGACACCACACTCTTCACATCCTCACCGACAGGCTTGTGTGTATGTCTCTGGAACTTTCCACTCACACACACACACACACACACACACACACACACACACACTCACACACAGATGCACATCCACAGACAGACACACAAAGTCTGGAGGACATTATCTTTCCTGTGAGCCATCTGCATGTCAGAAACACATGAGTTTTAAATCAGTGCAGCAGACAGAGCTATTCCCACTTCCAGTATTGTACACAGAAGCGGGGAGAAAGTTATTTTGTGGACTCTTTTGCATTCCTGAACTTAGTTCTGTATGAAATTAAAAAATAAACATTGAAATTCACACTTAGTTATTTACACAGGTATTAGCTTACTGCTTTATAATAAATAACCTCTCATAGGCAACCTAAGCTACACTAATATCTTTTATGTTTTGACATGATTGATTTATTTGTGGAGCTTCAGAACATACAGTATCAGATCAAAGAGATAGAAAGTAAAGTGAAAACACATTTCCAACATTGTTCAGAGATGTTACAACAAATTTTAACCATAACTTTGATTTTCAAAAATGAATTATGTGTAATTATTAATAGATAGGATTCGTTTTATGAAGATGTAAACTGTCAGACACATGAATAAAGGCATGGGAGTTATTATCTATTCAAAACTATTCTCACACACAAACACAAAAATTGCATAACTGTACATATTGCACAGTATGTGCAGAGATGGAAGGACCCATGAGAAGTGACGCTGAGTGACGAGGTGTGTTTGCTTTAGAAGCAAACATTTATACTCCAACTTGCAACTTTGAATACTCAAAAAGAGTAATAATGCTAAATACACTTCAGGATGTAGTCAAAGAACTTTAACTTAAACTTTCAAACTTAAACTCTGTAGGTGATTTCTAATATTGCCCTGGTGGAGAAGCTCTGAGTGGATTACATATAAATGCCATCATGGTGCAGGCATTTCCTCATCAAACTTAGATCTTTATCGAGCTTAGGAACAGGACATCTGCTGGTGTGGGGGTCTGCCAGATGGCTGAAATGGGGTGTGTGTGTGTGTGTGTGGGGGGGGGACTGGGCTGCTGATGGGCTGATAATGGGGTATAAGGGTGAGGATGAAAATAGGAGGAGCATTGGGTTTGAGGAATGAGTTCAGGGCTGAAAGTAGCAACAGGTTGTTTGATATCATACAAGTCTGCATTGACATTACATATAATGCAGAATGATTCTGCAAATAGGATGGGAAAAGTATATACATACCAGGCCTTGCCTCAATAAATGAAGATGCTTTTCTTGTCATTATACAGAATAGATATGAGTCTCTGCTCCCAACAAGCCTTTACTTGCTGAGCAGGGATTTGATTTTAAATGAGATTTTAATTAGTATTTGCTTTTTGCTGTCAACTCAGGTCACAAAATTATGTATTGCAAAAGACTCATTGTATTGTTTCTTGAATATATTTACAGACTAATCATTTAATCTATGAAACTCAACAGCTCAAAAATCTCAAACATTTCATGCATCTTTTACATAGCGTCCTCAAGAAGAGAAAGCAGCAGTGCTCACCTGTACTCTGGGTCCGCCCCCTGACACTTTGGAGATGTATCCCATGATATATTTGGCTGCCACAGTCTTCCCTGCTCCGCTCTCTCCACTGAAAGACAGACAAAGCTTTAGTCACGTGTTTTTCTCATACATGTAATCTGAGACAACTTGAAATTCATCTAATGTACTGAGTTATAGCATGTGACACCTGCGTAGATGCCCAGACGTCAAGTTAAGTGATTAACACAGGCCTTGAAAGCTGTTTTGTATTTCATACAAAACAGCCATTGTATTTTTGAATATAATAATGGGGTGGGGTTATGTCCTTTCAGTGACTGTATCTGGATGTTTGCGGCTCTATTATTTTGTATCTCTTACATTAACAGTTTTTATTTCAGTTTACAGGATATTCAAGCTATGTGATAATCACTGTCATGAAGATGTTTCAGCTTGTTTTTGATTTCAATGTCCCAACAATGTAGATCATATATTTTTCATTTACATGCTCAAAATCCTGCTGTAACTCAAGTCAAAACAACTGTTGATCATATTAATGGTGTTAGAGATATTACAATGTAATGTAATACAATGTGATATTATAATATACACTTCAAAGGATAGGTTCACAATAGCCAGGTGCCCAAATGAAAATTGAAGGAGGTTTTGTTTATAGTAATCATTCTTCCTGTTCATAATGGCCATTTTTCTGAATATGCTTACAATGTAAGTGAGAGGGGACAAAATCAACAGTCTATGTCATGTATTTAAAAATTTATCTGAGGCTAATGAGTCCTCTTTGTGTCTTGACAGATATTTTAAGAACAGATGAAAAATATTACATATACAATCTTGTGAACTTATTCTTTAAACAGTAGTATACAATTAGGATGCTATCATATCTGGATCAGGATAAATCCACGGGCAACACAGACAAATAGACAGTACTCTTTAAAGTATTAAATGCTGTGCTGTGCTTCGTTGAGGTTTGTTCTTTCATATTCATTTATAAAACCTCTTTAAATTGTTACAAACAAAAGTGACCAAAAATGCAGTTTACTCTTACTTACACCATAAAAATTATAATATCCCTCTCATTCTTACAATTATGCATGTGTCAGTGTGTATGTGCGCCTTTGTGCACACGTTTAAACCAAACAACAGACGACCTGGAACCCATCAGTCATACAGAATCTGCTGAATAAACAGGTGAAATGTGTACACACCCCTTTCACTGAATAAAAGAGCTTTGGGAAACTTGAAGCTAAATTTAATTCAACATGTGATAGGCCACAGCACATCTGGGCAGACGAATGCTGAAGTAATAAGGACATTAATTCTGTTTTGTCACATTTACAGATTTTTCCCCTCATCTCTCTCTTCCCACACCCTACACTTGTCTATTTTCCTCCTTGCCTTTCACTTTGCCAGGGTCATACTTATTTTGACATATGTGGTTTGGCAGTGGAGTCTGTTTTTTCTTCTGGGCCTTAAAGTAGAGTCAGGTTGGTAATGCCTCTGTGAGAACCACAGCTGCAGACTGTTAGGGGCTGCCAGAGGAAGTCATGGGAGCCACTCTATTACACAGCAGTCTCTATATGGTTGTAACCCTCCCCCTATATACTCTCCGTCTCTCTCTCAGATCCACAGCATTGGCTGGGCTACCTCACTGCACACTTACTTCTCTAGTAACAACATGGGGTCGGGTAATAAACATGCTAAGTTTCAGTTTTACTTTTAATGCCAGACGAACCTCCAGAGCTCCATCTGAGAATATTGTTTCTCCTCCTGCAAGTTATTCTCTGAAGGGCTATTTTCAGCACAAACTGCAGTGGGAGTTTAAGTCCCACTTTAAGCCCCCAAAAGGGCGAGTCTCATTGTTGTGGTGCTCTAATGCTGAAGGCATTGTTAACTTCCGCAGACATTTATTAACCAAACAAGGGCACAAGTTAAACAATGCAAGAAGCAGCAGAGTTTAAGCATCAACTTTCATAAATCATTGCAGAAATAAGCAATGAGAGAAATACATCAAGACTGTTCTAGTTTTGATGGTTTTAAATACAATAAAGCACATTGCATTGCCACAGAACTACTAGACTTTACATGTAAACTCCAGAGGCTTCTTACATGATGATGAAGAGAACATTGCTTTCACAGTGTCTTAAAAACATACACTTTTGCATTAAAGTCAGACAAGCCTACGTTTTTATGGCCCAATTTAACAATCTTAAAGAAGGATAAAACTGAGTAGTTCAATATATTTTTATTCAAATTGAGGGAAAAAACTTAAAGTGACCCACTACCGCAAGGATTTAGTGTTTGTGACTGTAATTAACTTCTGCAGACTTTTAAAGCTGTAATTGTGATTGTGTTATTAAAGCTTTTTTTCATTAGAGCAGATTTTAAGAGAGAAAACAAGCACATTTTAGACAAAATCGTCTAAAAATAATTAGAATGGAGACATGCGGGTACGCAGACGATGACAGAATATCCTCATGCGTTGTGGATTTTGTTTATTTTTAATGTGCCTAAAATGACGTGTACACACATAATTAAAATGTCTTTGAAGTGCCGATACCATCTGAGCTCTCAATCATGGTAAATCTCTACAGTATGAACAGAGAAGGACTTTATACGACTTCATGCAAAGTATGGCGACACAGCTTTGGTAGCAGCACCTCCCTTTATTATTGTTTTACACGCATACTGAAGTTCACCATTTGCTGATACGCCTCAGTTTCTGGACTGCCTCTGTGTAAAGCCAGCAGGAGTCCGACATCCGACCATTGGTACAGTAGAGTGTCTAAACTGCTGAGCAGCCCATTTCAAAGCAGTACAATCGATTGTCCATTTAGCCTAAAATAATCTATGTAGAGGTTGGAAATTGGTGAGCAAGATAATAATATAATCCATCTTCTTTAAATAATTTTCTAATCTACATCCAGATAACTTTATTCCTCAACCACAGGAGGGCGATTGATTTGTCAAATTTAGATGTAGTTATCTTATATAATGGATATCTTATTTTCAAACCAAGAAAACACAAACCAGAAGTATGATGCTGTGTCAGGCATATGGCAATGATAGATCAATTAAGGCAGCCATTTAAAGACAAAAGTAAATGCAAGTGAAGAAGCTTATGTTAATTACAACATACACACAACAGCCACTGTGAGTTACACCCACTGACTAAACCTGTATTTTTCAATCATTAAAAGTATCTTGGCAATCTCTCAATACACATTGTCCCCTTAAACTGGTCTAATTATAACAGCACCCTGCTCTGTTGGCACCTCTGAAAAGAAAAGCACAGCTGTGTCTGGAAATGAGCTCATGGATGGTTATTAAATAAGCCAGCCTGCACTGAATAAACCAGCTTTTTTTTTTGTAGGATTAGGTTTAAGGAGCTGCTCAGTTCAGGTGACATGTTGACTGAAATTTGTGGCTTCATTTGTGAAAATGACGACAAACTGAGGAATCACGTATTTCTGATCGGAGCAGATGTAAGGAGGTTGGTTCTCAGATGACAAAAGTTGTGCTTGAACCTTTAAAAGATGTCAGGGCCCTGATTTCATCACATAGTTGTGATGGGGAGTGCCAAACTGATAACACCAACAGCACACCTGCTACAATTCACCCTTGTAATATCAAATTTCAACAGTCACATGCTGTTGTAAGAGCATGATGTATAGATAAACTCTTAAATGCATACAACCTTCCAATAGAATGACGCTAAAATAACAGAGGGATAGAAGACATCACAGTTTCCTTGCAAGAATAGCCAAAACTGTCGACCTCTTCATGCTGAATATCCCTTACTATTAATTCACACATTTTCTTAGTAAATAGGAAAAAGAGCTAACACAGGGCGATGCTGACCACATTGCCTGGCCAGCAGTTCACAGCAGCCTTTGTTTGCTGAGACCTGGTTCATCATAAAACCACTTCCATGCTTTTGTTTTGCTGATTTAGTCGATCACAAAATCCACCTCAGTGCCTTTATGTGGGAAACTGAACCAGCAACTGCTCGCTGTCCAAACAACGGGCTAAAGTGCTGAAGCAGGGGTCATTCATCATGAGGTAAGCACTATAGGAACCACACTGCTCAGGTGATTGGACCATAGGATAAAGCCTCAATCATGACACCACACTTTTCTCTGTGCAGCTTCCTACCTCAAAAACATTCACCGACACAAACAGACTGTGAAACTACCTAAAAAATTCCCTAAATCCCTAAATAGAGAAAGAGGAATGCCGGGTCAAGGATCATCCAGGTGTTCTTCCTGTTTTTTTATCCTGAAAGCAGGAAGTCAATGAAAACTAGGCACTATAGCAACTGCTTTGTTTTCAACTCACATCCTGAGTCCACATCCAACTGTTATTGTTTTCATATTTGAGTATAAGAGCATCTTTATTTACCTTCATTTGCATTTCACTATACCTGATATTGTTACGATGGAAAAACTCCCAGGGAGACATGTCACTTTTGGTCAGCCAGCTGTACTAAATGATGTGGTAGAACCTGTTGCGTCTGTTCTCCTATGCCCCTCCCATCCATTATCATGACCTGCAGAGGCTCTGTCGCAGTTCAGCTTTGTTATATCTCCTCACAGATCACATTGCACAGATTACTATCTCCAGCCTTTGTCTCACTCTCTCCCATCCTGGATGTTTGGCGATTTGACTGACAGCTATAAGGTGTGGAAGTCACACAACTAACAAGTTGAACAGCAAGTCAACAGAGAGATCATATTAAATAGAGAATTTAATCAAACTGTCTCTTGCTGCATGCTGTTGTATGCTTTGGTTGTCACATGCCATTAGATCATGATCTGTGGAGACGTTGGAAAATCATACAGTATGTGATTATAGTTTCAAAGTCTTACCTGATGATGACACACTGGTTTTCACGGTCGATCATCATATTTCTGTACATATTATCTGCCAGAGCGTAGATGTGAGGAGGGTTCTCATACTGAGCCTGAGGGTTAACAAAAGAAGGAGAGAGCCACAATGAAATAATATCAAGAATATCTGACTTAAAGTATTAAAATTCAAGGATGTGAAGACTGTGAATTTTGAAAATAAAGCCAAAAACACATTAAAGGATAAGGAAGATGTTCTATATTTTGTTTATCATCAATCTGTGTCTGTGTCCAAAGTCTGATTATTCCTCTGTGCCTCCATTGTTGCCCAAAAACACACAAATGAGTGCACTGTTTTTTCATTATCATGAACATGGGTACTATAGTTTATTTTCAATCAATCCCACATATAGTACACTCTCATGCTGCTGAAAATACTAGCATAAAAAACTGTATGAATCCGCAGCTGAAAATAGTTCCTTACAAATACAATATTTACTCCTGTTTGAGTAAATTTTGCCCAAAACTACAGTACCCAGCTGTTTAAGGAAATTACTGAATATTTAAAAATCATAAAATTATATATTTGCGATGTATTCCTTAAGAACGATTGAATAAGCTCTGGGCTGAGGGCTACAGGCAATGTAGGAAGACGGAAAGTATTGAGTGATGGACTAGTGCATAGGTGGTTTTGGTCTTGTTATGGGATTTGTTAACAAGATATATAGAATTACATCATTTACATGTATATATTAGCCCCACTTATATTAACCCCATGATGACTTTTCTGCTACTTTCTCCTGTAATTTGAACTGAAAAACAATGCAAATCTGAACCCGGTGCACTTAAGTACAACTGTAATCTGCAAAAGTCGACTGTTAAATTTGGCATGTGTAACGCTGAGTGTTTTCACAGTCAGTTGGGATTTTAAAAGCCTTCAAGTGTGCTCCTGGCTCAGAGAGACAAGCCTGCTCTCAGCAGGCCAGCCAACAGAGAAGGCAGACTTGAATAGGCTGTTCTACAAAGGTACTGCCAAAGCCTTCTCAATGGTTGAGTCAAGTTTCTGACAGGCAACATCTACGCCAGCTCACTGGAAAGTTCGCACTGCATCTAACCTGGTTCATTTCAAAGCCTTTGTTCTTCAGACTGTTACCATCTTAAACAGCATGAGGTGGATTTTTCTGGTTTTAACTTTTCAGCTGACAGAAGCCATTAAAATATCTTAGCAAGTCATATAGTATCGTGTGTCTGTTAAGGGAAGATGGGATCCTACTTACAGCGCCCTGATACATCTCAACTTCTTTTTCTCCAAAGTACGGCATCTGCTTGAAGGGGTTGACGGAGATGAGCACAGGACCAATGTATGTCTGATGAGGTTATATATTAAAGATCATAAAATGAAAAACAAAACATCAAAATGAAAACTGAGTGCAAACGTCATAAGATTATTAATGTCTTAGAACTGGCAACACAGTCTAAAAACAACTACATTGCAAAAAAAAAAGACTTAATTTTAGGTTGCCATGACGTCAAGAGAGAGTGTGCAACAGAGGAGTATTTGGTGATCAGGACTGAGCCTAAATAAGTATCCAGTTCTTACAAATGACAGAGAATAGACTGGCCGTGTAACACTGTGAGGTTTTATGCCCTGAGGCCAAAACGCTGCTCAAGGCAAATAAAGCTGCTATTGTGGGTGGCCTACAGTGACCCACAGCCTTGGCAGGGGGACCTCACAGTTACGGCTATTTATTGAACCGAATCAAAGGCCTGACTCAGAGCTGTCGAACCTATAACTGCCAGCATTTACTAAATTTCATAATCCTCAACGCTTGCCAGAACGTGGACGAAGTTTATGTAACGAGCTACTTTCAGAGCACTTACCATTGCTTTTCAAAGGGGTTATTCATTCATTCTTCAACTCTTTTCACGTCATGAACAGCTTAAGTGTGTGTGTAGCCACCACAGCTGCACATTTAAAAAACCTAAACCTCCCATTTGTGCAATGTGCTGTATGGAAATGATAGCTCTCAACACACCGCAATCAAAAATTACAATTGCTCAAAAAAAGATAGCAACACTGCTCTGATTCTTACTGTAGACTTATGCAATCTGCAATGCAATCTTCCTCACACTATTTTTTTCATATTTTGCACCACAGTGAGAGAACACTAGTGTGAATCTGACTTCTTTAAGAGAATGAGTAGGAGTGAGAGGTCTGGCCGAGGGGAAGGAGAGGCCCTTTGCCCCCCCTGTGCGCAGCACAGAGTCAAGGGAAGGCGTCACCTTCCAACACTGGCCTATTACTCACTGCTACTATGACACTGTGAATGACCATTCAGCTATTCTGGGAATAGCAGGCATGAGACAGAACCCAGCAATTCCTCGCTGAGGTGTGAACTGCGATTGTGAGGGAAGGATACAAAGATGTAGTCATCCATGTATCTCTTCTTAAGGTTGTCCACGATGGCGTCCTCATTGATCTTGCTGAGCAGCACCATGTCATCCACTCCACTGTGTTTGACATTGTGGCTCTGCCAGTGGTACCGGTAGTGCCCCCGGCTCCCCTGAAACAAAACAAAAACACACACAATGCACAATTGTTAGTTCACTTAGAAAGACACAATGAGATGGCGTGGACTCATCGAGAGTCTGGTATGAAGGTCACACAGACTGATACATGAATTGAATGAATAGCACACTCAGAGGCTGAGGTAGTGTGGTTTCATCACACTGTTGAGATAATTGGACAAAATGAAAGCCAAGGAGAAAACGGTTATTATAACTTCAACAAAATCTCAATTTGTGCACATTTTCTAATCTGAGCGGCATGACGAGCCCTGTTTACTTTAAAATAATGCAAGGTCAGACTCCCACAAGTGCTTTGTGTTATTTATCCAAGTGTTAAAGATGCTCTTACCCAACTTTTCTCCACATCCTAACAATCTGGTTTCTGCCTACGTTCCTGTTTTGTTTGAGCCGAGTGAGTCTCTGGAGAACTGAGGTCATTCATCATGCGCTATGAGTCAGTGTTGTCTGGCTACTGTGGACGAGGGTCACAATGTGCTGTGAGGAGTGAGTCTCTTTCTCCTGGATGGAGAACCACTCAAAGCCACTGAGAGTATCCAGAACATTAGTCAACACTCAATTTAACTCTTGACTTCCTCTTTCTTTAGTGAGGAAGTGTTGGCAAGAGCAAGGAGCAGAGTGGCAAACAATAAAAGGAAAAAAAAAAAACAGTGTTACAGTACAGTACCATACTGTAGTCTATGTAGGGAATTGTTTAAGAAAATTTGAATTTAATGGATGTTTTATATCAAAATCAATATTAAGAAACTGTCTTCTGACTCTCTATATTTTGACACTTTCTGAAGTTCTGATTTCTTGCTTATTGCAGTATTAAACAAGATCACACTGTACAAATAATAGTATATAATGCAATAATATAAAATCTGACCTTCCACTGGTCAAGATAATATTTTTTAAAAATGTCTTATTCTATTTCATTGTCAACAAATCCCATAAAAAGACCAAAACCAACAATGCATTAATCCGTCTCTCAATGCTTTTCCAATTTCCCAGTCTGTCTGTGGCCAAGCCCATTCGTTTCTGCTCTTCAGCTTTAAAAATAGGCACAAACATAGAGTTTCTTTCCAAAGAAAAGGCTCAATAACTTCTTCGAAAAGCTAGGCACTGTACTTTTTTTTTTTTGGGGGGGGGGGGGGGGGGGGGGGGGGGGGGGGAGTTTTTTGGGGGCATTTTGAGCCTTTAAAGAGATGGCAGGAAACAAGGAGAAAAAGAAGGGGAGTGATGTGCGTGAGTTAAATTGACACGTTGCGGTTCATGGTTGGCGTCTTGACCCCTCATCTACATCACCCCAGGGCACTGTAGAGGACTACTTTTGCGGCTGATTAATATGCTCTTTTTAGTGAGTATTAACATCAGGATGACTGAATAAGCCAGAATGATTCAAAACATACTACAGTGCCCACGTTCATTGTAATGAAGGCACGTGTAATTCAGTGCAATGGTGTGGCTCAATGATGTGTTTCTGGGCAACAATACTTGTTGGTTTTGGTCATCTCATTGAACTTTCTGACAAATACTGAATATCACTAGTCTTATCCTGTGAGTTTGCTGGAAACTATCAATCTCCAACAAATACAGTGAGTTTCTCTTACAGTCAGTAGATGAAACAAAAACAGGAAATTTTAACTCTGTTAATATTAAGGACCACAACAAGTAACACCACAGAACAAAATAAACCAGTGGAAAGTCATTGTGCATTTACTAATTAACTGTGAATTACTAACTCAAGGAGGAGGGATGGGGAGCTCTTAATATCCTCCAGGGTGACTTTATTCTTTACAAGAGCAAAATTAAAACCACTTTACAGACTTAGTCGTAGCATGGGAGATGGCGAGGAATGTTAACAGCTTTTTCAGCCTAATTTTGCGGGTATTTTCCCTCAGGAGGGAAACAGCAAATTATAGCTTGATTAATCCTCTAGATCACGCCCATTAACATGTTTTACTGCTTTTTAGGTGTGGCAGAGGGAGATGCTTACTTCCTTCCTTCCTCAGCAACGTTGACAGGGTGATGTCATTGCAATGAGTAAAAAGAAATAAGGGGGGGGAATCTGGACATCTGATAGGAGTTTAAGAGGAAAATTTGTGACGTGAATTGTCTGAAAGAGAAAGCTCACACACAAACACACTTATGCCCTTTTTTAGATTAAAGTGTTTTTAGGACACTGAAATGCAAAAAGAGCCCTCAACATTCTCAGGATATACAGTGATTCTGCTACTTAGAGTTCATTTGAGTCATTTGAGTTTACTTTGTTCTCTGAGGAGCTGGCAGGATCTCAGTCAATATATTTTCTTAGAGAAATAACCCTGCATTTACTCTCCTTTATATCACTAATGAACTCAAATGTTTTGGTCAGGCAGTTACTGGTTATCCTTTTACTGACTGCTACTTCTTAGAAGTAATACTTTGACATATGAAGACCTTTTCTCTAAAGACAGACATTAGGAGAGATTGCTGGCCCAACCGCTAAGTGGAAACAATTCAACATGCTATATTTAACCTCTCTCTGCTATGTCTGGAATGAAAGTGTACAGATTCAAGAAGAAAGAAGTAACAAACTGTAAACGTAGGAGGTGAACACCAAAATATTCTGAGGATTGTTTCATATGTTTTGACTTAGGCTTTGTTTAGGCAAGAGCACTGAGAAAATATTCTTACTTACAGCAACAGACAAAGGGAGAAGCTGAACAGGGAGAGCTGCACACAAACACACAAAGATGCCTGGGAGGTGCCTGAAAACAACCACACTCCTCAACAGCCAGGGGTGAAGGCTTGTTGTACTCAAGTGATTGTAATATTGGTGATGAAGTGAGGAGGGCTGCTCTGCGCCTGATCATTAATACACTTCTTTGTATTGCCATTAAATTCAAACTGCTACACTGCTCTTTCTTTCCAGACAGTCTGAAAAACTAATAGCATGATAATGATTTGCAATAACAGCAGCTGTTTTCCCCATAACAACATTTTCTTTTATGTATCTGGCTAAAGAAGATTTTAACTTTCCCTTGAATGTGTAACTGTATTCTGGACTTTACTGTTTTGTGGCTCACACTGAAATTAAACAAGCATAACCCTATGAGTATGTGCATCCAATACAGCAGAACTTTATTAATCCCTGTAAGAGCAACTGGACATGATGGTTGCCAGTAAAACAGTCAACAACACACATACTGTAGTGTATAAAATACAGAAAAACAGAAGAATCTAACACTTAATGTGAGTCATAAATCAACTCAGTAGACATGGTTTAAAACTATGTACGCATACAATAAATTCCCAAAAGAATACAGTAAATTACTTTGACTAATGATTTATAAGCAGGTAATTGGTTCATTGGAACATTTTCCTTCATTGCAAATATTGTGACTGAAATGTATTATTTATATTTAATAATAAGAAATTCCTTTGACAGAGATTGAAGAAAATCTGAGTTACTATCTTATATACACACACATACACACACATACACACAGAGGACAACTGGCACAGCTGGAGTCTATGGTGGCCATAACAACATCGCCATGGAACCACAGACTTCCTCTTGAGTGCAGCTTAGCAACACAGGCACAGTAAAGAACTGAACATCTGACATCACTAGTACATTGTGTAGGTAGTCCAAGCAGTTTGAACTAAATATATGATATTTTGACAGATGTTGTAGCAACAGCTATTAAAGGACCAGTGTGTAAGATTTAGTGGCATCCAGCGGTGAGGTTGCACATTGCAACCAACTGAGTACCCGTCCTCCTCCCCTTCCAAGTGTGTAGGAGAACCTACAGCGACCGCCAAACTTGCAAAAAATGCAAAGGGCCCGTTCCAGTGTTTGGTTTGTCCATTCTGGGCTACTGTAGAAACATGGTGGTGCAACATGGTGGGCTCGATGGAAGAGGACCCACTCCCTATGTAGATATAAAGACCTCATTCTAAGGTAAGAAAAACACTTATTCTTATTTTCAGGTGATTATACACTAACTAAAACATACTTATGAATATTATATTCCATTTCTGCCAAGTCCGTTCTGCTAGATGCCACTAAATTCTACACACTGGAAGTATTACGAATCAATGAAGTTTTTGTCTTGATTAGTTTTCCCTCGGAGAATTAAACATAATCATCCAAAACTATGGGACCAGACCTTTTCCCAGAAGTTAATACAAAGGAATTTCAACACTAGTCCTGATCCATAAGCCCAGGCTTTCCCTTCATGCAAATACCATTACCATATATGGAGAGTGCTGAGCAGAGCTGGCTCGGAATACAGGAAATGGCTGGGTTTGATTCAGTATCATAAGCGGCACTTTTCCCCTCATTTCTCCCTTCTGTGCAATTCTCCTTTTCCACTCCACGATCTGACACACAGTCCACCATGTGTTAGCCCTCTGTGGAAAACTTGGATTAAAGCCATGAGAACAAATTCCTCCCTTCTAAAATAAGAAGCAACTGAGGTCGTTAATCACTCTGTACCTAAAGTCTTGAGAAATCACCCAACCTGCAATCGATACAACGAGGCAATTGAGAAAAAACATGTAGAACTGACTACACATGGCAAAGGTAAATTGAATACTGTTTTTGCAACAGACTGGGTGATCAAAATTCCTAGTTGTCATCTTCAGATTAGGAAAAACCTTTTTAATGAAGCAAAGTACAAACTAAGCTAAATCTAGCTTAACACAACACTTTTAATGCTACAAGGCAGACTTATAGGTCATGTACTGACTTCTACTATAGAGAAAATGCCCCAAGCATGCCAGCGGATATTACTTTGGCCTGGAGCAGACTGCAGTAGGAGAGAAACGGTGCCTCAACCCCATGTCACGTAGAAGATTAGCAGTGCCACCATATAACAGCTTACTTGATCTAATTTCTAAAGTCAATCCTGCCTAAAAAATGTTCTGTTCCAAAAACATTACTTCTTGAGTAATCATGAAGATAATTTTCAGAGTTATGACTTTGAGTGATACACAGTTGTGTTGATTGCAAAAAAAAAAGAAATCTTCTCTCCTCTCCACATATTTGCCACTCAGACAACATGTATTCTATTTCTCAAATACACTTGTGCCTGTAGAACGGTAACTGCTGTAATTTGTTTTTGCAGCCAAATTAGATGACATCTCAGTTTCAATCAAGGTTAGAGATACTGATTTTGGATATTGGTCCAATACTGACTCAAATAGCTGGATTGGGTATCAGTGACAATGGGCCAATTTGATATCAGATACCATTATTTTAATAAATAACAACTCAGTAAATTTATATCCATGTATTTAGATGGATATTTACAGTTACATTTTGTTTTACAAAGTTAAGTTGCACTGAGCAAGACTCTGTTTAGCGTCATCAGGTTAGGCTAACCCAGTCTTGCTAACCCCCTTCACTTTTTCAGCAGCTGGGGAAACTACTAACCTTTTCCTCTGCTCCGCTTGCATTCACTGTCACTTTTCTGCTGCTCAGTCTCTCACTCAACCACTCACTTGCTATGCACACACATTACGCACTGCCCTGTTCCTTAAAAGGGGCTATGTTACAAAGGGTCAGGGTCTATCCCTAACTTCATCTCCATTCCCTCCCTTTGGCAAAGTTAATGAGCAACTGTTGGTCAAAAAATAGATAATGTTATGGTCAGAGGTGGCTATAGATGCAGGGCACTGAATAACTGGTCAACAGCAGTGATTCAGATGCAATAGCCATTTCCAAATTATTTTCAGCACTAGCTAATAACTGTATGATGAAAAAGCCAGTAGTGACAGAGCCAAGGACAAAGACCTGAGTAATCTAATTTGGTAAACATGTGTCACAAATTAAAGGATAATTCTGGTCATGGTGCAGGAGGCGAACGACTTTCCAAAGAGACTCTCAGTCTTATGAAATTAGTTTAGCTTTTTTGTTTTGTTGTGGTAACATAAAGCTAGATAGGTTTTCTAAGACATTTTTATCATACAAGGTACAATCTATATATAGTCCAAATTAAAACAAGAGTCACCTCACCATCACAAAAAAAAACAACCCAGACTGGAAATCTACTATCTCTCCCAAAGTATTGACAGGTAGCGGCATATTCTCAATTAATCATATGTGAAACACAAGCAAACCTTATTTTTCATCTGGAAGTCTAGATATTATCCTTCAGTTTTACATACGACTATAGCAGCGCTAGTTATGACACTGATTTGAAGAAGAAGCATATTGAAAGCAACTCTAAGTGCTGTCTAAAGAGGAGAAGTGAAGAAGCAAAGTGGAGTCAAATGATGCTCTGATGGTGCATTCATCTGAGTATTTCCATTAGTAGCAAGTACATTTTTCATGATACACTCGGCACAGTTTTTGGTGATGGAACAATGAGGTCTGAGGTATTTTAAAGATATTTATATAGTACATCAAAAACAGATGTAAAACCAGTGCATGTTGGAGACCACAGTGTGGCGTTAACTACAACAAATGCACACATGATATTGTGTCAGAGGTACTACTGTAATGTTGATGCAGCAGGCAGGAAAATAGTTCAGGCTCAAAGCACCATACCAGTGGTTCTGCATGTTTTAGCCCATTTAATACAAATCATGTATTACTGCCAAACATTTTTGAAAGCATACCATAAGGTTTTATATTGATTTCCTACCTTCCAGCTAGCCGTTGGTAGCGGTTAACTTTAGCATCGTATGAAAATCAACACATTGAGACTTGAAACTTGCTTGTTTTCAACATTCCATCATAGTGAACATTAAATCTGCCTTATTTTGTCTGCCAAAGTTACATAATTATTATGCAGCAATGTGGCCATGAGGAGGGGCTGTTGTGAAAACTGATCTACACTGGTGCGTTTAATGCACGTCATCCTCTAACCTGAGAGCTCGATACAAACAGCAACCTTTAAGATGCAATGCACAACTAAAGTAACTTACTGTCTCCCTGGTTATACTTCATCAAAAACCCTCAAACCTAGAAATCCTGTGAACACAATGTTTTATGAAGCTGACAGTCTGATTACCTGATCTCTGAGCTTCCTTGAATGCACCAAGGACTACATTGCAAAACAGTCGCTGCTCTCAACTGCTTTATCACACAACCACATGGTAACTATTGTAACACAGAATAATGGCACCTAAACGTCTGCCTTAACAGATTACATATCTCAAGAAAGTCTTCAAGTTTAAAACTGTACTATGCTTCAGAAAATGGTCTGCTGTAAAGTATTGTGTATAAACAATTTACAGTTAACTGTCTGAAAGAACACTGAACCCTGATCAACAAGTAAACATTGGATATAATTAACATTATGAGTCATTCTTTTTGTCTGGTGCTACAACTGGACAAACTATTAAAATGTATAATTGCCACTAAGAATGTCCATTCCTGAACGGTGCCAAGAGAGGCCAGGGAATAACTCCAATACATGTTCACGCCAGCAATGCGTGGGTTGATTTTGACTAACTTTTCCCCCTACTCCTTGTTGGAATCCAAAACATATCTGGTTTGATGGAAACTAAACAGGGCTTAAGGGGAGGTATTACTCTCTAAACAGTATTTCCACCTGGTCTCTGTTGCTTGCGTTTGCACTTTGTCCAAGTTCACTCACTGTGTTTAATCGGGCCAGATGTAGATAAAAGTGCTGACTGAGATAAGTCAGCCTTTCCAAGGCAGAGGAAGAAGATAAACAATGATGAGCAGAAACTTGGTAGATCTCAGTGGTGTCTATAGAGCAATGACCTACAATGTGGTAGTCTGATCCAGTCTGAACCTCTAAGGGATGGGATGCTCATTAAGGTCACACTGAGCCCTGTAAACACACTCACTTCCTCTAAAATGATACTGCAAATTCCAGATGAAGCTGGAGTTTGATTAAAGAGTAAATCCACACTGAATTACACGGAGCAGAAAACTGTTGCTGCATTGCTTTCTGTCAAACTGTCATAAAGGCTGAAACTCTCTCATTGCTGGGAAAAATGTATATAGTTGCAAGTTGTAATTTTATGTGTATAGATTTTCATTTTGGCCTTATCATTCCACTTTTGGCATTGTTTTTTACAGTGTTAAAAGTAGGCACAAAAGAACAAAAACCTCAGTGAATCTTAACTTTGAATAATACCTTTCTAGGTTAAATCCAACTTCAAGATTAATGAAAGCTTCATGACTAAAACTGCCGAAGCAAATCCACATTTTGTGGTATAACGACAACCAACAAGCAGTCCCATTTGGCTGAAAACCATATGGAAGAAGAAAGAGAGAAAGAGAACAAGAACTGCTTCACCTGCCAACTGTGGAGTAATGTCTGTAAAGTCTGTTCTGATTACATGGAGAAATATACCTGCATAGCCTGTAGTCGAACATATTAAACTTTTATGACACACTGACTCCCCTTAAAAATCACTGACAGTGTCAATCAATTATTATCTGTTTTCCAGTATTGAATATTTCCCCTGGAATGTTAATAAACACTGAAAAGAAAAGCAATACCTATTGAAGCGGCTTAAGAATCAACTTAACTCGAGTTTGCAGATTCATTCACATCTGTCAAAGCCTGCTGTGACATCACTGACTCGGATAGAGCCAAGAGTTAAAGCAACCAGCTTTCTTTATTTCAAAGCTAATTTAACCTGGAAGGTAAATTTCATCTAGTTTAAAACATTGAAATTATTCTAGTGTTTCTTGAATGTTCTGCATAGAAACTGAGCCATAAATGACACTGCTCAACAGTGAATTGTGGTCTTTTGTGGGACTTCCTTCATCCAAACAAGGTTTTAATTCTGCTTAATACTTGTGAGCATAACTAGAATATAAATTTGATAAACCTCGTGGCTCCTCAGATTTGACATCACAGTGGCACAGAAACAACAATACGCAGTTTGTGAAGTCTTAAAATGGATGGCATTCTCAGTGGAAAACTTCCCCCAGGGAAAGAGCAATAGTTTGAGACTGTCCAGGATATCTATTCAATGGAAAAATGGAAAAGTTGATCTTCCTTCTGAGAGTTAAAGGAAATATTTTTGACAAGAACTGTGAAAAGTGGATCTTTTATACTGAACATGATGCCAAACAAGCAACATAACTGTTAAGATATGGAATAACTGGAAAAGAAAACATATACATGCCTGAGTTGGCCTAGTATTTGTTCAGTGTTGTATTGTTCAATGTTTTATTGTATGTGTACTCACGCTCTTGCATCTGGAGTTGAAGACCCAATAAAAAGTAATAAAATGAGTGGCATTCCCCTTTTGACACTAAAACCCTAAAAAGTCAAAACACCATTCACACCATTGCCTGAGTCTTTTCCAATCACACAGGGTAGCAAAGTAGTCACAGCAGTAATCCAAACCAAGACTCATGAGGGTCAAAAACTGACTGCTTTGACCTGAACTGGGTTTTCTATACAGGCAATAATAATTATCTATGAATGCAAAGCCTTATCACTGGAAACTTTGCCACTACAAAATATAATATAAATATAAATTACACCAAATATAAAACTTGCTTTCCTGTAAATGATAAGCACCTACACAATGAGGAAAGAGCACAATGGGAGCTGAGACTTCATGTTTTCACAACACAACTTGCTCAGGAGACAGAGGTCACTTGCTTGTACTTATAACTGGAACCAGGATAAATAATGCAAACCAACAGGCCTTGTTCTCTGATTTCTTGCCTAGATTTCTCACGCTGTTATGGATCTGAGCTGCTTATGGTCACATTCAAAGAAAGATTGAAAAGTAATATATTATTTTGCTAGGATTTGGTAACATGAGCACTGACTGGTTGGGATGTTATAATACTGTGCCTGCAAGGCACAGGGCAAGGTGAGCACCGCCTCTTCTAGAGAAAGAGGACATAATGATCAAGTGTAAACAGATACTGGGGAACTTCTACACAAAAGTTTCAGCTTTACAGTGGCAGAATTTGACTTAATCCGTGTATAGTAATGGAAACTGCTGATGTTAAACATCTCAAACTGAATCAGTGTCTTAAATGGTTGACAACTGCTAATAAAATATAATATCAAAGACAGTGGTTTCGGGTGGAACTCAACCTTTTCGTGTGGAAGTCGAACAGAACTGAAATCCTAGACAAGAGCTGCATTTTCTTTTTAAAGCAGCCTCAGTAGTGGTTGAATGTAAACAAACCATCTGCAGTGGAAACTCATTCATAGCCATGCCTTGTGCCACAACAAGGCTGCACTCTCAAGTTTCAATCAATGAAAGCCTAACCAGCATCTACCCTAATAGCAACTGAATACATGCAAATACACGTTAGACACAAACTGTAGGCTTTTTCAATTTAAGACTGAAGAGGGAGGAGACGTTTGAGTCATGTGCAACAACGAAGCAGTTTGGTTTGGTAAAATGCCACCAAATCCAGCAGGGCTTACTTACGCTTTTCCTGCTACTCATAAATTATACGAATGCATCCATCACTTCGTTGAAGGTAAAAAGAAGAATCATGGATGCAGCAAATTTGAGTTTTGGTAACTAAAATGAGCCAAAAAAGACACACACTCTGGAATTTAGATAAGAAATCATTTAAAGTGGGTCATAAGTAATACTGCCAAAAGCCCATCTTGTTTTTGACTACATAAAACCTCAAGAATTTCATAATGTACCACTGGCACAGAAAGGTCCTCCAGTATCAGCGCTAAGAAGCTACAGTAGCTGCTCATTTTATCAAACAGCTTCCACAAGAGAAGAAAAATACAAAGGTCAAGGTCTTCAAAAGAGCATTCAGCTGAATCAAAATGTTGTATTACAGTACAGAGGTCTTGCTTCTATTTAAACAAAAACTGAAACAGACGTCCAAGGCTCAGTCAGAACAGTTGTTGAAAACCAGAGGTTTATCTGGTATATCTGAAAAAGAGAGCAAATTATAGGAATTCTTTGACAGGGGGCCATAACTGTTTGGTTCTTGAGTACAGTGCTACTACAGACTGAAACACTTACATGGGTCAAAAGGTGGCTCACATTACTGTGAGAAAGGTCATGCAAGGTCAGACTAGGTCAACCCTAGGTTTTAACCTAAGAGCTAGAATGCATTTTCCACACACAATGTGGTTTCAGTAAGCAACACTTGTTCCCCACAGTTTTTAATTAGTTCAAGAGCTTAAGGAGCCTTTATAAAGAGATCAAACAGGACTGTGATGTAACAGCATGACAATATTGTTGTTAATCCTCCTTACTGTAACTGAAACTCAAAAGCAGCAAGTGCATTTTCTACTGCAGGTTCATTGGGTGAAGGGGTGTGGTGCATGCACATTATGAATGGGAGTGTAATGATGTTGACTTTATCAACTCCACTAAAGTGAACACAGTAATAATATAGCTAAAAGCATGACTCAGCTGTTTAATTCATGCACTGACAGCAACAAAAATCCCTGAGCTGCTTCTTAGTATGTAGTGAACAAAGCACCAACTAGCCTGCACTGGTTGATGATGCATACTGTAATTCCTCTAATTAAAGAGCAGCGTAAAAAGTGTTAAACAAAAAAACACAAAAGTCTGGTGCTCACAGATGTGTTCACTTCATCTGCCCTTTGATAGAGGATAGCAATGAAATTAGAGATGCTGACCTAAAACAGGAGGTGTGTTAAAAATTTGCCTTCGGCTTGTTTGGTTCTTTTGCTTTCTACTAGTAACAAGATTTCTCAGCAAAGATTAAAAAGTTGGATTCCAAGCAGAAGGGTTCAAGCCTAAATCAGCCTCTATGAGGCTAAACAAGCACTGAAAATGGCCTTCCCACAGTTTAATGGAGTTCATAACTCACTGAAACACAATTAAGCCTCACATAAATCAAGATTCAGACATATTCTGCAGGACTAAATCCACCCCACTGTTCATTACAGTTAATAAGAAACATAATTTGAAACTTCCGGTTATTACCCTGAGGTCAATTTGTGAAGGCCTATTTGCAAGTTTTGACCATGACCAAAGTCAGCTGACTTCAATCACATCAGTAAATATAACTGATAAGCCAAAAAAGTCAAGGACAAAAAAATATTTTTATTTCATCCATTTATTTAATTGTATTGAGACACTGGTTTCTGTAACTACACGTTTCTATCAATAATGTCAGCGACCCAAAAGAAGAAGCCAAACCCAACCAAGATCATATCCAAGTCAATATTTTCTCTGGCATGTTAGTGCAATTTTATTCATAGAGAGAATATCCACATGGAGACTAAAAGTGGTTACATGGTAACAGCAGTGACTACAAATACTGATAACTTTGCTGCTGAATACTGTATGACATAGGGAAGCCAGATAATTGATACATATGATAAAGATGATGTGATATCTGTCATTCAACCACAAGACTACTAAACTGAATTGTTACTTACTTATTTTATTGTAATATATTTAGTTAACATGGTGCACATGTATAGCACGTTTCAGAGCATATCCGTTGTGACACTGGGGTCACTGCATGATTCCACAGAGAGAAATGCACTGACTCAGCCCTGCCATGGGACATGTGCCAAAACAAGACAACTAATTCAAACCAGCTAACTTTGGCTTTGTTTCCAGTCAGTTAGTTTATGTCTTTTTAGAGAAACACACCAGCTGACAAGGCTGACAAACTGTGACTCAGTTCTTGTTCCCCATTGATTGCTGTCTACAGTTCTGTGACTTTTCCCCACGTGGTCTGAGACAAAATTATACATGTAGAACTCGATATTTTGGGGATGTCACTGCAAGATATTCATTTGAGCACCTTATGGCTGCCCTTTTTAACTGAAGGAGAAATCTGAAAAATCAAAACCAAGACTGGCATCCCACCTTGTCTTACGTCCCTATTCAGTGGGGCTGACTTCAAGAATTACAAAAATATAACTTGATATAATAATCCAGCCTAGTGCAAGCTCTACCACAAAAATCATTATCTGATCTGATATACCAGGCATTGTAATTCTCTTTGCCAGTACAGTTTCTAAGAGGAAGTGGGGTAAAACATTTATAACTTATAGGGTCAAGGAGAACTACTGCAACTGACAGGATACAGATAAATGAGATTTCCATTGGACGGAGTCAGAGGCCAGCCTCTGACTCAGAGGCCGCAAAACTGGCTGACATGTGATGATGGGAAGCTATCAGAGCAGATAACCTGGGGCACAGCTCCAAGAGTCTGACCTTGTTCCCTGTCCACGATGAGGGAAGTCGTACATGCAAATAGGCAGCTATGAAAGCACACAGTTTGGTTCATGATCTAAGGACAAGGAAAATAAACTAAACATGCTTTAAAGGACATAACATTGAGAGTTATTTATGGAAATATGCCGACATAACAGATAACACCATTTACTATCATGTTACTTTCACTGATTACTTTCTTACCTTATTATCTGTTTAAAGTATGAAAGAGATGGTCTGTTCAGGTTGGAAAGAATGATCTTATAACCACTGAGATAAAGACACCTGGGTTTAATGCCCTTTTTGAAATACGAGACAATGATGTTCAGCAATAACACCAAGATGCCAAACATAATTCATCACCTATTATCATACAATCCCATTGACTGGAATGCAGACTTCATTTGTAGTATGTTTGGCATATTTACCTGCTTCGTGATGAGTACACAAGACAACCCAAACCAGCTTCAGATACAATTGTTCTTCATAATACCGTGAACATCTATCTAATATTCAAACATAGTTTGGGAAAACTGGAATACAAACAAAATTAAACACACACAGCACATTTCAGCTGACCTGTAATTAAATTTAAAACCTTAACACCTCCATAAGATGTTTATGCAGTGTAATTATTGGCCAAACGTGATCAAGTCCAGTTAGTCACACAGCACTTACATGTTGTGGGTAAGATTTATTGATCAACTGAAGTAGCTCCATACTCTCTCACCCTTATTCACTGTGAAAATGTGGTGGCTGAGAGAGAACCAGTGCCACAGTGGAGTGAAGGTTACTTTAAGGCCGCCCTGGTTGCCAGTCGTTTTGAAAACAAGCCTGAGGCAGAGTCAAACTGCAACATGTGGGGTAGGACACACTGGTCCAGGGACACAGTAAACAAACCGAGTCACAAGGAGAGAAAACAGCCGGGTGCTCCTCAAATCACCACTTCCAGGGTCAAGAATATCGTCTTACATCAGAGTTACAAGAATACCAGAGGCCTTGACGTCATCACGAGATGACTCATTGATAAAACATGAAGCTTTTTTAAGTGACAAGATCCAATCAGGCCTGGGGTTGTTACGGAAATACTGCTAAGCCATCACGATTAGGTACAGAGGGAATACGCAGGACAAAACTGAATTTTTTTTTAAATCAGCTGTTCAACTGTAAAACATTACTATGCCTGAGTTAAAGATTAAAAGATATTTTGGCTAGTTAAGAATAGAACTGCAGCGATTAATCGATTAGCCGACTGACAGAAGATTCATTTGCAACTATTTTGGTCATCGACTTCTTGAGTTTTAGTCATTTTTTAAGGAAAGATGCCAAATATTTGCTGGTTGCAGCTTCTTAAATGTGAGGGTTTGATGCCTTTATGTGCTGCACATGATAGAAGACTGACTTTTGGGGGGATTTGGACTGTTAATCTGACAAGACATTCGTAGATGTAATCTTGGTCTCTAAGAAATTAGAACAGGCACTTGGCATTATTGTCTGGCTTTTTTTTTTTTTTTTTTTTTTTTTTTTAGAAAAAAAGATTCATCGTGAAAATAATCTTCAAATGAATCAGTTATGAAAATATTCATTAGTTGCAGCTCCAGTTGAGTTGAAAATAAAGTAAGTGATGGAGTAAATTAATGTGAATGTGGTGTCCATCTACCAAAACAACCAGAGTAATACATGCAACATGACAGACTAGAAAGGATCTTTGTTGATGCATAAACATTCATTACTGGGTGTGTTCATATGCAACAAAATCTAAAGCAGGTCAATCACAACTGTCACAACAATAAATTCAAAGATTAAATAATAAAACCAATGGTAACGCTACATTTCTTTGGTTTTACAACATAAAATACAAAAAAGCAACAGTTGCAAAAAAGCAGAACCAGATTTGCCCCGACCAATACAAACTGGATGGTAGTTGACAACATGAATTTACAATGTGTGATTTATAAGAATCTCTCATCCAGGATGATTTACAACAAGTGCAACAGTAGAATAAATCAACACTTGTGATGTTCGCCATCACAAACAGTAAGGCAGTGAAACATAGTTGCAGCTTTGTAACAAAGACGTATGGAACTGATCAAGAGGAGTGTGTGAGTGTACTGAACCACAGCGACAAGACTAACGAGTTCCCCAGGTCCACAGAATGGGTGTTCATCCTGTTTTGAGAGAGAGGGCTTGAATTCCTGAGCAAATCTCTACAGCAGTGATGGGTTTGAAAATGGAGCACCAGCTTTGAGATGAAGGGAGAGGGGGGTTACTCAGTATGCACCTCCCTGTAGGAGAAACTAATGCAAACCATCTGCTGTCATACCGACTTGCTATTCAGCATCTGGCAGGGAAGGAACCAGGGAGCGATGCTGCTGTCTGCTATTCCAGACAGTTAGAATGACAATCAGACGATTTTTCGCTTTACTTTAATAACAGAGCTGTCTGTTGGAACCTAAAAGGACCGACCATGAAGGGATACTCTCCCTGACCTCATCTAAAAAACTAAAATATAAAGACAAAACCTACTGTGACCAAATAAGTTCTTTTTGAAACATCCTTAAGTTCAAAAGACAGAAGATGTCTACTTTTATCCCTGAACACTTACTTATAAATATGTCAACACAGGAACATATTTTTCTGCTGACAGTAAATTAAACCACAGAACAAAACATGCAGCTCCTGTTTGTTTACACAAACATCAAAGCAACCAGGTACATGTAAGATTCAAAATTTGAATGGAATGTGGAAATGATAACAACTCCACAAAGGCAGATTATAGCAGAATTGTTGCAGGATTATATTAGAGTTTTTCTTTGCAGTTTTGGCTACAGCTCAAGTGCAAAGACCCTATTATGCTGACTGTATATTTTGCAACCTTTGTCCTTTGGGTTTACCTGTGGGAAGCTCGAACTACTGGTTCAATACAACAGTTTGGATGGCAGAATGCAAACAGGTTTCAGTCCTACCTGTTTAACCCTCCTATTGTGTACGGGTCAAATTTGACCCATTTTCAAGTTTAGATGCATGAAATATACTTTTAATTTTTTCTGATCAAAACAAGGCATCATTACAGCTCCTGTCCCCCAGATATATATGGATATATCTGTATATCAACCACACACCTGGCACAATACACACACAAACACAGAAACACACATACACATGCACATGTTGACCTAAGCCACTTTTGGGGGACATTACATAGACCTATATTTACTTCCTGGAGACTTACCCTAACCATAACGGGACAAACAGTCCCCAATTAGCTGGTCTTTAGTCTGATATTTGTCCCAAAAAGTAGCCTATCATCATAAGCAATAAAATAGATAAATTGTGCATATTATAAACCAAAAATGATTTGTACATTGTAAGTGTGGTCTAAGGTACAAATGACACAGGTCAATTTTGACCCATGAACACTAAAGGTGTAAACCCTTTACTAACACATTAGGAGGGTTAAACATCATCTGTGTGCATGTAAAGATGCCACTGTTCATGAAACTTTAAGAAGACAGGGGAGCATCTCAGAGGCTCCAAACTTTAATGATGTCACCTGGAAAGTAAATTTAAACCCATGACAAACTTATATTTTGCAGGGCAGGTCTTTACAATTGCAACACCTTCATTTAAAAGTGAAGTCTCCATTTAAAAAGAAGCAGCCACATTGCCAAAGATACAAGGAATACTGTATCACAACTGTATTATGTTCAACCTCCAAAGAGGGAATTTGGTGACAGAAGATAGTGGCATGAGGAATTGTTGCCAAAACACAACGATGAGGCCACACAGTGTCCTCCATAACTTGGCTCTAGGCGTGTCTGCTGCAGGGATGGCATTCGGTAACCAGGAAAAACCTGTCTCTATGTAATACAAAGACACACACACACACACACACACATGCACACAACAACAACCACACTTACAGTACACACACACACACACACATACATACCCTCCACCTGACACATGTTCCCTGCCTTTTCTTCCAAGACTAACCGGTTTTTAAGTAAGAGCTGTCCCTGTCACTTAAGCACTAATGTTTTAAGTGACATTACTCTCTGTGGCAGCCATTCAGACAAAGTCAAATTCAACAGCTCTGGGTCAGTGCTGTCTGATTACTGTACTTTCACTGCTCCCTATAAAAAGTGTGACTGTCAGAAGGACTCTCAGGATGGAGACAGTGAAGGAGCGAGGGAGAGACTCACAGACAGACTCAAAGATGATTGATTATTGATTCTGGGGATGGATGGCAAATATAGAAATGAATAATAATACAAGTATGTTGAATACTTACAAAAGTACTATCAAATATAACCCAGAAATATATATATATATATATATATATATATATATATATATATATATATATATATATATATATATATATATATATATATATATATATATACACACACACACACACACATATATATGATATGGTCTATGCAGTAGACTCGCAGAAAGTACCGCCATTAATTATATTTCAGGATTAAGTTAATGAAAAAACTACGACTACTTATTAAATATGTGACTCATTACTAATCATTGGAATACTGTTGACGTTATTTATGGCACTGGTGTGTTTATTTATCGGTACTGGACCATAAAGGCACCAACAACGGCTCTGTGTTCAATATTTGAATTATATTGGTAATAAAAAAGTAAGTAGAGTCATAACATCTCACTCACCATCCCTGCAACACAACAGTCTTCTTTCTCGTATTCCCCGCGATCCAATATTTGTGCGAGCCTCAGTGAAGTTAAAACCGAGTCAAAAAGTCTACTTTTTCAAGGTGAAGCCAGAGAACAAAATCCAAAGTTTACAGTTGATATTCCCGATAGGCTCCGGAAAGCGTGGATGCGGCTCCTCAGCGGTGTCCTCCTCCGTCCATTATGCAGACAGATCCGAGTCCTACACTGACAGCATAAGCAGTGTTCAAGCAGCGAGCTGGATGGTAATGTACAGGGAGATCAGTGCCCTCAAAATCGGCACTAAAACATAACACAGGAAACTGAGCCAGAAGGTCCAATCAAAAGGCGCTGAACGCGGAATATGCTTAAATATTCATTAGTTACTGGGAGTGAAGCAACTGAGCATGCGCAAAGTTTGAGGCTCCATAACAACAGACTTTCAACACTGCAAGTAGAGAAAATTATTTTAGCATCACTTCCATCATAAAAGTGAACCATATATATTCATTTTGTTAGCTCTGTCAGCTCCAGAACATACATAAAAGTTTACAACGTTACAAAATCTAACTTTTTTCTTTTCCTCTTGTTTGTGCATTGCAGCCATCCACTGTAATATTAAGACTTACCAACCAACACTATATAGTAATTACAACATTGATCAGAATTTAATATACATTTCTCTTTATGTGCTTTAAACTTACTGTGTGTTTTATCAATGCCACCAACAGGAGGGCAACTGCTCTGCTCCACACCCTTAGGACCTCTAAAACTCCAGTTTCAATGTATGTATGGATTGTGGGAAAGTAATTCATTATAAATATGTTTAGTAATGTGCACCACTTAATTACATTAACAACTGAAACTGAAATGACAAGGTCCTGCATTATTACCACAGCCTATCTTGAGACCCCGTCTATGTCAAAAACTAGTTTTCAACCTTACATTGTTTAAGTGTACAGTATGCTCACATGCTATTCTTATATAAATCTATTTAATTTACTACAAGATGACAGTGTACATACACAATGCATAGAAAAATGGATGTGCTGGTGTAGGGTGTCACAACTCATTTTTTGCTCTGGGCCCCCAAGTGGGTGAATCTTGCCATGCATACTGTAGGATGCCTTTATTTTTTTTACATGCTGAATGTGGAGTAATTAGTGGCACTACCTACACAGTCTGGGACTTTTTGTGACTCAGTGTATCAGTATCACTATCTTCTGCCATTTCTCTTGAGACTGTCTGTGATCTAAAATAGCCAATGAATAATAATTATAAATAATGATTACGTTTTTTAAGTTAGTCCCTAAGGAACATTTAAATGATGTAACTCAGCCCCACTCCCCCCTCCTCAAATGAATAAAAATACAAACCAGAGGCTCTTTAGGAACTTTCTTTTGAAGTGCATGGCTGGTAATGGTATCCACTTCTCACAATCAGTCTCTGGCGTGGCTGAGGCTCGCCTTGAAATGATGTTGGGCGGTGAGACGTCTCTCTGGGTGTAACCTGTCTAACAAGCTGCTGTCTGTAGACACATAATGTGTGTGTGTGTGTGTGTTTGTCTGTGTGTCTGCGTGTGCACGTGTGTGTTTTAATTAAATGTAATTTTTAAGATGAATATTAGAAACTACCACAACATATTGAAAAACTTCCATAAAACCCAATATCTGTCATCTGAACTTAAAAAACATGTTTTCATCTATATTCACAGAATGTAATACATGTGGAAAGTAACACTAGAAAGTGAAAAACGCTGTTTAAATATACAGAGTAACAGTTAAATGTGGTATGAGTTACAGAGCTCTGGTGATGTCTTGGAGCAGTGTTATGCCACCACCCAGTGGTCATTGCAGGACAAGACAGATACCATGAAACAGCCTGGAAAGTTTGGGCACAACATTGTTGATTTGGGATAACAGCAGGACATTTACCAAGAGCATTACGAAAAAGACTTTGATTGTTTGACTTTTTTTATATTAGTCTTTGTAGGCAAAGTATTCTTATACTTTTCATGAATCATGGTTTATCATAAACATGTTGGCGTGCCTTGAATTTTGGTTTGTCTTTACATAGCAAATTGCAGATAGAAGTTCTGTTCTAGTACTTCATGTAATCCAGGCACACAAAAAGGATCTCAGTCAAGATATTTGAGAACCAAACCGAGGAACAGTGATACCTGACGTTCAGTCTCCAGTGGCACACATAAATATGTTTGAGAACTGAGCTCATGAGTTACATGTTGGAAGTTCAGTTTGAAATGGTGGGTTGCAATATATGAGAATTAACTATGACTGATTTTCCAGGTTATTTTAATAAGTATTCATTTGTGTTTGTAATTCAAAGATTGTGTCAAACTGATTGAGAAAACCGATTACATTAATCATACAAACCAATAAATCTATAAAATTGGTAAGTCTTGGTTCTCCTAAGTAATGTGAATTGTATATGGTGTATTTATTTCTAATAAATATTCCAATTGCCTGCATGACTGAATCTTAAAAAAAAGCTCCAAGAACAGATAAACAGCACAATCTAGTGGATATAATCTTGCAAGCTAAATAATATATAATTTTGTAGAAGTTTAACATAAAACATATAGCAGTTTTGAATCATAAGATTATCTTTTTGCATGAATCAATTGATTGTCAAAAATCCCAGGTAATTTTTTTTTCAAATTTATGTGTGTTTTGTTTTGGGATCGCACCAAGAATGCAATAAAAGATAACCTTGATTGTGGAATACAAATTAAGCTGTTAGTAGCCTAAATGATGAGAGGCATTGATGACATTAGAAATAATAATAATAACACAGGAAATTTACACTGTACAGAGACATAGAATGTAGACACTGCATAGCACTTGTCATTTGAGAAGGCAACACACTGTTGTAATGTTGGTTGTATACCTATAGCCAACATTAAAAAGTTAATAGAAGATAGAGGAGAGATTGACAGACAGATAAATACAATCATAAATACAGCACTTAAAAGTTTGGCCACACTTTTGACTGGTACTCTAGATGCAGATTCTCTTTATTTATCTGCTAATGGTTGAGTTTATTTATAGGCCCTTGATGTAGGCTATATTTTTGCGTGGATTAACTGAAATCAAATTGTAGTTGTTCTCGTCAAATGAAAAAAAAATTATGTTGGTGTTTTGAATTCAATTCGTTATTCCTACAAGTTTTTGTTTGTTTTGGGCAATAAAGTTACTGTAAAAAAATGAATCATTCTCGCCTGTCGTTCTTCTGTTTCTCATGGGAGTTGTAGTCCATTGGGTGGTGCTCATGGTGAATGCTAACACAATAATCGTTATTTTATATTTCAAATGACAAAGTTATCAGTATTTATTATCAAGTACAGTCGTATAAACCCATTTAGCTTAGAGTATGGACAGCATACTGCCGCGTCCTATTTTAGCTTTTCAGAAAGTTTGATTAAAGAAGAAACTACAGAAATAAAGCTCAGCAGTGTAGCCCGGAAGTAGGGCGGGACCTCAGCGCTTATAAACATGGCCGTTAAGCCCTCTACAGCATCAGGGACTGCGTTTGGCTCAATTAGTTAGACTTTGAGGAAGTCATTGGTGGTAACTACTTCAGTAACAGGTGGAAAGAAAATGTAGACGTACATTGAAAGCCTCTTCATTTTTTTAATTGTTATATCTTTGCGTGGCAGTGGTTTTTATAAACTTTATGTAGTACTTTATGCTTGCTAGCTAACTGAGCTAACGCCGACGTCTCAACGTTAACTTCTGTCAACTTTTCCAACCAGCTAGTACCGAAGTCTGCGACTTGACCGCTTATCGAAATGGAGGAGTGCCGTCGCTCGTCCAGGCTGTGTCGATGAATATTCTACACACTGACGTCTCGGATTTACTCAGCTAAGGGCTGACTTAAACTTTCTTGAAGGCTCCTTTTTGGGTTGTTTTTTTTCCACTGGCAGCGGCCAAGCGCTTTGCCAGGTCGCCCGTTTAGGACCAGCACTAAGAGGTCGGACATAAACAATGTTTTCTGTCAAACCTATGAAACCAACCTTCAAATGTTATCTTCCTCCTGTGCAGGTATGTGTTTGTTCTTGACTGATAACGGCAAAGTTTACTTTTTTTTTTTTTTTTTTTTACTTTTCACAGCGGATGGTTACGATAGAGTGTTTAATAATTGCTTTTAATTAACATACTTTGAGCTGAAGACGAAGGGTGTTGCGGAAGGAAAGTTAAATGGGCGTATTTGACGTGTGGTCAAGAAATGAGATATCTGAAAGCAACCCTAGTTCCAATATTAGTAACCATCATAAAATGCAGAAGCATTTACCAGATCGTCTTTGCTTCGCGTCTCGATGTCAGGTGAATTATAACAAAGTGGTTAGACGTTTTTCTTCCTCCTCAACCTCAAAAACAAGATGATCAAAACCTGCTCTGGTCTATCTGACAACATGTTGAAAGGAGAATAAATTATCCAACTATAATTAGGCTTCCTCTGTGTGGGTATTTTTACTGTAATGTTTATTTGTATAAAGACCATTATATAGCATTACATATGCAACATACCACAGCATTTAATGCCTAAACTACTTTACTAGATGGGCTTTGAAAATGCATAAAATTCAACAGTTAACTATAAATGCAACTGCACAAGACTCAACAATACATATACATACATTTAAGCACAAATCACAAAACTCAGCAATACATATTAAAACATGAAAATCAACAACAAAGTACAAACATACCATAAAAGTTTCATACAACAACAAGCACCAGATCACGCTATAGGATCAAATTTATTTGCCTTGTTTTGCCCACAGGTGTACGCACTTCTCCAGACAGTAAGTCAGAGGATTTGTTTACAGATGCTGGTGTAGCAACCCAAACAAAACCAGTGTTTATAAGGCAAAGTCAAGACTAATATCCAGACGTTTCATTGAAAAATGCATCTGTGAATGTATTGCAGTTTAAAATCAACATTGTATTGTCATGTATGGTCTTATAAGTTGCAAATAGTGAATACAAAATGCTAAACATTTAGGAGAGAATATCAATGATGCTCTTAATCCAGATGAACAAAAGAGGAGTGAACCGTTGACGAGCTATTTACTGAACCATGACGCTGCTTAGTGTCGTTCCTTCATTCCGTCATAATGAATGGACTTTCTGAGGGCATGTTGGGGCAGCTGCTATTCCAGCACTTTGCTTATGTAAGAAAACAAACTGACCACTTCATTTTTACCTTTTCAATTACAATGCGGTCCTAGTGTTATAGGCTTGTTTCCTGACTGTGTACTCTAGCACAACTATTTGGTTTAAATGGCTAACATTAAGTTTAATTTGAGGATATTTACCTTCACATCTGATGAACCATGTAGAAACTGTTGTCCATTTTATACATGCCCCCAAGCATAAAAATGGCTGGATTCTTACACTGCCCACCCCAAAGTGGTCATGATGGTCAAGATAGCTGTATGAAAACCATTGATTTAACATTATTGTTTTTGGAATTTACAACCTAAATCAGCTGTGCGCTCAGAAGCTATTTTGATTTCATGCTTTGTTTACAATGCCAGGACACATCTGAGAGCTAATTTTATAGCCCCTGATGCCATTTATTCTTTAACCATCTGACAAGTAAGTGTTTACCCAACTCTGTTTTCTCTTTAGACTGATGTGAAGAAAACTATTGAACCACCTATCAAAAAGGTGGAGCCAAAGCTACTACCAGGTAAGTTTATTTTGACACAGTTTAGTTTGATACAAAATGTTTTATAGTTTGAAACAAACTTCTTGGCATTCTGATATTTTATTCAGTTAAGTCAAGACCTTGTGGACCTAGTGGGCACCTGATGTCTTAAAACTTTGTTTCTGTCTATATCAAGAGAAGACTTGCTACAGAGATCTTTATTTAGATTTTTAATTTAAGAAATCCTATTTGTAATTTTGTCTGATCCAGCAAGTTGTCAGAGCTATGGGTTCCTGAAATAATGGATGTTTCAATACATTGAGGTCAGGCTGACAGCAAAAGTTTCTCAAAAGTAGTTGCTTCACTTACACTAAAATTTAAATATCTGGGATGGCAATGAATTGTCAACCTCAGTGATTGGCTGAGAAACTTGAGTGTGAAGCTCCTAAACTAGACAATTAAGTCACTTCCTTCTGCCCTGTTTGCAACACTGTCCGTTAAATTTGCATAGACTAAAATCTATTGATTTGACCGTAAAAGCATGGAGGAAGACAGTTTTGTGGACTCTGATAATAAGTTGTCCTATTTTTCTTGTTTGTTTGTTTTATTTTTTTCTTACTTGGCTGGCAGTGTTTAATCAGACTGCTCTAACAAGTGTTTCAGCTCAGGCCATTGTTCATCAATCTATCTTTATCCACAGTTTATAATACAAGTAGTCCGAAATCTTAGGAGTGCGTTGTGTCTTGTGGTGTATCATTTAATGCTTCCTGTTTTCAGCTTTCCCAGGCCCTCGTTATTTCTGCCTACTCAGTAGGGCTGAACGATATGGACAGAATCAAATATCACAATATTTTTGGTCAAATACCTTGATATCGATACTGCGACAATAATTTAGCGATGACTATTGGTGCTTTCACAAAATATTTACACAATTTTGGGAAATAATCATTAGTAATGTGGATATAATGACTGGGTAAAGGCAAATGATTGAACAACTAAACAGTCTGGTAAGTTCAGAAAATTACATAATTTTACTGTAATGCAGCCTTTAAAACCAGAAAGATAAGAATAATTTGCCAGTGTGAAGTTCCACCACTACCAGTGTTCAAATGAGCATTATAGCTTTTAAGATGATAATACTATAATAGATGAAGGTTATAATGTTCTCTAAAGTCAATAGTAATGAACATTTTTTAAAAGCAGCTTAAAAAATCAGTGGCCACAATTCGAAAAGTAAAAAAAAAGTCACTTGATTACTGATTAATTATTGTATGGAAATGGAAATTTTAGTCTGTTCAAATGTTTTTTTCTTTTTTACATTGTCAATCATCACAACCATATTAGGAATTCAAAAACGGCTGTGTTTTTTTTTTTTCACCTTCACATAAGGATTTAGAAATATCACCCTGATATTAATGTTTGCATGAGCTTAGTGCAATGTGCTCTTTGCAGCACAGTTCCTCTCTGTCCTCACTGTGTTTCCTCCTCTCAGTCATGGGAATTTGCCTTTTCTCCAGGAAATATTTACTTTAAAGCTCTATCATAAAAGTTGACTTAAAATGCTTTGCCAATTCTAATGCAATGCCAGTTAATTAACCGGAGCAGCAGGAAAGCCTTCATTTCACTGATAGATTTTGTTTTAGGCCTGAGCAGCTGTCTTGGGAGCCTCAGGGGAGTGTCTGGACACACCCTATGCATAGTGTTAAGTGGTATGTTATTCGGAGTAAATATACAGAGGTGTCATCTTTGTAGTGAAGTAAAACACTCCAGAGGAACAGAGCAATTGTAGTTGTTATGGAAATTATTGTTCAGTTAAAAACCTGCTGAACATCTGAGAAGTGCATTTTATTTAGCTTAACTTCAACATTTTAATTGACTACCTGCTAAAATGTCTGGTAAAACAAACTTTCCACCCATTTTCAGGCAGCATTCACCAGTTTAGTGTTGACGCTCCCTCACCGTCCAAATTCTGGAGCCGGACAGACAAACGGGTCCCATGAACAGCTTCCTTGTTTTTGACTTGCTGTAAAAATACTGTTTGCTGCTCTGAGGGGAAGCTTTGAAGTGACTGTCTGTAGGACTCCACCCTGGTTGCCCCAGTTCTCACCTTTTTTAAAAAATCTCTGGGGCAACTTTTTATAGCCGCATTCTTGTCTATGCTGAGCACTAGTCATTTTGTGATTGTGTTAAAGGGCAAGGGTCATGTTACAGATAAACAACTGTATGGAAAGCTGCCTTGTTAATCTAAAGCTGATGTGAACATAATGTGACTTTCATGTGGCAGAGCTGAAGGGGCTTACTGTCCCACTTGTCATTACAGAAACTTCAGATGTGTGCGGTGGTTTCTGCCCAACAATTTTTTAGTAAAGTAGCTTCAGCTCTTTGAATGCAGTGAGCTTCTGGTTCTTTTTTTTTTTTTTTTTTTAATAGCCAGACAACTATCACAGAAGAGCATTAAAGTAATGATTAAGTGACTTCAGCCTCCTGCTGGTTTGGTATATGTATAAAGTTATAACGTTTCTTCTATGCTTCTGACGAATTGCAATATCAATCACTGAAATGTTGTCAAAGGCTTAAAATCCTCTGTTTCACATTGTGTGTAATGTACATTTTTCTGTTATCTTTAATCTGAAAAGGAAATGAGAATTTCAGTAAAGCAAAACACACGGGTTCATACTGGACAAGTTAAATGACTGTTAGACTAGTTGAACTTATTCTTAAATGTGGCTGGTAAACAGGTAAATTTTCTGGAAACCAGAATCAGACATTTTGTATTCAACATCAGTAATTTATACATTAATATTTAAATGACAGCACCAATAATAAATTGATTTGGATAATAATAAAAGCATAAATGGTAAGTTTTGGTGCACCAAGTTTGGGGAAATTTAAAAGACGATCATACAAACCGTGTTCCAGCTTTGCAACAGGATACCTCTAAATTCATTGCAGCATAGTTCAAGTGCTCAGGTCATTTACTTTACTTCACTTTTCTTATTTTCATTTTCTGCCTGGTTCACTGAACTTCACTGCTAGGATTCACACAACCCTTTTTCCCCTTTCTGTTTGTCACCAGGAGAGATAGTAGTTAATGAGGTGAACTTTGTGAGGAAATGCATCAGCGCTGAAAGCAGCCAAGATGACCTTTGGGGGAAGTTGATATGTACCAACTTTAAGGTCTCCTTTATCCCTCAAGATGCACCACCTAAACAGGTATTTGTATAAACTAAGCTTTTGAAGCAGTTGAACTGTGTTGTTTTTTAAAATGCTTGCTATTCTTGGTAGTTAAAGGATATTATGAAAACCAAATTTCTGAACTTCTTCATACAAGTTTTTTTTAACAATGTTTAAGTTTCCTGTTGCTAGGATTTTGAGTTTTGTTTATTTGTTAAATATTCTAATGGCACCAGCACACTGCTGAATAGCTCAAATACTTGTATTTCGACTGCCATGTTTGTATGTGCAGTGCATCTGGCAAAGAGGAAGGAAAACTTGTGTACTTTCCTGCTCGACATTGTCAGTGATGTCGCGCAAGAAGTGAGAGAACAGACGTCATTTCCGGCTATGCTGCAGATTGTTGTCGTGATAATAAAATGTAACTTGATGATAATTGCTCAGCTAAAGCGCATTAAGTCAGTCTGTCAACCAGTACTTGAGACAGTGTTTTAGTGGGTTATGCATGTAATGGAATAGCCTACAAGATGTTGAACATACTATTTTTGTTGTTTTGCTTTCGCCACAGAAATCCCAGCTGTCCCACCTGCTTCTTGGAGTGCATGATATCCCCCTGACCTGTTTAGAGCAAGTGGTAACAGGTAAATCTGATGTCAACAGATTGATACTATTACAATTATGCATGTGTAGCCAGCAGATTTTTGATCTTACTCAGTCAAAACTCTTGATTAAATAATTGTTCAGTCAATTGTGCTAACATCACCTATCTTAAACAAGTCATTTACAAGAAAATTAGATGGCCCAGTCTACTGCTCATTAATCTTTGACATCATGGGTGCCAGGTCTCATTTGTTGTTCTTTCCTGGTCAGCAATCTGATAACAAGTGATGTCACAGCTTAGGCAGTGTTTAGTGGCAGAGCAGCCTAGCTGGGATTATCCTTGTTTAGATATCTCATTGCTGTCGATCGCTGACACTGCAAGGGCAACTGCCCAGAGCAAGGTCTGTTGTGTTACAGTGATGAAGCATGATGCTAGTTGTACCCAGCTTGTTTCTGACCCTGTTTGAACTGGGCTGTTAAAGACAACATAATCATTATTGGATTTGTCCAGTGTGAACAAGTGGAGGCGCATCAAGAATGAGATAAGGCCCTGGTGTTGGTGTTAACATCAGTTAAATCACATAGAAGTATGTTTTCTGTTTTGTTTTTCTTAAAACACAAAAGACAATCATGCAGCCTTTACTGAGGTATGTGCTGAGTGTTTTCCTGTTGACCCAAAACCTCTAGTTACCTGATGTGTCCAAAGAATGTCCACCACGCTTTGAATTTTTTTTCTAACATCCTTAAGCTTTGGCATTAGTTGAAACGTTCTCCTTATATTTTGTTTGTTCCTCTCAGTGAATGATACAAAGGGGAAGAAAAAAGTGTTGGGCTCAAACCAGAAGCTGAAGTTTAACCCTACTGAACTCATCCTGTATTGCAAAGACTTGCGCATCATAAGGTTCTGCTTTGGTGAGGCTGGACCTGAGAGTGCCAAAAAGGTGAGTGAGGCTCAACTTTTATACCAGTAACGGTGAGATGATGATGATGATGATGACGATGACAGCTTTTCAAAGATCAGTTTGATGCCTGTCAGATTCACCAACTTAAGGCCCATGTGGGTAATGAAATTAAGTAATGACAATGGTAAGAAAGTGAGGCAAAAATATTCTTACCACATTTCTCATTTTTGACTTTGTCATCCCCTAGTGGTTGTATACAAAACCACGCTGCTAACCTCCACTTATGCGACACGGAAATACTGAGAAGAAAACAACACGCAAGCATCAAGCAACACTCGGGTTGCATCAGTGTTCACGTTTTATTTTTACCACTAACACTTTTTTCCCCACATAGAAAAAATTGCCATTGCAAAAATTTGAAAAATGCTACATTCACATAAAAAATCTACACATAGTGAAGAACAGACCATTCCTTTTACTTAGTTTCCTGTTGCTGATCAAACTTTTCCTTTCCTGACTGTGTTGGATCATTAAACACACACACACAAACACACACACACACACAGAGTTTCAGCACTATGACCACTTCCTCAGTGACAAGGATATTTATATTATCCAGACTTTGATGTGTTTCTCTCTCACCCTCCATCTGAAAGGATGTGACTAATTTCTCAAAATGCATGTTCACTGTGGCCATTAGCCGAACAATAAATAAAGACAATGAAAACAATACTCATTCAGGTCAAAGGAAATTGAGAATGATCCTGATGGTAGGAACAGTTGGCAGCGTGAGTCTGACTCATCTCCTGCACAGAGAGTTCGGTGGGACAGATGTTTCATTCTTCAAATTAGAGCTCAGTTAGTGGCCAGTATAATGAGATATATTTTTATAACAGTCATATATTAAAATGGCATGTTTTTTAAACTGAGGTTATGGGCAATGTTGATGAATCAAATATCTCAAAACCAACATTGATGTGATGTCTTTTTATATTTAGTTGCACACACTTGAAATTAAAGGAAATCATTAATAATTTACAGATACAAAGATCAAGCATGTAAAGGCATTCACATTAAAATCAACTAAAACATTCTCAGAAGCACAGAAATCGAGGGCCATCCAACTTGAAGACCAGGAAAACTCCACGTGTTTCCCTGGTCACATTAGTCAGCTGTGTAGAGGGCTGAGCTGTTAACTAGCAGGGGGCTTGACTTGACTCAGCAAGCCTTTCAGGTCCCTCAGCTAATTTTGGCAAACGATAATGGAACACAAACAAAACAAAAAAAGGGAAGTTGTTACCTTGAACAAAACCTGCCAGGCCATGGGAACATGTGACTGCTTGACATTCATTCAGCCTTCTCTCACATTGTAAGATTTGAAGAAGTGCAGATGTTGTGTATTAACATTGTGGAAGCTGTAGTTGCTTTTAACAATGGAAATACAATTGGATTTGTATTATGTGCATGAGGGTCCTCAGGAGCTCTTGGCTCACTGCAGGGTCACTACATGGCCCATTAGAGTTGGACAGCTGTATATCTCTCTACAGCGTGCCAGTGAAGTGTACACGTGAATGTACACAGTTGCACGTCTGATCTCCTCCCATGTCATCTGGGAGCACTTTTTGTGAAGGTTTTAGAGCTCTGAGTACATACCTTCAGCACATTTGGCTAACAGCAACATTACAGTACAGCACTGCATTGAGCAGGGACTCATTGCCAGTGTTACAAGTCTGTGTTTACAGATTAATTTAATTTATATGAAACGTGTCATGAACTTTTTTGTGTGTATTCTGCTTACAACAGAATATGAAAGCTTTTATTTGTCCATAGAACACTGAAATAGAAATGGGTCTGCCCTCTCTCACTCCTTGTGAGTTTATTTATGGACACCATATATGTAATTACAGTGTGCACCTAAAACAGGGCTCAGTTCTTTTTTTTTTTTTTTTTTTTTTGACATATGGAATTAAGCCAACGTATAATAGCTTATTTCGCCATAGGAAATTACAGAGTTGGGACCAGGCTTGTCTACACACACACACACACTTTTTTTGGTGTCCTCTCGTGTTATTCAGCTTTACTACTGAATGGACTGCTTTGTGTGACTCTAGTTGAGCCACAGAACGATTCAGTCCTGTAAACCCAGAGCGGTAGGCTGTCTGTTAAACATTTGCTTCCCCGGGTTTAACTTGTGCTTGTTTTCGTACGGTTAAAGAACATGCCTCAGAGCTCATTTTAGCACTCTGAATGAACCTGAGTTGGGAAGCTGAATAGTTGTGATTAAGTATATGTCCTATAAAAGTACGTCACTTCTTTTTATTTTAGGTTTGCCTTGCTATTGCCCACTATACCCATCCAGCTGATCTTCAACTGCTGTTTGGCTTTGAGTATCAAGGGCGGCGATACCATGAATCTAAAGGTACACATAGCACGCAATACTATTCCAAATTTGACAACCCATGTTTTACTTCTGTGCATTAAATATGCACAAAAAAATAATTTTAAAGTGTATCTGCATTTCCAGAGCAACGAGTCAACGGCTCCACCCCACGCGAAGGATTACTGACCCCCATTTTTGACCGTCCATCTGACTGGGATCGAGAGATCAAGCGAACGGGTGCTTCAGAGTGGAGGGTGTGCTCCATCAATGAGAATTATTCCATCTCACCAAGGTCTCAAGCTCATGTTGGTCGTTGTAACTTATGAAAGGGGGGTTGCTGGCCTTAGATATTACAGACACTCTAAATTCCAACCTTTATTCATACTTGGTATTTTTTGGCAAGACGATATATTTACACTGTATGCCTTTTTTTTCGCTCAATTCATGAGTGACTTGTCAGGGAAAAAATGGTGAATGTCTCAAAGTAACATGCAAGGGCTCATTTCACAATACGTGCTATTCATCTGAGTTCAGTGGTGACATCATGGTGGGTTGCAGAGCAAGGATTGTGCAGTGTTTTTATGTGGAATTTGGAAAAAAAAAAAAAGACTCAAAATTACATAATAGTAGCTTGCACCAAATTGTACACATGACATGGGCTTAGAGACTCAAACAATCCTTACTATATACTCTGATTCAGTTCTCCTTCACCCAAAAAAAACAGACACACAGCTAAAGATACTCACCATGAGACAGAGACTATAAACTAATGCCATGCTAACAATTCATTTACCAACAGCCCAGGCATTCATTATTAACATTATATACACACTTAGTGTATTCATGTAAAAAGATGGGTATGGTTATGTGATTGAGTGTAGCTGGGAAACATAAAAAGCATGTTGTTTTTTTTCGTTTTTTTTTTTCTTTTAACTGTGTTTTCTGTTTGATTCCTGTCTAATTTTAGTCTTTTTCTAACACTTCTCAGTCTTCCAGAGTACATTGTGGTTCCAGTTTCTCTGGCAGATCAGGATCTGAAGCAGTACTCATTATACTTCACTGACAGTCGCATCCCTGTGAGTATTTAAGTTTGTCAAACATTGCTTAGGAATATTTTTCAATTGTCCCTTTTTAATTGTTGTAATTAGACCTGTAAGAACTACCGACAGAGACATTTGTAATTGTTGTCTGCCTATTTTAGTCTGCATGTAATTCAAGTGGTAAGAGTATTCCTACTATTTTCTCAGCGGTCCCTGTCTGTGTTTTCTGTATTTCTTCTGTTTAGCTTTGGTGCTGGAATCACCCTAATGGGAGCGCTCTCGTCCGCATGGCCAGCATAACTGATCAGCAGCAGAGGAGGATTGATCAGAAGTAGTTCAAACTTCTTCTTTCATTCATATTCAAAGCAGCATGTATTGCTGAGATGTTGCTACAGATGATTTAAAGAGATCTATTTTCCAGTCATTAATATCTGTATGTTGTTGTAGAGTCTGCAATGCCATCACGAAAAGTCACCCACAGCGCAGTGAAGTCATCAGGTCAGATCTGGACAAGTGTTTGCCTAACATCCAGGACATCCAGAATGCTTTCTTTAAAGTCAAGCAGATCTGTGTGATAGGTGAGCATCATTGTACCTGTTCACAGTTAGGTATTCAACCTCTGTAAGCAATTTAACTTGATGAACATTTTTTTCCAGTGGAAATGGACGCTTTTATAGGCGTACAAGTGTTTGACTGTTTTTTGATTGTGTGCAGATCCCTTTGAGGAGTCTGAGGAGAGGTGGCTTTCTTCCATTGAAAACTCACGATGGCTGGAGTACGTCAGGTATGTAAACAACCTGACACGGCATGATAGCACTTTGTAAACTACCAGAGTCCTGATAGTTTACAGAGAGCTAAATTAACAACTTCATGATGTGAATGTGACTCTTTTGATGTGGAATATTTTTATATTCTTGGCATAAACTTACACTTATCTGTGAGACCAGTTAACAATATGATTTTTCAGCCTTGAAATCTTTTGGCCTTGTGCTAATGTGACCATAGTGTGCTGGGCAGCAACGTGCGACTGTCATCTGTTCTTCCAATCACTAATTAGTCCATGTGGACCAAAAATGGACTTAAAATAATGTTTATATCTTGCCAAGACAAGCTTGTTCAGTTAATAGTTTTTGTTTGTGACTCCAGGGCCTTTCTGAAGCATTCAGCTGAGATGGTGTACTACCTGGATGGGAAGAATGCTTCAGTCATTCTCCAAGGTAAAGTCCTTCTCTTTTTTGTTTTAATCACTCATCAGTCCCTAAGGCCTTTTTAAAAGTCACATCTTACAGTCACATAGCAACAGTATTATTTTTTTCTTTGTTCTTCTAATTATTCATTTTTGTAATTTTTCATGGTGAACACAACTTTTTTTTTATTATTTATTTTTTTCCCCATCATTTGTGATATTGTTCCAACATTTGGCTTCAAACATGAATGTTGCACACCTGCCAAAATTACTACATATGATCAGACTGACCTTGAACTTGCTTACCTTGCAAACAGATCTTTATATTTTTGATTTGTATTTCTTCACCTGTACAGAGGAAGAAGACAGAGACCTGAACTGTGTGGTGTCCTCCTTGGTGCAGCTCATGTTGGACCCTCACTATCGCAGCCTCACTGGCTTTCAGAGCTTGGTGCAGAAGGAGTGGGTGATGGCAGGCCATCGCTTCTTGGATAGATGCAACCACTTGAAGAAGAATGACAAAGTGGAGGTATTTGTCTGACTGAAAATAACCCAGTGCCAGAAGAACTGACCGAGTGGATTTGCCAAGATACTCATGCAGGTTGTTGTTTTGTTTCTCTCTGTTCTCCTGGTGAAGTCGCCGCTGTTCATGCTTTTCCTGGACTGCGTGTGGCAGATGATGAACCAGTACCCTGCGGCGTTCGAGTTCACAGAGGCCTATCTGACGGTCTTGAGTGACAGCATGTGGATCCCGCTCTTCAGTACTTTCCTCTTCAACTCTCCTAAACAGCGCGCTCAGCACTTGATGGTGAGGGATGCACATACAGCATCAGTCAAAAGTTTCTTAAAAGTCAAAGGAATGGGAGGATGGTGTCCAAACTTTTGACTTGTATGTACATTATTGTTTATTTATTTAATTAGTTGAATTTAATGAACATATAAGACATAGTATTTAACGAATTTAAATGAAATAAACTTCCCCCAATTTAAATGAGTATCTAATTTAATTCTGTGCACAGCATGTAACAACTCGACATGTTTTTGTGGTATCATTTCATGTCAGACTATGATTTCCTTCTGTGTGTGTCAGATAATCGACAGGAAAGGGCATAACATAATCTCGCAGATATGAAAACATTCTGCTTATGGTGAGGGAAGTAACCAAGAAACTTGACAAAAGCAAATTATGGCAATTTGTTTACCTCAATCGATTTTTATTTTTTTAAAAAAATTTTTAAATTTGGAATCTGAAAGTGTACGATGTTTTCTGTGTAATACTACATGCAGACCCCGATATGAAAACATTACCTTGTTTTTATTCTGCAGGACTTTGCCAGGAATAAAGCCATCCCTCAAGGGGAAGACCACGTTGTGTATTTCCCACCTGTTTGGGACTGGTCACAACAGTTCTCCATCAAAGACCAAACCCTCTTTAACAACCCCATGTACATAGGCAAAGGAGCCACCTGCGTTCAGAATGGGGAAGTGAAAACCTTCAGACGCACAAAGGTACGCAAGACACTGAGCTTCAAGTGTGTCCTGTCTACTTCATACCTTGGATATATTACAAGCACTTTAAATTTGCAGTGTAGATTTAATTAAATGGTTTTCAGCCATGTTGAATAAAGGGCTCATCGTCTATACTCTTCGTCACTCTTCATTGCCAAACATCTCTTTTGGCTGTTTGTTTTTTTCGCTGTTGATTATTTTAAATCTCATTCAGTTTATGTGTAGTCATAGATGATATGTAGCCAGTTGTTAGTGTGCAAGGACATTTATCACGGTTTACTCTTTGTGATTAGTTAGCACATTATTACTTCATCACTATTTTATGTTTTGTTTTTTTTTTTTTTCCATAGGAAGTCAAGTAGGAAAAAGAAGAAGTACTTTTTAGAGCTAATTTATAATTGTGCAACCTTCCTTTTTAAAAAAGACAAGGAAACACTGTACAACAAAAGCACTTACAATAAGTGACATCTGACGTAATTTCTGATTAATCTAAGTTGCTCAAGTTTCACTACACCAAAGGTCAGATTAAGATCAATAATGATGTGTATTCAGAGTAGGTCACCTCAATCCTCTGTTCTCTTACAACTACCTCAATCATGCAAGTGTTTCAGTTTCCGTATGTTGTTAAAACGCCTTCGGTTTCTGATGAAGTAAATGTTTAGTATGTGTAATCCAACCAGTCAGCAGTTTTGCTGCTGAGGTTTTTATGGCCACTCTGTTGTTTTGGTGTCATCAGCAACTTCAGAAAGAACACAGAAGGCAAATTATTACACAGAAAATAAATCATTGATTTTTCTTTTTTCTTTTTTTTTTTTTTTTTCCTTACATTGGAGATATCGGGATAATGATTTGATCATTCAGGTGGATATGCACTAATTCAGAACCTGGAAAGAGTTCTTCATCCTGCTGTTGCGGGCTGTCACAGAGCTACTTTTGCATGTTCAGTGAAAATAATCTATTGCTGTGTGTTTTCTTCAACAGAAGGCCTACAGTTCCACATTGCGAGGAACCCCTGCATCTCTGCGTAATGGACTGAAGGGTGCAGAGGACGCATTGACCCGGCGGGGCTCTCTGGTGTCGGAGTTAAAGCCGGATTTCTCACCAGTGAAAGACATGGAGAGCCCATCCGAGCGATTCTTCAGGGACTGGTTCTCTCGGCCTGCTGACCAGCAGGGCCTCCTGATTCCTCTGCTCGTTCCTTCACACGTGGCCCTCTGGAAGCTCTTCTTTCTACGTTGGGTTCCTGAAGCCTGCATTCCCAAAGGAGGCCCCATCACCGCCTACCACAAGCTCTCCCAACTGGTTGATGAAATCGAGATACTGCAGAGCCGCATCAGGCAGTATAAGGGACCCAGTCCGGGCAGCACACCACTCCCCAGCCCAAGCGGGCCCCCTTCAGATCAAAGGAGGATGTATTTTAAGGCGAGCTCCCCAAATGACCCTCCTACACCTCCAGACTTCCTTACCTCCTCCTTTCCTTTCACCCCAATGGGAAACCTGTGCCGCCGCACTGTCCATGGGACTCCCATTAGCAAATTTCTGAATGGGGCGAAGATCTGGCTCTCTACAGAGACTCTCGCTGACACTCCCTGAGGACATGGGGCTTTAGGGCTCACTTTTCTGAGCCCAGCACAAGATTGTGTATCAGTTAATCATTTTATTTTCTATAACCTCTTTCTTAAATACTAAGAAGGTGATTGATTAATAGAAAGAAATTAACTTTGTACTTCTGATTTTTAATTTATAAGCTAGAATTTGTACCGTTGGTGCTGCAATGAAATCCGAGGTCATTTCTAAACTTAAGTGCCATCTATACGACTGGATCATCATTGTCCATTACAGTTGAGGAGTTCACAATTGCTGAAGCACATAACTCTTTATTGGCCAGTGAGTTGTTACTGTGATGTCTCCTCTTACTGTGAAAGATCGTCATACTTAAAGCATTTTTATGTATTTTCTTGTCTACTTCAGCTAAGGTCTTTCTCAAGATTAAGCTAACTGCTCTTTTTTTGCTGAGTTTGTTGCTTTCAGAGATACTGATACTGAGTTGTGACTAGGTTTTACCTTTTTTGATTCAGTGAATATTTTTCAGCTGTAATTGGAATTTAACAAAGTATGCGTGTGGCATTAATGGTATCAATTTAGTTGTCCTTTCTTTGAAATCTCATTGGTCAGTATGACTTCCCAGCTGTAATGGAACTGAAAGATTTCATCGTAATAGTGACACTTGAAGGTAGAAAATGCCAATTTTTTTTATTGCAGCAACAATGATGCAATTCACTGAATATTGATTTTTAAGTACTACATTATCAGTTACATTTCAGGAAATGTAATTGGTAATGTGATATTTTACCTGATCTTTTTTTATTTCAGAAAGAGGAACAGAAAATAACACTGCTAACATGATTCTACTATGTGGTAGAAACAAAAAAAAAAAAAAAGGATCTGGCCTGGTTGAATGTAATGGGTTGGTTGTTATTTTTTCTTTTTTTTTTTCTTTTTTCTCTTGCACAAACTTAATGCTATTTGCTCCAAGTGCCCATATTTTAATGGTTGGGTTAGAGTTTCACTGTAGGTAGCAAATGGTATGAATTCAGGGTCTCACTTTGTAGATTTCCTCTATTTTTGAAGCAGAGATAAGGGCCTATATTTTTAGTATCACACTTCAGGTGATACTTGGAGGGGAAAGTTGAGCTGTGAGGACTTCAATCTGTGGTAGATATTTCCTCTTCCTTTTGAAGAGGTTTCATTAAACTTTTATAGAGGCCTTCTGGTAAGGCACAGAGGAGAAACAGATTACCAGTAGCTGAATGGATGAATATTTGAAAGCAAAGGGATAGACAAGGGCTATGACTCAAACCAGTCTAGAGTTTAGTTATGTGGTGAACTGGATCTCAGATACTGAAGTTACTGATTCAATGAACATGACAGCGATGGGTCAATGACAAGAGACACAGTTTCAAGGTAGTACGTGAGAAAACACCAGCAATCGAACATCTGGGTTAGAAAGTGTCTTAACTTAATATAAGACATGTCTTGCATAACGCGTAAATAAACTGTAATTCTGACATTTTGAAATGAAATAATAAAAATCTGTTAACTCACTACAAGCTGCACAGTGTTAGAAAGTGAGAGGTTTTGAAAGAATGAAAGCATTAACTGTATACACTGTTTAACATACCGCATGTAGCTATAGCAATACTTGCATTTGCTTACATTGTGTTCCTTTTTGTTTTTCCATATAATGCCACTCTACTTACAGGAACAATATAATAGAAAACATGCAGTAAAGTTACTTTACTTCCTGTCAGGATAGTGATGCTCATGAGTGTTTATGATGCAAATTTTGACTTTTGGCACAGAACATCCTTTAAAATGTCTGTTTGAGATGTTTACTACTAGCTAAACTAGGGACTGGTTTGAGACACATCAGGGGAAATGGATAAGTCATCCAGTGCCCCTGTAAAAACTGGTGAGGAACTAGCACTGTGTAATGATTTAATGTCTTAAAATAACAATACAGCATTTATTATTAACTCCCTTTGTAATGTTAAATATTAGACCACTGGACAGAGTGAACATCTGTCCCATCGTTACATAGCAGCATTGATCCTTAGATAGTAGATCGACCAGTTTCCAATGATATTCAAACTTGTGATTCTTTAGCAATAACTAGTTTCAGGTGTTTTTAGTACACGTGTATAATGTGAGTGCAGATCCTGCTCTCCCAAATGCTAACAATTGCACATTTTACTCCATATATAGATTAGTTTGTTTTAAGATGGTTGTTGAATATCATTTTGGCAGATATTATAAATACTGTATATGCTTGAAATCTTCCAATTAATATTTTTGATTCATGGTACTAAATAACTTTTATCCTTAATTTAGTCTTTATATTTTATGGAGAGATATTTATATGCCGTGTTCTTCCACTAATTCACGTCACTGCACTCTGCTGTAATTGTATGATGACCGTGCTTCCACTGTGGCACAGTTTGATATTGATTAGCAGCAGATGTATTTATTCAATTATGCAAATGTACTCTGAGAGGGATGCAGTTGCTGCTCTACATCCCCTGTGCCTTTTATTGGGAAGATTGACCATTTTGTAACTGTATTCTAAATCCTGTTGACTTATTTTAGTTTTCTAATTCTGATGGTCTTTATCAGTTCTGTAACCGATAAAGTCAGAGGTACTGCACTGAAGCTGTTTTTCCTGACAGAAAATAAGGCTCAAATGTGTACCAGTAACCAATCATTACATTATTTCTCAAACAAAGTTGCGTTCTGTCATTTATTTCACTTGGAGTGAGCCCATGAAAATCCATCAATGGATCAGAATTCACTGATTTTTTTTTTCTCCGTTACCTTTGACAGTATAATCTCACCTCCAATATCTCACAATTCATGTAGTGAGAGACGACACTGCTGTTGGTTCCCTGCGCAGCTCTCCTGCTGAATACTATTGGTGGAGTTGTTTTAAATGAAGTTCTAGGTGGTTACCTCACAGTTTAGTATTCTCATCTTTAGTCTTGACTAAAGGAAGTGACTTTGTCTCAGAATCTACAGCGGAAAAGTAATGCACGCTAAGGGTTGTAGTGAGGTGCCGATCACTGTTTGAAGATTCAAAAACAGAAGTGTTGCACACTGTGGCCTGAGGGCTGAAACGTCATAATGAAAGAGAAATACATATGAAGCCAGAGTGTGCGACACTTCTTTTCTGCTTTTGTCTCAAAATCTAACACTGAGTTGAGGTTTGCAAATTATGCAAATGAATCTCTAATTCTAACTAAAGCCAGACTACTAGCAAGAGCTCTTTTCTTAGCTTAGCTCTTTTCTTAGACTTATATATATTTTTTATAATTTACTAACTACAACTTTACTAATTTACAACTAAACATTTATGGATTTGAATTTGAAACCTTTAATTTCTTGGTGTTGTTGGGTTCTCGTTTACCAGTCAGTGCTGGTGCAGTTATAAGTTGATGAATTGCATGTCAATATAAGTAGAATAGATAATGACATGAATATTGAAAACTCTTAACTTTTTCATATTGATGTTTAACATACCACATGTTAATCTCGACATGACTAAAAGTTACATAGTGATAGAGAGAATCATCTCAAGCCCCTCTGTCAACCACACTACTTGCTAAGATAAAGTTCATCTCGCTTTCTCAGGCTCGTTCTGAGAACTATGAAAGTGGGAAACCCTGCTAGAAACGTTAGATCTGTTGATGTGATGCACAGTTTTGTGGCAAATTTAGAAATGAAAATAGAGAATTCACATCACTATAGAAGCACATTAACTGAAAGTGTTGTCCTGATACCGTGCAGGCTGTCAGCAGATCCTGCAAACCAGAGAGTAACTGGTATACAAGTGTAAGTTTCACATCTGACTGTGAACCTGCACATACATTACATGAAAGTATTTTTTTATGATGAAGTTATGTTATCTATATAGATAGATAAATAAAGTTATTTTTAAAGATTAATGAAAAAGATTAAATCTGACCAAAAAGCAAATTAGAGAAAAATATAAAAGAAGACCACTAAAGAACATGGTGTGAAATTTGTACTCAGGTATAGTTAAGTTGCTCTTTTGAACTTGGTTTAAACAGCTTGGTATTTTTTCTAGTTTATAAGTAATTCGAGTTTTTAAATAACCCTTCAATGCACCATTTGCTCACTTGAATGAACATATTGCATGATGAACCCTTTCAACAGTACATTTAGGGTCACTTTAAGACTAATAATCGAGGTTATGTATAATATTTAGTTCCTTATTGTTGTGTACGAACGTACGTAATATTACAGCATATCTCGTGAGATGTTAATGTAACCAAATCAAATTGAATACAACCTTGCTTCAGTAAAACAAAACACAGCCTGGAATTTTTTTTTCTTTACATTGTTTAATGAAGTTTTTTGTGCTTGAGAGTCAGATTACTCTGTGAAATAGAAGAACAATGTCAGTGGGGAGATAAAAATGCATCACCACATCCTCTGTTTTCACTTAACTCTTTTGCATACAGCACACTGTTCAGTGCACTTGAACTTGCTGTCATTGTAGTCATGACTCAGCTTTGTTGTGCTAATAGACCTTTTTCACTGCAGGCATTTTGGCAGGTATAAGTAGGAAAAGCACAGATGCGCCTATTAACAATGCTTACGTGTCATTGCAGTGTCTCGTTAAGCCATACCAGTGAACCAGCATGTACAATACGAGGACCCTGGAGCTGGAACACTGCAGTCATTATTAATAGTATTAATTACACCTGTGCTTTTCCTGCAATGTCAAATATCTGCTTTAAGAGAGGCCTAATACACATTTGCTTTGGGCCCCAAAAGGCTGTGAACTGAAAGTGATGTTTTTCAGGTGTTTTCAATTACTGCGCCAACACATGATCTTTTTTTTTTAATGGTCATTACCTTTTTATTTGTGTCAAGACTGGATAACCAATTGGTCATACTTTTAATTACTTACAAATGTGCAGTCAAGTATCAACTTAGGCATGTCCTGCACCATTAAGACAGACTTGAAAAATGGTAAACCTATTCTTTAATCTTGAGTCTGTAGTTTTAAGACCTTTTATTATTTTTGATTTATTTTGTGCTGACTTCTATCAAATTGTAACGGAGGAATAGAGAAAACCTGGATCCACGTAATGATATACCCCTTAAAATGTGTATTTTATTTGTCTCATAAGTGGATATAACAGTGACTCAGTTGTATCACATGATAAAGTGCAACCTCAGGCAAATGTGAGTGTGGAGGAGCAGAGACAGTAATGTACATCCTCATTGAGTGTAAGAATTACATCAAAGGAGGAAACTGTGAGCACCTGGTGAAGCTGTTTTTACTCTACACGCTATACTAGTCAAGCTGGATAAGTGAAATAAGATGGAGCAACTGCTGGGATTTCTGCACAGTGTTGGATTATACTACAAAAATATTGAGAACTGTCAGAAAGCAGCAACCAATAAAAAACTGCAGAGGGAAGCAATACGCCAGTGCAGCGTCTAGTCTGCCTAGACAACATAAGAAGAAGAAGAATCGGTGCGTACGTGCTGGTCATTTGTCTGTTTGTTTGTTTTTAAATGTATTGATTACAATAAAGAACGAGGTACATTCTTGTGAACAAAATGTAATTGGGATCACAAACAACACATATCAAATAGAAAGAAACGTAAATAGGGAAAAAAGGAATAAAATAAAAACTAAAAACAAAATAAAGAACAGAATAGTTAAAGACGTTTTAAAAAAAAATCCATTAAAGCCGTCTTAATTGTGCAAGATTTAATAGTCTGTACGTATAGCTCATATTCTTTATGCAAATCTGGGAAGAGGTTTGTTTGTTTTTGTTAAACTTATATATATATATATATATATATATATATATATATATATATATATATATATATATATATATATATATATATATATATATATATATATGAAACTTAGTTAAAATAATAACGAGGCTGATTATGTAATATTGTTTCTCATGACAGAGTGTTAGGGCCACACTGAGAATAAAGTATTTATTACATTTAAAAAAAGTTGTAATATTACCTGGGTAAAGTCGTAATATAACGAGAATAAAGTAGCGAGTTTATAACAAAAGTCCTAATTTTATGAGGATAAACTGTTATAACGAGAAAAATATAACAGCCTATTTCAGGGGGGGTGTCATGGTCAGCAGTCTGCATTGAAAAAGCAGGTCATACTTCAGACCAGAGTTCACAAATGACCAAACACTGAATCGTGTGACACATCAGAACCAGATTATGAGTATCAGGACTTTGAAATGATTGTGCAAACGAAAGAACCACGTGGATTCGGAAGAAATTGCCTCTTCTGTGGAAGAAATAAAGAAATGTCTCGAAGCTCTGAGTTAGATCTGATATTACGTCTTTTTTTTCTAGAAATAGTAAGACTTTATTCCCGTAATCTAAAAGAAAAATGTTTTCTCCCAGTGTGGCCCTAATTTTCTTTCTGTTGTAACTTGAAAAACCCAAACAGAACATGTTTATACAATAAGTCAAATTCAGCCATTAAATGTACCATGAACAAACCTCTTGCCACAGTCTTTTAATGCAGTAACGATGCCAAAATAAGCGAAGTACAGTTACGGACTGTGCGGAGAAAAAAATCAACACAACGAAAAAAAAAAACACAGGAAATTGAATAAACTCGGTGACGTCATTGTTGAGCGCCTCTGCTGGCCTTCGGAATGGGCTCGACTCCTGAGCCTTGATTTCTCCACTTGTTCCCCAGCATATCAACTTTTTATTTATTTTTATAAAGCAAAGCCTCTTCGCGATGACATTTGGAGGTACGTCTACAGATCGAGACACCGCAGAGACATCCGTTGCAGATATTTCACGCGTTGCCATGGTAGATGTGAGTGAGTCCATCCAGCTAGCAGCGTTAGCCAAGTAGCTAACTAGTCTGAAGCTTTGGGAGATGTCCAGTGATACATTATAGCTATAAATATATACAACTGACGGGCCTTACATAGCATTACCTACCATTTTAACATGTCATCTACATTTATTATTAGTGTATGAAGTGTCATGCTGTCATTTATTTATGTTTTGCGGGAAAATAGTGATTCTAAGTAGCTAACTTTAGCCAAGTCACCCACTAGCTAACGGTAAACAGTAACTGAAGTGAAGAGTAACGTCGGCTGGCGGAGATTTCTCGGTTGTAACTATATTATAAGACAGGAGTTGCTTTGTTAGTGTAGAGGAGGCGTCTGTGAGGAGAATCAGGCTTTCTGAGTGTACGTAACTGCGCTGAGAGAAACCAGGAAGCCTCTCGAGTTTGGACTAGGGACTGGTGTTTAAAAAAAAAAAGGAGATCTTTCAGATTGAATCCAGGATAAATGAGTTGACCTGCTTCTTAAAACAGCCCATGATTCACTGTGGTGATCGTGCTGGGCTTGTTAACCACAAGCTCAACTTTTAAGTCTTTTAGATGTGAAGTGATAGCTGGATTGTAGAGTGTTATTTCCGATTTATATTAGAATAAAGTTGATGAACAAAACCGAAACGTAATAGTGAGGATGCCTGCTCATTATAAGGTGCTCAATTTGTGGGTTCTTCACTTTAAAAATAGCCATTTAGTCATGTTATGTTTAATTTGGTATGTGTAAAATGTTCACTGAATTTGAATCCTGCAGAACATGATGATTGTTACACTGCATGTGGAAACGAACGTATGCAGTTGGTGTGATTGTGAATTTTGATGAGTTAAACATTGTGGGTTTATGGACAGTGTTGGAGAAGTGCCTGATGTCTTAACCTCTTTGACCCCACTGACCTGTTTGTAAGCCCCTCATTTAAACTAATGAGATGCTCTGCAGCAAAACTTTGATTCTAGATGAGATGCCAAATATATGCTGGACTACATTTTGGGGAAATGTGGGTAAAATGATAAAAGTTATGTAGAATACTTCTATCTGATGAGATGCTACAGCCATAAAAAATAAGTCATCTTGGATTTGAATCAAATAGCTTCATCGAAGTGATGCTGATACCAGCTGATACTGAAAATATGTTATACTGTCGAACAGAGTGGAATAAGATCATTTTACAACTTTAAAGCAATTTAAGGGGACATAAAACTCGGAAGTTAAGCAGTTGAGGTGTGTCAGGGAATCATGTGTGATAGGTGACTCATTTGATAATGATTAAACAATATGTTGATTACAATAGTATCGCTGTACCAGCGACTCTGCAGTATTTGGTGTGATCCATAACTGTTTGTTATATATTACTACTGTGTAAAATAAGAGAAAAACATCAATCCAAAATGGCAAATAAATCACACATTGAATTCATTGAATCAATACTGTAAATGAATATTATTAATATGTGAAGTGCTTTCTCAATTTTTATAGACAGCTGAGATGATGATTTTAAGACACACAACATGACCATGTAGGCCATAAACTGGCAAAAAGCTGAACTGCCAGAAAACACAACCATTCAAAAAGTTCAAATCATCCATCTGATAACTCTGATTGAGGGTGAAGTTGGTATTTGGCCAGTGTTTAGGTAGCAGCAGTACTTCCGGCGTACCTGCAAAGTTTATTGGCTGACTGGCGACGGCATTCTCTGCCCGTTTCTGTCTGCACAGTGACAGATCAGTGGCAGCAGCTTTCCATCTGTGGTTCAGCATAGAGTTACGCAATCTGTCAAGGACCATAAATAATTTTCTTACAAGCCAGAAAGTAAAGTTGTTTTTTTTTTGTCGTTTTTACTCTGTTAGACATTCTTTCATTAGTTTAGTCTTTATGTGATGCAGCTGTATGTAACCTTGAAAAAGATTTGAGTTGTACTTATTAATCCTTTCTGTTTTTTGCAGGTGAATTGGCAGATGAAGTCAGCCAGGTGATTTCAGAGCTGTTTCCTGTGCGGGCGGACTGGCTTGCAAGTTTCAGTTCCTGTGCAGTGCAGTAAAGCTACTCACTTGGTCAGAGGTTCGCAATGAAACCAGCTCAGGAGCGCAACCAGGAGTGCCTACCTCCTAAGAAGAGGGATCTCCCAGTTAGTAACAGTAGTGGAACTGGAGGGACAGGGGGAGGTGTGGCTTCAGGAGGAGGAGGAGCAGCAGCAGCAGCAGCAGCAGCAGGAGGTGGAGGAGGAGGAGGAGGTGGTGGTGGTGGCGGCGGCAGCGGAGGCAGCAGTGGTGGTGCTGGTAGTGGTATTGGAGAAGATGAAGTGGTTTCCATCCAGAACTCTGTGGCTAACAGTGACTCTCAGGGAGGGACCCCATCTGGAGAGTGGCTGCGAGCTCAGCCAGGGCTTCATTATGGAGTGGATAGTTCTGATGGCATACCAGCAGTGCCAGTTGATCAGTACAGTATGCTTTATAAAGTAGCTCTTCCATCTGTTACCTACTCTCCTACCAGTCTTCACCCAGTGTTAAGCCACATTTCTCCAGCCTACACTGTACACTCTCCTCTCTTGCAGCATCCAGGCCTCCCCTACCCTCCTCTTGGTTATGCCCAGATCCCTCATTCCTCTCTCCAGTTTGTTAGCTCCCCTTATGCAGCAGTACCTTATGCTCTGCCCCCTGGTTTTGTCCCAGGCTCATTAATCTCTCCCTCAGGCACCATCCCACAGCCCCACGCTGTGTCCCACCTCGTTCCCTACCCGTCTGTCATACAGGAAGGTGTTGTTTCCCCACCTCCCCCAGCCCAGGTAGCTGCTCATACCTTTGCCAAAGTTGCAGCATCCAGCGGCGTCCCGCTGATGTTACCTTCAGAGCAAGCTGCCCAGCAGCACCTCGGTACTGTAGGAGTCCTGCCTGCGACAGAGCTCAGCTCTCGGGGGATGCCAGTCTTCTACCACCCTCAGGGCACCAGGGCTACCACTGCCACCAGAGACCCACATAGTGCCCAGCAGGAGAATGAACCAGAGATGAATGGAGGGGATAAAGAGCAGGGGTCCAGAGAGGTTGTTCCAGAATCGGCCTACACTTCTAGAAATGCACGTCTGCAGCAGGTAGCACCCAGCTCTGCAGCACAGGAGCACAACCAGGACAGAAGCCTGCAGAGCCGCAGGTTGGAAGAGAGGAGCTCACCTGGCCAACGCAGCACTCCAGACAGCGACCTGGAAGTAAGACACGTTGTTGGCCTGTTAATCAGGGTTTTTCTAGCTTTTATCTGAAACTGATCATAGAAATGTTCATGTAAATACAAGACCCTTTTGATGTGAATAGATCAGGAATAACCTGGTTATAACAGCTTGATTTCAGATGAAGAAACCTGATCATTCGGTCCCCTTAGCTGACTGTCTAAAAGTGTACATATGTGCCCGAAAAGAACCCTGATAGATCATTCAGTACGGCACTTAACAGAATGAACTGAAGGCAACATTTCTGGAAACAGGTTCATGTTGTTGACAGAATAAAATATTTCAAGAGACAGAAACACTGCATATTGGTAAAGATAAAATTTCTTCTCACATCCTTTTTTTCAGGATGTGAAGGGTGTTATCAGAGTTCCTGGCTTTACATTATTACTGCATGCTGATGTTGTCACAACTTTGTTCCTGATTTTCCTGTGGTTTTTATATTAAGTCAATTTTTTAGAAATGTGTGTAGCCTAGATATTTATTTTATATCAATAGTATGTCTGTGTCCTGAATGTACACCTTCTCTTAGCGGTATTTCTAAGACAACGCATGTTTTAAATTAGACTCTACTTCCTTCCTTTGTGTGCTGTGTTAATTGAGCAATCACTCACAACCTTACAATTGCCACTTTGTACGAAAGCTGTGGTTTCATGGAGATTTGTGTCACTCAGTGAAGCCCACAGTTTACTTAATTTGTGCTGCTGGCCAGAGAAAGAAGTAGACGATTCCTTAAAAATTAGATTAGTTCAGGCTCTGTTGGTCGGCTGGCATCACTGACAACTAATCAGTCAAAGTAATTAGTTCCATTTGAATTCAGTTTAGTTTTCATAGTAAGGACATTATAAAGTAAGGAAATGTGGGGAAAAAAGCTGCACACGACATTGTTAGCTTAGGAAAATGTTTTTAAATAAGTAAACAAGGGATAACTGATATTTTTACACCTACAAAAAAGGCGGTGTCATGGTGGCAATAACATTTAATAATGAGTGCTGCTTGGTTTGATTATGGATTTTATTTATTTATTTATTTTATTTTTTAAAAATTCTTTTTGGTAAGGCTCTAAAACTTTACACCTCTTTCCAAAATTGTATAAATATTCATATAAAATTATTATAAGCATATAAAATGCATTTATTAAATTGCAAGGCATGTCAATTATCTTCATAAATTGTGTGTTGCAGTGAGCTTGAGTGGTGATATGATTAAAATGTATTTATTTAATGAGCCCTGCAGATATTTCATTCTTGCATACTGTGACTCAGGCTCCTGTGGGAGTACATTTGGATGTCTTGTTGGAAATCGTGTCACAACCCAATTTTGAATTAAGTGTTTCAGCAACATTAAAAAGGGTCTAACTAACACTTTTTTTTCTTTAATCAACTTGCAGGTGCAGCAGGTGGTTGGTCGTTTGGCTTTCCCTGGCCAAGGCAGCAGTGGAGGGAGGAAAGAGGTCTCCTTTGCTCCCTTGAACCTCTCTCAGGGTGCCCAGAGAGCCAGAGATGTCCATGGCGAGAACACAGGAGTCATTTCTGGCCGCACTGCGTACGCAGCCCAACCTGTGAGTTACGGTGACCCCAGAGTGACGGGTCTCCAGCAGCAAACAGGGCAGCCAGGCCATGCTGTCATGCTAGCTAATGGGCAACCAGTCCTCATTCCCCTGGAGTATCACCCACAGCATCAGCCTCAACCACCACAGCAACACTACCCAGGACAGGCTAATGATGCCTCAGCCAGCCATGCCTCTACCACCATGGCCTCCCCTAACCCCAGCTTTAAAGCCTCTGATCCTTCAGCCAGAGTGTGCCTCTCTGAACGGGCTGTGGGCGAGCCGGCAACAGCTCAGCAACAGCAGCAGCAGCAGCAGCAGCAGCAGCAGCATCTCCCCCAGCAGCCACCTGCCCAGCCTACAGCAGATGTGACTCAGGCCTTAGCTTCAAGCCTCATTCCTGCCTCGGCTCCCTGCAACCCGTCACACTTCATGAAGGGTGCCATTATTCAGTTGGCTACTGGGGAACTGAAGCGCGTGGAGGACCTGCAGACTCAGGACTTTGTGCGAAGCGCTGAGGTGAGTGGGGGGCTCAAAATTGACTCCAGCATGGTGGTGGACATCCGTGCCAGCCAGCAGAGACCAGGTCTTGTGTCACTTCACTTTACTGTTGGGGAGCAGCAGAACAAAGTGACCATTGATGTGCCCCCGGAGCACCCCTTTTTTGTGTTCGGTCAGGGCTGGTCATCCTGCAGCCCGGAGCGCACGGCCCAGCTCTACGGCCTGGCCTGCCATCATCTGCAAGTAGGAGACGTGTGTGTGTCCATCACCCTGCAGCAGCAGCTTCAGCCACAGCAGCAGAAACAACCACAGCACCATCATTCACAGCAGCAACAGCAGAACCTGTCCAGGACTTTGAGCAAAACCAACGCTACATCAGGACCCGGTCACCAGCTCATGGGGCCACCTGCCCCTCAGCAGTCACGGCCTCAGTCTCATTTCAGGATAGACCGCATTCACAGAGAAAGACAGAGAGAGGGGGATAAAGATATGATTGATAAGGAGGAAGCCACACACTTGGGGGTTGTTGGGCACACTGAGCCGCCCATCAGGCCAAGTAGGACCTCAGCAGAGCATCCCAGGAGTCACAGCAGTTACCACTTGCACACAGAGGGCTCTGCTTTTACAGGAGCAGGAATGGGAGCGATGCAGGCTGCACTAGGTGCTTCTCAGAGGCGTTGGTCCTCACCTGGCCTCCAAAGATACAGTATGAAGGGAGACGAAGGGCAACGCCCTCAGATAAGCACCTCCGGCCACACAAGGCCCTCTTTCATTCCCCAGGAGGTCAAACTGTCCATTGAGGGGCGCTCTAATGCAGGGAAGTAGCATCACATTTGGTAGCAACTATAGAAGAGACTGCCATGAGTAAAAATGAGTCTGACAAGGAGAGAAAGAGGAAAAAAAGAGTGTGAATGTAGCCTCAGAATGTTTGAGATTTTGCACACCTAACAACAACAAAAAAAAAAAAAAACAAGATCTTTGTCGTATCTGGTGAGAAGTTCTGGTTCGGTTTCACTCAGCCAAAGGATAAGAGCCTGTGGTTTCCCAGCCAGCAGAGGTCTGACAGGGACACAAGAAGCTGAGTAGAAAGTATGTAGCTGATGAAATGCCTACCCTAGTCCTTACACACTGCATTTCTCTTCCTCCCTCCCTCCTTTGTCACCACTTCCTCATACCCACGCTTGGAGGTCACCATCTCATTTAGAATACTCTTGCTTCCTTTTTGACCAACACGGACTACGAAAGAATGTGTTTGTAGCGCGGCGAAGCTACCAACTCTGCAGGTTTTGAGTATTGAAAAGATTACAGCCAATGATCTTTTATCTCCTCCATTCCTAAGATCCTGTTTCCTTCTAAAGCATTTACCCAAAAAAAGAGTGAGTTTGCTGACACCAGCGGCTCCTGCGGTGATGTTGGCAGCGTTGACGCTAACTGTCAGTGTATGTTACATTATGCTTCTTCGGCAGGAGTCTAAAACCCTCTGCTGTCAGCAGAGATATTCTCTCCCTTCCTTGCTTTTCAGGAGGCCGGTCTGCAAAGAGCTGGATCCTCTCTCAGGCCAAGCGTGGCATGTTCCACTTGTCTTACAATCGAAAATAGTGATAAATCAATCAATCTCTTTATTCAGCAATCGACTTTCACTCCAAAAATGGTTTGAATTCATCATTACACACCATCACGCCCTCTGGTTTGGGCTGACGTAACTAACACGTGTGTGTCTTTGCATAAACGCCACAAATTGGAATCATGCTTTGTTCTCTATGAATGTTAGAGATACCTTTTCATTCCAGTATCATCAGTGAGAATATCCATCAGTTAGAGTTGAACTTCATTTGAACTTCATTTAGAGAATCATTTCCCATCCTGAGTGACACCCTCCCTCCCTCCCTCCCTCCCTCCCTCCTCCTCCTTCTCCTCACTATACCTCAAAGCTTTCCAGACCAGACCGGTGACTTTTAATGCAATTTTTGAAACGGTGTAATTTAAGGAGGAGGCACTGGCTGGTCATCACCAAAGCCACCTGTGGGAATGAACATCCTGTCACATCACTGACTGCAGGACACTTTAGTGTAAACCCTGGGCACTGGGGTGAAAGGGGCCTTCTAGTTCGAAAGAAAGCCTTTGTGTGAGCGAGTCATCCACTAGGTGTTCTCTCTGTCCGCAACTTGAGTTACTGTTTGCTCAGTTACCAAATTAAAGCAATAGTTGTTTTGCGAGATCTCTTTTAACCCCAACTCTTAAAGGTGATGCACTATTTTGGTGTTCATTTTCATCAATTCTTCAGTAGTTCTCCACAAGCAAAGCACGCCTTTGATAAATTTCTAAAAAAAAAAAAAAAAAAAAAAAACCCACCGTAGATTAAACAGCTTCTCTTGTTTGATTCTCCATCTCACTGATGATATTTTATCTTGTATGGATTTACTCAAGTGCATCTCTAAGAGAGGCTTGACTCTAATTAAGTTGTGAACATTATCAAGTTATCTTCTGTATTGTCTTTTTGTTTTGACGTATTCCAGTACAGTACGGTCCTTCGCTGTCGTGCTAGGATAAACTTTATCCAACGCATCTTATGATTGTCTTGTGTTGCACAAATGTCACTCATTGATTTCACACTGACCTTGTAATAGGAATCACAGTACAGTAGATGTGTTTTGTTTTTTCTTTTTTCTTATGAAGGGAATATGTTTGAAGTGTTGTTGTTGGTGTTTTGTGGTGAGAGCGGAAAAAAAAAACTGACTTGCATTTTTAACTCTGTTTACAAATTAGCCAAGATGAATGCTGCAGTTTCCTTGTGGTGACAGATTTTTTTTTTTATTTTTTTTTTTTTATCCTTGTCACTGAAAAAAAAAAAAATTCAAAAGGGTGAAATTGAAAATAAGTGCAATTAGATCACACATGAAATCATTCAGAGGTTTCTAATCAGACTGCATACCACGCACAGACATTCCCATTGAAAAGTGTGAATCACACAGTACCAGTTTGCGTTTCCTTACCTCTGACAAAACATTTGATTACCTTAGAATAGTTATTTTTTTTTGGGGGGGGGGGTCATATCTCCTTTCATGTACGTGCTCAAGCACTAATCAAAGGATTTGTTAGTTACATTTTTGTCAGTTTTGTGTCCGACTAATATGCTGGTGTTAGTACTGGCAGACTTTTGAACTAGCTTGTCTATCAACCCCTAGACACTGTTAGAAATGATGTCTTCTGACCAGCGAGGGTCCCACTTCCAGTGCTACACAGAGCAGCAGTAAACGTAATAGATTTATTTCATACACACCCCCTCCATTAAAGCCCCTACTTCCTTGTGGTCCTTGGAGTACACAACCTTATGCTCTGTCCTCAGGTTGAGGGGCATCAGAAAAATATCCCACAAGAGTGACCTGAACAGGGCACGAGTAGGCTCATCCACTGGTACTGTCATTATGCAATTGCCATTCAGAAAATAGTTTTACTACCATTTCAGAACTCACATCACAAGCTCACCACATTGTGTTTTTTTTTTTTCATGCTGTAAGCAATATACATAATACCTGAAAACATTTCACGTAGTCTTGGCGTTTTCTATGCAGTAAACTCAGTATTGTAAATGTCATTGTCTTAAGTACACCTGTCTGAAGCAGCAGGGCAGGTTGGCTGATGCAGTCTTTTTACGCTGATGTCTGGTTATAGGACTTAGCTTTATTCTTCTAGTGATACAAACCAGTATTTTGTTTTGCAACTTTCTTTTTCTTGTTGTTGTTTTGCTCAGTGGTTCCCATCTTTCCACCCGTAAGTCACAGTAAACTGTTATTGTCTTCTTACGATGCCACACTGCTGGAGCTGAACCACTCAAAACGAGTGTCACTCAAATCTCCGCGTGTTAATCCAGCATTGTTTGGGCTCAATTGCCACTTCAACATTGTGTTTTAGGTCAAGATGCATTTGGTGGGTTTTGAACGGTGCAGGTAGTGCCACCTGTGACTTTACCTCCAGTTAATTCTCGCAACAAAGGCCATCCTGTGCTACCACGGGCCTTCAAGCAGGAGAGCTCCACTCGTACCAAGATGTCCGACGGATTTTACTCACATCACTTGATAGTCTGTTGCTGTAATTGCACTAAATGCCCTTCTTTACAGTGTTTAAAACTGTTGGTAAACTGAAGAGTTTCAAAAATGTAAAGCACACAAAATCATTGAGAAATCACAAGTTGTGTGTTTCTGTAGATAGATGTTTTTTTTTTCTTCTTTTTTTTGTACAGATAGCTTTGATAATGCTTGTCGATAATGCCTTAAATTCTGCTTTGTACAATGTGTGTTGACATAATGGAATAATGCTTCTGGTAGACTTGGTGTTCCCTTTTCAGGCTGTGCAAGAGCAAATCACAAATGTCCAGCCTTGACACTCTTGTCATGCTTACAAGCTGAAACGAATAATTAGATGTCTCAAAGGGTGACAATGAATGCCCTTTTGGCCCCAGACGGTTCAACCATGAAATGTGCAACTTTAATTGTGTGTGTGTGTGTTTTAGTTTTTTGTTTTTCCTCATGATCTATTCCGTTACAGTTCTCAATGCACTCTTTACTTAACATTTAATTCCTGTTTTTCCATGTATGGAAGTGAAGTAAATGGAAGCACTTCTTACAAGACAATGCCAAGAGCGTCAGCAACAGAAGGCAATCCATCAACTCTACATACACACACACACACACACAGACACACATCTGTTGTTATTTTTATTATTGTTGCACAGGATGCATACTTTTTTTTTTCTTCTCATCCATAGAGTAAATGGATTGTGTTTGGTGTATTGTGCTTTGTACCCACAGTCTCTGGACAACAAAAGGTGGGGTTGAGTGTATGGAGACAGACAGGCTGCGCAAATCTGATAGCTTTCCATTGGTGGTAATGTGACGGTTTATTTGTTTTGTGACGTTGGCAGTGCAGATTTTTTTTTTTCTCTCCCTGTGTGATCTACTTCCTGTTGTTTGATCCAGTATTGAACTGCAAAGGTGAATTTAAGACTGTTTTTGGTATTGCTGATGTCGAATTTAATCAGGAGAAATACAGAACGGTTTAAAGTTTTAAAGAAGTCTGTGTATTTTCAGATTTGACATTGTACTTTTTTGGCACAAGGTGACACTGCTTTTTATGTGACGTGTAACTATCTTAAAAACAAAACAAAAAACAGTATCTTTTTTTTTTTTTTTTTTAAATGCCTAAATCTGCAAAATATATGCAATGATGTAAATGTAACATTCAATCCTCAAGTATAATCCAGGTTGTATGAACTTTGTATAGTGAGTTTTAATATCGTATGGCCGTACCAATATGTATTGATCTTTATCAGAAGCCTTAGAGTTGTCGACCCAAAGTGCTCCCTTAGAATACCCTACACCTACCTGAATTTAACAAAGCATTAATATTTCTATTTTGTTGCATTTTCATTTGTACCCTTTTTGAATAAAATAGATTTGTACTGTATATTTGTACCACTCTGTGAACTACTTAGGGCGGTTTTTGTTTTTTTGTTTTGCTGTTTTAATTCTATGTACTTTAAGGACACAAAGATATTGTATTTTTATTGTTACAGCTAACTTGGAGACATTGCATTTATCATGTTTGTTAAGTAAACACAATATAATATATATATACAAATATAAATATAAACTATTATCCAACTTGTGTGCTGTGTTTCTTAAGTTTTATTTACTTGTTTTAGTTTTTTTGTTTGTTTGTTTTTTGTCTTTAGTGGTATTTAGAGAAAGTTTTGAAGTTACATAAAAGCAGTAGTGGGAGAACATTTCAGATCCTTAAAGTACTTATACCACAATTTAAAAATACCCCAAATACAAGTAAATGTCCTGCATACAAAGTACAGAAGTATCATCAGCTAAATGTTCTTGAAGTATCAAGAGTAATAGACCAAAACATTTGGGAACAGCTGGTTTAAGATAACAGCATATTGTTATAAATCCTTATCCTAAAAATCTTAATGTGAAAAAGTAACTTTAGCTGTCAAATAAATGTAGTACAGTAAAAACAACAATATTTCTATTTGAAATGTAGTTGAATTGAAGTACCTCAAAATTGTACTTCAGTAAATGTACTTGTTTGCACTTGGACTGATGGGAATGTATTGAGATATTTTACATGTGTACAAATGGCAATGACTATATGACTATAAAACACTAATATTAGTAGTGAAAGTCCAGCATTAATACATTTACTTTAGAAATGATATTAGAAAAAGTAATATATATAACAGACAGGAAATGTGTAGCAAGAGTAAGACTTGCAACAAAAAGTCCACAGTAAAATAAATAGTGCATAAATGATAAATGGTTTATTACTGATAATGTATTTGTAGGCAGATGAGGACATTTTTTAACTGTAACTCACCTACCTGTTATGTAAAAAGTTAACATATATTTTGATATATTTATATGAATACAACTAAACAAACATTTTATGTTGATGAATGCCATGAAAGAAATGTACTAAGTGGACCTTGAGTTTTCTAAGAATGAACATTAAAGCTCAGCAAGTCTTTGTGAGTTTTGAAGACATTTATAAAGTTTTAAACCTGCCGGTGAATTATTTATAAACATTAAGTTAATATATATTCATATATTATTATATATCCTTAAATATGATTGCAGCTGTGTTAAACTACATTATCAGTCATTCATTATCTGTTAACACACCAGTTATTGATGTGTCATGCGGTTGAGAAATACACTTAAACACTTAAATATAATTTCATTTAATTCACTTAAAATTTCCTTATATCTGCTTACAACTACATTATAATAATAAACAATGTATTAAGTCTTTATATACTGCTCATAGAATCCCATAAAACAAGTATAAAACATGAGAAAAAGATGAGTGAAGTGACACCGGCCATTACCATTATAGTAAAGTCAATGTTTATTTCCACATTCTTTACCAGGTTTCATCATGATCTGTACATCTGTTAATCCAGTAACAGAGGATGGCGGCCCCAAAGTGCCATCCAGTCAGAATGCATTGATATCGCAGCTAGCATGAATGTTCTCATTAGCAGTTTAGCTCATTCATTTGGCCTTGTTCAGAGAGATTTTCTTTTGTAAACATGGACATTGAGAGGAAAATCCTGATAGAATTAATGAAAAGGCCAACGTTTTTTTTTTTGTTTGTTTTTTTAAACAACACGTTTCTTTTTGATTAAACTGTAAAAAACAGGCAGGCATAAAACTAACAGTAGAACACAAGCTCATATTGAACCATTCTAGGACAAGTGCAGTTTCACGACATGCAGTGCTTACCTAATCCATACTGAAAGTACTGCTCATAAAGACCGACATAAAACTTCAGAGTTCATAGTACTTCCTTTGCGATAGCATGTCAGACCACGGACACTGCAGTTTCTGTCGCGTTATTCCACTGTAGGGCAAAAGGGGGGGATCACAGCAATTTCAAAGAGCAACCTCTGAGAATACCCAGTATTCATAGTCTGAGAGAAGAGAGAAATAAATGACACCTGAAGCCTTTGTCGAGAACACTGATCTGCCCTTGGTACAGTATGTCATGAATAGGATGGCAGTGAGACCCTGTAGCTTTCATGTGCTGAACTAGGAAGAGAAAACAAATCTTAGAGGACAACACGTCTCTAGAAAAGTCACACTAAAAACTGTTGCTATCACATCCGTATGATAGATCTATAAATGAGTCTTATGGACCAGGGTGTTGTTATCTAGGCTCTGAGCCCTCTCTCACTGAGTTAAATTGCCTGAGAAGCTAAACTCTTTACATTGAAGTCTGTTTAAATTAAAAGTCGCATTCTGCATAGTTTCAGTGAAAAGTGAACTAATTTCCCTCGGAATAAATAAAACATCCGTTGCATAGAAGTTTGATGCACTCCTAGAAAAGTCACTGAGGATGAAAAATACTTTCTGTTAAAATTTGCTGCTTTAGCAAACAGTCAGGTAGATAGACTCTGGTCTAGGAGTGACTCAAACAGAACCAGTACTCATTTGTGTCTCTGATATTCTTTGAGGAATATTTCAGAAACTGGTCATTTGACAATGTAAATGTTTGCATCTGGAGACGTGAAGTCAAGAAAAAATTGGAGGTAACTTTACAGGCAGAAAGTTAAACTAAGGAAGGGGGGCGGGGGGAGGTCCATCAGACATGGCCTCTAATTTAAACATTTTATACCACTGACGGTAACAAAATAATCAAAACATTTCCACGAGAAAAATATATTCACATCATATTGCATAAATATGTGCTGGAATGAGGTTAATGAATATAGATTAATAAAATCTCTCTCCCAGTATGAGCTGAATGTGTCATGGAATTAGGCCCCAGTGCTCAGTAACGGGTGGGAAAACAAAAACCAGTTCCCCTTGTCGTACTATATGAATCATTATTAAATATGTTTCAACAATTCTGCTGATGCAGGAAATAAATTAAGTGGTTCAGAAGATAGATTTTGAAGGTACTGCAGCCTTACAAAGCATGTGAATGCTACACAGATTGCATGAAGCAAAGGGACGCATTATCTGTGTATGATCCTCTATGATAAAAACCCACTTTCATGTTGTAATATACTCATAATGAAGCAAATGAATGCATCTTTGTGGGCATAGTTCAAGTAAGATAATAAAATTCTGATCTTAACAAGTAACGTATTAGGAACTGTTTCATTGTGACCACTAAACGGAACATTTTTAATACAATATTCCTTGATGTGATGAGCCCAAAATATATAAGAGGTAACTAATGTATTGTACAGTACAGTAACAGCAGCACAGACTGAGTTTTTATGAGCTAAAGAAAAGCTCTGTAACAGAAAATACAAAAAATTGGCAGAATATTTGGAGTGTAACGATGCATGGAAAGGAAAAGAGATTGGCAAAGAGAATGTAAGAGGCGTATGCATTGAGTTGTACACCTCAGGAGATGAGGGGGGAATGTTGCTCAACACTGGGCTTGTTCAATAGGACAAAACATTCAGAGTATCAAATCTGGCGAATACATATGGTTACTGGTGTGTTTGTAAATCAGCTGCTCCTGTGAATGTTTTTGTCCTATTAAAAGTGCCTGAGTGAGAAATGCAAACACAAATAGTGGGAAACAACCCGCATCCTCTGTAGTAGTGTACAGTACATATAGAGCTTTGGAAGCTTGGAGTTGGAACGCAGTAAGCCACAGGACAGAGGGCGCCACCACGGCACTGGCTGAGGTAGTAGTTTGACTGAATGTGAATTTCCCAGGGACTCACGGTGGCAGCTTGAAGAGAGGTGTAGCTACCGGTAAACCCGAGTCACTGGGCTGGCGGAGTGGACCAGTAAGGAGGGGGCTGTGGCTACAAAGTCCCCACTCCCATCACTGAAGGTCCATGTGCAAAAGATTTTTCTCCTCAAAGGAAGTATAACTGCTCTTACTTGAATGAACTGTGTTACATCTGCTAGCCCATCGATGAACAGGTAAATCTCTTTACAACATGCTTTTATGTCATCATCCATACAATATGAAACATACTCAACCCTGTTCTTAAGGTTTTCTAGATTGTAATAAATTAGGAATTGAAGTAGTTTTTGTTGTATTTAACAACACAGTTTGTGTGTGTGAAGCCGTTCCGACACTGGGAGCTGAGAGTAAACCAGCTAGGAATGCTTCACTGCGACCATGGTAGCCTGATGAGGTGAGGTGCGGAGCTTAACAATGCTGCTAGAAGCCAGTTGGGTTCCTCCCCAGCGACCAGGTCTGCTTATGGCAGCTTCATGAACAGACCATTATCAATGGAGGGGACAGGCATGGGGCAGGGGAACTGAAAGAGACTCATGTCTGCTGTGAGGGCGGCCATAGCGGCAGGGTCATGCTCTATCTGTGTCCTAAGAGCAGGGTCGATCTTCTCCAGTCGCCGCTTGATCCTCTTGGCCTCCCTTTCGCGGATCAGCCTGGCCTGCCTCTTCTCGGGTGTCTCGTTCGCCCTCTTCAAACGCATGGCCTCCCTGTCTCTCTGCAGCCTGCGTGCCCGCTGCTCCTCCGATTCCTGCATCCTCTGCATGCGCTTGGCCTCGCGGTCCCGCAGCCTCCTCATCTCCCTCTCCTCTTCCGTCTCGCACGCACGTTTATTCTTCTTCGCCGTGCGCTCGCGCTCCAGGCGCTGCATGCGGGCCTCCAAGGGTTCGTTCTTCCTGCGCAGAGCCCATTTTCGCATCGGCGACTGGGCCTCCACTAACTGCTGATAGGCCACGCAGCTGTTGCACACCAGCAGCACCCCGGCAGGATACACGGGCATAGGGCTGAGGATGTCTGGGATAGGAGGAAGGCCAGAGGAAGAGGAGTTAAGAGCATCAGGGATAGACGCGAGCGATGGCCCTTCAGAGAGGAGACTGTCGGGCAGTGAGGGGAAGGAGGGCCCTTGGTCGGAGCCCGTGCACGGTCCTGGGCCATGACATGGTCTGGGGCCTTGACACTGGCTGGAGATGTGGCCTGGTCCTTGGCAGGTACGATGAGCTTGACATAGGTTGGTGTTGGGGTCAGGTGCTTGACATGACTGAGGGCCCTGACATGAACTGGGGCTGGGGCCTGGTCCGTGACAGGAACGAGTACCTGGGCCCGGGCTGGACATGGGGCTGCTGGAGAGAGACTGAGACATGGAACACGAGTCCCTCTCACCGGTGACATCCATCCTGGTTGTGTCGAGAACATCTTTGAGCTTCTCCCTAAAAAAAGGAAACAGCATTAAACTTCACAGGTGAAACTGTGTGCTGAGGGAGGTACAATTATAAATTTAAACTACAGGTACAAGTGAATGTTATTAATGAACTGAGCAACATCTTAAGCTTTGTCCATCAAGCTGATATAGTGACATGATTTGAAACCGTTTTGTCTTGTGGGGAAAAAATGAGTCATCTCGTCTTACTCATTTCCCAGTCCACTCGTTTCAGTGATGAGTGAGACACTGTGTCACCTGACCTGTGGTTTGCTAAAAAAAGACTTTAGCACTGTGAACACCTTTAGAGGAAGAAACTTATCAAAAGCTGTGGGAGAACAAAACTGCCTTAAGACACTATTTAGAATTGTAAAAACAAAATATGAAAATATAATTTTGAGAATTTTTTTTTACATTTATTGGCATAGATTGTCTGCCTTAGTATTGACGGTCAAATTATTACTTTAAACAATAATCCATTTATAACTAACATGTATTTATGTACATATAGGCCTTCTGATACTAATTACTTTATTTAGAGTTAATTACTGCTGGCTATAACAAACTGTGTTTCCACACACCACTAAAATGCAGCCTTTTGAGGTCCTTGCTCAGATGATATATACTTAAGCAGGTTTTCATGAAGATAACACTTGACTATACTAGCACATTTCTTTTCTTTTCCCTCCTGTCAGAAATACATTACATTACAGCTTCTCCTTCTACTATGTGTCTTGACCTTGCCAGTGCTACTAAATACGAAACATTATGGTAGTTGCTTAGCAACGTGCAAGTTTATTTCCATTAAATCTGTCATTCCAGTACTAATTTTATTCATCCCTCATGTTCTGCATCTCGGCTAATCTCACACTTTTGAGAAAAACTGCTCTATTGTGTTTGAGTGAGCTTTATTAAAGACTATTTCAATTCATCTTCAAAATGTACAGGGCTCCTGTTTGTATATCACTTTAATAATAAAAAGCTTGATGTAGAAATGGCTCTATTGAATGCTTTGTGACCTGCAGTTTTAAAATAAAAACTCTACTATGCTGCTGCTAAAATCCGTCTTGATCTGCACTATTTAAATTAGTTTCTTCTGCTGAATCAAGCGCCTGAATCGTCTGCCGGTTTCATGTTGAAGGTAACAGAGGCCTCAGATCTGGTGTTTAAAGATTAATGAAAACATCATGAAATTGATCAGGAACAAAACAAGCCAGGAAGACAGAAAACAACTATGAGATGCATACTGTACTGTGCATTATTTATTTAGTATGAAATATTTATTAATTCTCTTTAATCGACTTAAAATCTGTGGAGCCACTTGACTTAACATTTCAACTTTAATTTTTAATGGTTCTACTTTTTTTTTTTTTTAAAAAAAGTTAAATACAGTAAATAACTTGTCTGATGTCAGATTCATCTACATATTTGTTTAAAAAAAGAAAGCAGTGTGCATTCACGACCTAGTGTAAGATGAGAGCTACACTGGAAATAAGCCCAACCTGTTAAAGTTGTTGGTGTCTGTGAAGTGTGCGCCACAGACAGCGCAGTTGGAGAGGCGGTCCTCGGAGTGGATGAGAAGATGCCGTCCAAGCGAGCCAGGCGAACTCAGGGCTCGCCCACACACTGGGCACACATAGCTCTTGGTGTTGCTCATCATAGTCGTGTGCTGTTAAAGACAGAAAAAAAACCAAAAACAAAATAAGAACAAGAAGCTAGGGAAAAAAAGAGATGTTTTAAGTACACCGCCGATGGCAAAAGAGGAAAGCTGTCAACTTTTTTTTTTTTTTTTTTTAATGCAGTTGGTTGCTTGGAAGAGGAAGTAATCAGTAAAAAAAAGTTAATCAGAGGGAGTTGAAGAAGAAGTGACATATTTCACTTTTCTGATCATGTCCTGTAAAGTGCTTTATGCGCTATAAGCAAGTGATGTTAGTATTTCCTGCTCTAAATTGAATAATAATATCCTAAAATAAAATGTGTATGGAAAATTTTTGGGCTACATTTATATGGCTTGATGTAATCCTCAGAGCACTCCAGGCTAAAATGTCATTTCATGATCACTTGTATTGAACTTGACATTAACATTACTACATGACACTAGACTGGATGATACAAGTCAACACCTTCACTGTCCACCTGCATTTCATTCAAGTACTGATGCTGAAAGCTGCTTAGGGGCTTTAAAAGGTGGTGACCTACAATCAGCTTATTTGAAACAGACTGTAATAAAGGATCTAAAGCTGCTTTGTTTTCATGGTTCTGTACTTGATTAGGATGGACGAGTCAAGTCTTGTTCTCACCTGGTAGACATGGGAGATGAGCTTCTCAGGGCTGCTGAAATCCAGCGTGCAGAGAGGACATACGAAGTTGTTGCTGTGGTCTGAGCCTTCCTCGCTCTCCTGAGGAACACCAAGCACCATTAAAACAGATTTCAGGAAAAACACTAGTTCTACTTGTAGAGTACGTTCACATCACCAACACTTTCATATCCATTCTGATATTTTTTTTAGCCCAACATCTTTTAAGTAGAATCAGATGAAAACATCTTTGAGTTACTATATTATATTATTTACTATTTGGCCCTTATTAGTGAGAGATGGGTTTTTTTTCTGATGGCGTTATGAGATTGGTGCATAGATAATAAAGCTATATGCATTACACATTTTTTTGTCTCTAGCTGGGCCCTTCATGGACGGACTACCTGTTTCACATTCCAGCGAAGGCATTTCTGCATTTGCTATATGACGGATGTGTTGAGCGCGTGAATGGGCAGAATTCTCAAAACCCTGATGACTCACTAACAGTGACATGATGCTGTGTACTGTCACAGATGTGACTCACGCACAAGCTGAAATGCAGAACGTTTTCTAACAGAAGGTCCAGGCGCAAAACATATTGGCTGATACCAGTGGTGTACCAAATTGAAGAGCTTGTGATTTTTTTGTTTTAATGAGTAGAGGTATACTGGTTTACTCAAGCACTGTTGCAGAAATACTTTAAGATGCTTAATTAATCTAAAAGATTTTTGCTGGTAAACAAAAAGACGTCTTTTATTTATCATATATTACACAAAAAAAAACACATCTCAAAATAGTGAACATGGCTGGTTATCAAGTTTTAACATATAACTATTTTAAAACGTTCATACATGAAAAATGCAAACTAAACAGTCTGCCATATATATGTTAAGATATATGTCTGTGCGCTGCAACCGGATGAAATCCAGTTTGAGTTTTACAACTTTTAACATGTGATCTAATGAGAAGGAAACACTGTGAAAATGTCAGATATAACAGATAACACTACTTCCTGTTCCTGTTGACCTCCCACTGAATTTCAGGCAAAGTATCTGCTATTTTTCTGAGGCATGAATCCGCACAGCTAAATGGATCTTTACAGTAACTTAGACTAAGCACTGTTAAAACTGCACCAAATCAAAGCGTGGCATAGGTTACGATAACACACATTTTACACTGATCTTTATCCAAATTAATATTCATATCACCTGCTGTTTCACCCGCAAATGGAGGATGAGAGCATGAAAAAAAACCTGCGGCTTATAAGTTTATCATTTTTCTCAGCCCACATGAGTCTTGCCACAATCCCAACCGCTGTCAAACCTTTAAATGGGACATGTTAAAATGAATTGTTCTGCACCTTTAATGTTATGTAAAAGTTATATTAACCATTTTAAACATCTTCCTCAGTTACACTTCGGCAGCCTCTTTTTTTACTGTTGGATGTGGGTACCGGCCTCTCTCACCTCTTTCACTCCCGCTCCTTGTAGGCGGCACTGCGTTCTCTTGGTGGTCATGTGGTCGTCGGCTGAGGTGTTGGAGGACGAGTCTTCACCGTGGTTGTCAGGGTCGCTATCGCTGTCTTCTATGGAGGCAAACACAGCCCTATCAATACAGACAGACAACAGAACACAGAGCAGGGCTTACTCTCACTAACACCCCTCAGTCCAAGGATGTCCTACAGAGTCCATCCAGTCCTTCCCTGTCACATCCCTCCATCCTGTACCTGAGATGCTATCCTGTCCAAGGACCTCCTGGGAGTTGTTGCTGCAGCATTCACTGTCCTCGGTGAATTCGTCCCTGCCGTCCATGTTAATAGTGTGCTGAAGTCCTGTGATGCCTGAAGTGTGGAATGGCCCTGGGGATAAAGACAAGTAACAGTCAGTCAGATAAGTGTTTCCAGTGAGCAACATGGAGTTTTCTGAATGGAGAGATAAGTGAGAAGCGCGGGAGATATATACTGTAAACTAAACGACATGAAAATATACACTTATCACATCAGGTGGGTGATATGCCATTATATGTGAAATGATATTGTGAGAGATTTTGTCATTCTGTTTATTGCTTTACGGAAAAATTGTTTGTTTATATGATTCTTGCATCAATGTGATAAAGCGCCTTAATATATCAAGTATTTAATTTGCTGGAGAGGCCAAAAGCAAACATTCCTGTCTGATTATTCTAGTGTATCATAGCTGGATAGATATCTATATTATTTTATATAAAATTACACTGTGACAGAGGATTTCATTTGTACTGTGCACTGTTAAATTTGACGTCATATGATGATGACACAACAAGAGTTGCATGGTGCGAGATCATTGTATCATTGCTCAAAGCTCTGATAGCGCTGGTTCATTTGATATGAATCAATGGGTAACAAAATGCCAAAAACAGCATGTGATGTCTGCAGGTGAAGCGTGAGAGGCTAAAGAACTGGAAACGGCCGATTATTTTTTGTGGTTGCCGTTTCATGAAAAGACACGTGAATAGAGGAACGAACCACTCATCTCTCAGGTTTCAGAAATGAGTGAAACGGTTTTTATATGACAAGCATAAATTCCTGTACACCATGAACAGACATACAGCACTATGAATGTGCACCGCGGTGCCTGGCCCTCTTCACATTTATAGCGGATTTATTTCAATAACAGGTACTTTTTGAATATAAGTCAATTCACAATATTCAGTATGGCGCTAAACATGCCAATTAATTAAGTCTGTTTGAACACAGAGGACATTTCTACACACACACACTGCATCAAGCATAGGATTGCTTTTATCTCCATAGCAACATAGAAACGGTATCTACTGTCATAGCATACCACAAGAAGGGATGAATTTTTCAACACTGATCCAGTCAACTATGGATGTGGATCTGGTTATGTCCATGGAAACACACACTTTAAATTTCGTGGAAGATGTTTCCAGGCTTCTCATCTCAGAAACACTTTGCCATATGATTAAGCAGAGAGACAGAGATGATTCATGCATAAAAAGGCAACAAAAGTGATCGTAAAGACCGCCAAAACGCGCCGGCTAGTAAATTATTTATACAATTTTACATTTTTCTCATGTCCTGTGGGATCCACATAAGATGTAAACTGCTGGGAACTATGGAACTTCTTTGCGGATGAGGCTGCTTTCATATAAAGAAGACACTGAAACATATAATGAGCGCAGTGCGAGCAAACGGCAAAGGCAAAGCCCGCTGACATGTATATGTGCACACACATGCACACACATTAACTTCATTTGCATCCCAACCCCCACTTTTCACACACATATACACTCACAGATACATGCTAGCTCTGTTCGACAGCCATGCTGCAGTCCCACGGGGGAAGCAGCCTGCACTATTTTCCTCTAGCTAGCTGCCTTGCTACTCGGTGTGTTTCTTTCTCCTCTCTCTCAGTACCACCCACACACTGAACAGCCTGGCTTGCCCTCTGTCCTCCCTGCTTGTATGTAGCTCTGACTACTTCCATATCTATACCATCAGCTCTGAGGGGGAGGATAAAGCTTCATACCATGACAGCCCATATGTGGCTCATTTAACTCCTTGAGATGCCACTCTTTTGTTTTATCTCGCCCCTGATGGTTGCAGGATTGGTTGAAACCTCCTTCACTTTTCTGATTATCACACTTGACCCTGCAAACCTCGCATTTAACTGCCAACATTGCTTCACTGGAGACTGTTTCGTTGAACGCTCCTCTGGCATTCGCGCGCACACACACACACAGAGAACATCCCACTTCAGATGGCTAAAATTAATGATGGCTTAAAATCCAATTTTCTTCCCTTGTGTGCTCTCCTTCCATTAACACGGATCAGAGATGGGAGAGAGATCCTGACTTCAGTTACCTGAGACTGACAGAAGTAATTACAGCCTTCGTTGCAATCCTGAGGTATTGCATGCACACACATACGCGCGCACACGCACACACACACACACACACACACACACACACACACACACACACACACACACACACACTCTCTCTCTCTCTCTCGCTGTGTTAGAGGAAAACGGCGGTGTAATCTTGAGGAGGTTTGTCATTCTACTGTTTTTGCTACTGGTGAGAAGTTGGTATGTGAATGCAGTTTGGGCACTTTTCCCATAGAAATCCAAGCATTCATTAGCAGTGGTAGAGTGGGTCGGAGTATTGAACTATGAACTACTACAACAAGCTGGCTTCACGGCACATAGCCAATGATTGATGTGTGAGGGATACCCATCCCCCCTCTGCTAGGCTCTGTCTGTACATCTGTCTCTCCTCGCCCCCCCCCCCCCCCCCCCCCCCCCCCCCCCCTCCTCCCTCAGTCTCTGCCACTGTGATGTTATCTCTGAGTCTGTGTGTCTGTAGGCAGGAGGTGACGCAGTGTCTGACTGAATCCAGACAAAGAGACAAACTCATCAGCCAACAGACACAGAAGAGGGAGAGAGGAGGAGGATGGTGTGTGTGTGTGTGTGTGTGTTGGGGGGGGGGGGGGGGGGGGTGTTGTTGGAGGGGGAGCGCGCAAAACAAAACAGACAAAAGATAGAATGCCAAAACTCTACTCAAACACCAAGCAATGGGGGTCCTGTTGAATTCAAAGCCCCCTCCTTCTCCTTTTCAGCCGCCATCCCCTCCAAAACACACACACACACACACAGAACATCGTCTGAATCTGCAGGAAGCGCTGGGGCCCCTGTCTTCCATCCAGGAGAAGAACGAGGATGGTGGGCCTGTCATCTAATCAATTTTTTACTTTGACCTAATGTTACAGAGAACAAGGTGAAGTGATTAAACTGTTTGTCTTTGAATGTGGTGTCCTTTCTTTTTTCTTAGTGGAAGACTTGATCTGGTTAGTGTAACACCTGAACTGAACAGTAACTCCTCTCCTTGATAAATCTGACAAAAATGTCTATTTCTTTAAGTTTTTAGTTTTTAACATACATACGCAAGGCTTTTGATCGGGCCACAAGACTACACTGTCATCCTTCAGGGCACATAATCAAGGAGGATTTGTGCTGAACATCTCTGAGTTCTTTAAAAGCCAAGTTGCTTGGCACAAACATGTCAACTCTAATAAACTGTACTTTTCACACTAGATGAAATGTATGTCAAATTACTCAAAATTATGGCTTCTGTATGCATGCATATGTACACTTACTCAAAAAACTGAATGTTTGGAGATGTTAGTTAAACTCTCCAAAGAAAGAAAGAAGAGTTTTTTTCTGTGTGTGTGTGGGTATTGCAACCATACCAGTATATACACTGTTAACAAACTGCTCTCTATTTACTGCCAACCTGAAGGAAACATCTACTTTTCTCCAGAAATCATGCACCACTTCCAGTCCCAATTAACTTTTACATAAGACTGTTTTTTCTTGACATACATCAAACTCAAGGAGGAACACAAATAGCCAGACAGACAGCACTGTTGTGTTATTGTCTGGAATTCTCTCTGTGTTTGTGTGTGTGTCTTTGTGTGTGTGTCAGCCCGCCTGCCTGTCAGACTGTCTCCCTGCCTGTCTGGTCTGTCAGTCTGTCTGGCTTGACCCTCTCTGGAGGGACAGCTCTGTGCATGCAACTCATACCTCGCAAGAAAAGACAGGTAAAACAATCACAACGCGAAAGCAGAGGAAAAGTCAAAGTAGAAAAAAAAACAAAAAAAACAAAACACTTTTGAGGCCTGAACTCACACTGCGCTGACAAGGCAGGAGGTGTGGGTTTGTCCGTCGAGAAAATGTTTTGGCATTTGTCACAGCATGAAGCACACAGTAACGCATGCCACTTATTATATTGTATAAATCCCTCCTCAGGGTTTTCCAAGCTTTCACCCTGGGCTCTCTCGCGGAACTGTTACAGAGCAGCAAATGATCTCATTAGCCTGTGGGGGATTACTGCAGTCGCAAGTGCAAGATGTATTTCAACACCAGTTTAAACTAACTATGTTTAGAAAGGAGGGCTGTAGCAAACATAACTTCAGTAGATTACACAGGGCAATCCCCTTTCTGTAGGATGAGGCGTGTCTTAAGTGGTCAGCATACTGTCCACCAACAAGGGGATCTAGGGGGCAGAAGGCCAGAAGGCACCACACAGTCAGGGAGACCAACAATAAACCATATATGCTAATATTTCATTAGAATACTAAAGTGAAGTAAATGATGGTGCATAAATGCGCAGTGAAATTAATGGTATATCAGAAAAGCCCTGCATTTAAAAAATATTATGCTAATGGACAACGTGCCACTCAGAAAACACTCATCAATTTGAGAAAATGTGTAGGAATGATCTTAGTGTAGCGAAGACATATTGTTGATATCTCAAAAAAAAAAAGAAAGAATGTCATCCTATAGCACATTTTTTTGAATAGCTGGGCTCTTTTTTTGCTGATCGAGTGCTCTCTGTTGCTTTCCTGTCATTTTGTGCAAACTGAACTGACACCATGCAGATCCACAGGGTGTAAACGTTGAAAATGCATGTGCTCTCTGACCCGATCTAACAATAAGCTAGATGTGGAGGTGTTCGTTAAGTTTTATCTACAGAAATCACACCTTAAAAACCAAAAACAAGGCGAATCTACGAGCCCTGCCTTACAGGCTACACTAGATGGAAACCACTATTACAAAACTTCCTGTGAATCAGTCTCACAAACATAAAATTATATGAAGTACCATGCATGCCACTGAAAGTTGCACACACTCTCTAAGCTTGTAGTTTGTGTTTGACAGGAGATCAAGGTGATGATTCCATATATTAGCAATATAACATCAATCTGCCAGTGGTTATCAAATATACAGCTACTTTTAAGTTACTACTGAACACCAAAGGTCTTTGCTCACTTGATTCATTCATTTAGTCATTTATGTATCAGTTTCTACTTTGTTGTATAGTATTTGCCCCCTACTTTAATTAGTGGACAATCAGTGTCTATACATCTATTGAGAAAAGTGTCTAAACATCTATAAGAAAGAAAAGAAAATATATATATATACATATATAAGCCACAAACAAGCTCACTCACTCATTTACACATTCACTCACACACACACACACACACACACACACACACACACACTCACACTCACACACAACTGCTGACATAATATGCTCTGAATATACAATAGAAGTATGTGATGTGTATGTGAAGAAAGACTCAAGGCTATAAGCTACAGCGGACATGAAGCAGAGCAACTGAAACACTGTTTTATGCAGAAATGATGAAACATGTTCATGTCAAACAACCAGAGAAAAACGCGGATAACGAACGTGACATGTATAACTAAGTCGTTAAACAGTATCAGACAATACCTGGAATACCTACAGTCAACTTTGAAGGGGTTGGTCTGTTTTCGCCTGGACATATTATTGCCCACTCCCGGTAAAAAAAAAATAATTAAAAATTAAAATTAAAAATTAAAAAAAGAATCTCCTCTTAAGCCCGGACAGTCCCCCCAGAGACCAGTCCAGGTGTATTCCGCACTGAGGGTGCAGATGATGAGCAAAAATAATAAATAAAAAAAAAAAAAGAAAAGAAAAACCCGATCAAATCGTCGATCAGCGCCAATGCAAAGGGTTAAAAAAAATAAACAACGGACACATAAAGAGTCACATTCTTGCAGCTTGTTGAAAAATAAACCCTGTCTCCAGCCGATCAGGGTTTCATCTTTTTTTTTTTAATTCTTTTTCAAAAATGATGTCCAAACCCGAGCGGAGAGGCACACCGAGCAGCCCCGAGCAGCTCCGATCCCCGAGCCGCTGGCACCCGTGCGCTCACTGCAGCGCTGCAGGAGCTCAGCTGATCTAAAGCCCCGCCGAACAGAATTGTGGGATACACAGGGGCGATGAGGAGTTCACGTTAAAAGATAAAAGATACTGTGATGCGTTCACGTCACATGGGAAGAAAGATAAAGTCCGAAGACGTAAAGTAAGTAACCTTGTAAGAAAAAGAAAATGTTTGGTATCTCAATAAGTCGTCATAAATATATAAATTGAAACTATATCTGAGTGCTACTTTGCTATATCGTTTTTTTTTTGGTCCCCATTAGTCACTTAAACCCAAAATGAAATACTATAAAAGAGTTAAAAAGTACAAATATTCTCTTTGAAACATTTTGGTGTGTTTTTAAACAAATTGTTGAATATTCAAATATAGTAAATGGATAATAGAGGATAATAGTATGTGGAACCTGAGTTATGAGTTGTGTTTTATCAAACTGCTATTTTTTAAAAAGTAAGAGTGAACTTTCACACCCAACTTTAAAGTCTTCATGTCTTCTTAAATCAATACCCCCCAAATTTAGGTTTTCACAAGAAACTGGTTTACTATAAATATGGCTTCAAACGATAAAGAAAATCCAAAACACACAACTTTCCTCAATAAGGAGAAAGGATTATTTCGTGTCTAGATCATTTTTATACCAAATTTATTGAATTTACTACACAAACTGTCCAGTGTAAGTTAGACTCTGACTGATACTGGATATTTCGATTTATATTAGACAAGTCTGATCATGTTGGCAGGTATTTGTTTTTGATATGAAAGGATTACATAGACTTTTGATAATGATCTCATAAATTTGATTATAAATGAATTGTGACCAGGCTATATACAGAGCAGGACATTTAACAGTTGACAAATGAACTTGTCAGTGCTCTCTGGTGGATAAACTATGTAATGGCAATACTGTTTCTGTACTGCAATTTCTTGTTACTCATCTCACTAAGCAGAGGCGTTTTTTTGTCTGTTGTTACAGTTGAAACCTGCTGAAAGTTTTTTCTGTGAATTATCCAGAGAAACTGGAACGTTGTTTCTGGAAAGAGACATTTCTTTGTGCAATTTTTCAATACTGTGAACACGCAAAATTTTATTTAACTACGCTGTAATGTGATGGTGGCAGATATCTCAAAACCTGGCACAAAAAAACAAAACTCTCTGCATAGCTATGTCCCACAATGGATAATTGAGAAAATATGTTTTTTTGTAATTTGGATGAACAAAGCCTTTAAATTTAAGTCCATATTCCAGATTTGAGGAGGTTTGGAGTTTTACTCAACGTTATCCGGATAACTTTGTATCACTGCTGTGTGACAGTGGCCTCTAGAGCGAGTGAGTATTGATAAGAGTATAGTTTGCCTTTGATAAGCCTCTAGGCTCGCCATTCAGAAATATGAAAAAGTGACTTGATGGGTGTGGACTTGTATTAACAGTACCACTGTCATATACTCAAAGGTTTAATCAAGACTGACAACACCGCTGTGTACAATTCAGAAAAAGGCTTGAGGCTAGTCAAAGTAGCATTTACTAATAGGAAAGGCCCCATTAAATTAACAGAATTTGGGCATAAAAAATAGCACCACATTTTCTGCATACAACATTATATTATAGGTTTTGCTAAGGCATTTGAAAATAACAATTTTTCATTTTTGTGCCACAGTCTAAAATATTATGTCAAGTTTATCGGACAATCTTGTCCATGATGCCTGCCAGAAATGTGTTTTTCAGTTGGTTGTTTGAGCTTCACTGTGCAGAATGATGTATGTGCAGAGTTTGACACTAGAAGGCTGTTTTCACATCCATCTGCTGAAAAAGGAAAGTTTCTCTGTGCTCATTGAAAATCCAGTTTTAAGATGTGGGCCTACGATGTGTGATTTGCAACATAAAAAGTAGTTTGGAAGCCAATTCCGGTCCAATATTCAACTCACACAAGTGTGATGTGGAAACATGAAGCCTCCAGTGCACAAACACTGAGAATGGACTTTAAAGTGAAGTACGACACATCATCCTGCAGTTAAACTTTTGACGTGAAATATATTTGCATAAGTCAGGAATTTTTAATGAGGGAGAAAGAACAGATGTCATTTTAAGGATTTTAACAAGATAATTTAACCTTTTTTGTGGAAAAACTCTTAAAACATTTCTGGAGGGGATCTTAAACATTCTAAAAGAAAGATTATAATTGACTAATTAACACAAAAGCTGAAGTCTTTTCTCAGTGTCACCATATACCATGGATACATACTATGATGTAATTTCACTGTCTTGGACCTTATTAAATACCTCTAAATATTATCAGAAGCCATATCATTCAAAACATCCCAACTGCTTGAGCTATCTTACAAACCAAACCTGGGTGAGTTTCTAAGGCTTAGCAAACCATCGACCGAATCCAGACATTACGGTACCAACACTAGGTGGCGCCCAAACCACTGAAACAGCTAATGTCATAACATCACACGTAGTCGTCATCACTGACTGCCACGAGTAAACGGACCGCAGCACGACATTGACAGGGTAAAAAAAATTGTTCTTCCGCACCATTAAGAGGAAAATATGCCATCTCAACAAAATAATCTCGCCGTGTCATGGAATTCATGGCATTTGTATATCAAGTGACAGATGACACGCATTAGTGTGCAAACTAAAAGTCACATTACGCTTAATTATTTTGAGTCAATCAGTCAGTGAGATAAATGAATTAATGTAAGCTAGCTGGCTAAGCCTACCGTTAGCCCTTTATAGTCAATGCGAGAACGATGGAAGAGAACAAGACGGCAATAAGCACACCATAACCGGGATCAACAGTACAGTCAGCTAGCTACAGCTATCATCATCATTACAACATAATTAATCAGTTACCCATGTTGTCCAGTGAACACTGGCATATCAGGCGGGAGTGTCGGGCAGAGGAGCAGACTAGTACAAGCTAACGTCACTGTGCGCTGATGTGATCAACTGTCCGCGCTTCTTTCACCAGCCTCTGGGACATGTCTGTGTAACCCTCCGCCTGCGGTAGTGCTGAGGCTGGAGTAGCCACCATTTTGCATGTCTAGTGTGTTCCTCCCTCCATTGCTAATAGAGACGATTCCAGTCATTTTCTGGCATCATTACGGCTAGTAAGTATATCCTAAGAATACTATGTCGGCAGAAATAAATGAAAATGGCGTGACGTTTGGGTAATCGTCAGTGGTTTGTGTTGTATCTGCGTTGACAAGTGTCACTGTGGTAGGAAGTCGCAGCCCTCAGCACCGGGGTTGTGCCTGTCAGCAGCTAAGGTAGCATAGCCTCATAGATGGCTAACTACCTGCTGAGCTAGGGATGTGAAGCTTAGTAGCCATTTATTGTCCTCTAACTCATTATCATCGTGACACTTTAACACTTAATCCCGAATTCGTGTTTTCGTGTAGCTAACGTAACTACCATTTACTTTGAAGTTAAAATAGTATTAGGATTAGGTAACGTTAACAAGGGAACCTACGAGCCACAGAGGACTTGCTAGCTCGATAATCCAAATGCTTCAAGAAGGCCTAAACTGCATCATGTCCTGATCAATCGGCGATCAGGTTCAGGTGTCTTGCCCAAGCCTGTAATGGCCTCTCGTTTCAGTTCGACAATGTCCATCCTAATGCTGTTGATGTAAACTTTTCATTTAATGAGATATAATGTCAGCCAGCTGCTGTTGTGTTGGCAGCTTAATATGTTGCCCTTTCTTTGAAAATACTAGTGTAGTAGTGTTAGCTCGTTGTTAGCCGACTTTTGCTAGGTGTAATTCGCGTTAGTAAGTAACATTACACATTTGACGTTTGGCTCCGAGTTTAGTAATGGTATCAGACTTTCCTCACATGTGACAGTTTATGTACATTTCAGTCTCAAATTAAGGTTGTATTTAGATAACCCGGGAAGCTAACGATAGCTAGCTCAGTGTGTTAAGGACGTGGACTTTTTTTTGTTCCAGTTGCTGAAGTTAATTGTGTGGTGTTGACAACATGTTAATTGAAAAGATTTAACATTAGATACACTCCCATTTTATTAATGCGTCATGTGAGGAAAAGCCGTTGTTGTCAAATAACAATTTGTAGGTTAATGTGAAAGAAGTCAGCTGCAAGTAGGAAGTGGCAAAAAAGCGTGACGTACAGTATGGGTGACTCCCGTAGATTTTGGTCAGACTCTCTCTTTTTTTAAAAGTAGCTGCAGGTACATGTGGAAGATTAAATAACTGTCATATCATAATTCCAATTTGGGTCTGTGTACTAACCACTTAAGTTTCCTTTTGATATGAATTAATGCAGTTTAATAACATAAAGACTGCATGATGTTATGCTCTAAACAAGACAGCAATGACCTTAATGAAACCACTCAACCTTTAGCTCTGCTGGCAGTGAGGTGGTGACTAACTTTGTGACTGAATACTTACTTGTGTATCAAGTAACTTTATGTTGCAGTAGGGTGAGTCATTATTAATCGCTCAGTACAGCACCACACTGACACCAGGCACTGTTACTGTGTCTACAACTCATTCTCCTATACATGGTAAACTAAAACCTCCAGGGTTTGTCTCAAGCACAGCAAAAATCATAACACTGTTCTCAAATAAACTGAGGCATCATAAGAGTAGCACAATGTCTCAATGATTATTGAATATTTATGGTTCAGTTCTTTGCCTTATTTTATATTTTTGCACTCAATATAGACAATTGGCTTAGTAGTATGTAGTGAGCTCCTCCACTGTCTTGGTAAGACACCTGTCTTGCACAGTTGCTCCCAGATTTTTAATTTATTCTTTAATACCTCACAGTAACAACTGCGTCACAAAGTCAGGGACAGAGAAAGTACTGTAGGAACTAGCATTAGTAACTGTTTTAACATTAGTGTTGGTTGCTTTGCTAGCTTTGCCTACTGGATCGTTTGCAACCTAACAAAACCAAATACACAACTACTTGTCTAGATTAACTGAGGCAACACATTGGAAGCAACAACGGTAGCTTAGGAGTATAGAAAAAATGAAGAATGCTTGAGCTGAGGCATTAACCCTTGTTTTCACTCAGCCAGTTCGTCAGTGGACCTCCATGAAGGCACCTTCAATTGTTGGTTTGAGATCTGTCGAGCCGGCTCAGCTACTAAGATGAATGCCAGTTAGTTAGAATTTGGCAGCACAGTGGCTCTCTGTTGACCACTACACTGTGAACATGCAAGTCAAATACTTTCATACACATTTACGGTGTCCCACAGAGTGAGTATTTACTTATGGTAACGGACTTTTGTAGGAGGTGGAAGGTGGAATGGCTGCAAACAGTGTTGCATTCACAAACTAACTGACATTTGCACATGAATGTAACAGTCTGACAGACTTTTCGATCTGTGAATTCAAAGATCTGACAAACCATAAAAGTGGTTTGTCAGATCTGTAAAAATTGTGTAAATATGAGAAATACTGGTCACTATTTTGACTGTCAAATGCATGTTGTCTATAAAGATGCAGGACTGAATGTTTGACTTTGCATTTAGGAAGCAGCCTAGCATGGGATACATGTAAAACATTTACTATCTGACACAAAACCGTTTTTGATTTGTACTCCTGCATATTTTCTTAGTTTTACAGTGATACTGTCTCTTATTTGTAGCTATGCAGAGCTGATGACTTAGAGTTGGTGATATAAGAAGGAAAAGAGTGGTGCTTTGTTAGTATTTCATTTTTAACATTTGAGTGCATGGCTGCGCACAGAAAGAAAATAGAGAGACAAAGTGCAGGTTACAACATCCTGGCAAATTGAGTAGGGAAAATGCTTCTCCCCAGTGGTGACTCTGTATATTTGTCTTCTTGGAGCTGTATGATGATCTTTTTGTCGAATTTAACTGTGCAGCTTTTTCCCAACAAAGAAGGTAGCAGTGGATATTACATTTCTGCTTTCAATAATCTAATTTAAAACAATTTAAAACAGTGTTTTATCTCTTTATGCTTCCAGTATGATGTATCAGACTCGACAGGTTGACTGCTCCCTGTGGTAAAAGGGAGGTGTGGCAAGCTTATGCTTGTTGCTGGTTGTCAGGCTCTGAAAGCTAATCTAGGCTGGCTCTACAAATCTCATGAGAGGAAAAGCTTGTTATGAACATTTAACAGTACAGTGTAAAGTACTCCCATACTGGAAAGGTGTGTTCTGTATTCAAAGCATCTCTCTACCTCATAATTTGTATCAAAATGTCTTTGAGGGGGGAAGAAATGTGTTTTGCATAATTCCTGATTCATGTTGCTGATGGTTGGATGATGCTAGTTTAGTAGTGTCAGATTACATTTTTTTCCCCAAATGACCCATAGTGTCAGTCAAGTTGTTAAGGGTTTGGAGAACTTTGAAGGTGCTGGGGGGGTTAATCACTCTAGTGACAAAAACTAGTTTTTGTCATGTATGAGCTGTGCAAACTGTGCATCAGTGTTTATAGTGTGCAATGCTACAGCAGTGGAAAACTCTTAACTTTGGCTATAGAGTAAAACTTTCCCTTTTCTTTTATAGTAAAGCTGACATTGGTGAATGAACATTGGCTGTTGCTGCCTCACTAGGTTTAACAGTGAAATAATGATAACGGCCCACAAAATTCACGGTTCGGTATGCACCTCGGTTTTGAGGCTACAGTTCAGTATGATTTCAGTAGAGCAGGAAAAAAAGAAAGGTAAAAACAATAAAATAACATTTTGGTATTTATATTTAAAAATGTAAACATCCAACAATGGGTCATGGCCATAACAATTACTGGAACAGTTAAGTTGTGCTGCAGTGGAAACTATTACTGAAACAGTTTAGTTTTGCTGCAGTGGAAAAAGAAAACAACCTTTTTGTGTCCTGCAGGGAGTCAGGACACCTGCTGACAACTGTTTAATGCTGATTTATGGTCTAAGTGTATTTAAAGTAGCTGAAACTAGCTCCACCTCCAGCAGACACAGCAGTAGCATGCCACTTACACATTGATGCTTCAGTATTAATTATCTAATGATGTCATATATAATAACATAAAGCCATGTTAAAAGTTCATGTAACTGAGAACTGTAACTGCCTTATTTGATCTGGATTCAGTCTCTTCCTTATGTGTTTGATGTTTGTATTCCCTATGTGTTGTATTTTATTTCTACTTAAACTCTAACTGATGTGCTGTCTTGGCCAGGGCTCCCTCAGAAAAGAGATTTCAATCTCAGGGACTTCCCAGTTAAATAAAAAGAAAATCAGGCGGAGGGAACAAACCAATACTTCTAATTTCATACCTTTTTTAACTACATTTATATCTCTCAGAGCTGGTTCTTATGACATGCTGTCTGACCACATCAGAAATCAAATGCGTTTCTTGTTGTTCTGAACAGCTTCTCTCAAAGGGCGACCATCACGGAGAGGGGAGGGGGACAGGGAGGCGCGGTATCATTTCACTACGGAGATGAAGGAACATATTTTGCACACGGCCAATGATATGGGTTTCTCGTTTGTCATTCTGACAGCAGCAACATTAGAGTAACTAGGGTAACCAGGCTACTTTGGCTAAGCTGGCTAGCATACACCAATGAGCATCTAGTAGTGCAATTAAAACGTTTAGGTGGAACTCGCACTCTAGAATTATTGAATTGCAAAGTGGATTATTAAACCAAACTATTTTGAAAGTAATTATTTGGGTCATGTAGCTTATTCTTAGTACAACTGCATGCATTGAACTTAAACATCCGTACTGTGATGGTTTGGGCCGAATACACGTACTGTTATACCCTTAGCAACAGTAATAACAGTAATGGATAGTTAAAAAAAACAAGTTTTTGATTGTCTAAGAATGTGCCACTGCACTGCAAGAATGAGGAACTGTAATTCAGCTCTCAGCAGAGGCTGGATTTACCTTCTTTAATGTGTACACATTTGATTATAAGCACAGCAAGAAGCAGGGAGCCTCTTGCCTAGCTCAACACTAGGTCCATTCAGCTCAGGTAATATAAATGGTGTTAAGACCACGGACAGTAGATCTTTTGCTTTATTAAAGTGACGCCTTGCCTGAATCCCTCCCCATTCCAACGTGCTTACAGTGAATTCTTAAACTCTCTACAAATCACCACCTTATGCAACAAAGGATGTCCTGATTCCTTCTGTGTCCAGATCCTTATTTCTCTCAGCAGACTGGCATAGTTTCAAAGAATTTCATTTGATCTCGTCAGCAATAGTCGGTGATAAGAAAAGGTAGGGAGTTTTTCCCTCTTTAGCCATCTGGATGAAAGCATTATGCCCACAGGTCTAAAACGAAGAGTCTTACACCGGGGATACACATCCTGCATAATCAGCGTGTGTGTGTCATGGAACCTCTTGCTTTTCATTTCGGCGCCCATGTAACACATTGGAGCAGCCACCATGGATGTATAAAGAGAACTGGATACAGTGTTGAAGGCGGGGCCCTGTTCACTCCTGTTCATGAAAGTTGCTCATTGGCACATGATGCAAAAAAAAAAAAGGATCTTCTACATCTGTGTGGCCCATAGAGCCTTTGCACTAGTGACTTTCGCTGGCCGAGTTGGCTACTTCCGGTTTAGCCCTTTTGAATGAGGATAAAAAAATTCAGTGATGTAGCTCTTCTAGGCTTTTGAAATGTGATTGGACTGGATGGATTTAATTCTGATAGCGAGACAAGTCATTTCAAGGGGGTCGTGACACTCAAAAAAATGTATGCGCTGATTTACAGACGGCTCTACAGAAGTAGCCCCAACTAGACCCCAGCATGCCCATCAGAAAGAAAGCCGCTTTCACCTCACATATTATTTGTTCATATTTAACAATTACACAGTACATGCTTCTTAATCTTTCACTGACTAAACTAAATATAAATGAAATGTATAATTAAATGATATGAGACATGCTATTATTGATGGCCGTTATCAAAGCTAAACTCTATGTAGAAAGATAGAGCTGGCAGCAGAAGCGCCGCAGCAGCAGCAACGCTGTCTGTGTGGACGCTGCAAGTGTGCAGCAGTTCAGTGACGCACACACTGCTGAGGTTCACACAGGCTGTGTGTCCCAGGCGTTATAGGCGACCAGGTATGTCCAAGATAGATTTAAAGTTGATTTTAGGTTAATTTAGCTAGCTCATTCTGTACCAGTCACTTAAATCTATGAATGCTCAGGCATTATCAGTCGGTGTCATGTAGGAACAGGAGCTGGAGTTGGTTTTCCATATGAGGCACTCTGGCAATAAGCCAGCTCAGGACCTTGTAAGATTTCCATAAGTGTTAATGCACAGCAACATTACTGGATAAGTCAAATGCTTACTACACATTTTGTAGGTATGACAGCTTAACAGAGCAGCAAAGTGATGCTGTGTCTGGCGATGCACTGCATATAGTGTCACCTGTTAGTGTCATTGAAAACCATAGCGGAAAAAAGCAGCAACCTAATAAAGCTTCTAATCTCCCATTTACGACACAATACAGCCCGATGGGATAAATAATCTACTAGATACATTTAAAAATCCATTACTAAGGCAGCTTGTGTCAGAATTCACAGCATGTCTTCTGTGGTGTAATTATTGTCTAGGATAAAAACACAATATGTCATGTTGCGTGATAATCCTCTACCTTACATGGATAATAAAACCAAGCAATTTTACTGGTTCCATTTGTGAATGGGCCTCACGGGCAGACCGTGACTTCTAACCATCTTTCTGAAACCAGCCAGCAACTGCTTTTATAGACATGCTTTTATAAAGCACTCATCAATGTAGGCTCACATTAAGAATTACATTATTCATGAGATGCGTTGTGTATCAGAACAATGTCATCTACTAGTTTATCACATTAGAAGAATTTTTTAAGGTTTTTGCTCTGTCCAAATGCACTGTATCTCATCTACCGTACATCTACTTTAGTACTAAGTAAGATGGAGAAAATTGATTTGCTCTGCAAGTCATTACCATCATATCTTTTGCTTTAGCAGCTTAATTATGTACTACATGCTACCAGATAAAAGACTCCGTGAGATGGAGACAAAATATACCTCTTTCTAAGTAGATGAGCCACCATTAATAACTTTGCAGTTTGCTTTTAGAATTGAAAATGTAATGATGGATTGTGTAGAAATGTGTGGTCCTTATTTATTTAAGTGAAACACCTGGGAACCTGCAGCATGCTCGAATCTATTTTCGTCATATAACTCTTAAATTTGTGATGTTCTGTGACTGTTTTATTGTTCCCTATACAGTCGCCTCCTAGTTCTTATGAGATCTCAATCATAGATTTTGTTTGGCTTCTTAACTGATATGTTTCATTTTATAGAGGCAAACTTTGTCCTGTCTCATTGAAGAGTTTGTTATCTGTGTATCACCTTACCTGTCTTGCCTGTTTTTGAAGAAGCAAGCATAGTGACGGCTGGTTCTATTTGGGGTTTTTTGGAAGATGGTAATATTTTGGGGGGTGGTACATACACTATAAACACAAGAAAATTTATGCTCACAACTAAGCATGCACTTATAAATATTTAAACTTCTTCCTGTGGCTTAAAGCTTGTGTGCTCTCAGACGCTTCTCCACAAGGGAATGGAATTTCACCTGCCACTCTCCTTTCCCTCTGCACTTTTAATACTCTTAAAGAAATGAAGCTCTAAATGTAAAAGTCATCTATTTGCAGCGACCTCTTTCAGTCAAATATTCATCATATCATTGGCTAACAGTGTTTTAGGAGTCGGTCTGTTTACCCCCACACGTTATTTTCCACCTACCCTGACTGCAGTGTGTGGTTCTGGATAATTTCAGTGAGTATGTTTACATGCACACAAGAAACCAGGTTAATGAAAGAAACTGGGTTAAGGCTGAAGATCAGAGGGCGTGTTTACATGCTCTGCAGTGACTTGAGAACTCAAAAACACATTTCCAATTCCAATCCAAGCTGACATAGGTGTAGGTTATGTATATATGTTATATAAGATGCTGCAGTGTGAAGAGTTTTGTTTTTCCCTCAACTGTGAATTGATTAGAAGTGTACCATATCTGCTTTAGTGCGGTCTAGTGCTAAACCTGTTTGCTTTTCTTTGTTTTCCAGAGAATGCCAGCTCCGATTAGACTGCGGGAGCTGATCCGGACTATCCGGACAGCACGGACCCAGGCAGAGGAGCGTGAGATGATCCAGAAAGAGTGTGCTGCTATCCGCTCGTCCTTCAGAGAGGAAGACAATACATACCGTTGCAGAAATGTGGCAAAGCTACTTTATATGCACATGTTGGGCTACCCGGCACACTTTGGGCAGGTAAGTTGGGCGGTGGTGGTTGGAGGATGACGGGGAAGGCAAAATGAATCAAGGCTTTTTAGGTTTCTTAGGTTATTAGTACAAATCTTGTACAGCCTTTTGACATGATGACTTCTTTTCCAGCTGGAGTGCCTGAAGTTGATTGCGTCCCAGAAATTCACTGACAAACGAATAGGTTATTTGGGAGCTATGCTGCTGTTGGATGAGAGGCAGGACGTCCACCTACTAATGACAAATTGCATTAAAAAGTAAGTCAAGGGAAAGAGCCTCATTGTACATATTTAATATGCTATATATTCTATTCTTAAAATCTGTTTTTTGTTTTTTCATGCCTGCTTCTTACTAAATGTTTCCTCCTCATTCTGTATAAGCCTTTCTTACTCCCTTTTACTATCTGTATGTATTATAGTATCCAACGTTCTGTTGTGTTTGTATACTTGTATGTTTCCATGGCTAACTCATCTCATTTGTCCCACCACAGTGACTTGAATCACAGCACACAATACGTCCAGGGGCTGGCATTGTGCACTTTGGGCTGCATGGGTTCCTCAGAAATGTGCCGTGACCTTGCTGGGGAGGTAGAGAAGCTGCTCAAAACATCCAACTCCTACTTGAGGAAAAAAGTAAGCCAACTATTGTTATAATTAACCTTAAGACAAAGGAGAAAATGACTGACATTTACATGAATATCTGAAGGATCAAACATGTGGGGTTGAATGAAATGCAGGCATGTGTGCTAAACAGTTGAACTTAACATCCTGAAGGGAAAGACTGTGTTTAAGATTGGACCATTTCTTAACTGTGTGTATTATATCTAAATATTTGTTGACAGGCGGCACTGTGTGCAGTTCATGTCATCAGGAAGGTCCCAGAACTTATGGAAATGTTCCTTCCAGCCACAAAAAACCTGCTGAGCGAGAAGAACCACGGTAAGTGTAAACGGTTTGTCAGGATGCAGTTGCTGGCTTGCGGGGAAGTATGCTTGTCCTACACAAATGCAGACTTTGTCCTATTTCCTGCCACTCACTGTGCTTTGCTGTGAACAGCTGGGCAGCTCATGTCCTCTGAGTGGTGTCCTTTGCAGAGGAGAGTGGAATTAATGAGTCTGTCATAAACTCTGTGTGCTTGTGTGTGTGTGTGTGTGTCCCTAAAAGATATGTCACAGGCAATTTTAGAAACATTGCTAAAATAACCTGATGGTGACATTGTACGGCAATGTAATATGTCTACAGACAAGAAAATTAGATTTTTATCATTTGCTACTGAATAATGTATACTGTAAATGGAGAATGGCAATGAGATGCACAAATATGCAAGCTTGAAAAATCTTTGGCCAAAACAAAACACAACATTCAACACACTGTTGACCAATCAAATGGATACAAGCTTGTATTCCTGACAGATTACTCTATAATGTGAAGGGTTACTACTACTACCTACTACTGTTTACCTTGCAACTGTTGATACAGATGATACAATCATTGTCACTTTGGTAATTTTTCAGAGGTGTGAAATCCTGTTTCATGCTCATAAACCACTGTACTGGGTTCTGGTCATGATATACCTTCAAACTCATGGATCTGTTATTCAAACTGGCTCTCCTGAGTTGTATTCCACTGAATCACCGGGACCTAAAGCGTTGGCACTCACAAACAATAGTCCTTTTGTGTGTGTGTGTGTGTTTTTTTGTTTGTTTGTTTTTTTTTAACAGATTTGAATGCCCCGTAGCAAAGTAGACAAACTCCTGTCAACATATTACTTCAAAACAAATGACCTTCACCTTGTCTTTTCCCCCAGGTGTTCTGCATACATCAGTTGTCCTCCTCACTGAGATGTGTGAAAGAAGTCCTGACATGCTGGCCCACTTCAGAAAGGTACAAACATACTCTTACCTCAAGGACCTTTTGAAGAAATGACTTTGCATTTGTCTTAAGCTCATGTCACATTTCATTCTCCCTTTGCGTACACATTTCCTTTTGGTACAGCTAAGCTAGAAAAACACTTAAAACTTTTTGAGGCTTGGATTTGGATTTGCGCTACAGGTTTGCTCTACATTCAAAGAATGTCTCAGTCTTTTATCTTCTACCGCTGTCTTTTTCTCTTGTATTTCAACTTGCTGCTGTACCTCTCCTTCTCTAGGTGTAATAAAAGTGTGCCAAAAGCACCATCCCTCATGCTCATGATCTAAAACATTATTTTGAGCTCTCTGAAAGTGAATGATTTCCAGTTTCCCCTCCCTAACATCTACCTCATATTTTTTCTGTCATTTGTCTTTGTTACAATTCCTGCATTGTGTTAGAATGAGAAGGTAAGAGTACATTCTGATCTCATAGCTGGTGCATGCTGTAAATAGTAATCACTTCAGTCACCTCAGATGTAACCAAATTTGTGTCAAGTAATGTCATGTTGTGTTTTTTTTTTTTTTTAATATATAATTTTAATTTCTTTATTTAATTTCTTTCTTTTAACTTGTATGGTGATCATTACTATGTCAGTGTTTTGAATATTTCAAACAAATTGTTTTGGTCCATTTGTCAGACACATTTCTCACAATTGTTTTTAAGTGTCATTATTTACCTAACTCATTTGATCACTATTTATTTAAATACAGTTGGGTGATTTCACATGATTGCTACAGGTGTTGTCACCAGGAACAGATGATTTCCACTGTATATGTGTCACTGTTAGAGGGTTATTTGTTATGTCAGTAACTGTCTGCGGAGAAGTGGTTTTCTGTCTTTAACAAACGTTAAAAGACCCCCACGAGTTTGGCAAAATAGTGCTAGGATGTCCTGTTAAGACAAAGAAGTTCAAAGGTTTAGATTTCTTTTTTTTTTCTTCAGAGAACACTCTGTCATTTTGGGTTGATTGTTTGTCGTCATACCCACAGTTGGAGGACAAGATTTATATCAATTTTATGTGCACTCTGTTCAGTGATTGGTCTGGAATGTGTTTTGTCTTGCCAGAAAGACTGGAAGCAGGAAGAAACAGAAACAAAAGGGAAAAATATACCTAACGACTCCAAAGCTGTTCTATTTACATGCTGTATCTTGTTAAGTCAGCAGACTAGTCACCAATACATCCTGAGAGTTGCTAAGAACTGTGTTATCAGTTTCCTCTGCTGCCAGTCTTTGTGCCAAGGTAGCCTAAACATCCCAGACCTATCTCTGTACTGATTGCAAAGAAATTAAAATTATACCAATTTTCCATGTAACTCGAAAAAACAGCAAACTGTTTCCCAAAATGTTCCAGAAAGGTTACATCTTAACTGTTTTAGAAGAGAGCTAGAGGAGCTAGCTAGGGTGATTGAAATTATGTCAGATTAGGAAATAAATTGGATGAATTAATTTTCTTTTATAATTGAATCAAACTTTAGTCTTGAATATACATTGATTATTAAGCCATGTTCACCAAAGTGTGTATGCCCATTCTTTAATTCTCTCAAAGCGAAATGTTCTAACCTAATATTTTTTGTACAATCAACCTCAAAAAACTTGACGGTTCAATTACCTCAGTTTTAACCATATTACTCTACCTCAATAACAAACTGTTAATTCTTAGCCCTTTGCTCTTGTTATGCGTTTGCCTGGCTGCCAATGTAAATGGAAAAAATATGAGATTGTAAAAGTGAATGAAACATGTTGATAAGGAAAAAGTAGAAGGTTTGACAGATCAACACAAAATATTGTGACACCTTTTCTTTTCTCTTTTATTGTTGGTCTTTTTGTAGCTGGTTCCACAGTTGGTGAGAATCCTGAAGAACCTAATCATGTCTGGATACTCTCCTGAGCATGATGTGTCAGGCATAAGCGACCCGTTCCTGCAGGTAACTCTCAAGTGCCCTCTACTATAACTGTGGATTTTCATTTGGCCTGATGCTTATGCTGTGTCATGCTAAGAACAACTGTTACCAGAACTTATGATGTAGGCACAACATCAACTGTGTTTCAGTTTCGACAGAAATGGGGACAGTGTTTTGCTGAATATACAGTATTAGTCAAAAGTTTGGATACATTTTCTCATTCAAGGGAATGGAAAGGTGTGTCCAAACATTTCACTGGTACTATAGGTGTAGGCAAATTTTAATTGAACAGGGACTTTAATTGAATGAACTACAAATGAAGCATGGAACAGCACCCCTAAGCTACAGCAGACAATGTTGTTGCTGTGGGAAATGAATGATGGCAGAAACCAGAATTCACTTGTGGGTATCAATTAAGTACATCCTGCTTGTCATGTAGACTGACAGGACTGTCTCTTTCTTTTTCGTAGGTGCGGATATTGAGACTACTGCGAATTTTAGGAAAGAGTGATGACGACTCCAGTGAAGCGATGAATGACATTCTTGCACAGGTTGGAATGAAATATTACTTGACTACTTTCACCCAGAGGCTCTTGGATTGAATGTTATTCTGACAGATGCATGGTATATGTACTTGCAGGTTGCAACGAACACAGAGACAAGTAAAAATGTAGGCAATGCAATCCTGTACGAGACTGTGTTGACTATAATGGACATCAAGTCTGAAAGTGGACTGAGGGTGAGTTAATTGACTTAAAGGAAAACATAAGAGCATTGTTGTTTTGTTTCCTGCCTAAATGCGTTTTCTGTTACAGGTCTTGGCCATCAACATACTAGGTCGCTTCCTGCTTAACAATGACAAAAATATAAGGTAATTCATTCATTTACAGTATCAAGACCTGGGCAGATAAAACATGTACTCATTAATTCCTAATAATTGTGTTTTTTTTGTTTTTTTTCTATTATTATTATTAAACTCACTATTCCAGATATGTGGCGTTGACATCTCTACTAAAGACGGTACAGACAGACCACAATGCAGTGCAGAGGCATCGGAGCACCATTGTGGACTGTTTAAAAGACCTGGATGTGTCCATCAAGAGGTGAGAGGCAGGGATTAATACTGCTTTTGCATCGATTACATTTAATTTTAAGTTTTTTTTTTTATATAACCCGGTTCTTTCTGTTGTTAATCTGCTTTTGATTTCTGTGTAGACGTGCAATGGAGCTGAGCTTTGCCCTGGTGAACGGCAACAACATCAGAGGCATGATGAAAGAGCTGCTCTACTTCCTGGACTCCTGTGACCCGGAATTCAAAGCAGACTGCGCATCGGGAGTCTTCCTAGCTGCAGAGAAGTATGGCACTGACACAAAGACTTTCCTACATATTACAGCTGGACACTTTTTTTGTACAGATTTGATAACACATCCTTTACAACCTTGTTATGTGCAAGAGTGTGAAAGCATTTTTCTCCTTATCATTTTCCTTTTTGTTAGTTCTTCATACAGAATAATAAAGGTTGATACAACTTGTTAGAAGTGATGTAATAATTTAGGCATAACTTAGTTCAGATGCATGCAGACTGAATGTCAATAATGTCTGAAGAAGGAAGAAAATGAACCTATTTTACAGAATTTCGTATACAACGTACTGACATGCATTAAGCTAAAAGTTTGTGGTCCCACAGTGGACAGGACGGCTAATGTTGAAAGAAATGCTGTATGATGAGAAAATGAGTGATCCATCGTCTGAAAGACTATGCTGACACCATTTATTTTCTGACAGCATTTGTCTGTTGAGTTTAGACGACTTTACTTGTTCCTCGTCCTCAACCAGCAGCAATCATTATATCCTCTGTTACAGGTATGCCCCTTCGAAAAGATGGCATATAGACACCATCATGAGAGTCCTGACAACAGTACGTACATTACAAAACACTCCAGTGCCTCTAATTTCTGATTATTGGTCGGCTTTGATTCTCAGTGGTACAGTAATGATAACAGCAGACTGTACTGTACTTTCCTGTGTGCTATAAATGATAAACTAATCAAATCAGACTTCATTAATTAGTTTTACTGTTAACCTACTCATAACTATTGAAGGATCCTGTGCACTCCTTATTGACATCTCTGCTCATCCTTACAGGCAGGGAGTTACGTGCGAGACGATTCTGTTCCCAACCTCATCCAGCTCATCACCAACAGTGTGGAGATGCATGCCTACACAGTACAGAGACTTTACAAAGCCCTGCTGGATGACATCTCACAGGTCAGAGCAGTTCCGGTTTGTTCTTGATTACATCTTTGAAGGGTGCAGGCATAGATTTAACTTTTGAATTTATTTGTTTTTCTTTGTGTTCTGTAGCAACCTCTGGTACAGGTGGCATCCTGGTGCATAGGAGAGTATGGGGACCTGCTTGTATCTGGACAGTGTGAAGAGGAGGAGCCCATCCAGGTACACCTGGAAGAAACCCAAACATCACACACGCACACACACAAAACTGAAAACCATGCAATGCACAAGCCTCAAACTTGAAGGTAACACCTGGTCAGAGGTCAGATCAGAGGTTTATGTGCTTTTCATTCTGATTCAAGGTGACTGAGGATGAAGTTCTGGACGTGCTGGAAGGTCTCCTGGTGTCCAATCTATCCACCCCTGTAACTCGGGGTTACTCTCTGACTGCCATCATGAAGCTCTCTACTCGCTTCAGCAGCGTTAAGTGAGTAATGGCTTTCTATCATATGATTTTAAGCTAACTTAACACGTACATGCCAAGCTAATTAAGATCATTAAACATAAACTCATCTTTTCCCCGTCGCTAACCTGTGACATTTTTGTTTTAGCCGAATCAAGAAGGTGGTTTCAATATATGGCAGTAGCATCGATGTGGAGCTGCAGCAGAGAGCTGTGGAGTACAATGCGCTTTTCAAGAAATACGACCACATGAGGTGAGACGGCATCACTATCTTACAGATATTGCTGTCACATCCATCACAACTACATTGTACCACTTAGTAGAGTAGGAAAACCCTCCAGTGGTTGAGTTTGGCCAATCTCGTGTGTCCCTCCTTATCCCTTGCTTGTTCCCCCACCTCAGGCCAGCTCTTCTGGAGCGAATGCCCATTATGGAGAAAACAGCCACTAATGGTCCCACAGAGATTGTGCAGACCAATGGAGAGACAGAGCCCTCTGTTGTGGAAGCAAAACATCCACCACCTGTCACCCAGCCAGCCAACCAGGTGAGGACAGTTTTAAAGGACATACAATCATTGAATTCAATCACTAGAACCAGTTAATGGAGTACCTTCTCCTACTATAAGATCTCATGTTCTTGTGCTAAAACTGAAAAAAGTTGACTTGATTAAGTTGTCTTGGACAATATAGATTTTTTTTTTTGTAATGAATTTAAAGAGTGGCAGAATTATTTTTAAATGTAGTATTATTGCTATTTTAATATGGTGTGTATATATAAATATTGCATGCAATTTATCATCTTTGGGTTGTTCTTGTCCTCCAGGCTAATTGTTTATTAGACCTGCTGGGCGGTAATGATGTGGTGCCAGTAATCCAGACCACAATGCCCACCAAACCGGCCTCAGCTGGAGGAGAGCTGTTGGATCTACTGGGTGACCTCTCACTAAGCGGTAGGATGTTCTGTATAAAGCTAATGACCCCTTTTAGAGCAAAGCAAGGACCTGATAAACCTGTGTTTGCCACCAGAGCGTATGTAATGTCCAGCTTGTCCCTGCTCATGTTCAGCATTAAAATAGTCAGCATTAAAATAGTTTCATGACGGGAGACATACGGACGCCATTTACAATATTTCGAAATGCTATATCCTTGTCGTCTTAAACCCTGGTGTGTTCCTTTCCCCTTCCCAGGCAGTCCAGCCCCTGCTCCTGCTCCCTCTGTGCCCACTTCCCAACCCTCTTTCCTCCTGGATGGCCTCTCCTCACAGCCCTTGTTTAATGATATTGCATCTGCAGGTGAGAGCCTGTTGTTCCTCTTGACCGTCCACTCCCAAATGTAGTTTGTGGAATCATCCTTATGTATTAAAGTGCTTGGTTATTACCACGAGGCATTCCATGAAATGTTGGTTATCATATGTCTAAATCTTGTGATGGTCTGCTCTCAAATCTCCACATAGGTATTCCTCCTATGACGGCATACAACAAGAATGGTCTGAAAATAGACTTCACATTTGAGACAGCTAACCCCAATCCAAACGTTGCGGTCATCACCATCCATGCTTCCAACTCAACAGAGGCAGATATGACAGACTTCGTTTTTCAGGCTGCAGTACCAAAGGTAAGCAGGCACCATCTAGCACTAAGTGTCAGTGGCCCAAAACACTCAGCGCATAATGGCATTCATTACTGATTAAGTTTCCTGTGTATTTTCATAGAATGAAAGGGATAAACTTTGCACAACAGCTAGCAATGCACACTTGCACAACTACATTAGATATTTAATGTAGAATGGCATCATATATGTGAGATGTAAATTTTGGATACGTAGCTTGAAAACGCTGCCAATCTATAAGTCACACGGTACTAGTTTACGATCCAATTTAAATAAATTGGCTTAAATAAGACAATAAACATATAAAAGAGTTACTTAAAATCTCACCGGACAGCCCAAAGATGCCTGACTGTGTTGCAAGTGCCACTTTTGTCACTGGCGCCATCTTGAGTCTGTGTTTGACTAGACAAGAACATAAGCCATAGTCTGTAGGGCTGTGGGGATTCTGCAACTCTGATTGATCTAGCAACAAGAACAGTGTTTGAGTGATGTTTAATTGTCTACATTTGTCTGAAAGTGCAATTGAGTCATTTAAACATTCATTTGTTTTGGTTAGCACCCGATCGATGAGAGCTTCCCTATTTTATACTTCAGTAATGACCTTAAATTTTCCATCTAATCTAGTGTCTTTTATCTGTTTGTTAGACATTCCAGCTGCAGCTCCTCTCCCCTAGCAGTAATGTTGTCCCAGCACTCAACCAGGGAACTGTCACACAGGTAATCAGAGTCCTCAACCCACAGAAGGTGAGTTTCTCCTCTACAAATTGTGTTTGATCATTTTAAAAAAAAAAAAAAGTTGCCCAGTCTGCCTTGTGCAGACTTCAATTGCTTACTCTTTTATAAACATGATGATCCTCAAAAAATTACAGCAACAGCTACGAATGAGGATCAAGCTGACGTACACCCACAAAGGCTCGCCTGTGCAAGACCTGGCTGAGGTCAATAACTTCCCCCCTCAGTCCTGGCAGTGATGAGCTGCTTCTGTTGCTCTTAAAAAGCCCCACCAATGGAACTATGAAAACGATTTTTCTTTCGCCTCCCTCCTTTCTTCCAACGGATCCCCCTGTGACGTCACTGCAGACCGCTGCCCTCGAGTTGCATGGGAAACAGCAGAGCATCTAACACAGGAGAAAAACACAGATGTTAAGAAGACCCTATTGACTATTGACATCACCAGAATAATTGGGAAAAACATATCAATCAATGAACTTTTGTCTTTTTTTTCTTAATTGGTTTCATGATCTCTTTTCTTAGTACTATTTTTCCACACATACCCTCCGCCCAGCACCATCACCGCCCACAAAAGCACATATGCACACCATTCACTGTGGTACACTCCACCTCTCAAGTCACTGTAGAGAAAAAAAGTGTTTCCCACTATGAGCACTGCAGTAAACTATAGTTTTATTAAATCAAATTAACACACTTTGCTCCATTGATGTTTATGATTGGCTTTGCATTACATTTTTATATGAAGGCCTGGGCGTTCAGTCCTATGATGGCAGCAGAAAAAGCTTCGAAAGGTCTATTTCGCGCAGTCATAAATTCTCCAACGGTTCCTTTTTGTGACGCTCCACATCATGATTGATATAACTTGTCAGAGTTGTATTTATTTTGAATTACATTAATTTGCTTAAAGCATGTTTGAGCATTGTAAGGATCACAATCACACCTTGACTCAAGTTCGGAGGGGATTTTCTGGCTCTGGTAGTAGGCCTCTGTGTCCTATATTTCTATAGGAAGTAAAAGAAGATTTCGAGCATAAACAGATCCACAATGCCCAGTTTGATCGCACGTGGCTCGTTTCAGAGAATGTCCTCAGATTTTCCCCTCACAGTTCTCCCAAAACCATCTAATCTGTAGCTTTAGTTTTAGATTTGTATAATAAATTCAACAGTAAATTGCTTTGTGTAGTTTGAGGATGTTCATAGATTCATTAGGATGGATATAATCCAGGCCTGAAATTTATCTGAACGAGTTGATTGCGTTTAAATCTTTCTTGCATCTGTGTCCTCACAGTCTAGCTTGCAATTTAGATACATTTGAGATTTGTTTAAACTGGCTGAACTTAGTCACCATGCACATACATGTAAATGAAGCTTGTTATGAATGTAGTTACATGCACTGAATGCTTTTTTTTTTTTTCTCTCCCCTCAAGTCTTCTTTTTCATGGCTGTCTTCCTTGATAGAGACAGCCACCTTTATTGGCACTATTTTTGTGAAAGTATGTTTTATTTCTGCAGTAAATTGACTTAATTATTTATGCCTGATATCAAAGCGATGTGCCTTTCTGACTTAGCTAGATAAAATCCCCTGAACTATTGAGTTCTGTATGAGCTTCGTTTGTAAGTCTGCTTGTGTGCTGGTCGTGGTTTAAATCTGAGGGAAACAGTCCTGAGGGATTTGAAATGATTTATCACTTCATTTGATAACTTTTAAATTTTCACCTCTGTATGTCGTAACGAGTTAATAATCAGTCGCCCACTTGTACCGTCTTTCTCGGATGTCCACAGCACCAAGTCTTTTTGTTCTCTCATTTTTGACAAAAACACAAATTATAGCTACATGATCCTGATTGTCTCGTTCCCTATGTTGTGTTGCAGACTTTTCTTTATTCCTAAAATGCCCTGAAATGCTTGTTTCTAATAACAAGTCCTAAAACAAAGCAAATTTCAAAAATTATGGCAGCTAATAGATGTAACCTTTTCATAAGCTGGCATCAAGGTTTAAAGTGTTTTTAAAAAGTATAAATGTTCTACTTAAGTGAAATATCATTAAGATATCCCCCTCCTTCCCCCCCCCGTCAACAAACATTGAAGTGTGAGTTTGGATCACTCGGTGAGGTACTGCGACGGGCTGCTCTGTGGTGACTGTTAGTATGATTTCTTGGCTCTCATCTTCTCTAAATCAGAAGTCTGACCATGCTGTCGGGGACAGTAACCTTAATACCTCACAATATTCTCTCTTTCTGTTAACTTTCAGTGGCAGTAGATCGACAGCTTGGTTTTGTCACGAATTGCAATCAAGGGGAGCATCTGCATGAAAGAAACTAATGATAGTTTTTACATCTCATTACTTACTAAGCTTAGCAGCTCTGCAATGCTGTGTTGAGATCCTCAGATGTTCAATCAGGCTGTATACTTCTTTTCACTATGCTTCACTATCTAACTTCTGTGACCAAATCAGAGTGACTATTAGCTTTGGAAATATTTTTGAGCTATGATATGTGTATATGGAGAAAATTATTTCAGTTTAACTTTTTTCTGTTGTTGACAAATGCTATATTGGCTTTTTTTCTGTACATATTGAGGGCTTTTACAATTTTGTCTCTTGTACTATCTTTCATCCTTTTTTTAGATACCATTTTCTAAAAATTCCAATTATTCACAATGTATATTGTCTAAATAGATCTAGTCGACATCAGTCTTTAAAGACTTCCCTGTATCACCACTCATTCATTGTAAAAGATATATGATCTGCTGCCTGTACATTGTATATAGTTGTAAAACAAACAAAAGCTGATCAAATTAAATAAAAACCCACATGAAGACTTAAAAGATTAGCTAGGAAGTATAATTGTATGCATATATGTACAAAAAAAACAATCTTAAAAGGATGCAATTGAGCTGCATTTGATTTTACTATTCTTCATACTTTCATTCATGATTGGATGTGTCATCTTTTACTTCTTTTACAAAGATAGTTGGTGAGTCAGCAGGCTACTCGTTGGGGTTCCTTTTGGATATTGAAATAAGGGTTGAATCTGTCCTAAAACAGATGTTGTCTGAATGATGTACTGTACTACTGAGAAACCTAAGCACAGCGCTGCACAGCGGCAGAAGTGGCACCTTGCTTCACCTGCTTACCTGCCCCTCAATCGCCTCACGTAGCCATGCCCCCCCCCCCCTGTCCCCTCTAAAGTAGAGCAGGTTTCTTGCCAAGATGTAACTCTTCCCTCTGGCCTTATGTGTAGTTTATGTCCTGCACTCTAGATTATTGACTATTAAATGCTGTTCAAACTACAAATTGATGTGTGAAGTGATGCCCCTTGATTATGGTGTGTTTGCTGTCATGGTTGCCTGATTTTTTTAAAAAAATTTTTGGTCTGCCATGTATCACGTTCCTTTAGAACAATCATATCTTAATCAAACAAGGCCACAACTAATGCCGCACCAAGGAAGCTTGTTAACCTCACTGGGATTTTTCCCTCCACTATGGCCAGGTGGTAACAATTGGGAATAGTTGTATCAAGATAAGAACTGATACATTATTTTCATTGGAGCAGCAGTGTCCTTTATTAGGTGTGAACAATACAGAGCTCTCTTTTGCCTTCATTTCTTTGTTTTTATCCCCTTATCGCTGATGTTATTTGCCTGTGCGTGGCACACCTTCCAGCTTTCTTGTTTGGTTCAGGTGCTTTTCTCTTTGGGGCTCCCATGTGAAAGGTGGTGCTGTAACCCATCATGTCAAACTAATCTGAGCCCTCACTGTATAAAAATCGAACCTCACATGACAGTTAATCACGGCAGGATATGAGGGAGGAAGGCAATGGATAGCTTATTTGATTTTGCATGCACAGAGGTGCTGCTTTACCAACACAAACCTGGAACAAGTCTGTGCCACTAGCTAATAACCACAAGGGGGAGCTGTGCAAAACGGAAGGCTGACGGGATGGGAAAGGAAGTTTCATACATCTATTCCTGAATGTTTTTGTTGATGTTGTTTGTATTGTCTTATTCAACCAGTATGTACCCTTGTTAATCACATTTGATCAGTTCTCTCAATGATATCGTAATTCATGCAGTTTTAAATGTACAAAATGGAAATGAACCCAACATAAGTGCTTTGGACACTGTAACTTAAAATGGAAGAAAAGAAACTGCAGTGTGATCAGCGTTTGAAGTGATAGTATGTTTGTGTGTGTGTGTGTGTGAGTGAGATCGAGAGGGAGAGAGAGAAAATATTAATGCTTGGGAGAGTGATGGTGTGCAACATGTCTTTTATTTAGATAGGACATGATTTTTTGGCTGCAATTTCAACTTTCAGCTTCTGAGCTGCATGTGAAAGCCAGTGTAAATAATGTCATTTCTACTCTTGACCTGAGACTTTTTTTGAAATGCAAGAAAAATTCAAATTATAAATCTGTCACACCACCTTCATGGGTCAGTACTAACATATACAATAGGAATTTGTTCGAATAGTGCTCACAATACTATTACTGTTTTTGAGAGGATGACGAAAGTGCACATCAGTCATTTAGATTAATTGGATATTTAATTTTTCTTTTTAAATTTTGTTAAGGTGAATTCAGTGTGGAAAGGGCTTGGAAGAAAGAGCATCTGAATTAACACCATGTTCACTTTCCCTGTCAAATTGAGAAAAAAAAATGCACCCATTGTATTTTAGAAACAAACTTTATTTGTAACCCCCCCAGGCTTGTCCTGACTGTAAAACAATGTGGTATCTGATTTTTTTTTGGGGGGGGGGGGGGGGGGGGGGGTGGAGGCATGAGGTTCACTTTTTCCAGTCAAGTTAGTCATGTTGAACAGAATCTCAGTTCCATGACTTCAAGGTGAGTGTGAATGTCAGACTGAAAGTATAAAATGATGATTAAAGATGAGAAGTTGTAAACTATTAAATGGGATATTTTCAATTTATGCTGTGTATTCTTGTCTTTGGGTTGGAGAAAATGATCAAGCAAATAAAAAGTCAAATAAAAATCTAGTTGAACTATGGTAGTTTGTTTTCTTGGTTTGGGGATGTGGTGCAGCAGGCTGACCTGTTGAAAAATGATGGGTAATATGACATACACTGTGAGAATATAAACTTAAATAATTGCTGATGTATATTATACCAATGTAGCAATAGACCTTTGAGAACAAAGGTAACAAATCAATGAACAGGACGTATTTATGGTCATAATCATGGATTTTTATGTTTTTTGCATAATTGTAATGAAGTACCTTGACCTTACTAGTATTCAATGTGCTGCTTTAGTCACAAAGTTACAGATACAGTGATAAATTTTATCTGTGTCGACCACCCCAAGATCAACTGATTCTGTGAGAGACTGTATCACACAAATTTGTTTTAGGAAAACAATCGCCTGTAATGCTTTACTTTTTCAGTTCACCATCAATTAATCATGAAATGTTAGTACATCAGAGAATAAATTCAAACATGAGAAATGAACATCTAGCAGCCAGGCAGCTGCTTTTATTCAGTATCCAATAATGTCACAAGAGTGTAGGTTAAACCTTGAGCGTGAAGAGCCCCTTTAGCAATAAATCCTTATTCACTTTATTGTGTAATCTATACAGAGGATGAGTGGGACCCTATAAAGACTCAAGAGTCAAGGTTTAAGATGGAGTCAGAATAGACCTTTTTAACAGAAGACATCCTGTGGCACAGTAAGAAAATCATAGGTGTGAATAATAAAGTTAATGATGGCTGAACTCCATTTAGCTGCATCAGTTTCAGGGTCCTGGTGTTCTGACTGTGTGCTGACTCACTGTTACACTGTCTTGGCTTACAGGGACACTTGCGTAGTACAGCACCATTGTTAATGTTATTACTGATGCCTGTGCTTTTCCTACAATGACAAGTCAAGACATTTGCTGTTAAAAGGCCCATTCCTTAATTAAGCTGAAGATTCAAAATGAAAGTTAATTGTGAGCAGGTGTGTAGTTGGGATTTTCTGGCACTCAATTTATACTACTTTGATTTTTGTGGCCCTTGTCCAGTACATATTACATACTATTAAATCTCAGGAGAGAATTCGCAACACATACAGTTGCAGCCAAAAGTCTTGACACACTTTCAAAAGTTTGACTGATACTGAATTAATTCAGAATTCTGACTCACATGGTCCTCAGGAAGAGACTTACCCACTCTGATGGTCTGGGGCCGTGGGGCAGTCACCTGCTTGGACCAGTTGGTAATCCAGCTTTGATGGTCCTCTGACATGGTCTCTACAGATCCACTGCATTTCTGTTTCTATTTCTTCAGTAGCTGTGCCTCCCAAACTATTTACTCATATAGAGCTCAACAGGAAAATGAACTGAGTAGCAATCATTCAACATAATTTGGGGCTGGTTTGTCACCCATACTGCTTCCTTTTTGCTTCATGGACCCAGGTTTGTATGTGCTCCAAAGATAAATCTTCATTCCTAATTAGGTCATAAAACAGAAATCTATCTTGCTGTTTATTTGAGGTGAAGCTACAGAAATTAAAATATGTTACATTAATATTATTGGAGCATAGGTTATGTAAATAATGGGAATAAAACAACTATTAGTTAGTAACAATTGGCAAAAAAACAAAACAATACTATTGTGTAATAGTCTAATTTTAGCTCCAACATTTCGTCTTAAGTACATTTAAAGGATACATTTACTTTTTCATTTAGATGATTAGGAAAATGTTATATTCCAATACATTTTAATGATATTTAAGATTTTGAAAAATGCTCAAACACATATAGTTAAACTTTATAGATCAGTTTGATCAGCCATTAATAAGAACAACTTTTATGTTGCCAGATTGTGAAAATCTCTCTGACATTTAGTCAAGAATAAAGTGCCACAAGTTTCTGACTTTCTAATAAGCCACCAGGTTTGCAATAATCATTTATTGATACTTTCTGATATAGCTACCGTTGATTTAGTTTCAAATATTAATAAAGTCATCAATAAAGGGTCAGGAGTTTGTCATCTGCAAATGCTAGCAAGTCACTAATACATCTAGTTTTCTGCTGTAATAGTCCATTTCTCTTTCCAGAAGAACAAACAGTTGAGATAATAATAAAAAAAGAGAGGAACGTTTCACAACTTAAAAAAAATAAGTTAATTGCTTATCTATAAAGCATTAATAATTGATTTAGTATGCCACCGTTAGTTACAGCTGATAAACCTTTTAAAAGGGTGATTTATTGAAAGGAGGCACTGGATGTTTGATATTCATGTCATAGCTGCTGATATGGTGGGAAATTAAAATTAAAATTAAAATTGCACAAAAACAAATTAAAATCGACAAAATCACAGACACGCCCTACAACGACGCGTTTCGTGATTTTCTCTGATTTAACTGTATCAAGTGGCAAAAATGAGCCTCAATGGCTGATGAATAATAAATACCTTGAAGCCGCCCATTTAATGTTTATTGATCAGCTGTCCTGCAGGCCTGTCTGACAGGCAGTAGTCAGATTCAGTCTGGATATGGCGTCGCTGCACCGACACAGGAGGAATTTTTACCTCTCCGTGGGAATTTCCCAGTCGCGTACCAGGACAGCACTTCTTGGTTTTTGTCGCTGTTAATACAGACCATACATGGCGATGGAGGACGAGGATAATAATACAGCGGTCGTGGCGACTAACACCCAAACGGGCATCAAGAAAGGAGATAACGGGGCTTGCATAGACAGGCAGCCGGACACGGTGGTCCACCGAGCGGGGCTGAATCAGACTGCAGGTCGCGGCAGCCGCAGCGGTCCCGGAGCTCATGCTACAACGGGGATACGCGTGCTAAAGGCAGGTCAAAAGCAGAGGATGTTTTTTTTTTTTCATGTGATGCAGTAGGTGATTCATACAAGACCAAGTGCTAGAAAAATGTCTCAATATTGTGTTACATGTCAAGGTTTTTCTTACATCGCAGTAGGTGATTCAAACAGGGCAAAGTGCATGAGAATGAAAAAACGCATCCTTGTAAGATTATGTAACGTCTGTGATATTCGATGATTGATATTCTCTGGTTGATGATTGATTTATGGATGATTCCCATCCAGTGAGGAATGTACCAGAGCCAATTAATATCCACAAAACACACACACACACACACACACACACACACACACACACACGCACACACGCACGCACGCACACACAAACACACACACTCTAGGTTCTTTTAAGCCTTATATGAAGGCTCCCTGCTGAACAGTTTTTCAAGGCAAGACATATGATGTGTAATGTCATATAGTCCCTGAGATAACTGCTCACAAAGCACTACACACACACACACACACACACACACACACACACAGAATTACAGATGTGCTAGTTAATGTGTATGCATTACTCAATTATAGTATTTGAAGGAAGGATGCACATCTAAAACCTTAAATAAAATAGGTCATCAGTGCTTAATACTACAAATACAAGTGAACTGCTCATTTTTATTCATTTGATTAAGCTCTATACTATATTTGCTAACAGATATTGATACACCATTCTCATTCACACATCATTCAGTGTGAACCTCTAAGAGGCAGTGCTGCTTACTAGTCTTTTTTTTCATGCCTGATAATGACATAAAATGAGAGTTACGGGAGTTGCTAAGGTTCTGTGGCTTTTGGATAACCACCATAAACAGTATGAAATACCCGGATGTGCATTGCATTGCTCGACAGGAGGTTGTGACATAATTCCAAAGTCACACATGTGACCTGGGTGACACAAGCAACCTGATAAAGGAGCCTGGCACACAGCAGTTGTCTACTATAGAATCTTCTTGTCAAGACTCCAAGTGACAGTAACTCTGGCAATCATCCAGAATTCATAGAACCTTAGTTACATTTGTAACTAAAGTATGAAAGGGGTAACCAGGTCTTAGATGGGTCATACATGGTCATACATGGGAAATACAGGGTCCAACGAGGTCACAAGGAATCTGTACTGACCAAGGAGCAGACTGCTGTTGGCACAGGATGGGTGGGCGCCTCTGTAGAAGCGGGCAAAGGTACAGGAAGAAGCCCAAGTAACTGCAGCACAGATGTCACTCAGTGGAACACCCTTCAAGATGGCCCAAGATTCAGACCTGGATGCCATTGAGCCTTTATAATTGAAAATATGGTATCGACGACCCAGTTCAAGCGCCTCTGTTTGGACAAAGCACAACCCTTCCCATGCCCTCCATAAGAGAGGAACTGTGCATCAGACTTACAGAATCCAGCCAATACATCTATGTAGTACTGTCTCAGAGTTTGAACAGGACAAAGCAGACATTAGGGAGCAGTTCCTCAGCCCCTGGCTGTGGGGCGAAAACTGCCAAATTGATAAGCTGATTGATGTGAAAAGCTGAAAGCCTCTTGGAAGAAATGAGGGGTTGGGCCAGATGGTAACCCCAGACCCTTCAGAATTCCAAAACAAACAGTCTCTGGCAATGGACAGGGCATAAAGCTCACCAACTCGCTTTGCAGATGCAACAGCAAGGAAAAAGGCAGTTTTACCAGACAGCCATCTGAGGTCAGCATGTTCCAGGGGCTCGAACATAGAGGAACATAAAGATTCTAGGACAACAGGCAAATCCCATGAAGGCACCTGTACTGCATGTGGGAGCTGCAACTGGAGAGCTCCTTTCAGAAAACACCAGAGGATATGACCCCATAGTTCAACCATCCACCAAAACATATCGAGCGGTGACGGCAGCCAAATACACCTTAATGGTAGAGACAGAGAGCCCCTTATCCAGAAACATCTACAAGTATTTTAGCAATGTAGGCACAGACCAAGGCTCCGGTTCCATATGGTGATCCCAGCACTAACTAGAAAAGAGTCTCCACTTGTTGGCATACAGAGCTCTAGTCGAGGATGCACAAGCATTAATTATGGTCTCGATGACAGCCTGATTGCAAGAACTCAGTAGTGAGCCCAGCCCTTCAGGGGCCAGACATGCAACTAACGGCAATCCACGTGAGGATGCCAAATGAGCCCCCCCAACTATGACGGAAGATCCTGTCTTGGTGGGAGAGGCCATGGCACTCCATTAAGAAGCCGATGGATCACAGGAACCATATCCTCCCTGACCAATTTGGAGCCACCAGCAGCATTGTGTGGTTGCATCTGTTTATTCTGTGAAGTGTCAGCATGGGTAGTGGAAGTGGAGGGGGGGGGGGGGGCTAGCGATGCTGTAAGGCTAGCGATGCTGTAAGGCTAGCGATGTAGCAGTAGAGTGAGAAGAACTCGGCTACAAATCCAGACTCCACTAGTGTTGCCAGCAATTCACACAGGTCGCCCTGGTAGGTATAAATGCCTGTAATTACCATTAACAGTGTTAAGTCAGTACTCAAAGAGTGAAGCACATCAGTGAGACTGGTCGGTCAAGTATAAAACTCATAAGCTAATACAGCACATGATAACAATTCACCTGCAATGAGTAGAGTCACTAAGTAGGTAAGTTGTCCAGGCATGACTGCTGGGGAAGTAAAGTTGTCCCAATGCTTTGTGTAAAACAATGAGCACCAACTATGCAGCCTCTGGAGGACAGAATCATAGCTCCAACCAATAGGTTATGAGGCTACTGGCATAGGTGGTAAAGCACTGATGCTAACTAATGCTCAAAGCATACACGCCCTGTGCATTTAGGTGAGAAGATGAAAAGGGTATGACTGCTGGGTGCCCCTTTAACCCTTAAACCCCTTTATCAGGTTGCATTTGTCACCCAGGTCACATGTGTGAGCAAATGAGGCAAAAATGACAACATGATTTGCAAACAGAAGTGATATCACCTTTCGATCACCAAACAGGTCTTCAGACTTGTATCTTGATATCCTGTCCACAAATATTATGAATACAAGTAAGGTCAAGGTGCATCCTTGACAAACTCCAACAGCAGTGCGATGTTTCTGTGTGTGTGTGTGTGTGTGTGTGTGTATGTGTGTTGCCGAGCCTACTTGGAAAATCCACAATACACAATGCAATACATTTTCACTGGATAGTCGCATGTTGTAATGCCTTTATTGTGCCTGTGATCTGTAGTCTTTCACAGGCAGCTGATGTTACTGGCATCTTATCATTTTAGTGTAACATCAGTCCTTATAAATGTCAAAGTTAAACAGTTTTGCATTTCATAATTTTCAGGGAAAAACATTAGGCTACCACACATCCGGCTAATGTCACCACAAGCGATTAGGGAAAAAATTGGTAGCAACAACGTGATATTCTAGGTGCTACCAGTTATGCAGTCACAGAGTCCATCCTCAGTGAGAGAGGGAACAGAATAAAAAAAACTTTTCCTTCTCAGGATTGCTCATAACTTACAGTCGGTGCTGTTCTTACAGGCAGACACTGCTCAGGAAGTTCAGTCATCTCTGGGGTTTCGGACTGTTGCTGAGACAAGATATTTGAAGCTGTCATCTTGGACTCTTAGAAGCTCAGATGGATTTTTTTCCCGCCAATTGATTTTAGACCAATTGATTAATCAGCTAATCAAATCAAACAGTCTGCAGATTAATTTGTAATGACAATAATCATTAGTTGCAACCCTAATTGAGAGAATGAAATGGGTAACTCCCAGCACAGATGCTGTGTTGAAGTAGGCCCACAGCACCTTTGGGAGCATCAACAGCACATTTTTAACCACCTTCAAGGTCTTTAGGCTATTAGATGTGCTGATCTGTATCTCTGATGTCAGTATGTGTGTTAGAATGACTCTTTCTGTATCCGTAGTGCAACATGAAGCGAAATGGGAGTCGTGGCTGCGTGACAAGAAAGACCAGATTTGGATCACGAGAGCGAGACTGGCTCAAGGGGGACACCCAGCGGGGCTGTGTGTGTCTCTATGGGGGGACAGTAGACCCCCAGTTACCTGCCTCTGGCCCCCAGGCCTCCTCCACCCCTCAGACAGACTTGCAGTTGGTGCTCTGCTCGACCAGTACTACGGTGGAAGAGCTATGTGCCCAGAGGGATGGACACGGACTCTATGTTCAGCTGCATGGAGACCTAGTCAGGTAAATACATACTCATCACAGTTATACTATAAGACTATAAGTCCTAAACATCCAACAGCTGCAGCCTGGCATCAGTGTCTCTACTGGATCCATTCAGTCACAGAATTGTTGTGCACTCCGAAGGATCTGACGGCTCACAGCTCGATGCATAATCATGTAATTACTGTACATGGCAGCAGAAATAAGTGAAAGAAATGAAAAGATATTTAAAGCGTATAAAGATGCTCTGGATTGCAGTTATGCATGCATAGTGCAAACGAAATGTGAGACTTACGCGGCTTGTTTAGACAGCTGTTGAGGGTAAAATGGAAGCACATCTCTTCCATCAGACTCACAACAGTACTCTTAACATCTAACATATGCAAATTTGAAGCATTATACTTACAAATAAATGCCCACATCTCATTATTATCTCCTATCACAAAACTAGACCAGGCCTTTGCTTTTAGTTGATAACATAATGTCACCTTGAACAAGCTGGACTTGATGCAGAGAAGGCAAACATAGCAGTGAGGACCCGCTGCAGTTACCCCAATATCCCACACTCCTGCAGCACCTCACCCACACTCTCAGGGAGCACAACTGTACACCTCTGTCAGATTCACAAGACATACTGTATGTAGACAGAAATAGCAAATGACCCCTTGATTATCTGTGAAAGGATAAAATGCTGGCTCGCTGATCCATGACCAGGAAGGAATCTGGGCTGTTCCTTTTCTGCTTTCCTGGGAAAGCCTATGTGAGAATATTAGAAAGGAGACAATCTAAAATAAGTAACTGCAGCTGAAATTGTAGTGGCTTATGCTTACTGTCTGTTCAGTGTTTTTCATGATGTGGGATATATATAAGACACATCATAAAGTCTAAAAAGGCATCTGGGGAACTAGAGGAAATGCCAGTTGTTGGGTTTATAATGGAACATAATAAATGAGTGTGTATGTGAATGTTAATGGCAAAAAGATCATGCCATTGACATCATTTATTGTGTTGGAAGCATGACTGGAAGTTGTTAATGACTTTATAGGCTGGCAGCCAGTGGTGTGATCAAATAACAGTGTATGAACCAACCTGCTTATATCTATGCTGATTATGAGCTGTAGGAATTGCAGAGTAATTCATACTGGTAAAAAATGAAAGGCTTTTGGTAAGCCTGTGGATAGTCTGTGCTGGTTAAATTTATATTCCAGCAGTACAGCACTTAAATTGCAGTCTGCCAGCCAGTATGACTGGGCAGATTTAATCAAATAAAGTCTTCAACATTAATACCAAGTTTCTGTTTATACAAAGGAAAATTCCGTTCCTACATACAGCATATACAGTAAAGTCAAGGTTAGCATAAATGCATTAAATTTAAAAAGTACATATGTTCATGGAAAATACATGAGCTGGGACTCCATTAATGTTTGACCTTAAAGAATCTCCTAGGCCTATAATTGTCTCTCTTTGATGTTAATCAATTTAGATAAATCATGCTATGATTTATAATAGAAGCAGATGTTGACAGTAGTGAGACAAGCATTGAAGAAGGAGCAGCAAGTAAGGACATGATGGAGGAGATGCAAGCTTTTTTTAGTGACTTTCTTTTTATAGCTTGTAGTAATGTGCTGCTTACAGGAAGATGTCTGTGTTCTATCCTGATTTTCAGTCAGACAAACTTTCTTTTAAGATAAATTTACTGATGCAATGGAGTTGATGGAGGACATTCATCCTTCCAGAATCACAGTGCCAACACAGTGAGCAAAGTGGTCCAGCATTCTCTTTCCCACCAATGGGCTCTTCCTGGGGGATCCCTAAGTGTTCCCAGGACAAATGGGATTTGTAATCCCTCCAACGTGTCCTGGGTCAGTCCATGGCTTTCCTCCCAGTTGGTAATGCCCAGAACACATCCAAAGGGAGGCTCCCAGACATCTCAGCTGGCTCCTCTCAGAGGAATAGCAGCTTAATACCATCGGCCTCCCAAATCACTGAGCTCCTCACTCTAACATGTAAAGTGAGGCCAGCCACCCTGCAGAGAATTCATATCTCATCCACTTGTATCTTGTGAAACAGGACCCGTATCTTGTGGGCTCACAAGGCAAAGGGTAGAACTTGGGTGCAAATGGATTGGGGAAGGATTGGAACAAATTAGGAATTGTAAACTTTGGCAACAGGAAGCAGGTGATGGAGGATGACTTAGGACCTAAGTCATCCTCCATCACCAAGGAAAACAAGGTAAATGTGAGATAATAACACCTAAGTCTTAGGTGTTATTATCTCACATTTACCTTGTTTTCAAAGCTTCAACTTGCAATAATTGCAAGACAAAATATCGGTTGGACATATTGGACTGCTGTGTGGCAAATAAATAAACTATGAAGCTGCAAGATTAGTTTTGATTAACATCAAGCCCAGATTTAAGCACTCAGTTGGCATTACTATAGTAGTAAAGTAGAAAACCATGTCTACCAACAAATACTGTCATTTGTTTCATTAATTGGAAGCTTTGCTCAATTATGGTCTGATTATTGATTTTTACTGGAGGTACCTTCCAATACAGTACAAGGATAACAAATAATTAATACATTTGGTTTCTATGGGAAGAAATTGAATTGTTGCTACATGATCTATAATCACAGAGGCATTACATCTCCTGACAAATAATATAATTCGAAATACACCTTGATGAAATTAAAACACATTTCTCCACTTTTTGGTACTTGCAGAGCCTGAACCCATTTAAAGTTATTCAGGCTAATTAGACCTCTTAATGTCTATGTTGGGTGGGGCCATGCTGGGAATCACCAGCACAAACTAATGATAATTGTGAAGGTGTAAAGAAAATGTCAGTCAGTTACCATCTGTACATGCCCACACAATCCAGAGAAGTCTAATCAACCCAAATAAATGGAAACACCTGTGTAGATGCACCATTGTTTTGTCGGGGCTCCTCTACACACCCCCTATCTTTGTAACATGGATTACTGGGTGGTATCTACAGTAAATCCAGAGACACATTTTCATTTTTTGCTGCATTATTTACCTTCCACCCCAGTGACAAATGAACCCATTGCCTGCTATTGGACAGGGATTTAACAGCTTCTTGCAGCATTGCCCAAGGTTAGCGGATTTGTGAATAAATGAGGCATATCTGAGCTGAACGTCAGTGTGAATGGTTAACAGGGACTGTCAGTCATCCCCCTTGCTGCTGGATGGAAGCTCCCTTAATCCTGCACTGAGGTGTTTAGGCCACAGCTGTGTGAAATCAAATGACATGATCCTGCAAATCACATATGCTCACAGAGGGAAGGTGGCCTTTGGTTGTGGCATGGGGACAGTGATGTTTCGAAATTCAAGCTCTGCAAAGCATTTTCTGTTTCATTTATGGTAAATGTTCTTTAATCTGTAATCATTTAATACATTTAGTTGTTAGTCATCATACAGATACTGATGTATTCATAAAAAAAGCTAATACATGTCAGTCCAGCTCCTCAATGAATTATGAATAAAAAACTAATCAATTCTGACATCAATTTATCGTCAAACACTGCCTTATTTCTGAATGGCAGATGTGTCTCACAGATTAAACAAAAATGTATGTTTCATTTCATTTCATTTCCTTCATGCAGCAGGATGGTGTTAATGTGAAAGGCTGGAATGTATCCGGCTAGGGGTACCAGGTTTCAGAGTTGGCATTCATCCTGTTACATATCAGTGGGAAGAGCCCTTAAAGTGCTTAATGGTGAAGTGAGATGATTCCCTCAGTCAAATCCACAGTTGGAGAAAGATGGATTTTAACTATACATTCACATTGTAGCACATTTATTTAGGTTTCATTGAGAAAATAAGTATGTTATGTAGGGTGATGAATATGCAGTTTGTTTATTTTTCTCATAGTTAGCAAATTCAGTTCGTCTGTGAGGTAAAAACTTGTATGGCCTACAGTATTTTCCTATGATATGACCCAAAGCAGTGGAGGCACAGAATCATGGATGTTTTGGTGGTACAACTACATTTTCCACAGTTTGTTTTGGTAAGTTTTTGGCTCTATAAATGATCCATTCTGAGGTCAAACATCTCAGGGATTTTTTCCTTTAAACTAAATTCCAAAACACACACAAAAAAGATGGCGCAACCATCAGTCCCTGTTAGCAGTGCTTCCAGCTTGGCCAGATAACCCATCAAACATTTTTTGCAATGTTTGTGGGTGGGAAGCCAGTGAGGGGTCTTGTGTCATGTTGCTCCTCATGTGACTCCTTCTATTTGGTCAGGGTGATTTTGCAGAGGGAGGTGGACGTTTTTAAATATACTATTACTTTTCTCATATTTTTATTGCCATACAAGTTGTTGTTGAAGTTTAACTGCATATATGTTGTTTTCTAATTCAAAACATTACACAACAGTTTTCTCCTAGTAGAAAGGTTTTCTCTCCAAACAAGTGTCTGCTGCTCTAGACGATAAAGGAACTGTACTCCTCTAGTTTAGTACTTGTTTTTTTAATGCTTCTGTGGATGTGCCCCCCTTTATAGAGACCAAAAGAAACAGATGTTAATATTTTGTGGTGACATTGTCCCACCATCTCACCTTTGCTTCCCTCCTGCAGGAGGCTGGACCCCACTGAGCAACCTCTCCAGATGGTGTATGACTATCTGGCAGCTATGGGCTATGCAGACCCTGTACGACTGCAGCAAGAGGCAGCCAACTCAGACCTCAGCTGCTTGATCCGCTTCTACAGTGGTGAGTACTGACCCATTGAGGCCATCATCTCTAGTCTTCACTATCTGCTGTTGATCCTTGGGATCTAGTGGGGGCCCAGTGTCTTCCTCTGAAGAAGGTTACTGTGTGTGCATGAAAGTGTGTGTCCTTCAGCAAGGATTTTCCTCTGGACAAAGTAAATGTAGTTGTTGCTAAAGGCTCCCTGAATGCAATGCCTTTCTGAAGCTGTGTCTAGCATTCAAGATAGCTGGGAATACCACAAACACACATCCCGGTGTGGGTGCCTTTCACCTGCTGCTGTCAACATGCTCCTTTAAACACAGGACTGGAGTGACAAAGTGTCATTGTGTCAGTGTGATATATAAATGCAGCAACTCTTTAGAGAAAACTGTGACAAATTCGCATCCCTGTATGTATCTAAATATGGCTTAGATAAACACACAGACATCTCTAGCTCTCATTTGCTGCAGATCTAATGATACTCTTACAGTAGCAGCAATTAAGGGATTTGCCATTAAGGGTAAATGGTGAACGTTGTTCTGTAATGCTTTTCTACTTAATGAACTGACTGCTGTTCCTGCTGAGTCAGTGGAACTCCTTATGTTTAGGGTTATAACTGCATGCTTGCTGCGGTGCCAGAGAAAGAGGAAGACTGAGCAAACCACAGCATCTGAAGGGCTTACATGTCATTCCTCCCACACAGAGCACACACTCCTCCCTACACTGAAATGCAGTGCTGCCACACTGAATAAAAATACAGGCTAAACACAAGCTTTGTATTGAAATTTTCTTTGACCAGGCACATGCAAGGAAACTATCCTAACCATGAAAAGATTTAGCAACAGATACAATGACTTTGTTTATCATCTGAAACAACAAGATTATACTGATATTTGACCAGTATGATGTAACTATGTGACCTGCTTTATCTGCCATATATACTTCAAGTCTGTCAATCATCAAATTGGGGTTATAAGCAGCTTTTATATTGTAATATATTATCATGGCTTTAGCTAGCCTCTTAAGAATGAACATGACTTTCTTTTTATACCATGTTGGTAATAAAACTGATGTTTGTTTGTTTAGCTGTCAAATCTCAAGCTCACTGTGGCTTCAGTCTTATTCTTAGTGTCCAGTGGAAGCTTAACTGTTATTTGCCCCTTGCCAACATGAGAACTGGCTGGGTCTTGGCTACTATCTGTAGTCAGGCCGCATTGGCCAAAGTCTAGCCGGGGCCCCTGGGAGACTTCCTGCCTCCTTTTGTCAGCCCATGGGAAAAGAGAACCAGGGACTAGGCTTTACTGGTACTCTGGCTAAGGTCAAGAGGACAACTTCATTGGGTTGTTTGCTGCCTGTAGAATTTGGAGTAAGAAGAAGTAACTTGTAGTATAGTTCGTGTGTTATTGCTGCTGTGTTGAATTATCCCATTGTGCTCACCCACTTTCCCTGTGCTCTCTAGTCATACAGCCTCACCAGCATGCTTCATTCTTTGGCTGGCACAAGGTAACCCTGGTGTTTCATTTCCACCCACTGTGCTGATGTGGGTGGGCTGTGATGTATTGTTGAAACACACAACAACAGCCTTATTCTTATATCCCTCTCCCAGGTGGTTGCTTGTCTAACAGCTGTTGTCAGGGGTAATGATCTGACTATGCAGATGAGGGAAACCGTGGCCCATCAATAAAGACTATAGTGCCTACAGAGCCACCTGATGTGGTGCACTGTATGTGTGAGTTCTGCAGTTTAATAGGCATCAGTGACACCAGTGGTTCCCAACTTGCGTGTTGTAAACTTGAAAGTGGTAATAAGATAAATATGAATGAGATAAATAAGACAAGTACCTAGGAGAATGATTTGTGACATCACAACTCATGTGGAGCCAGTTGTGGTCCAGTATTACCTTGTGAGGTGGCTGGATTCGCAAGATCATGACATCACAAGATCACGCAAGAATCCATCTCGTCAGGCGTCAAGTTATGTGCTTGTGTCCGAACCACTGATGGTTTGGACCAATCAGCGTCCTATGTGTGATCTTGTGATCTTGGAAATTCACCTGCCTTGCAAGGTAAGACGATGATAGACAGATGGCTTATCCAGTCACCTGCCAAGTATTTTTTGAAAGTGCCTGCCCTTCTCCAAACAGTTTCAAGGGACAACTTCTCAGATGGTTCTGTGTAACAAAAAATCTGGTGCATCAGGTTAGGTCCAATACTAATCTTTTGAATTGAAAATATTCATATATTTTATAGATTCTGGATTTTCCAATAAGGGAGGAGGAGGAGAAGTAATTTTAAGGATTTTAACGTAAGTAATTGACCTTTTTTGGTGGAAAAAAAATATTAGACACAAATTATTATTCAAAACAGCATATTTTTATATGTCTAAAATATGTCTGGAGGGGATCTTCACCATCCTCTTATTTGTTCAGGAAACTCATCTTGAATCTTCTCCACCCTCCCACCTCCCACACACACTCCTGCTGTGGTACACAGATGAGATGAAAACAAACACGGACAAGGGAGTAAACATTTCTAAATGCTGACTTAATAAAAATGCTCCAAGTGAAAACAACTCAGAGGCCTGAGGGCCAGTGGTTCTCTGGGTCGGCCCATGCAGCTGTAGCACAGATAAGGAGTGCTGTAATCTCTGGCGCTTGTCCACTGGGCCCTATTCCACCTCTGCCTGGGTGATCTCAGTCTTACATCTTTGAGCATTAAGACCTGAAGCTGCTACACACAGTTCATGTCAGGCTGTCTGCCAGTTTCAAAGCAGAAGGAAATAAGTCATCTGCAAGCAGTGTGAACTCACCTAATAAGTTATTGATTTGGCTGGTGCCAATTTACCAGTGGAAATTAAACCTAAATGAAGAGTTTGAATGTCTGTGATGGCATGGATGGTGAACCAATGTCCGAAACTCTGTGGCCCAATGATTTATCTCTAAGTCATAATTATCATGTCCTGAAGGAGCAGAAAGCAAAAAATCACAGCAAATAACCAAGCACAAGGTTGCCCTTTCATTTTATGGTTTGTAGGGAGGAAGCTGGTTTACAGCGACTGAAAGTAGCGAAGCAGTCTGACTGAGATTTGAGAGAAAAATTCAATTCTATTCAGATCTTGGTAGCCACAGAATTGCCCTGAGCAAGAGAGCTCTGTAGAGCAGGCTCTCCGTGGTTTCCTGCCAGCTCCTCATAATATGCTGCTTCTGTGATGGAGCTCTACTCCAGAGGATTTCCTCTTTCTCATTTGAAACTTGCAGACTGTCTCTCTTCCTAGATTTATGGTTGGTTTTCAAATAAGATGGCTTACCGTTTGAGAAATAAAATGTTAATGCTGTCTGTTATTGGTCTGTTTTAATGTAATCTGTCTTCAGTTGTGCACTTTCCATGTGTCTGCAGGTCCTGCTATATTTGATATCAGAACTGAATTCCATGCACAGAGTTTAAAGAAGAGTTTTTTTTAATAACACAGACCACCGAGAGGAGGCATCTGGGTGGTGGGTTGAATTTGAATTTGCTGCCAAAAAAAGAGCTTGCTGTTCTGAGTCAAATCAGACTGTGTTTCCGCCTCCACTGACCCCCTACTGCATGCTAACGCAATCTATGCAATCTTGAGCAAAACAAAAAAGCCCTGTGATACAGGGAGTATTGTGTCCAACTAAGTGTGTGACAGATGCCTTGAAATAATCAAATATGTGATTAAAAACAGACTCAAAAAAGGGTAAATACCCTCCAGATCAAGATAAGGAGTTACAGACTAATTGTTACACAAAATAGATGAAAATGGACACAATGACTTTTGACGGCTGACCTTTTTTTACAAAAACACAGGCATGCATCGAAAAGGGAGTATGAATTGGCTGACATACCTCTTTCATTTTTATATTGGCTGTCATCCAGTTAATTAACAGCTGTTCTGAATTATATGTTGCTACTCTTGTTTATCATTCTAATCAGGGCTGCAACAGTTTCATAATCGATGAATCTGCAGATTATTTTCTTATTTAATTTATCAATCATTTGGTTCACAATATCAGAAAACAGTGAAAAATTCTAAAGATAATTTCCTGAAACTCCAAATGTCTTGTTTATGTCATAAATATATGGAAGATATTCAGTTTAATATAATGTTAAGACAAGGAAAAGTAGCAAATTCTCAAAGTTGAACAATCAAAAATGTGGAATCTTTGTTTGACCACAGTCTCAAACAATTACTTAATTATCAAAATTGTTGCAGAATGATTTTCTGTTGGTCAGCTTATTGACTAATTGACTAATTGACTCATTTTTGCAGCTATATTTCTAATGTTTAATATATGAATATTGTCAATTTCAGTTCATAATTATAGTAATAGATATGAAGACAAGCCGAAACACCACCACAGCTATTAGGACAAATGGTTTTGGTTTTATTTACTTTGTAGCTTCTCATTTTTGCATCACATCCTATCTTACACTTTTCATATCCCCCTCAGTCCCTCTGTCCTCTCTGCCTCTCTGTCACCTCTCTCTATGGGAGCAAAATTTGACCTGCCACGCGACCTCGTTGCTCATCTTGCATGCCACGTGAAGTGAGTCACTGAGCCTGCTGGCGGGTGAAGGCTACAGCCCCCGAGGTTTGGCAGCATCTCCAATGAGGCCGCCTGACACAGGTTGAGGATTAGTTTAATGGAGGCAAAAAACATCCTGCAACAAAAAACAGTGTTACACAATATTTACGACCATGTCACTAAAACCCTCTAGAACCACTGGGAGTGGACAACACTATTTGTCATCGGTGGGATAGGATTGATTTGACCGGCTTTCCACAGAGCAGCCAGTGGTGGCTGTTGGGACAGTTGGGACATTTACCAGCTCGGATTGGACTTTGATTTTGCGAACAAACCTGTTTCCTTAGCAACTAATAACCCAACAGACCTTGAGAGCGCGCATGTGTGTTTGTTTTAGAGAAGTTGGCTTTTTATGGCTAAGACTAGTTTCGTATTGTGTAAATAGGCTTTTTTTCAGACGAGCGGTTGTATTGATAAGAAAGTGCAAAAAGCAGTGTGTTATACATGTATGGATGCCTGTGTAATCACATGGAGAATGTCCACTTTTTTGGGCATATTTCTTAGCAAATCTGATCAAAGTATGGTACATGTGTACACTTCACTGCTTTAAGAACAATGAGTAGAAACCAGTAAACTAGCTGCAGATCACTTGAGTTAGCGCCTGTAAGTGCCGGGAAGAAGAGAACATGCTTTGCTGCACAGCTCTCTGTCTTACTTCCCTTATCTCAGTTTGCTCTCCGTCGCCTTTAATCTTCAGAGCTGATGTGAGCCATTGAAGGAGGCATGGCTGACATAACTTTTTGATGTTCAAATACCTATTTAGATTTCATTTTACATTCACACTTGAGCAGACTCTGCAGATCAGACTGAACTATTCCTCCCGTTTCTTCACTGCCTTTTGAACTCCTAAAATTATTTTAGATTTTCTAATATCTTGTGATCTGCAGGTCTCCTGTGTGAGTCTGTGGTGCCTTAATTGTGAGCTGATTCTCACATAGAAACACCAAAAAATCATGTTCTACCTCATAGCAGTCTTTTTTTTAGATGACCAGTGTCATACAAATCCAAAAAAGCTTTACAAAAAAGTGTGAATATAAAGAATGGTGGCGGTCAAGTGGATTATAGCTGGAAAATATAGATCTTACTTGATCAAATGGAAGGATACAGTATTTTCCAATCAAACCACTTCTGGTATTTAGGTGTTTTTAAGGATTCTTTCTCCCCTGCTAGCATCCTGTAGATTCTGATCTTAAGAACGTAGCCCTCTGACAGCATAACACAGCTAGCTTGCCTCAGGAGATGTACTGTGAAGCCAGTGAGAGTATCCTGTCAACCTGTATCAATTCAAATCAGTTCGCAATGATGGCTTTATTGATGTGTGTACTGCAATGTATGAGTGATTGGCATAATTACTTGTTTTATGAGTATATGAATGTATTATGATTGGATTATTCGAACTGACTCTTTGGCTGTCAGCTGTATTCCGTAAACCTTTGAGGTTGTTGACTACAACTACTGTTACAAATACTCAAATGAAATGTTAAAAGGTTTTTAGTGTTTGACTTGCAGCATGTCATTTACTGAATCTCTCTCTTTATCACTAGGAGAAGGGATTTGAGTGTGGATTCCTTGCATGGATTTAAGAGTCAGTCCATGATAGTAAATCCTCATCTAAATGTAAATGTTCTCTCAAATAAATGTTCAAATAAAATACTGTCCAAATGATGGCATTTAGATCAAAGAATATATAAAGAGTATGAATCTGAACAATGCCATTCTGTATTTGACAGTTTTTGATACTTTGTGCTGTGGATATATTTCAGTCTGTACCAAAGAAGCATTGAGGTTTGATATCTAGCCATTCTGTCCAGGTGTTTTCCCCCCTTCAGTCAGTAACGCTGTAAGAGTTTGTGTCTCTAATTTTCTCTCTGATTGAGGTTACGCCCAAGGAACGGGCACTGCTATTGATCTGCCAGCCAGTCAATTTGTTGTCAGACGCACTTGGCTTGTTCGTTATCAGTTTGCCTGCAGAAGAAAAACATGAGCAGGCTTTCATTTCATTGGGGTGTCCGTGAAGTGAAAGTGAAGGTGCAGAGAGAGAGAGAGAGAGAGAGAAAGAGAGAAAGAGCGAGTCAGACAGAAAGAGGGAGAGAGGGAAGGAAAGCAGATTGCCAGTGAGAGCCTCTGAGTGGGAGGCAGCATAAGTTGGTTGGAGGAAATTTTAACAACAGAGGACAAGAGGCTGAGGCAGTGTCTCCTCTGTGCTTATTTGACCTGCCATTAACCAGAATGTGTACTTGAAACCTGGCAGAGACAGCAGCACTGCTGTCTGATGTGTCCTTCAGCACTGACCAGCTGAGGCTGACTGCTGTGCAAGTTGGCATAATTTGATTGAAAAAGAGTGTTTAATGTGACAAAACCATGACTCATTCATCAATGTGATAGATTCTTACCAGTAGCGATATAGAGAAAGAAAGGAGGGAGAGAGTGATAGAAACATAATCATATACATTCACAGGACATCTTGATAACTACCAGCTGTTCACCTTTGCTTTGATGTGTTCACTGTCATGTTGATTTGACAGACACATATGAGGAGAAAGCTCTTTAGTGGGGTAAAACTGATACTTGAACCCGGCCATAATTCGAAACTGACTGATATTGCCGAATTTGGCCTTATGTATCTTTTTTACAACAGACAATCAGCACACTCAGACAGATAAAGTGGGACATTTCTTAATAAGTTACATTTAAAATAATCAAACACAAACCCAACCTGAGTCTGCAGCAGTTATGCAATAAAACAGCCCATATGAGTTGGGCAGCAGCATCTGCTATAGTTTAAATTTGATCAATTTAATGGTGAAACTTTCTTCCCCTCAGTGTCATCGAACATAGTATTGTGCAGTCAGATTCATGCAGATGTATAGAATATGAGATAATAGGGCAGTGTCCATTCCAAGTGCTGATGTAAGATCAGTTCCTGGAAACACTAAGCTAAGGAGCTGACTAATCTATAGGTGATATCACACTGACCTGTGACTATCTATGTGACTTCATTTTCTGGATGCCTCCATCCTGACTGCAGAACATTTGCTATTAATTAGCTGAATGTGTTTATCAGAGGAGGGTGAGGGGTTCCTGTGCATTAGATAGATGTCTGTATATATCTACACTAACCTCTGTGTGTGGTCTTTTTCCTCCAGAGCGTCCAGGGAACGCGGACCAGCAGGAGCGGACCCTGCTGACAGGCGTATTTAGCGTCAGGAAGGGCAAGACACAGCTGCACAAGTGGGCAGAGCGGCAGGTCATTCTGTGCGGCACCTGTCTAATCGTGGCCTCCGTCAAAGACAGTCTGACTGGGAAGATGCACATCCTGCCTCTGGTGGGGGGAAAGGTGAGAGATCAGAGTTTGGAGGTCAGACAACCTGAAGGGGTTTTTGCTTTCCCCAAGGAAGAGCCCTCACTCTGGGGTTAGTGTAGATACTCTACATCATCACAGCTGGGCTGGATGTCTGGATAGAGCTGAGTGCAGTGCTTTAAGTTAAAGAGATGACGCACAACTGTAGATGCACACTGTGTCATCTAATGCAATGCACCTCAAGCATGTCTTATTTAGGCTATCTATCTATCTATCTATCTATCTATCTATCTATCTATCTATCTATCTATCTATCTATCTATCTATCTATCTATCTATCTATCTATCTATCTATCTATCAGTAAAACTGAATTATTATTTTAACAATATCATTGCAATAAATAGTAATGATAAACACTATTTGCAATTTGTTTTTTCTCTCCCAGTGTTCCTCCTCATTATGTCTGTGTGTTGTCTTTGTATTGAGGTGGAGGAGGTGAAGCGGAGGCAACACTGTCTGATGTTCAGCTCAGCCGGATCACAGGCCCAGACATACTTTGTAAACTTTGACACACTCGCGGACTACCAGCGATGGCATCGGCAGGCATCAAAAGTAAGCAGGAGACAAAGAGTGTGTGTTAGTGCTGTGTGTAGCGCACATTATGTTTCCTCCCATCTTTTCTCTCCACAGCGATTTGTTTGATCCCAGTTTGTCCCTCTGGGCTCGTCCTGAAATCAGGGATTAGATGTTGGGACTACAGTTGCCTTCTGTATTGTCTGCCTGTGATGTCGTCCAATCAGAAACCGTTTGTCTGAGTGCAGCTGATTGGCTCCACAGAGGCAGACTCTCAGTGGTGTCTGGCAATGATTGAACAACATACCTCGAGTCACATAGTTTATGTTTTACTTCTAGTAGAGTTCACTTCCATTGAGTTTTTTTTCTTTTACAGCAACTCACATCAATTGAGTCTTGCTTATATGTATGTGGATGAGGGATAAATGACCCAAACACATTTTTGTATTTGTGTTATACACTGTGTGTCTTTCAGTCAGTGCTGCCAGGTCTTCACAGCTGTTCTTCAAACAAGTCATTGTTTCAGCTTGCTTTGGCTCTAATATTCTAATTCATGGCTATTGTGCTGCAGCTCCTTCCTGGAGCCGAACAGCCTTTTTGAGAGCCTCCACTGAGGCAGAGCCAGCCTACAATTAGCCATGGAAGGAGAAAGCCAACTGGAAAAAAAAAAGAAAATCCAATTAGTTGCAGATTCATGCTAAGTCCGGGATCTCTCTCTACCATGGTGGTATGGATTACTGGGTTAGAGTAGCCTATGAGTGCACTGTATTTAGGCAGAGAATTAGACGAAAGGTTTCTATGGAGACCGGGGATGATGACTGATGAAGGTTTTTGGTGGATTTGGGCCAGTGTTTATGCTACATTGCATAAATCGTAAGAGTGTGTGCTTGAGATGCAGCAAGTGCATTTGTGCTTGCAAAATGAGCATGCAGGATTAGACTGAGTACTGAATGCAGGTCAGAGATACATTACATTACATTTCTTAGAGCAGCATATAAGAATTAGTATTAATTAGAAGTCAGAATGTGTGAAATACATTCCTGTAGATTTGTTTTTGTGTTTTAAGTGATTATGTTACATTTTTTACAACTAATTAGCAATTGGTACACATAATTATAAATGTGAAGACATTTTTTGCATTTACATCCATTTTGCAATAGATGTCGCTGACATTGGCTATACAGTTCCCAGAGATATATGAGGATCTGGCTGATGTCAACAATCCTCTCTCAATAATGATTTTATGTGATTAATTATTTGTCCACATACAAACTGCATTAAAAGCATAGCCCTGACTACACATCAGATGTCTTTGCTAAAATTGAGTTTGCAGTTAGTTAATTTGATTAGTGAATAATATGTATTGCGTTACTCACTGTTCAGTAACCATTGCACAAGAACAAGGACATCCTTGACAGTGTTTAAAAAGTCAGAAGCTGCACAGAGACAGCTGAACTACTGCAGCTCTTGGAGTTTTAAGGGTGCAGCAAAGAGGACTGGAGATGTCAATCAAGTGCCACATTATATAGATATATCTGAGAAAACAGCATTATCAGAGTGATTACCTGTTTTTGAGCTGTCTTGTAATCTTAATATCATGCTATACTGACCTAAGCACACAATAGTATAAACACACAAAAGTGCATCAGTAGTCAAACAAAAAGTTGTGGACTTGCGTCCCTGGTTGTTAAGCTCTAGAAATGATCAGAATCCATGTTTGAATGATTGAATCAATGTGTATTGACTGAATGATCAAGGAATAAGTTTCATCACAAATGTCTAAGTATTGGTCTCCTCCAACATAGCTGTCTATTTCCATGGACCTTCTATCCTTTTTATGTCTTCTCTCCTTGCCTTCCTACTCTATCACATTCCCTCAGTGTTTCACATTCACAATGTTTTTAACTACTATGCAAATCACCTAAAACAACAGAACTATTATCTTTCAACCCTTCTTTAATTCTTCTGTCAGTCTGTGACCATCATCCCACTCTCAGGTCACTTAATAACTCTCTTTAAAGATGAGTTGCCTTTTTAAAGTGGCCGGCGAGTAGACGAGTAGTTTTGTCTTTGTCATCTCTAAAAGCAGTGACGTGATGTCACGCTCTGCTGAGCAGCCGTCCCATTTTCTGGCCTGCTGCACAGCATGCAGCCCTGTAGTTAATGGAGGACGCTGTCCTCAGACTGGCTGAACGAGCATTACTAGGAAACCTGTGATGATGGCTGGCCTGTAAACAGTCATCTTGGAGATGAGTGAGGGTCTGTTCAGCTGCATTTTGTATGTGAAATGAGACAAATCTGTGCAAACGTACTGTAACAACAGTGAGAGGAGTCTGAGATTTGAACTATGCTGCAGCACAGAATCACACATGTAGATATAATCACATACACACTGGTTTTGCTACTTGTGAAGACATTGTGTGTCTCACATTCGTTCTCTTGGGGCTTACACTATCTTAGCCTAACACCATAAACTCCAACCATCAAAATGGCAATAACATTGAATTAAATCCTCTTTAAAGTGTTTTTAAAAAAAATGAACACTATAACCTTCAGAGGATTGGATTTATTGCAGGGATGTTGTATTAGATTGCATTAGTTTTAGATAGATGTACCTAGTGAACTGGCAACTCAGTGTAGAGCATGTCCACACATGTTTGCTGAGGCCTGACTGTAACTGGCTCATATTAAAGAGTTACTCTGTTTCTTAATTCACAATGACAGTGCTCCTCTGGAAGATAAACTTTATTGCTGTGGAAACTGGGGCATTGCCTGTCTGAAGTCACTTCTTGGAAAATAAACCGGCTGCTTGCATAATCTGAGGCCGATCTACAGTAGTTGTTTCCACTGTCCAAGCTCTCTTTAGGTAAAAAACGTTGTCACACTTTCACATGTGAAGCCTGCAGTTGTGCTCTTGGGGATGGAGTTCACAGCAAGGCACAAGGTTTTGGATGTTTGCTGCCTAATAATGTTGATCAAGTGTTCTTATATTTTTGAGTAGGGTTCTTGTGCAAGAAGGAAATAAGTTTTACTGGGTCAAGGGAGGAAGCTTGTTTTCCTAATTGGATTTGTTGATGCTGATAGGAAAGTTGTTGGCAAGCAGTTAATATGCCCTAAAACTGGGGTTTTATTCCTACATTGTAAAGCTATTAATGTCACATGAGGATAGGGAGATAATGTTAAATGTTTAATCAAATTAATGTTAGATAAAGCAGAAGGTGTTAGCTAAAGTAGCTGGAGTGGCATTTCTAGCATTTTAGATTTGCCTGACAATTGTGTTGTTGCACCACCTCTGAAAGAGGTTTAATTTCAAAAACTTAGAAAAAATATACAAGTGTAATGCTGCAGCTACTAGTTGTTTTGATTGTGGTTTGCTGTACCTGAACTGCATCCACAGTCAGCTCAGAAGAAGTTGACAAGGCATGTAATGCAAATACTCTTAAGTTTTGGGACACAAATTATTTTAACTGAGCAAGATGGCAGCAGCCATAATGGCCATATTTTGGTGTCAAAATTCAAAATTGCTGTATGTATTGCAATATTAAAATGGATGGTCTACACTCACAGTTTTCTAAACTCTCTATCTGTGTGTGTGTGTGTGTGTGTGTGTGTGTGCAAAGGTGGTGTCTCAGACAGTGAGCCTGGTGGACCTGTCCTGCTACAGTCTGGAAGCGGTGCCAGAATATCTGTTTTACAGCCAGGATATCACTCACCTCAATTTGAGACACAACTTCATGAGCCTACAGGGGCCTGGAAGCCTGCTCCACCTCCCCAGGTAATCACACGTCCTTAACCTGAAAATTTTTAGCTGAACATCTCCTGATAGAAAGATGAAACAAAGGTGAACAACCTTCAACTAAAGAACAAGGGATTACATTAAGAATTTGTCTTGCTGAAATATGTTTTAGCACGACAGAGAATCCCTACTGAATTTTTTGGATGCTGTTGTGTAGTTGACCCTGTGCTCCAGCCTCCCAGTGGAGATTAATGAAGCAGCATGTTATTTTGGTGCTTAGGGGTTTAAAAGAAGGCTACAAAGCTGTCATCAATCAAATTAGTGAAATAGGCATTTAGCTACATGTTCAGTCCTGCACTACAAATTTAGCTTATTTAAAAAAGCGGAATTTATTAGCAGATGTATCACTATTAAATATTAATTGTCTGCAAATGTCTCTATTAGTTCTTGTTGTATGCCTCCGGCATTATCGCTTGGCTGGGATATGTTTATATATTATATCGTGTTATATAAGAGCCTACTCTGCTATTTGCGAAGAAGACGTTCTACACAATATATATTTCTCCTCCTCCATTTATGATGCACCCTCCTTCTTGTTTGTATATTTACAAAGAGGATGCAAGGATAAAGTAATGAGGTCTGTACTCTAACCAGCTGTGACTCAAGACCGGGCAACTCCACCGCTTACATCACTTCGGGGAACGAGAGGAAGGTTAATATGGACGATGTAACTGTGCAGGAGCGCAGCACTACTCCATTCATCACAGCTCAGTCATTTGACATGTGAAAGACTTGCACACGCACGCGGTAAAATTGGTGCTTTGGATGTGTTTCTATTTGAGAGTTTACGAAACACAAACCATTGCAGTATTTTATATCAGCTTCATCAAATCCTGCAGACACTGTATGACTGGCCTAGTCACATCTAGGAAACATCATAAACTGGTGATACTAAGGCACCTATGGGGGTGATATAAATACTTTTCACTGTGAACACTGTTCTTTCTTTCCTGTCGGGGCCGCTGGCTGCTTTTTCCAGCTGCTTTCAAAGCTGTCTTAATAACACAGTGGAAGCCCGAAGCACAAATAACAGCACAAAAACTCCAACAGTGGTGGACTTGTGGGAGAATGGATATACAGTACCTAATTTCCACAGTGTTCACCCGGGATTTCAAGCCTTACTGCAGTTAACCATATATCCTCTTTTTTTATTCACATCCCTTGTCCTCTACATTCTCCTGAGGCACAGCAAATAGCTCCACAGATGAGACAGTACACTCAGAATTTGAACCACAGTACGAGGTAATCTACTATGCTGGTGCTCGTCTGTCTCATTGAATCTTCCGCAGAGAAATTTTACTTCTGCTCTGAAGCTGGTGGACTGTCACCTCAAGTTTTTTGTATTTTCACTGTTTATTCTCAGCACCACACTTTGCTTGGCAGGTCATCTTCTGTTTCCCAATGTGGAACTAACAGCAAACAAAAACTTAAATGCCTCATAGATCACATAGAAGGTTGTTTGGTTGAAGAAAAACAAGCACTCTGTGTTTGTTTTTATGTTCATTTTTTCCTGGCACAAAACAAAGCTAGTAAAACTATTATTGTGTTTTTTTAAAAAAAATAAATGATCAAAAGTTTAGTAGTTTTTTATTTTTATAAAAGTTTTTGCTGTCCTATACATGCTAAATATCCTACCTGCTGTTTTGTTGTCTTTAGGTTTTCCCAGCTGAAGAGCTTGAACTTGTCTCACAATCGTCTGGGTGTGTTCCCTGAATGTGTGTGTGAGATTCTCACTCTGACTGAACTCAACCTCTCCTGTAATAGTCTCCACACCGTCCCCGTGCAGATCGGCAATCTTCAGAGGTGTGATACACTGACACACATATACATGTACATACAATACATACGCTGCGTACAGTCCATAGATTCATACTTGTGTTAAGATGTAATGTATACATTTCTTGATATGTGAGATGCGGAAGGACATACAGGACACACAAAATTCAGTTAGGTGTTAGAACTGCATGAGGTAGACAAATAATTTTAGGTGCACCAAGTAATTCTACAAGGACTAAATCCCAAAGCAACAGTCAGAAAATGCAGCAAACTGTAAACATTCGTCATTTGGCAAATAGATATATTTACTGTCTATGTATCAGTATGTAACATTTCAAAAATCAAGTTAATGAAAGCGAAAACATGACATTTTCAGAGCTAATCAACAAAATGGAAAGCATAACATTGAAAACAACTGAACCAAATAGAAAACACAATGTGTGTGTTAGTCTAATTTGTGCTTTTCTTTAGCTGAGAGGAAATAAGAAAGAAATAAGAAAGGGAATGAGTTATTTCTTGTAATATCAGGATTTTGTTTTTGTTAATTGGTTTTCTGAAATGTGTAGTTTTCTGTTTGTGTAATGTTATAGTGTTTTTGCTTTTTTTCATTTGTTCTCTCAAGTGTTGATGTGGTTCACACTTTCAGGTGATTGCCCACATAATTAATGTTCTCAGAAAGTCTGCATTGAGGGTCTCATCGAGCCAGTGAAAAGCATGAAGTTAAAATATTACGTTATGCAACCAGATTAAATCAGGATGCTAAATCTGTCCAGCCTGTGTACTTGCTTAATGTTGGATGGTGCTCAGTAAACAATGAATTACTGTAACTTCAAATGGACACAAGCAGATATTTTGACCAGCCTTTGAAGTAAAATAAAAGAAAACATGACATGTTTTATCCTTTCCATCCTGTAGCCTGCAGACGCTGTCTTTGGATGGAAACCACCTCAGCTCCCTGCCTGAGGAGTTGGGTGGCCTGTCCCAGCTCAACGGTCTAGGGCTCTCCTTCAACAACTTCACTCACATCCCTGCTGTGCTGGAGAGATTGAGTGTAGTGGACAAGCTGGCCATGGCTGGAAACAGAGTGGAGAGTCTGGAGTTGTGTACTCTGGCCAGAATGAGCCATCTGAAAAACATCGACCTCCGGTAAAAAGCCAGCCAGGGAATAAACAGCTCTCAGCCTCTGCGTTGCCTAAGTCTCTTTCTTCTCTTGCTCTCTCTCATCACTCTCTTCCTCCTCTTTTAATAAAGCCATCTGTCATTTTGCGCATAATGTCAGATCAATATGTAATATATAATAGACAGAGCCTCTGTATCACTGTCAATCATTCAGTGAGTATGAGGGCTGATGGAATATATCCCTACGCTGCCATCTGTCTCCAAAATTTCCCTTCTGTACTTCTTATTCCAGCATTGACAGTAAGATTAATACCCTGACACAAACACTACTCTGAACCTCAGCCATTCCTCCATTCCTCACCTCTCAGCCTTTTTTTTTTTTTTTTTTTTAACATTTATTTATAGATGCCGGGTTTGCTGAGCAGAAATGCTATTTTTCAGCCGTGCCCTGCTTCACACCTACATTCACACCTTGAAGCTTCACACAACTACACTCATACTTATACTCAAATTTATTAGCCTCTTAGCAGCTACTCTGGAACTGTTGGGGGTTAAGCTTCTTGCACATGGGGGTTCAGTGATGGTGTAATAAGGGATGGGAATGCTCTACTCACTGTATTTTCCTGTCCAGATTTGTCCTAGCATTCTGAGGATCAAACCAACAACCACTGCTCCACCCACAGCCAGACAATAACTCAACCTTGAGAGCTCAGTTGTGGTTTGGCAATGGAAGATGTTATTTATAAGGGCAAGGTGCACCTGTGGTGGATTAAAGGGCTGACAGCTCTCATAAAAGAGGAATTGTTGTTTATTAACAGGAAGGATTGGATCAGGGAGAGCCTTGACAGTCATGAGCTCAGAATTTCTCTACAATTTGTTGTCCATGTGGGGACTGTTTAGAGAAATAGAACACTAAATACAAACGACGGGACTCCAACATTTTTAAATTGTTGTCCGAAGAAGAGTGCTACAGTGTTGGAGCTTTTAACTGATTTAACTGGTTTTCTGCATGCCTCAATAAATGTTAAACTATAAACTAGAGAGAGTAAGGTGAATTTTAAGGTAGAAAGTGTTTTCTATTAGTCAGCTATATATTCATAAAGATGAACATTAGCTGTAATGGTCTCCCAGTAATGTGTGCAGATGATCTGACACTGTAAGATAAAATATCCAATAACCAATAAATGCAATACTACTAACATATTTTGCCCAATTAATGCAAGTGTGACATACCAGAGTTTGTACAGTTTATTTCCTATTTTTGCCATTTTATATGATATAACCCTAATACATCCAAGTAGTAATTTCATCCTTTGTTTTCCCTTATAATGCAGGCTGAATGGGCTTCGCTGTGTGAAGAATGAGAGTCTAGAGGCAGTGAACCAAGTGACCCAGCTGGACTTAAGGGACAATTGCTTGGACTCACTAGACCTGAGCTGTGTCTGCAACCTGGAGACTCTTCACTGCCAGCGCAACCAGCTGGGGTCACTCACAGTCAGTGGTTTCACGCTGCGCATGCTTCACGCCAGCAGCAACCGTGAGTGAAACAGAGGGCCAACTAGCCGCTGTTATTGCCTCAATTTCCTGTAAATGTCTGTATGTTTAGTGATACATTCATCTCATTAACACACGTGTGAACAGTCCAGGTGTTTAGGTGCTGATTGCTTGCTTTTATCTGCCCATAGGCCTTACTACAGTCAACATCTATCCTGTCCCTAACCAGCTGACACACATGGACTTATCACAGTGAGTTCTGGATGGGAATAACAGCCAGCCACGGGGTCTGTGTTTACAGATTTTTTTTTACAGGCACAGAGGTATTTGCAGTACTCATAATGTTAGTCGGAAAATTTATTAGTTTGGGGTCTGCAGATTTAATTGCTATGTAGTAAATGTTACTCATTGTTTTTTCTCTCATAGTCTATTCTTTTTCCTTGTGTTTTTTTTCCTGCCGGTATGCATAAAGGAATGGCTTAGGTTCCACATAAATTTGACTCAACAGTTTGGCCTTATCACTTTTTCTTTTTGTTAATGCCCAAGGACAGTAATGGCAGCTCTGCTATATGCTACACTATAATGTTTAAGGCAAATATGTACAAAAAGAGCTCCTCAATCTTTTTAATAAAAAAATAGATCTAAATAGACATTTGGCCTAGATCTATGATCCATGTATACAATTTAAGGCTACTTCATTTTTGGTGTACATGTTTATAACCTCCTGGGTGTAGGCATGTAATTAAGCAATAAACGCTTACACGCTACACTGTGTCAGGAATAAAAATGTGCGATTTTGTGTTTCTGATCCAATTCCTTGTGTAGGAACAATCTGTGTAATTCCTCTTTTCAAGTAAACTTCCGGTGTTTACTTTGCGGACTCTGTGTATTATTGAAATAATCATTTGCATACTTAAAATTACTGCTGTTTATCACAATGTCAAAACTGTTTACTCGTCCGTACAATTCAAGCAAAATGCCAGCTTTGCTCTCTTTGAGTCTTTGTGTGTGTGTCTCTATGTGCATATGTGTGTGTGTGTTGAGACAGGAACCTTTTGGAGTACCTTCCGGACTGGGTGTGCGACTGCAGAAAGGTTGAGATGCTGGACGTGACGCACAACCTCCTGTCTGAGCTTCCTTCCAGGTTTACTGGCTCTGTTCTGTCGATAATCCTGAAGCTGTTATGCTCAAAGTCCATCTCTTGTGTTGCATAATTTGAATTTATTTAACTTCATGTTGTAAACAGCTGACTATCTTATCCAGAGGACCAGGTGTCACTTAACACACAGTTATGCTTTTTAACAGCTCAGTCTTATGCCAAACGGACTTTAATTATTCCTGAAAATGTTGTAATTGTTGTAAGTACAAGGCACAAATAAGAGATAGTACCTCTCTGTTTGTGGAAGACAGTATCTTTGTGCAACTGTAAAGCAGGGCCATCCTTTAGTCATTGGCTAGAAGTTGCCATCATTTACTGCCAGCCCTCAACACATCTATTTGCATTTGAATTAGAGACACCAGAAAAGCTTTTTCAAATGAGATAATATTCCTCTATCCACTGTACCCACTCATGACCTCTGTGATGATTTCAGGAGAGAATAAAAAGCTCCTGTGCCAGTCTGTTTAGGCAGCCAAGCTGAAAAAGCCATTGATGGATTAGTTAGCATGGGTTGCCATGCTTGACAACCCCCCCCCCCGCTTCACAAGTAGTCAAGTCTGCACGGGAGACGATGTTCTTTAGTTCTTTGCCTTTTTGTTGGTTGTCTCTTTTTTCACATTATAATCTGGCTCTCTAACGTCTCCTCTGGCCTCCAACAGACTGCTCAACAGCTTGAGTTTGAGAAAGCTGCTGGCAGGGAACAATCGTTTGCAGAGAGTGCCTGACCTACTTGACCACGTCCCTCTGGAAGCCCTAGACCTCCAGCACAACAAGCTAGCCGAGCTCCCTGAGAGTCTTTTTTACAAGGCTTTAAAGTGAGTCTCTCACCCCCTTTTTCTCTTCTGATCTGACTTCATTTCCCTTTCCATCCTCTCCTCAAGACTGTCTATGCTATTACTTGATTCCTTTAATAATAAAAGTTGGTCCCTCTTCCTGCAGTTCCCTGTTTGGTTGCAGTTGATAGTTACAGTATTGTAGCTTATTGTTTTGGGGATGAAGCAGTGTGTGTGGAAGGTTTGTGGTCTAGCTCAATGGACCATTCTAGACTGAAAATGGAGCTTCACTTGCCCTCCTATTTCCTGTGTGGTAAATCACTTAACACCCATTAGGAGTTCAAGCGCTCTAATGTACTTTACTGTCTCTAATGCTGAGATGTAATGGCAGTGACTGCTTTGTGCATGATGGGTTTCCTGATATGTTTTCTAAAAGCTGCACCGTCTACAAGGGAGAGAAGCAGTTACACTCAAGAATGATGCAAAAGGTGTCAAGTCAATTTTATTTGAATAGCCTGATATAACAAATCACAAATTTGCCTTCAAAACTATCAAAACTTCACTGATAACTAACAGTTGTGCATATTCATATTTCCATAGTCATCCAACACAAAGCCACAAGGCCTAGCCAGTGAAATCAACAGTATTGTAATGTTTGGGGACTGCAGAGATATCATTGCACCTTAATATGTCTGACTGTTTTAAAACAGCAACATGACAAAGGTCTCTCCCTCATAGGTCAAAAGGACAGGTTTTATACTGTTCAGTATCTGATACCTACAGACAGTGACTTAACAACACCAATTACACAGGAACCGCTGGAGCTCAAATTACTGTCCTTCTTCTCTGTGTAGGTTCAAAAGTATGTAAATCAATGCTGCACTTGCAGGAATGAATTAATGGTCTGTGTTTAGGGATATCCTCTTCAGTGCAGTGAGGATAAAAAGAAACCTCAGAAAAGCTCTCACAGACTTGTACTGACACCTTAACTATTTGCATCTGTACCTTCATTAACATTACTATATGTCCTCTACTTTGTGCAAAATCTAAGGATTGTTCTTACATATTTAATACATAACATTGTAATACTACGGCAAATATTGTAGCTGTACCTGTTGTTAGAATAATTTAATGTTAACCATTATGCCACAGACTGCTTTACTGAATATAATCTTAATTGTAAATATGTCAAGCACTCTGACATGTAAATTGGAAATTATAGGTGTTAAACTCTCCAGTATTTAAATTAACACTTGTCTGCACTTAATCAGAGTCCTACTTCAAACAAAATTAAACATAATTAATGCACAAAGATAAAAAAAAAAATCTGCTTCACTCTCCACTGTGCTTGTCAATAACGTTAAAAACCTTATCTTAAATCTAACTGTACTTGCATTTTATGAGACAGAACTGCATGGGTACACTCCTTAGATGCAATCCTGACTATGACATAATGGGCAGTGCAGAGATCTACACGCCCTTAAAAGAAAAAAACTAATGCATGTGTTGCTTTTATTTGTCCTCCCTTGCAGCCTAAAATACTTAAATGTGTCAGCCAATGCCCTGGAAAGTATCCCTCCCAGCAGCCAATCAGAGGAGAGCCTCAGCACACTGCAGGAGCTCTACCTGACGAGGAACAACCTAAATGAGAATTGTGGTGCTGTGTTGGTGGGACACCAGAACCTGCGGGTGCTTCACATCGCCTACAACCAGCTGCTCTCCTTCCCTGCCAGGTGTGTTACCGTAGCCTCCATGTCAGTCCACATATCTGAGGCTCCAACCATTTGTGAACAATTGACTTACGATGGTCATTATTATTCTTTTAAAACTCCCTTTTATAACAAGGCCTTTTTGTCATGTTGTCATGTTTTTATTATTTAATTACTTACTTAACTTAGTTTGCTTCATTCCGCCTATTTTCTTGTTATACAAATAAAGTTATTATTATCATTAAGAACCATTTTCTAAAATGTTATCTATAGTGCCTTATGTTTATATCCTACAGTTGAAGTCAGACACTTTTCATACACTGAATTCATCAAAACTTAGTTTTTCACAATTCCTGACATTTAATCCTAGTGAACATTCCCTGTGTTAGGTCAGTTAGAATCACGTGAAATGTCAGAATAATAGTAGAGAGAATGATTTATTTATTTCATCACATTCCCAGTGGGTCAGAAGTTTACATACACTTAATATTTGGTAGCATTGCCTTTAAATCATTTAACTTGGGTCAAACTTTTCAGGTATCCTTCCACAAGCTTCTCACAATAAGTTGCTGTAATTTTGGCCCATTCCTCCTGACTGAACTGGTGTAACTGAGTCAGATTTGTAGGCATCCTAGCTTTCACATGCTTTTTCAGTTCTCCTGACAATTTTTTTATTGGATTCAGGGCTTTGTGATGGGCACTCCAATACCTTGACTTTATTGCCCTTAAGCCATTTTGCCACAACTTTCAAAGTATGCTTGGGTCATTGTTCATTTGGAAGACCCATTTGCGACCAGGCTTTAACTTCCTGGTTTATGTCTTGAGATGTTGCTTCAGTATATCCACATATCCTCATGATTCCATCTATTTTGTGAAGGGCACCAGTCCCTCCTGAAGGTAGGCCTTAAAACACATCCACAGGCACACAACTCCAGTTGACTCACATGATGTTAGCCTATCCAAAGCTTCTAAAGCTATGACATAATTTTCCAAAATTTTCCAAGCTGTTTAAAGACAGAGTCAACTTAATGAATGTAAACGTCTGACTCACTGGAATTGTGATATAGTGGACTGTAAGTAAAATAATCTGTCTGTAAACAATTGTTGGAAAAATTACAAATGCACAAAGTAGATGTCTTAACTGGCTTGCCTTGTTAACATGAAATACTGTAAACTTCTGACTTCGACTGTATAATTGAGTGACATTTTTAATGTAAGTGTTCTGCTTGTTATGCTCACTGGAGTTTCTCACTGTCATGTTTGTGTGTCTTTAGTAAACTGAGTAAGCTAGAGCTGCTGGAGGAGCTTAATCTAAGTGGCAACAAGCTTAAGACGATCCCCTCCACTGTGTCCAGCTGTAAGAGACTGCATACCCTCATAGCACACTCCAACCACATTACTGTCTTCCCAGAGATCCTCAACCTGCCCGAGATCAAGGTCAGACTTGTTGCGGTTCCGTATGCGTCACCTGACAAGTGTGTTTATTTATAATTATGTTCAGCATGTTTCAGCTCAAGTGTGTTTTGCATGTTTTGTAGCTCGTAGATCTAAGCTGTAATGAGCTGACTGAGATCCAGCTGCCAGACTCTCTGCCTGCCACTTTGCAAGAGCTAGACCTGACAGGCAACAGCAGCCTGATGCTGGAACACAAAACCCTCAACCTCTTCAGGTGAGCTGCAAAACTCAGACCTGTTTTGAATAATTACTCACTGAAACCTTGGCTTTGTATTCTGTAGTTGTCTGGACACATACTGGAGGGACATTGCATCATTCTTACCTGTGAAACATCATATACTGTAGCTATATTACTAGTAGTAGTAGAACATGCTGAAGTATATATATACTGTCATCTAAAATAGTTTTACTATATTTCCTCTCCTTTTTTTAGTCACATCACCACCCTTAAATTAGACCAGAAATCTACCACGTCAGCAGGAGACTCCTTGAGCGCCTCCACTCCATGGAAACATGGTTACTCAGAAATGAGTGGCCAAAGAAACAAGTGAGCAGTGTGTTCTCTTTTGTTTGTGAACATAAAAAAGTCTAATTTTCCTCAGCTGCAGACAATATCTCTCCAAACTGTCATATACACGTAAACGAATGACCATACAAGTGCTCATTGTGTAAACAAATCTGTTTTACCTAAAACACTTTAGTCATGTCAAATAATATCTTCCCTCAGCCAAACTTTCTAGTCTGAAAGACGCTGCAAAGCTTTACCTTTTGTCTTATGCTGTCAGGCACATGATCAGTCTTTTAAAACTTGTTTTGCTACATTGGATATACTGTTGGGTTGTTGCCATACAAGCACAGAGCAGGTGTCTAACACTGAGTCAATATCTGAATCTTTGGCAGGCGCCTAGCAGTGGCATCAGGGCAGTCAGTGGATCTTTTCTAAGAGCTGCTGGTGCAGTGAAGCCTAATAACTCAATTGGATCTAATGCCTGTAACAATGATAAGTGTATCACTGTTGAGAGCTCAGTACGCCTGGCTGCTCCTCCAGGGTCAAGGCTACTGCAGGGGCCCACATATGTCTTTTATCAGCTGTCACCCCTTGCTGTTTCCTTTGACCTGGAGCTGCAGTGTCACGAGCTGAACTATGTATGAGGTTTACTTCTGTATGGAAGGCTCTGAATCATTTGTTTGTTAATGCCGATCCATCTTTGGGGACAGGTTGTGTGTGTCTGTGCTGGCCGTAGACCGATTTGGAGACAGCATGGAAGCATGTTATGGTATCTTTGATGGAGACCGCAATGAAGAAGTGCCCCGGCTGCTGCAGTGCACCATGGGAGATGTGGTGTGCGAGGAAGTGCAGCACTCCAGTATTGACAGTGTGTATATGAGCAACACTTTCCTAACATCACACAGGTGAGACAAATTTGTAAATGTTAGTCTTAACAAATAATTATTTTTGTGTGTGCAATAATTGCACTCTCACTGCAGTTTTTTTTTGGCTACAGCCAGTGAGTTTTAGGGTTTTACAGCAGCTTTGTTGTATATTCTCCTATGGAACAGGAAACTAGGTATGGCTGGACAGAAACTGGGTGCCTCTGCCTTGCTGTGTTATATCCACCATGAGCCCTCAGAGCCAGGAGGCTACCTGAGCCTCACTGTGGCCAACGTGGGGACCTGCCAGGCAGTGCTGTGCCGGGACGGCCGACCTGTACCTCTCTCTAAGGTTTACAGCTTGGAGAACTGCACTGAGGAGATGGAGAGAGTTAAACTTACTAAAGCCATTATTACCGAGGTATTGTACAGATTAAATGCATGTTGTGTTCCTATTCTTACCCTAGAGACGTGATTTAAAACTAGAATTAATGTGCAGCTTTATATTCAAATATTATACACTAAGGGCCTTTCTGTTTTATAGGATAACAAAGTAAGCGGAGTGACATGCTGCTCTCGCCTGCTGGGCTGCTCTTATCTGTCTCCCTGGGTTCTTCCAAAGCCCTGGGTCCACACTGAGCCCCTCTGTTCCCAGGATGAGTTCTTGATCTTGGGGAATCGAGCACTGTTTGAAAGAGTCTCCTACCAGGAGGCTGTGTGCACTGTGCAGGCTGTGCGAGATCCACGCGCTGCTGCTAAGAAGCTTTGCTCACTCGCCCAGAGCTACGGCTGCAAGGACAACATCGGGGCTGTGGTGGTGTCCCTGCACATTAGTGAGGACAGTTGTACCTGTGAGCCGCCAGTCTCCACCACTGAACCCCGGGGTCCTCTCCCAGCACCTTTACCTGTGTCTGTGACACCAGGCTCCAATGACACAGCCATGCTGTCGTCCAGTAGTGGTATTGTCTCTGAGTTCAACAGTGAGACGTCAGCGTCAGAGGTGGGCAGCGAGGCGGGGTCTACTGCCTCTGACGAGCATCCATCGTCGGGACTTGCCTCTCGCCCAGAGAGACGGTGTAGTGTACACCCCGCTACTACACTGTGTGGGATCATGGTGCCAGGCTCAGGTGGGCCAGGAACACACCCAGGTCTGTTCCAGCGGCAACCCTCCTGTGCCACATTCTCAAGCAACCAGTCTGACAACGGCTTGGACAGTGATGATGAAGCTCCACTTGAGGGTGTGATCTCCAATGGCAGCAAGTTAGAAGTGGAGGTAGACATTCACTGCTGTGCTTTCCAGCTACGGTCAGGGGCCCCTGAGAGCCCCAAAGACCTGGATCTTGAAAAGCGAGGCTCTGACTATCCCAACGGCAAAATGCGCAGACAGAACACCGTGGTGGTATCTGCAACAAACGGCTGCCTGCTGGCTGTTTGTGGGAGAGAGATTGCCGACCTTAAGAAGTCACCTTCCACGTCTAGCCTGTTTGGGAAGAAGCTATCCAATGGCTCTGTGGTGGCCCCTGAGGATAGTCATAATCTCATTGAGGTAGCCCTGGAGGCTCCCAAGAAGAAATCTGGCTACTTCACTGCCCCAGCACAGCAGGACCCCGAGGACCAGCTGATTGTGCCTCCTTGTCTGGAGCAGGAAGTCAGGGAGCAGCTAAGAGGCCAGAGCCCTCTAGTCTCAGGCCCCTGTGCACCATCCACACCCCCATCCTTAAAAGACCCGGTGTGGGATCATCCACACCCTCCTGCCTTTGCCCCCAACCTGGTCCCAGGTCCAGGGCCAACTCCCATCTTACAGCAGGAAGTCTACGATACCGCCCTCTAGAAGGGTGACACAGCACAGTGCCATGTGGCTGCAATTCTGTGATCGTGCCATTCCAGGGAACTAGAGGAGATTTTTCTCATACATGTGGGATATTCCAACTCAAGTTGCCATTCAGATCTTTTGTGAAGACAAGACAAACATCTGGGACATTGATAGTCACAAGGTGATGTTGTGCCATTAATGTGAGGTAAAAAAAGGGGTTTATGTGCAACAATTTGGGTATCCAAGAAAAGCAGGTGACCAAGATCCCAGATCATGACATAATGTGAAAAGGAAAGCTGACTATCATAGACCAAAACAAGCCTGACGTGAAATGGGATACCTCATGTGTTTAAACATGTCAGCAACATTTCCCTTTACTTGGAAAGTCAAGCAATCTAGATGGTGTGTGTGCGGGATCGTGTTCAGTGAGGTCAAATCTCCTCTCCAGGGGCTCCGTGGTCTCTCAGGTCCTGGAGAGAAGCCCTATGACTGAAACTTGAAAAAGTGCCTACTGCAGACAGCCTGGTGCTCCCGTACACCCTGGCTGCGTTTGAGGATAGAGCTTGTTGTTTAAATTTGAAGGAGGGACAGTGTCTCAAAGAGACCAATACTGGCACAGCTACTGCTACCCTCCTCCTATTGTGGCTTATAAAAGGAAAATCAAACAATATACATGCTAATAAGTCACATAGGACTAAAAGATGTGAAGACAAAATAATTTACATTGCCAGAAAACTTATGCTTGGGTTTTATTTTATTAACATTCCCACACAATGTGTATAGAATCTCCTCTATAGAATAAATCAATTCTATAAAGCATAACACACACTCACAACTAGCAGGTGTGACCTGGTGTGCTTGAGCTTATGACATCAAGATTGAAAAATATTGCTATTTAGATCAATGCACTTTGAATAGCTGTCAAAAATAACAATATCAAAGTCATTCAACTGTACAGAGCTGACATGGTGTAGAATTCAAAAATCCTTATAACGCTATAATCTGTGACAGTGCATGATCAAATGATCTCCTTACAAACTGCATAGGAAAACAAAAGATTCATTTAAATCTAGTCAGTTTGATGGTCACTGGAGAATGGACTGGAGATCCTAGGATGTTTGGATTTAATTTAATTTCAGTCATCTGAACAAACCAGTCTATCAAGACGCAAACATGAATTATTACATGGTATCCTGTCAAGACATTAAGGATAGATGCAGTATTTTATGTACTGTGTGTTATGAAATATCTCCACTCGTAATAAGATTGTACAATTTAATATATCCAAACCTTTGAGGCTGATACCATTTTTTATATCCATCCAAATTCAAGTTTCTGACATTTTTACATCACATCACATCCAGATGATTTTCAGCGTGTCTCATGGGTTATTTTTGCCCATTATAAACAGGATGGGCTCCCTTTTTTATTGCTTTCTGTAAGATCAAATCTGTGCCCAAAATGGTGTCACAAAGTTTGGCAGCAGAACCCACAGTTTGACAAGTAGACATGCTATTCTAATAAACAACATTTTGCAGAAAATTTGGGACAAAGCAACAAATTGTATCCCCTTATAATATGATACAGCTCTCTTTCACTCACATATTTCATACATGCCTTTTTCTGATTAGCTTCTCTAAGGATTCAGCTCACATGGTTAATAAAAAAAAGTTATTATCAGTGCAGCAGCACTATGAGGTACTGTAATACAAATGCACTGCAGCAGGATATGTCCCTTCCTTTAACAGTGTGTATTTTTTCCTCTATTTGGTCCCATGCAGTCCTTCAACAGTTGGTGCCATCCATTCCCCATCAGTTTTCTCTTGAAATGTGCGGGAACAATCATTCAGTTTAATGTTTGTGGTCAAATTACATTTAATATATATATATATATTATTTGAATTATCAGGTAAATATTATGCAGCCCTGAAAACCTCAGTTCACCCATTCCTGAACCTTCCCCCCACCTTGTGCCAAAAGAGAAAGCAGCTCTGCAGCTCTGCTGGGGCTGCCGTGGTTGTAAGAAGGCCAAAGTTGGGTAATTGCTCATGTCAGTGATTACTACATTAGATGTATATTTTTGTTTTCCACTGCCCCATTCGGTAGTGGTGCAGTTTTGGCATTCCACAGCTGTTGCATAGCTGGACCTTTCAGTGTTCCCTTTTAGCCTTAAAGCATCACCATTCAGTATTTTTGAAAGGAGGAGACATTTGTTTAATCCCACTCATGCTGTTTGTGACTGAGGTCTTTAGCACCGAGGGTGTTGTTTATTAATGCAGCCCCTCTGTCCTTACTTTGCTCCACAGGAATGAGTGAAAAGTCGGTGATGAAGCCTTAATTGATGTATGAGTCTGAACCTTCTTGTATTTTTTGCAACTTTTGGTTATTTGGATTTAACACTGTTAAAGCACTTTGTACATAGAGAATAAGGCTATACAGAGTTATGTATATTTGAGTTTAATATATGTGGTTTTGATCAACATAGTGTGCTTGGATTATTGTGGCTCCCCTCAGCCCAACATATCACCTCTTATCTAAGAATACATAGCCAACAGATGTGATAATAATGTAAGTCACATAAAGATGTGACATAACATTCACTTTTTGGTGTGTTTGTAATATGACAAGCAGTTGTTATTTATGAGAGACTTTTCTTAGGTTTTGGTTATTTCTGAATTTTTCTCAACTGATAATTCAATTTTCAACATCAGCACGATAAACAGCATAATATGCATTCTCAACTCCTAATATCCTAATAACGGTATCTGTCCAACATTGTTCTCATATATCTATGTCTTACTATATAGTACAGTGTTGTACATACAGTATATATGCCCCCTCCTGGCTGGAAAAATGGAAGTTCAGTTGCACAATTTTTTCATTTTCATTTATTCCTTACTTTGCCTATTTAAAATTTAGACGCTAATTTCAACATAAGTTTGTACTTTTTTCTCTCTCAAATTAAGAAATATTTGATAAGGCTGATAAATTGCTTCTAGTCACATTACTGATTTGACTGTGTAGTGTCTGAGATAGAAAAGGGAAAGCTTCCCTTTGACTCTGTCTGTGGCCAGTCCTGTACCATCAGAAGCCACACAGCATGTCATCCAGTCATCCTGAGAGATGGCAGTGAAACATCAGTCAGCACTGCACAGCAAAGCATGTACCTGCCACAGGAAGAGCTAGAGAAGCTTTAAGACAGATTCTGATTGTGAAGAATATGATACACATCTGAAAGAAGTTGGAAAAGTGTTTCTGTTTTGCAAGTTAGGAGAGGAGAAATGGACTTTTCCACAAGGTTTACTAAGAAATTGTATTCACAATAGAGGTGAATGAGGAATTCCTTCATTTAAATATGCAAAGTGTCAACTTTATATATATCTATGTACAGTATATCAGAGCGTCATTTTCCATCACCTAAAACTACAAAAACTACAAGAGTAATTTTTCTCAATATGTCTGAAAATGAATATTGACTTATGTGTGTATGTATGTGAGATGTATGTTATTGGGATTGTGTGTGCAAGTTGCATCACTGTTTTGGTATTTTGTGAGTGTCCTTTCCTTTGGCTTATTTTTAGTGCTGCTTTAACTATTTGGTCCCAGTTTGCCAAGTCAGTCTTGGACTGCATTGCACTGTAACATGTAGTGCTCTTCAAAACCATCTGTTTTTTTATACAGTTGTACATTCACTGTACATTCATTCTGTCTGTCTCTTGGTCAACGCCATATATTCACCCAATATCCAGTCCACATTTTCATCAGGAACTATGTTTGTATAATGATCCATGTATCAGTAGACTAATCAGTGTGCGTGTACATAAGCCTACTGTATGTGTTGAGACAGAGGGAGCAGAGGGTACAGTACAATACAATGCATTGGTTAAAAATATTCCCTTTAATTCTTTAGTGGAGGGGGTCCGGTAGAGCATATGAGTAGGCTACTGTGTCAGTGCTTTTCTTTTTAAGCTGCTGATTCATTTAAGTGTAAGTCCTTTCTTCTCTGCACAACTTAACAAGCTCCCTGTACAACTATGTTGCAAAATGTCTGTGTTTGTGTGTATGTAAAAATGAAGCTAAAGTGCACATGTGCAGTAAGTGTATGCATGCCCTTGTGAGTAATGGATGGACTGTAATCCCGCGTGAATACGATTAATGAACCTGATCAAAGATTCTCCGGTTGTTTAACATGTGACCAAAGTAGCCAGTTGTTTAATCTCACGGTTGACGGTTCCTTTCTGTACATTATTTTCTAGAAATGCTTGAATATTTTTTTTCTTGACACCAAGAAGCTGATGTTTATTTTTGTACTTCATTGTTTCATGCAAATTTCTATTTCCCTCTCCACTACAGAATTTAAAGTGATTGGGATTCTACAGAAAACTGTCACTCAATACAGTACTTTATTTTAAGGTACAAATTATAACTGTATTTAATGTTCAAAGCATGCCCTAAATAGAGATAAAGATAAAAGCATAAAATGCACACAAAATGTGATTTATTTGTACAAAAATTGAGCAAATCTAAGATTTTTAGGTTTTTATCCGAGCATGCAGATTGCTGCTAAAATTTAGTTTTGTGTTTAATAATTAGAGAAGAGAGATTATTTAGGAACAAGACTAACAATGAGCACCTTTGCTGTTTGTCAGACAGAATTGTACTCCTGTGAACTTTGAGGGTGGAAGATGATCATTATTTTATTTAAAATGCTGCTATCATTAGTTTTGAGCAGATGAGCTGTGTTTTTTGTGTTTAATTAACTTTAAGCCAAGTAGCAATAAAACTTTTTACTGTGAATTCCTGTCTAGTGTCCATTTTGCTCACGATTTAATGATCATTTCATACCAATGCATATCATCAGAATTACTTTTTTGTTCAGCATAGATGTCTCTTCAGTTTATTTTGCCATTCATTTCAAAGTCCCGAATTGTAATGTAATCTTTATCTTTATTTGTATTTATCTTTTTCACCTTCATAGAAGTTTTCTCCTTTTCAATCAGCCCTGATGTAGTACTCTCTAGTTACTGTAGAAATTTGTATAAACAAGATCCATATGATGAGGTCTTCAGTAAATCCCTGAACACAGTAGATCTGCCATCTATTGGTGCAGCTCAGAATGACACCCTGAACTCTAATTTAATGGTTGACGAATTAGGAGGAAAATAAACAAATAAAATGTGATAAAATTCCTGTTATCAATGGTTTCCTTGTAAGTGGTGTGAGACAATTAGGGAGAAACAAAGTACATCTCTTGGCTTCTTTTAAGAAGTCTTAAAAATGGAAAGATACTGTACCTCTGAGGAGAGGAGCCATCATTATCATTTATTTATTTCCCTGAGGAATACTGTCGATGTTTTAGGCTTTCATCAGTTTTAAATGTGTATTATGACTGCTATGTGTCATTGATGTCAAAAGGATTTATGCCCAGCCCGATTAGTGAGGATCACTCTGTTGATATGAGGACACAAATAACATAAAAACTGTTATGCACTAGTCAGACTTAATGCTTAGAAAGCATTTGAGACTGTTAACTGGACATTTTCGATTCAAGTGCTACTTACATTTGGATTAAAGAAAACGTCGATTCAGTCTATCACCGTGACCGTCTGTTTCAAGATCCAGCTGCCGGAATTAATTATCAACAGACTGAGCCTCACCCTGACAGAGCCGAGATCTGTGGAGAGTATATACAGTCATGTAGGTCTGGAACATACATAATTCAAACCTGAAAGAGATCTTGGACCATGAAACCCTTAAAGACTGTACCTGACAATGTAATTCTTAAAGATACTGTTTGTGGCAAGTTGTTGTTTTTCTCTGCTACACAACACTCTTCTAAAAAGAAGTATCTAGGGTTTTTTTTTCTGGCAATGGAACAGTTTACTTTGAGAATCAACATCAGTACTGTCTGTACTATGAAGAGAACTATAACATAGAGAAAATAAAATTTAAAGTGTAGCTGCTTGTACTGTTCTCATTATTGTTCTCATTATACCCTCCTGGTGTTATTTATGCACAAGAGTTATTAGAAATGAGTAATAAAACATTTATGTACCAATAGAGTAGTTTATTATAACCATATTTATAGAAAATGTAACAGACACCATACAGAGGTATGTAAACTGGAAAAGTGTAAGAATAAAAAAACGTATTCTACAAAATCCAATTAAAAAACTTATAAAAACGTCATCAGAGCAGAGCTAGTGGATAAAAAAAGCTGATTCACAGATCATGTTCTATCAGAGTGATTACACACAGTTACAGCTGAGAGGACAAAAAACCTTCCATGTTTTCTTGTTGCTCAGTGAACAAACATGTTCAAATATGTCAAGGAGTAAATGGTGCTTAAAAGTTATTGTCCTCGTTTCTCCTCTGCTTCTTCATCTCCCGCACTGACCTGAAAGCTCTGAAAGCTAACACTGCGCCAAAGATGAAAGTAAACACACCCATCACCCCAAAGAGACCTCCTGCAATATCAGCGCCATTAAACTGGCAATCAAAGCCCTTGTGCCCTTTGCTCTTGTAGAGCTCCTCTCTCTCCTTACAGATGGGATTGTTATAGGTTTCCCGCAGCTTAATAAAGTAGAAGGCCAGCGCAGGGATGTAACCCAGGCCAATCAGGAAGTTCAACAGACCCTCCCCGAGCAGCACAGGAGGCCAGCGAAAAGGGACTCTGAAAATCCCCAGGGCCAACATGGCCAAGGCGTAGATCATCAAAACCCCTCCGCAGGCCATGGTGAAGATGTATGGAGGCCGCTTGAGCTGATGGAACAACAGGTCCAACTCCTTCACCCTCTCTGCATCAGTTCCAGTGAAGGCATTTGCTCCACCGAAATGGTAATAGTAGAGTCCACCGAGGCTGGCCAGGTCACGGTAACCCCCGTTGTTGCTGTATGGCACTCCAGCACAGATGATGATGAGGAGATTCACAAATACCTCCATGAGCTGGCAAATACCTGGGAGACACAAGATATAAACGTTCCTGATACTAATGTATAGCAAAATGAAGCAATGAAATCTGAGCTGACATGATTGGTCGATGAGTCGTGTAGGTGATCAATATAACTTCAGTTATTTTTCATGCAAAAATGACAAATAGTTGCTTTTTTCACATATAAGAAATAAAAAAGAATATCAGAATACAAGTGATTTGATCAGATACAGATACAGTGTCAGATACAAGTGATTTCAATACATAACCATGTGTTGGGCTTTTTTCACTAATATCTGAAATTCCTTCATACAAAATTATTAACTGAATAATTAAGAAACTGATCAGCAGATTAAATCCCAAATGAAACAGAATAATTAAAAAAAACCCTGAGCCTGTTCAACTTAGCCCTTCAAAAGCATATACACATAGTATGATATATTATCACATATAGGGCAGCCATTAAGTATGCGCTCTCTGCAGTTGATAAGTGAGGGACTAACAAGTGCTTTCCACAGGTTTTGACTTAAGTGCAAACAGTGCTGAATTTCCAAGTTAACTAAAAACTGCCCAATTGCACCACACATTTTCAACCACTCAGTGCTTTAAATTCATTTTTAAATGGATGAACAAAAGGAAGCAAAAATGAATTTCAAAAAACAATTGGGAAGTGGGAGTAAATATTTTTGGGTGGGCCATCCTGACAAAGTCTAGAAATTTTAAATGTTGACAAGCATGAGCTTTGATTGAAACGTATATTTTACAGTCTCACAGAAGAACTACAAGACAAACATTACTTGCCTCTACTGGTTGGGATATATCTAAGATTGTAGAGAGCTTGTTTGTGTTGACGCTCACTATATTCCTCTTCAGAGTGATACACTGACATCTCTCTGGACCTGTAAAGAAAAAGACGGGATGCCATTTTACACGGCAATGTAAAGACATGAGCTGCATGAGCCAACGCATCAGTCTGTGTGGAAGACATGATAGCGAGTGCATGAGACAAAGTATGTGGCCCTTTACAATCTCGAGGGTCCTTGATGATCATGGCCTCTGTAAGCAGGTGGCCCCTCATGAGAGGCAGTTGTCATGTCCCTCTGTCTCCTTTCTTTGGCCCTCCTGTCACCAGCAGAGCCTCTCTCGTCCATGTCTCTGGGCTTTTGGTTGCGATTTCTGCTGTCATACATGGAGTGGTCTGGATTGTGTGAATAGTCCCTGCTCTTGTACTCTGCATACTCATCGCTCCTCTCGTGGTGTCTTCCCCTCTCTGGCATCGTCCTCTATCTACAAAAGACGATTATGGACACTAATCCCATTATGGACCCTCACAAACAAAGTTGGCTTGTTGTATCTCTGTAACTGACACCGGTCTAGACAGCATGAAGGATAATTTCATAAAGATTAATAAGTTGGATGAGGTAAAGGAACAAAGACTGATGATCATTCATACAGTGGTTAGTGGGGCAAGTGATGACATACAGTGGTCCCACATCTGAGAACAGTGGTGGAAAGTAACTAAGTACATTCACTCAAGTTCTGTACTTAAGTACAATTTCGAGGTACTTGTACTTGGGTATTTCCATTTTATGCTACTTCATACTTTCTACTCCACTACATTTATCTGACAGCTTTAGTTCCTTTTCAGATGAAGATGACACAATGAATAATATAACAAGCTTTTAAAATACAACACATTGTTAAAGATGAACCCAGTGGTTTCCAACCTTTTCAGCTTTTGACGTCTTACAAAAAGCAGTGTGTAGTCGGGGTCACATTTCAGATGTCTATGAGTTGTTAACAGCTCCACCAAATATTTCACCAAAAATAAAAGTGAAAACAGATTTGTGTATCAGAACTTTGTTTTTTCTTCTTTCCTCTCCCATTAATCATCTCACAAACCCTCAGATTTATCCAGTGATCCTTCAGAGGGGCCCTGACCCCTAGGTTGGGAATCGCTGGACAAAACTAAAGTAGTTGAAACTAGAACCACCTCCAGCAGCTACAACAATAACCAGCTACAACAATAACATGCTGCTTACACATGATGTCATATATAATATCAGTCAGAGGGACCAAACCACTACTTTTACTTTAATACTTTAACTACATTTTGCTGCTAATATATATATACTTTACTTAAGTATGATTTTTACTTAATTAAAGGTTCTTTAATAGTACTTCTTCCACCACTACTAGACAGGGGCTACACAAATCCCTGTTTGGGCCCTATTCAAGAAGTTAATCAAATCCATCCGTGTAAGTCTGAGTGATGACATACAATTTTTAATCCAAAATGTTACACCGAAGCTATAATCTTTCAAAAGGTCCGCTCCCGTTCCTGCCTTCCTCATTCATCCGTGTTTCCATGTCATGATTTCAATTACGGCTAATGGATGTGGAGGCTCCTGAATAATACATAGATACACCATTAGTTTCTTACCTTTGGACTATCTACACAGAGGCGCGCTGATGGTCCTCCTTTCGCTTGTATATCGGGGAAAAACAAACCACCTTGAGCTTCCTGTGTTGAAATTTCCTGCTTCTGCTTCTGCTTCTGCTCTGCGCTACTCACCTGTGCTGTGCCACGCCCACTAGTCTGTGAAAAGACGGTGAAATTAATGCCTAGAAACCCAACTCTTAGGCTTATTTTTCAATTTGTAGTAGGCTAAATTAAAGTGTATTCATCGTATGTATTGTGTACACGTGTATATTGAATTATAAATGTTTTTATTAGGCCTATATTAGGGTTTATGACAGAATAAAACCAAACAGCAACATTTAATTCACTTCTGTCTTTTTGACTCACACATTAAAAAACAAAGGCAGCTTCACTAGAGCTCAATAAAAACCGGAAAGTGTATAAAAATGGTTTGTTTCAGTCGTGCTCCAACTTCTAAACAAAAATGTGCGATTCATGCCACAACCCGGACGTACACAACGCACGCGGTCACGCTTTCACTGTTAAGCACGCAGCTACAGTCCACTACGTCACTTTTACTTTTTCCGCCGAGGCATGGCTGCAATTCAAAATAAATGTCACGTAAAACTTGTGACCATATTATCATGTTGGAGAGGTCATGCTAATTGTTAATTGCAGCAATGCAGCATTTGTATTTCTGATACAAGTCATTGTCATCAGAGGGTTATTTATTCAAGTCAATTGCTTCATGCATTAACAGGGAGAAGATCCCTCCACCTCCTCTGACATTGAAGAACCCATCAATTAATGCACCTTATGACCAAATGTAAGACTGAATTACCAGCTGAGTAAAGCATGTAACTGCCCCAGTGCACATGACCATGAGGGCCACCCAAAAGGCTTTGTTACTTTCTGGTAAAGGGGTGTCGAAATCTAGTTTGGACACCTGTACAATGTTAGTGTATATAATGTTGACACAGTGCATATTCCTAAATAAATTTCAGAATCATCTTTATTTGCCAAGTATGTTAACATAAACAAAGAATCTGTCTCTGATTTAGTGGCTCTCAACGTACTCACACAGAATAACAACACAGCTGAAACTGTTTCTGTGAACTGTAAACAAGATACAAATAGTCCAATGAAGTGGAGTACACAGAGTGCTGAGATAAATATTATATATATATATTATATGGTGAAAAAAAGACATTACTTTATATACATATAGTAGGTTGTTATGTACAACCTGTTCAAATATACAGTGATCGCAGTAAATTTCTATTTAGTTAAACTTGAAGCTAGGTAGTATTATTCCAGCTTTGAATGACTGGTTGGTTTCTGTTTCTCTGCGCATATATCAAGTCAAGTCAATTTTTATTTGTATAGCCTAATATCACAAACACAAATTTGCTTCAGGGGGCTTTAAAATCTGTACAGTAATACACCATCCTCTATCCTTAGATGCTCGATTTGAATAAGGAAAAACTCCCTAAAAAAATTTTAACAGGGAAAAAAGCTGGATGAAACTGCAGGAAGAGCAACAGAGGAGGGATCCCTCTCCCAGGACAGACATGCAAGAGATGTTATATGCACAAATTAGAGTAATACAGCATGGAAAAACAAGGTGACAAATTCAACATGACAGCTTTAATGTAATAAAATTGATAGCTTTAATATAATAAAACTGTCATGTGTAGTCCTCTGTGTGCAGTTTTGCTTAATGGGAGCTTGGAGGCAACAGTGTGCGTGCACACATGCACACACACACACACACACACACACATACAATGGGCATAAGGCAGGAGGTTGTTGTGGAGAATGAATATGAGGCATTTTTTTTTCTTCAGAAGCATTGAAAAATCAGTCTTACCATGTGTGAATGTGCCTCAGCAGTGATCATGACATAATGTTAATTTTTTTTGGAAAGCAGTTGCCCCATATGTACACCCAGGAGGATTAGAACACAAAAAAACAGTTAGCTGAGCAGTCTACAACTGTACAGTTCACATTGTTGCTTTTTTATCAATAGTTTTATCTTTCATTGTTTTATTATTGGCTCTTCCATTCATATAGACATAGATTTTGAAAATATTAGCTTAGCTTTTATAATTTCTTGTATTGGGCACTGTCTGGGAATTTGGTGTAACTACATTTCACTTGTATGCATGGGTGACAAATAAAAAATCTCTTGATTTCTCATTGAAGGGGAGGGTTACATGCATGGGGACTATTATCGTGAAGTGCGAGAGAAAACCGACACCGGAAGTGTCTGTCGTTATTCCTCGAGCTCACGCTGCCACTTACAACCGACCGCGCGCTGGTTCGGCTAGCAAGGCGAGGAAGATGCTCGATAGAAATGGCGGTGACGGCAAGGCGAGTGGCGTGAAGTGCTGATGCATTACACGGATCCAAACGTACGACTGCCAGGACAACATTGGGGAAAATGACAATGACGTCGAAGTAGGACACCTTCTGTAGCGGTCGTTACAAACCTTACAACACCTTCCCGGGAGAGTTTTCATCTTGTCAGCGGAGGAGAGAAAAATCTCACCGGGAGCATGGCTTCTTACAGCAACCAGGTAGCTAAGCTAGCTGGCTAGCGTTAGCCTGCAAAAACAACTCCTGACGCTCTTTATAGACTCACGGCCGCCACACATTTGCACAACAGTCTGAACTAAAATAGTGGCACAGTGTAGTAGCAGCTTGGTTACACGTGTGGTGTGATTTGAAACACCTGGGCTAGTCGTGTCATTGAAAATGTGAGTGCTAAAAAAGTGCTTGCTAATGCCCCTCTCTAAGCCTCATTGAAACAGCACCAGCATGGCAGCTAACAGGCCCCGCCGTCCCTCCATTCAAATGAGCCAGCGGCACTATTTGCTGCAGTTTTTTCCTGTTTTTCACAGTATTACAGACACGTTTCGTTAAATGCCATGAAAAGATGCTTAAGCCAATGTCAGTGACACTTTGGTGCGAGATCCCGCAAGTGTCATGAGTTAATTCTCAGAGCAAAGTGACACAGAAAACTGCTGCGTGTATGCATGGCCCACCTGCTCCAGTGTTGCGACAGGCCTTCCCCCGAGCGCACATTTTCCTTAACTGGTTAAAATGGCACACTAGTAGCGAGGAAGCATGGTGACGGTTTTGTGAATTGTTGTGCATGCGATAATTGGAGCAGTTGTGAACTAGGATGTGATAATGTCGTGCTGTTCACTTAGCTGGTAGCCAGCTAGCAGCTTTGCACAGGTGGTGTGGCTCTACTTTGCAGTCAGCTCGCTAGTTGGTGAGCTAGATATATGCGACAATGTGGGCCCTTCGTTGATAACGGGGATTCATTTGATAGGGAGATACGTACAAACCAGGATTGAGCTTGCATACTACCCTGATTGTTAACACCGCCAGATTATGTGTGACTTAGAGTTTTAGCTGACAGGCTGGGTGTTATTTCTGAGGAAGTTAGCTATCATGTGGGAAGGCCCATTTTGAAGTCTTAGCGATGCATGGCAGAGACATGCCAGGTTTGAAGTTTCTAGTAACTTAGTTGATTGGAGTAACTTTTAATCTGAGACAAAAGTCCACACAATCTAAGTAGAGTATCTGATGCTGCAAAGTGTTCAAACTGGCTGATGCAGCAAGACTTGTAACATGGCTAACGACCGTAGGAAGGGAAACCTCACTGAAGATTTGACTCTGCATGCTTTCACACTTCTTCCTGGCCTTCAAAATTCAGTGTTTCTATTGGCTTACTGTTCTGGAAAGTGGAAGCTTAAAGGATGAAACCCGCCCCAGCTTCTTTTAAATATAGTTCTCAGCTTTTGCCCGTCTGGTATGATGACCAGGCAAATTGTATTTGGCCTGTCAAATGAAGCATCGTACATGTACTCATGGGCATTCCAATAATCTTATTCTGCTATTGTGTTCAGTGTTCTGTTATCTAAGTAGCATAAACTAAAGTAGTTAATAAATACTGACTAAATCAAGTATTGACTAACTTGTTTCCCAGTTTCCTCAGGCAACCAGATTTGGACCCTTGTCAGCTATTTCGTTTGGTCTAGTTGTTCCTGTTGGCAACCGTTTTTCTTGTTTTTTTGTTGTTGTTTTTTTAAACCTTTTAATGACTTGTCCTGTGTGTAAAGTTTTCAGAAAATGAAAGTGCTTCTGTTTCATTAATCAACTTTTCATAAATTACAAATATGAAAGTGTGTGGAGTAAAAAAAATTGAAAAATGTACAAGATAGTTGTTAATATTGATATTGAGACACCCAAATGAAAGAAAAGTTTAACCAAGCATCGATCAAAGTTCTTAGGCAACTTAAAGCTGATCAACAGGAGGGGCAGCAAAAGAACTAAAGGCAGCAGCAGCACCACGAGAGACATCATGCTTTTAAAACAGCTTACCCAAAAACAAGGAATCAGTTTCAGCACTTACCTATTGCATCTGCAAATAAATACAGCTTTAATCTGACATCTGTCAAACTACAGCTGCATGCAGTCATTTGTTCTCGTTTGTAATTCATCCTAAATATCTTCAAAGTGTTCTGCCAAAGCGTGCTAGCTTCAACTGTTTTTTAAATAATTTTTTTTTTAAGTTCCTTGAATTAGCAAAGCTGCACTACTTGTTAGTCATGTTTACCTGTGTATGTGTATATATGTGAAGGGAGTATGAAAACAAAATCCCAAAAACCCTTGTGGTAAGTGACAGTTAACAGTCTCAATTACAGCGATATGTTGTATAATTACACCATCATCACTGCAATTATACACATTTAAAATATGGCACACAGTTGTCAGCTTTAGCAACTGAATGCTGATGGCTGTTAGCCTTGCAGCACTTCAATGAGATTAGGTTGCAATAACCTTATTCATAGTTGTAGTAATAAAGGCTTAGTCAACAATTTATATATTTCAGGACATGCAAGAAGGCAAATGCAGGGTCTTAAGAAATAGACAGAACATTGGAATTGATTTAGAGTAATTAGATGAAATTAGAAAATTTAATTATGCATTAAAACTAGCTTGTAGGTGTCACATTTAAACATTTAACCACAAAGCAAACCAGTTGCTATTATAAACCATTACTGTTCAAAAAGGGCATTCTTTGAGAAATCATTTCACTTTTACACGTTATGCAACAGTCTGTCATTAATATTTTGTAATAACTTATTTTAAGGTGTCCACTAACGTAGCATTTGTAGCATTTGTTACCTGTGTAGCTACAATGTGCGATAGCGTATGACTCAGGAATCTGTTGTCCTCTAAAGACTATTAAAAATACACAAAAGAGCCGTATGTTGCTTACAGGTGTCCTATCTTCATTTTGTAGTGTAGTTCATTCCTCATCTTGTCAAACTAGTAAAACAGTGTAAACAGGGAGCTTCCTTCTAGAGAGATCTAGAGATCAAAAATGCAGTTGGTATAACATTCACCTGCAATGAAATAATGTCATCCAGTGAAATGGTATTTTCATTAGTTGTATTCAAGTGTTTGTGCCATGAAATTTTGTATAGACATTCATAGTTCATACAGGACTTTATATCATTGATTACTCCACATATTTTGCCTCACCAACAGGTCAACGTTTGCTCTTATGCAACACAAGTTATCGACTAATGTTTAAGATGTTAATATTCTGGCTAGTTGCACTTTTAGCATGATACTGACCTTTAAATATCAAAATCTGATATTTGATTTGATAGATTTTGCCACACAATGGTAGCAGAGAGCTCTTATGTTACCCCATTGTCCACCCTATTCAGTGTCAGTGATGGTAGACTAAATATTAGAAACACTATAAGCAATGAAAAATAATTAAACAGCTTTTGTATTGGAATGCATTAGTTTTGGCTAGGAGTACCTAGAAGTTGAGGGTTTGATTACAAGGAACAACAGAAAGGGATTCACCCAGTTCACCCAATTCACACGAGTATAAAAAAACAAACAAACAAAAAAAAAAAAAATATATATATATATATATATATATATATATATATATATATATATATATATATATATATGAGGATTGACTTGTGCTGCTAACCATGTCACTAAATGGTGTTGCCACAAACTCCCTAACAGTTTCTCATCTGGTGACACCTTGGATGTTTTTTTAAGTGGAATAGATGACGGTGATTCCTTTCTCCCCTTGTCATACTCCTCTTTATTACATGCTTGGTGATTAGTGTCACCATATTACTACATCACACCAATATGCACAGGCATGCACTAGTGATTCATTGAAAACTAGTCTGACCTTATTTGTAGTGGTGCTGCCGCATTTTCATGCTCAGCCAAGTTGTCCATTAATAACTCTGCATTCCAATTTAAGAGAACAATCACATTAGTGCTGGCTGTGTCCCCTGTTATGGTTAGAGTCCACAGATTCTTTGACTAGTAGTCAGTTTTGGGGGGCTGTCCCATATTAGTGTGTGACTCAATCTGTAAAAGCTACCTCAATGTTTTTGAATCTGTATATATTCATATAGTTGTATTATTAATGATTGCTTATAGTTGTATTATTAATGATTGCTTATAGTAACTATTTTTTACACACACACACACACACATACACATACATACATATACACATACACACTAGGAATACTGAATTGTAATGGTGTTTTGAAATACTACTCTGGGGTCTTTTGTGTGATTGGATTGTAAATGGGATGCGCATCAGGAAGCAACAACAGTGAGGACGTTTGGTTAATTGGGCTAAATGTCAAGACTTGTGTTTTTATGTTTTGCTATATAGAAGATAATGTGATCTTATTGTGACCTTTGTCAGTTTTAGGGTTTAATGTGTGTTTTGGACAAAGCTTTTGGTTGTAAGTTTTGATTTTAAATTATATTTTCAGTGTTGCACATCTGAAGATATCATCAAAGGGTTTTGAAAAATCCATGAAGCGAAAGTATCAATAATGATATCTTTTATAAAGCAGAATCAATCTCTGGAACATCATGTTCTTTGTTATACTTTAAAAGTTACATATACAATCACAGTCTGGTATTATTTTGTCCCTGCTCACTCTGTCATGTTAGGCCTTCCCTATAGTCCTGTTGTGTGTGTGTGTGTGTGTGTGGTGTCGTCACAAACGTGTGTTGAAATCATACAGATGGCTAATTTGTTGTAATCCTCAGTGCAAACGAACAGCAAAGGCAGCTTAGTGTGGTACGCGTGGCACGCCTGTAGAAAGAAGCAAAGGGACATTCTTTCTGTTGTGATTGTTTTAGCCATCCTGAGGCCGTTGGATTACGGCTGGCTGGCTGTCGCTTGTAGTGCCATTTCAGCAATGTGGGCCCTTGCGTGGGGCCTCGTTTGCAAAGAGTTACATATGCTTGAGTTGCACTTTCTTTTCTGTGTGCCTCCCCTTTCACGTTCCACTGTTTATTTCACTGAGAGGATTAACGGCGTGGCTAGTGAGTTCATTTCATCTTTTCACAGTTGCTTTGTGTTTTCCATGCACATGTGGACACTTACGTTGCACTGTGTGGTGTTTCCCCTATAGCTGTGAGGGGTGAAGCATGACTGCAGATTTTAAAAAAAACAAAAAACAAAAGCACTAATAGCAATAACAATCTAATGATGTATTTAACAAAGAAAATGAAAAATAAAATTGAAAAGACAAGTGCTTAAAAACTCTCATTGGTTAACTTATTTTATTATAGGAGAGCACAGTAGGGATATATTGCATCCAGCTATTCAGTCATTTGTAATTATGTGGGAGCACATGGGTGGGTAAAAAATCGATTCATGAAGAATCTATTCTTATATCCTACAATTCTGAATCGATTCACAAGTCATGTCAAAAGTCGAGTTTCTATGTTAGTTAATAATGATGTGATGGAGCGAAAAAGGTGAAACTCGACTATGAGGGCAACGCAGCACCCAGACAGTCTGCAGCGGGCAAACACTAGAGTTAAAAGGCAACGGTTGCAAGCATTTTTTATTTATTTTTTTATTTTAAGCAGACAGTCTATTTCTGACTGGCTTTTTGCAGGTATCATGGTATCACATATGCAGAGGAATAGAGTGAATAAGGAAACTGACTTGATAAATACAATATACACATTGTGAAACGCTGGAGAGAGTAATAACTTTCTGTTCTACATTTTCATTGAAGAATGTTTAATTTTATGTTAAAATGATCTCAGATGAAAAGCAGGGATTTCCCAGAGTTTGGTGAAGCTCTCAGGGAAATCCCCATTTTCCCAGAGAGTAAAGAGGCCAACTGACCTGTTCTCTTTGGCTGAAGTTTGTGTCAGCTGCAGCATGGTGACCATCTGGGGGAGGTCGTGGTGGGGGAGGAACCTAACTATGGTGAAGTGCATATATAATTAGAATTTGGGTGTAATCAGTGTAAGGTAACATAACCTGGTTATTCTCAATAATCGGGCTTAGGCATGCGATAATGTGAAAATATCATGTCATGATATAATTTATCCGATAATCATCAAAATATGCTTAAAACTCTTAAAATGCCTTACTTGACATTCTGCTGTGTGACTTTTGAAACGAAATATCATGCAGCCTTAACGCAAACTATTCTTCTAAAACCGAAAAGCTTTGTCAAACTCATTTTCACCAATATCAGGGACAGCATCTCCGCTTAATATCAATTGATGATTTCATAATTGAGCTACCAGGTGTATGTTACTGTAGCAGTCCGCTAGAGATGGCACCATGCAGAGCAAACACTGCTGGGTCATTGGCTAGGACTGTTGCTTCACCTGTTCACTTGCTGGTATAACGAGAATACAACACCAGAAATCTTGCTGTGTTGTCTGAGAATTTGTAATTCAGGAAAATGAAAAATGTAAAGCCACATTTGTGTAAACATAGACATTTCTAAAATGACGTGGATGTTCAAAATGAGAAATAATAAGATAACTGAGACTGAGGAGTGTGAGCTCATGCCATCGGTGATTTCTGAGGCTGTAATTTGTGGTATATTTAGTAAATGTTTGCTGGACAGGATCATGGCGTTCCCACAGTCCTGTGGATTGCTAGCCATCATTTATGTGATAGTGACTTAATGATAGATAATGATAATTTAGGCCTCCACTGCACTTTGACAATTATATCAGTGTTCAGTGTGCAAACACACAGCCACCAACCCGGTTATATTAAGCTATTGATACATTATTGATTATTTAATCTGTGACAAATTACTCCTGTAAATTTCCAGATGATGTTAGAAGAGCTAGTTATCAGACATACTCACCTGCATGGATACATGCGTGGTTTTTATAACAGAAAAGCATTAGTCAAATGTCCTTGTGGTGTCTTAAAGAAGCTCAGACTTCACTGTTAGTTTCATTCTGCCAAACTACCAGCACACATCTGCTTGAGCATGTTTTGATGTTGAGAACACTTTGTCTTATTTGTTTTAACATTGATAAAACTCTCAAAACCCACTAAAGTCAAACAGTCTTGAAATCAAATCTGAGCTTTTTGTGTTCATGGTTTATGTATAACACTGCATGACTCATCACTTCATGTAATGCTTTACCTTTGCACAAGCTAGCATTGCGGTCTTGGCTGGCTGACGGACTGTAGTGAGAGCCCTTGTACCTAGATATCCAGTGACGTTGCCTTTTGAATCAGTTCCAGGTATGAGGTGGACTTATCTGCCCATTTGACGTGTCCCTTCTTTATATGGATGAATGACCTCAAGTTTTGTGATTCCTCTGATGGTGTGTCAGGCCATTCAAGAGTTCAGCAGTTTCCTGACTTTTAATTTGCACCATAACAGGAAAAACATTTATTTTGAGAAAAGTGGAATTTACAGTATTGCTCTTCTTTTGACCTAATTGTTGTGTTGATTTCTCCCCACAGTACATCTTCGGGGAATTCAGCCCTGATGAGATCAATCAGTTTTTTGTGACTCCACGATGTTACGTTGAGGTAAGGAATTTGATTACAAAGTAACTATAATCTGTAATATTTTAAAATATCAACAAGAATGATAATGCGTTATTTTTACTTTGACGAATCATGATTTTATTGTGATTGACAATAAGACAAATTGACAGCTTCTGTTGGTCAGCATTATCTTGTAAGTTTATTTCGAAAATGTTAAAAGAAAAAACAAAATAGAATATATAAGAGAAAGTAAAACAGACAAAATCCTCAGCAAACATATGTATCAAAATCTCAGTAAACATAAGCATTCCATGTTTGAAAAGGAGTAGGAAGAAGTTAAAAACTTGTCCTACCCCCTTTTTTGCTTTAATAATAAACTTAATGATTAATATGAAAACTCAAATATCAGCCACCATTGTCCATGATATCGAACAAAATCCAAATATTCAAACAACACAAGAACAAATTGGTCAGGTTGGAAACAACCTAATTGATTTGTTCTTTGACAGGAAGCAACAAGGTTCATTGGACATGTGGTCCAAAAATGATTTTACAAAGGTGTCACCATGAACTGACAATAAGAATGGGAACACAGTCACATTTACAGAGCTCTGCCAGCTTGTTGTGCTACATATCACAACCTGCTGACTTTGTGCTACATTACAAATTTATGAAAGAACTTGACTACTAGAGGTTGTGATATGTAGCACAGCAAGGCTCTGTAAACAGAACCGCATGCGCAGTGGCGTCTGCCTTACACAGAACTTCTCTCCAGAGACTGAAAATGTGATCACTGTTGAACTGACTGTTGTCACGGGTTTTGAATCCAGTTCTAGACAACTTTTTTTAGGTTACAAATACTGCTTTTTTCAGAACTGGGGATGGATACATTTATTTGTTCTTCCTCACCATCGCTGGGTGTCTGCAACTCTGACACATTGTCCCCAAGAGGCTTTTTCTTTCACTGCATTTCACAATGCTGTCTCTTACAACAGCTTTATTTACAATGACGACCTGCGCTCTCCTCTGGTGCACACTTTGGCACGTCAAGTAACGCACACTTATCATTTGTTGATGCAACTTAAGGAGAAATTGATGCAACAGATCACCACGCTAATACAATTATGGCAGAACAGTTGTCACACAAGTGAGATTTAAGATATTCACTTATCTGCTGAAATGTCAATAAATCGGGCTGACTTTAAGAATTTCTTTCCTTAAGAAAGCATTTTGAAAAATCTTTTTAACTTCTGATTTTGCCTTTTGTCTCACAGCTTCCTCCGTTCAATGACAAAGTCCCGTGCGTCAGTCAGTCTTCTGGTATGTACATTTCACATACACTCGATTATGTATAATTATAATGTAATGATATGATAATGTATTTTTCAAATTCATTGGCATCAAGATATCCTACCCTCTCTTTTAGGAACTGGCTATTCTCATGCTTTTATTTGATATTACTGTAGTTTGTCGAAGCAGGTCTTTTTAAAAAGTAAGATGGAAGCCCAGGCTGAGCTGACCTGATCTGCCTGGCAGGGACATGTTATTCATGTTATTTTTTTCCTATATATTTATACATACAATATGTATTAAATTAAAAATCCCATTTCAACGTTCTCATTATTTTTAGGAATACATCAGCCATTTTCATCTTTTACATTTCAAGCCACCAAGTAATAAAAAATGGATTAACAGCCACCATTCTTTAAAATGGTACCCATTTGCACATGACATTGCCTTACCCTGATTTGTATTGATTATTTAGGAAGTTACTGCACTCCTGCTGTACCTTATATTATGGAGTCTATGGGACTGCAGGTTTGCGGTGAGTTGAGGAGTCCGACACCCTGTGGCTTGACTAGCTGTTGTACGTTTGCTGTAAACTCAAAATCCAGGTTTCAAAAACTGGTGGCTTTCTAAACCTTGCGCCTGTATTCTTTCTCTTGCCTGTTGGTAAAATCTGTAGAGCTTTGCATGCTCAAGATACTGTTAAGTATCTTATCCTCTCTTGCATATAATGCATTTTCACCACTCCAGATTGACTTCAAATCAGATTGGACTTATGTATGATTTAACAATCACAGCTTATTTACTAAGGGCATAGTGATGGTTTATGTGGTTGCTAACATGTGTGTACCTATTTAGCCTTACATGGTTAAGGTTTTTCTGCTGAATGCATTTTACAGTTATGATGTGTGATCTCAGTAACACTAACAGAGGACTTTTCTAATCCCAGTAGAGGAGGTAACAGCTGTCTTCATACCCTCTTAACCCTTTCAGAACATCAGGATTGACAATTTGGGTGACCAGTCAGTTGTGTTATGATAAAAAAACAACTTGGATGATTTTTCTGATTAGCACTTACTAATGTTTCCTGTTTTGTTCACTTTTTCACCTTTTGCGCCTCACACTGCATAATCATTTACTATTTAAGCTGCCATGCAACACATTTTAACTAAACAATGACATAAATTTGTTTTGTAAAGGTGACATACATGTATTTGTTGTATATTGTTCTACATTGCTGAAGTTGTTTTGACACTTGAAAATGCTAATCTAAAAAGTACTCTGTTTTCCAGAAATGATGCATTTTGATGTACAGCATTGTGCAGTCCATTGTGAAGTATCCAGACCATTTCACTTTTGGCACATCTCTAAAATATTTATGTTGTTGAAATGCATTCACACTTAATTTCAGGGCATATAAATGATAAAATACAACTGAGGACATTTGTGAATGTATGAAATTGAAATGACAACTGAGTTAGTGTAAATAAGCACCTAGCTTCATTTTGGATAAAATGCCACACCAGCAAACAGCGATATTTAAAAGGAAAAAAAGACTTATGTTAATCAGATGTCTCCTTCAGAATACATAAACTTCATGAAATATATGATTAATTTACCGTAAGCCTAGTTATTTTATGGATGACCTTGCAATCGAGGCCTCAAATCAGAAAATACCAGTTGTCACCTTGCCATCAGTTTAAAAAAAAAATGCAGTTTGAAAATATTTCATCAAGAACTGGACTCAGTCGTCAAGAGATTTTTTATAGTAGAGGGTTACAATAAACCTGTCGTGCTTTGTTACTGTCTTATTGCTCTTGTCAAGCGACCTGGTCTCATTTTTTGTAAAGGCAAATTCAGCACTGCTTAAAAAAAAAAAAACAAAAACCCCCCTGAACTCTTGAATGCAAATGAAATATGAAATCTCAGTAACTTTTAAGAAATGTTGAATGTTTTGCTTCTGTGGCAGTTTAGCCTAAAAAGTGTAAAACGGTGGGCTGCTTGTGCAAAACAGTGTTTGATTTGATTTTACTAATTCAAAATTATTTCTATACATAAATAAATTTACAACAACTCATTCAGTCTGGCAATATGATTGCTAGCTTCTGTGGTGAGTGTTGTGATGTCATGAGATATGTAGCCTGTAGACTTAACTGTCTCTTTGGGCCCAATAGGAAATGTTAGATGATGAATCATCCTATTTAGAATGTGGGTTTGGTCAAGCAAAGACACAACAATAGTTGTTGGAGCTAAAAATGGGTCTAGCAGATTTTTTTCCTTTTTATTGGTATGTCAGATCCAGTCAGAACCCCCACAACCCCTTTTGGGTGATGGCTTACTTGTTCAGAAATACATTTTTTATATCAAACTCTGAAGGACATCTAGTGTAAAATAAAATAGTGTTAGTTTGTTTTTTATATTTAGGCTTTAGGCTGTATTTGAGGACAAAACTTGTTGTTTCTAATTCATTTATGTGTTATGTTACCTGCAGCAGAAGACTATCAACGCATTGAGTTTGGCGTTGACGAAGTGATGGACTCCAAGCCTGTTGGGGTGAATGATCCTTTATACAAAGTATCGAGCACCCTCAACCCTCAGGCTCCAGAGTTCATCCTGAGCTGCCAGTCAGCTCAGAAAGCCCAACAGACAGCTCCTCCAGCAGCTGATGTCCCTGATGGAGCCCACTTCAACTCGCTGGATGGCCCCGACTCGGAGGCCTCAGCCTTGGACAATCACCAGGCCTGCCAGGACATTGACGGACTCCCTGGCAGCCTGGGACAGCGAGAGAGGAAGAAAAAGAAAAAGCGACCGCCGGGGTACTACAACTACCTGGACCCGGCAACTGGCAGCAGCAACAACAACAACAGCAGCAGTGCAGCAGATGGGACGCCTGTGACAGCACTGGTGAACGGACATGCACTCGGTGCCCCACACCACAGTGCTGAGGATGTGGATGGTAAGGCATTGTCAGGGGCTGAACTTTCCACCCCTGGTCTTGTCTCCACGGCAACGGCTGCAGTGACGGCAGCCAAGTTTGCCCCCGCATCCACTGCCAATCAGAGGACTTGTGATAGCCCTGATGACTCTTCTTTGGACTTAACAAGTGGAGCTGCCTCTTTATCAGATGGCAACAATGCAGCTTCCTCCTCTTCATCCTCCTCTCAAAGCAGAGGGATGACAGAGGGACCGAGGACTGCAGACCAGCAGCCAGATCATTTGGCTCCACAGAGCCCTGAACTTTCAGATACTCCACACAGCCCCCGCTCCAAATCACCTCTTCCTCCTTCAGCTGCTGTGGCCACCCCCTCTGTCGCTGCATCCATTACGACTACTGAACTGGAGGGAGGGGAGGTAGCAGACAGTGGGGTGGCCAATGGCCTAGCAGAGCCTGATACTCCTATCAGTGCAGATGGACACAAAGAAGACTGTGAGAGTGGGGAACAGGCTCAGCAGGTCTCCCCAGACTCTGCTGCCCAGCCAGTAGTGACAGAGCAGACTCATTCGCCTGCGATTCCTGCTGCACCTACTGCCAACCTCCCCAAATCCTGGGCTAGCCTGTTCCACAACTCCAAGCCTCTGCCTGGGGGCCCTCAGGCCTTTGTGGAGGTAAAGAATGTTGTGGAAGATGTGGCTCCCTCCATTGCTGCGCCAGAGCAGCCTGAGAAAGTTGTGGAGGTCAAAGACGGCCCTGTCCATGTATCAGAAGATCCTATGGCCCCTAAACTTGCAGGTATTATATGAAGATGTTTCTAAAAATAGCTCATTCTACCCGTTTTTATATTGCTTTGCTGCAAAAACAAACCAAAAAAAAATGCTGTTAAATACCCTCTACATCCACTTGATGGCAATGTTGAGACAACTGTACTGTTCTGCTTGTATTTTTAAGTGAGTGTAAGCTTTTAAAAATGTTTAAGAGCAGGACAGATAAGTGACCATATTTCTTATTTTGAAGGCTATGATCCTTTTTATATGAAAATCTAAGCTGACAAGTTTGTTCATTAACACCTTACCTCAGGGAAATGTTTAGGGCATGTTCAAGAAATGAAATGAACACTAGATGGTAGTGCTACATCCAGAATAGCCGTCAGATACTGAGTCATTAGTCACATTTGTGTAACCCACTTTATCTCACACCCCGTTTCCAGCTTAACACCGATGTAAGTAGGCCAGGAATGCCTTGGTAGGAACATACCTTGTTAGCAGAGGATTGTTCCCCTCAAACAGCTTTATCACAGGTAGATGGTCCATATTTTATTTTATTTTATTTATATTTTTACATTTTGTAAGGATTTGTTTCTTTTTTGAGGCGTCTTCCTTTGGAGAAATCACATGTTCCCTGTAAATGTGATATTTAAAGAGCGACATATCTTGTGTGCAAATTTAAAATGGAGTTAATATCCAGGTGTTTGATTCTAGATTCTTTTAAGATTATATTTCAAATATATCAAAGTTAAGATAGAATTTGGCCATTCAAACATTTAACTCTAAGGCAGGGAGATTTTTATAAAAAAAGGTCTGAATACCCCGTTTTCTTCAAGACAATCGCCAGACACACTCACAACACAACTTTAGCATTCACTTAAACTGTATCTTCTCAACCAAAAGAGAAAAAAAAGGATTTCTTGAAACATCCCATTGATCAGAGCAGGATAGAAAACAAACTGAGGCCAAACAATTGTGGTTTGGCTTCAACGATCAGATGAAGTGACCACACCAACAAGCACAGTTTACTGGCATTTAAGAGGACTTTGGGTGTTAGTTATTTTAGAACTTGCAAACCAATACAAGATGCAAAGTATTTTGCGGTGCCAAGTCATTCTCAGCTATGTTTTAGGCTAGGGATGTGCACTGTCACTCTGTGGGTTGGTCTAGACTAGAATGTCTCAACTATTTGACTCATTGCCATGAGCATTTCGCCAGACATTATTAGTTACCAGAGGAAATAGTTACAAGATGAATTCTGACTTTGGCTATCATCTGATCTTTCCTCGAGTGCCACCAGAAAGCTCACATTCTTTTATTTTAAAAAAATCAACATTTACAGGATGGATTGCCATGAAATTTGGTTTAAAGATCGGCAGGGTCCAGACCATGCATCCTAATGACGTTGGTGATCCCTATGTCTTTTCTTCTAGTGCCATCATCAGGCCAAATTTGTTATTTGCCCAGTTCTTTGGGTAAAAACCAAAGCATTTAAAACCAGTGACCCATAAGCCTCAGTCGAACTTTGTGTTTAGTGCTAATTAGCAAATGTTTGTGTACTAACATGCTAAACTAAGATGGTGATCATGATTATGGTATGTTAGCATTTAGCTTAAAGCACTGTTATGTCTTATTACAGCCTCTCAGAGCCACTAGCATGCCTGTAGACCTCTTAGTCATGTTTCCATTAAAGTTGTCTTATGGACTTTTTAAACAAAAAGCCAATTTCACTATAGATTACTATATTATATAGATAAACCTGATAATGCTGCATGTTTTTACACATGTTTGGGTTGTTCTACAGTTGTCTGTCAGGCTATAGAAACCTACAGCAATTTCACTTTAAACACAAACCTATTAAGTCAAAAATGAGCATTTACAGCACACTTTCTTTTTCTAAACTGCCCAGTAGTTATTGAGTGTAATTCATTGCAAAGTTTTCACATTACAGCAACAGTTTGTTCCCTTAAACGTTTAGAAATTGTTTTGTTTTGGATTTTTTTTACGCACAAAATCTTGGGACTGTATTGTTTTGTTTTTTGCAGAATAGGATTTCCTTAGCTTCATGGGTTTCAGTCAATACTAGATTCTCTAAAACACTAAAGCACTGGGATTGTGTGTGTGTGTGTCTGTCTGTCTGTATATATGTGTATATATATGTGTGTGTGTGTGTGTATATACACATATACTTAAAAGCATCTGTGGATCATATTGATCCCCAACCTATTTTTCTTTCTGTTGGAGAAACATGTGACATAACAAGTACAGACAGAAGGAAATGTGTCCCCAATGTTTGGAATATTGTGCATTTTAGTTCCTTAGCCGTTTTTATTTGAATGTCTTTGATAGTGTTTAGTCTGCTGCTCCAGTGTTTAGTACCATGGACTTCCAAGTGAACAGCATTTTGAAATGGATGGGCACACAGCCACAGACTACCTGTTTGTCTAGTCTATACAACAGATTGGATTGATTGAAACAGAAAAAATATGCGCAATAAGCCTTAGTGTTACGCCAGTGGTTTACTTTTTCATTAATATGTAAGCTATTGGAACACTTGCTCAAGGCATTGAACACTTGCTCAGTTGGGTCAGAGATGGTCACAGGTGCATAAATTACAAATGGAGACCATAAGCAGATCTAAAACCATTTACTAAAAACTGACCGTAAGTTTTGTCTGTGTGTATTTCCTGTATGTAAAATAACACACGGTCAACAGGGGTACAGAAAAAAAGGTTTTCTTTAAGTTCTTAAAGGACTGTTGTGCTGTCAATAGTGTCAGTAAGGTGCACGTTTCTTTTACACAACAAATGCTGGTGAAGTCTTTGTGCGTCACTGTGACCCACTGGCACTTTTTGGTTTAAATATATAATACTTTTTTCTCCTTTCCTCTATAACCGCATCACCTTAGGTTATGTATTATAACACTGTTTTACAAAAAGTCAACTACTGGCATGATAACTGGGTTATACTTACTACTATACTATACTGTATTAGTGCATTCTATGTAAATAGGGGTTAAGATGCACTTTTGAAAATGCTGTTGATGTATTTGTACTGTGTGATGTGGATTATCTTGATGTCACAGCTAAATCTACAAGTTTGTTTTGGTTTTTTTGTTTGTTTTTTTGAAAAGTTTAATCCTGTTACTGAACATCAATCACATATATCCACATATATCCACGTTACCATGGGAGCTGTGTTTGTGAATGACAGTCTCCCTTCCTAGGCGTGGTACAGCATATTCTTGCTCTCATTCAAGACAGTCTCTAGTGCTGTTGTCACAAGAGACAGGAGTGGAAGAAGGAACATTTGTATTGTTAAAATGAAAACTTGCTTGTTTTGTCATCTAGAAATGGTTTACATTTGCCATCATATCAGAGTGTTAATGACAAATGAAAAATTATATTGATATGGGTATTCATTGTTTGTTGCAGTTGTACAGGTCTACCTATTTAAGAACATTGTGTCTGTTTGAATCCCCAGAACTTATTGAGAATGTGAAGTTGATACATAAACCAGTGTCTTTGCAGCCGAGAGGACTGATTAACAAGGGAAACTGGTGCTATATCAACGCTGTATCCTTTCACTCAGATTTCTGCTTCACATATTTATTTTTAACACTTCAGAACTGTTTATACAGTACCAGTTTGGTTGTTTTAATGTCAGTGGAATAATTTGTTTTTACAACAGTGCCAAGCCAAAACACAAAGGATAGGTGAATTGGTAGATTGTATGAAGTTCCAGGCAAGCTGTTGTGCTTTTTATAAATACTGTGCCATTGTGAACTTTAATTTTTTGTGTTTTTCAGCTCTGCCTGGAAAGTTCTATGAATGCCAGGAAAATGGCATTTTTCTTTTTAAAGAAAGCAGAAAACAGTTTAACAGTGATTAATCTTACTGTGTTTTTTGGAAACTGATGGAAAATTTGAGACCTTTCCAGACTGCATTTTTATTGGAAAAACTTGCAAGATGAAACTCAACATATGAAATATCTCCTAAAGACATTTTTAATTTTATGAGCTTCTGAGTTACACCATGTGTTTCATAATGTTACTATTTATCCATTCATCATTATCATATTAAGAATATTACAGTAACTTGTTACATTGCCTTTTCCTACACACAGTTTTCTTCCCTGACTCTAAACACTCAGACCCTACAGGCCCTGATTGCATGCCCTCCCATGTATCACCTGATGAAGTCCATTCCTCTGCATAATGAAACGCAGAGACCATGTACCTCCACTCCCATGATAGACAACTTGTGAGTTATGTTTCTGCAAACTGCTTTTGAATTAGATATCGGTATTCTCTGTCAAAATATGTTGAGCTCATCACCCTTGTTTCTCTGACAGTGTGAGGCTGGTAAATGAGTTCAACAACATGCCTGTGCCATCTAAAGCCAAACAGCAAGGTACGTTGTTAGTAAGCCAATCCAGACACATTGTTATTTCTTTTTCTGTCCACATAACTGATGTGTGATTTGAAACTGTGTCCGCAGCTGTTGGTGATAAGGTCATGAAAGACATTCGACCTGGTGTACCTTTTGAACCGACTTACATTTATAGACTTCTCACTCTCATCAAGTCAAGTCTCTCTGAGAAGGTAGGATATGCCACCTCAGGATCACGTATATTACAGAATCACTAAAAAAACCAGTGTATTTTTTTTTTTTAATGGTCACACTCTTTTAACACACTTCCTCTGGAACATACAGTGCTAGAAGGAAATGTTCTTGTTGGGTTTTTTTTTTTTTTTTAATGCACTTTTTTCAATATGTAGAACAGAATTTGACCACTCAGGTAAATAAAGGCAGTTCATGCATCACACACACGCTGAGTCAATCATGATTCACAGTTTTAATGAATGAAATCACTTGAACCCTGAATGAGACTGTCATTTATTTCCTGTCTGTATTTACCTCAACTAACGTCTGTGTATGCACGTTGATTTTTGAGTCATCAGTGTTTTATTTGACAGGAGGCATTCTTGGTGGTGTGTTTTAATTGGCGATGGTGTCCTCATGCTCTTCTCTCAGGGTCGACAGGAAGATGCGGAGGAGTACCTTGGCTTCACTCTTAATGGATTGCACGAGGAGATGCTGGCATTGAAAAAACTAATCTCGCCTCAGGAAGAGAGTAAGCATATTTACCACTTTTCAAAATCATACCACAAAGCACATAAAGTCTTTTATAGATGTTGGCTAATTCAGTTAATCTGTTGCATGTTATTGCCCCTCTGCGTTTAAAGCTGAAACCCTTAACTTTCTGCATAATCAAACTACAGCGAGGCATACGGAGCATTGCGCTTGTAAAGTTTTAGTAAAAATAACTTCGACCAACTCGGTAACTTGAACACCAATATATTATTTAAAGAAGTGATAAAATTAGATGCCGTTTTCAACTGAATCGGTGTGAATTTTCTCAGAACAGAGTAGTGACTGTCTTTAACTACAATAGACATTTTTAAACACACATCAACAGAATACACATCACTAAAATGAAACTTAAATACACAGGATTGGGTCCATTTGAGCCCATGGCAGTGCAAGTGTAAAATCAGCTTTACTGGGCTTTTGTGTTTGCCAAATTAAAGGTTAAATTATTTACATATATAAATACAGGTTAAAGATGCACATTTTGAAAATACTGTTGATGCGGATTATTTAGTCACAGCTACAAGTTCAATAATGTTAAACAACCTGTCGTTCAATGATAATTTCAATCATGTTGTAATGTATACCCACGTTACCATGGGAGCTGTGTTTGTTAATGACAGTCTCCCTTCCTAGGCGTGGCACAGCATATTCTTGCTCTCATTCAAGACAGTCTCTTGTACTTTTGTCACAAGAGGCAGGAGTGGAAGAAGGAACATTTGTATTGTTAAATTGATCTAGAAATGGTTTACTGTTAACCACTAGAGCTGCCATGATTATTCAATTAATTGGTTAGGCAATCAATAGTTTACCTACTTTTATGTAAACAATGTATTATACTGACACGGGTTTTCACTTTTATTGCAGTTGTTTGGGGCTACCTATTTAAGAACATTGTAACATAGAACATCTGTTTGAATCCCCAGAACGTCTTGAATTGTTTTAAATGAAACTTTTATCATCTTTTTATTCGTATATCAGTTGAAATACTATTGAATCTCCTGCAAACATTAAACTGAAGTGGGATTTAGGAGAGCAGTTCAATTTCAGTGTGCTTCCAGGCAGTTTGAAGCACTTTGGTCACTGGATCTCTTAAGTGTTTTTTTACTTTCGTGTTCACTGAGCAGAAGCTCCCACACTCAACGGGCCAGAGTCCCAGCCAGGTGTGGAGGAAGATGTTGCTGATAAGGAGGAAGAGGGTAGTGAGGATGAGTGGGAGCAAGTTGGCCCCCGAAACAAGACTTCCATTACTCGCCAAGCTGACTTTGTCCGCACGCCAATCACTGACATATTCGGTGGACACATCAGGTACGTTGACAGACTTGTGTCAGTGAATGTGAAGGGATTTTATTGGATGTTGGTTTTTTTTGTATAATGAGCCCTGTGTGTATGAATTATCATGACTTGCGGCCTGTTTTTGACCTCAGTTTATGGTGGCACCACTAATCGGTTTGCCACCAGCCATCTCCAGCTTTTATCCAACTAGCACAAAAGTCCTTCAGAATAACCACCACCGTGGACTGAATGTGGTAAGAAGTCTCGACAGTAAGACGTGGGGCACACATTCACAAACAAAGGTCTTAACTTTCAGACAAATTTGAAAGTTAAGAACCTGTGCAGGCATAGCCTACGTAAATAACATGTTCTATGAGGTTCTGGTCTGGCACAGTCCTGGTCTATACTAGTTGTACAGTGGCTCCAAGGATTATTTTCTCAGAAATGGTTGCAACCAGAGAGAAATGGAATACAGAAGTGTATGTTTACGGAGTGTGGTGTGTACGCCCACTGAGCTTGGCTATAACCCATGGCTTTTTTTGGAGGCTCTTGCAAAAGTAATTTGTTTGTCTTGGGGAATCACTCAGTGAGTTTACATGCACTTAAGTAACTGGGGTACAGCCGATTTTCTACAGAAAGCTGATTTCTGAACTTTCACTTAAATGAGAAACCTGGTTGCTGTAATCAGGGTAGGGTATTAAAGTAACCTGGTTCCTCAGGTAGATTTCTCCTGAAGACGTCAATTACTCTGCCATATATACAGGTAACCAGGTTCCTAATAAGCTTTTTACAACTATGCATGTACATAACAAAAGACTGCAGATGAGGAAAGCACAGCGCGATGCAGCTGGATGAAAGGAGAGATCGTTACACTGAGTGACGTGTCCTCATATTTAAAATAATTTAATTTGACTGGAAATACAACAAAGTAGTCTGTAGATGTCTAAATAAGTCAGTTTCCACCACTGAAAATGTGCCTGTTTTTCAGACACTTGAGCTGTGAGGAAGGGTCTGCCTGTCTCTCTCTCTGCGATCCGACAAAGATACACACCAAAAAAAACAAAAATTCAGGAAGCAATGTCTTCTATCGCTAATGGAGTTAAAATCAGTAAGGCACACTTCCAAAGTAAGGTTGCCAGTAGGAGAGAAATCGGGTTACTGTTATGCTGCATATATATATACAGATTTGCAGTAACCTGGTTACTAAAGCGCACGCAAACACATTCCGCGATTACCCACGTAACCTAGTTTCTCAGGTTTTTACTGTGCATGTGCACAGTAAAAGACTGTGATTTTCCACAATTCAGTCTTTAGTGGAACTATTCAACCATCAGGAGCAGCCAGGATGTTAGCTGCATTTTCCTTTTAAACTTTTCTGGGTCAGATGTTGCAATCAGGATATGCTTGGAATGATAAATAAAGGTCTGGTCATTTGATGACTCCAATGTCACTTGTTTAATCTTAAGGATCGACAGATGTTATATTACACTTGTAATTATTTAAAGCTATCAAATGGTACTTCACAAATTAAGGTCTGTAAATTTCAACATTTGTAGCATAAAGTGTGTGTATGTTATAGAAAAAAGTAATTGTTTTGGTATTTGTACTGAAAAGTATCTCACTGGCACTGGTGTTGAAATATTTAAAATTATAACCTGCCCTGATGGTAGAAGGCCAGGTCTTACATGTGTTACTGGTATTTCCTCTGGATATCTTACCCGATGTTTTGATTCTCTGTCAGATCGGTGGTGTATCAACAGAACTCTAAAGAGTCAGCCACACTGCAGCCCTTCTTTACCCTGCAGCTGGACATCCAATCAGAGAAGATCCGCACTGTGCAGGAGGCTCTAGAAACCTTGGTGGCACGGGAGTCGGTCCAGGGCTACACTTCTAAAACCAAGCAGGAGGTATGAAAGAAAGACTTTTAGGTTACATTCATCTTTAGTCACACTACCACTGGCACATTTTTTTAAATATAAAACCCTGCTCCACTTATGTACTGCAAGTTATCTTATTGCATTTTATTATGTTTTTGAAGCTGTCAAAATGTATATTGTGCTCAAATAAGATATTTCTGACTTGTTTTACTTCCATCCCTGAAATTTCTTCTCAAATATTGTAATTGTTTCCTTGGGTCATCACAAATACTTGTCTTAGAACAGTACATTCAGTGAACATTAAGTTTGTATTGTACTGGAACAACTGGTGCAGCTTCATAATGGGAATCTTTATAGTTTTTAGGGTTCTTTTTAACAGATAAACCAATCATTCTGGTCTTTGTCATTTCAGAGAGTGTAAACATCAGTCCACAGCCTGACTTTTGTCTCTTTCTAAAAGCCCCAAACCAGAGTGATTTATGAGTCACTGCTTTGAAGCTCTTGGTTTTCCAATAAAATGTAACCTCTCGTTCTGTGTTTGTTTTGCTCTTGTTTAGGAGGATTCTATTGCGTTTAAGCCCACAGTTATAAATAAATGTTTGAGAGTCTTTGAAAATTGTAACAATGTTGTCTGAGACAAATCTTTCTACTACAATATGTTTTCTCTGAATGCACATCTGTCTTGTCTTTGTTTCATTCCTTTTAGATTGAGATCAGTCGGAGGGTGACTCTGGAAGAGCTGCCCCCTGTGCTGGTGCTCCATCTCAAGAGATTTATTTTTGAAAAGACTGGAGGCTGCCAGAAACTGACCAAGAACATTGATTACCCCGTTGACTTGGAAATTAGCAAAGGTATGAAGTACACCAGGTGTTCAACTTGGCCCACACAGTCTGGGGGAACTGATGACACTGTTACCCATGAACTATAGAAAGCTGATGACCCAGTTTACCTGCATTGACCAAAGAGATCTCACTTTGAGTTGAACATTGTATTCAAGATTGCTGTATGATCATTACCAAGCATGTGTACATGTGTTTGCGTGGGGCAGTCATGATAACGAAGGCCATCCTTTTTATATATTTTTGTGAAGTTGGGACAGTCTGTGTGTAAGACACATGTTTATGGGACTCCATTTCCAGTCATAAGAGCTCTTAATATGGGTCAAATATGCGTCAACAGGCTGAAAGATAATTATTTCCTTGAGTTGGCCAAATGAAATGCCAGTGTTGGTACGATTTACACTCTGAAAAAGATGGTTCCCTAGAGACAGATGAACCGTTTTGATATTCAAAAAGACAAGAGTGGTGAGTCTTTCTCTATGGGAATGATCTGTCTGCTCAGCATGGGAGCAACACATGAATATGACACAATATTACCGGCACAGTCATGGCAAGATAGCGGTAGACAATCTGTGAGGAATCGGGTTCAGAATGAGTCAAAACAATGTTGCATTGAGGTTTTTAAGCCTAGATAAATATTTTTTTTAATTAAACCATATTTTTATTTTATTTTAAAATGAAAGTGATATTTCATATTTTAACCTTGTCAGCCAACAAAAGCTGTTAATAACAGATCACACTACCTCAGAACAGTGTCCCCATCTGAGGTTCTGGCTGCTAGGCTGTATAAAAATAAGAACCCTGCGTCAGCATGAAAGCAAAATTCCCCCAAACCTGTTAATTTTTCTGCAGTGTAAATCATAACAGGTCAGCAGCAGAACATGGCGTAAACATATTTTGTATTTAATTTAATTTAAAGCAAAGCCTTAGAGCGGCTTTTTCTAATCAGTGTTTTTTTTAAATTATGATTTCCTTTCAGATCTCTTATCCTCTGGAGTGCGGAGCAAAGTTGTGAAAGGCCAAAGAACTTACAGGCTCTTTGCAGGTATGTTTGTGTTTTGTTGTTCATGTATTTAAGTCACATTATTACATCTACTGGAGTGGTTTGTATTTTTGTTACATATTGTCACTGTAATAGTTGTAAATTGAATATGATGTGGATCCTTCATCCACCCAAATAATAATGCTGCCAAGGGTACTTAGAGAATGCCCGTCCTCTCCTGTGTTGACAGAAGCTCTTCTGTTTGACATCAGTAGGTACTTTCAGATCGTAATAAATCAAACCTTTTTTGGAATATTTCAGTGTTTTGCTGAGTTTTCCAAGTAACACTTCATCCAGCTGGAGGAAAAGCAGTTCATAATTAATCAGCCTCTGTTTTTCCTCTGCTTTCATTATTGCAAAATTTACAAATGAACATCACAGCTGCATTGACCAACAGTGGGGGGGTGTGTTTGCTAAATAAATGAACAACATGCCAAAACAACCAGCAATAACTGTGATTGATTTAACTGGATTTCTATCCCTCTTTTAGTCCCAGGACTGAGTTCACAGAGTTTTTTAAACCTTCATTAAATGTTTCAAGAAAATAAATGTCACTCCCTGTGAACTAATTAATAAAAGGGAAAAAGTGCAGTTTAACACATTGTAATCATATCTGGCATCTACTGGTTAACAGTTGTTTTCAAATGCCAAGAGTTCTGTAGTCATGATTGTGACTCTGATTAAACTGGAATGCACCCGTCCAGTGTGTTGCAACAAGTGAATCTCTCTGGACTACATGTCAAGTTAAACTCACAACATGCCTCCTTTTTTTTTTAAAAGAGTTTTGTCAGTGTTTGTATGCATCATTGTAGCTACATAGCACAGCATTGTTGGTTGTTTCAGTGTTCAGGTTCAAGTCGACAGATTTTCAAACAAAATTTCCCACACTTCCCTAATTTCCTTTTTTCTCCGTCACTCAACTTTGCCAGTTGTCTATCACCATGGGAACAGTGCGACAGGTGGTCATTACACCACGGATGTCTTCCACATTGGTCTTAACGGCTGGCTGCGCATCGACGACCAGACAGTGAAGGTCATCAACCAGTACCAAGTGGTGAAGCAGACTGCAGAGCGCACCGCTTACCTGCTGTACTACCGCCGCGTCGACCTGCTGTAGACACACACCTCACACAACATCCCGACATATACGCAAGCATCCCCGAATATATTCACAAACACACAAATACATACATGCTCAAAATGCACTCGTTGACAGTACATGTACACGTGATACAAACACATACCAAACAAACGAACAGGAACACTGCCCAACTTGTTCTCTTGCAAGATTTTCCTCTTCTTTCCCCCCCTGTCCCTGCTTTCCTGAGAACCAGCTTTTCCAACACCCTTTTCCTTGTCTCTTGGAAGAAGAGAAACAAGCTGCATTCACGAAGATTTCCCTGTGACTGCTCTCTCTTCTCTGTGCACCACTGCTGTGTTTTTGTTTTGTTTTTGTTTTTTTTTCTCTTTTTTGTTTTACTTTTAAAGCAGCAAGGAAGGACTGTTGAATAGACGGAGGTGGGTTTGGGTTACAGGTTTAGGACCTGAGTCTCACCTCTGGCTGAGCCCACAGCTTGGCTCAGATAGTGAACAGGACTCACACACAGGAAGAACTATCTACCACAGGCTGCAAGTGGACTGCTGGGGTAACTTCTCTTGTTTGGATTACCTTTTTTTTTTTAAAAGGAAATGACATAGAAATATCAGTGTTTGCCTTTTAGTGAGGAGAACTGTTGGCCTAATGAATTTGCAGCAGTTTAAAAGCATATTTGGATTTGCCCTAGTGCATTGAAAAGGCCCAGCACCAGCATTTACAAGTCTCTCCTCCCAAGGCCAGATTGTCTTTTCTGCCACCAACACCAACTCCTCTTCCTCCATTTCCTCACTTTTATGATGCTTTTAAACCAAGGTACAACTTGAGCCATCAAAAACAGGAAATGTGGTACATCAAATGAGAACTGAGCAGCTTCCTTGTTTGAGAGAACCTTGTTATGGTATCTGGGTTTAGATTTAGAAAGACTATCTAAAAACAAAAAAACATTAATGCGCTTTAGAATTTAAGTGATAACAAATAAGCTTCTGTGCACAAAGTATAAACTGATTGATGATTACGATATGACAGGCAAATACATATTTTGCAAATATTTAGACTAAAATGTTTAAAAAAAAAAAAAAAAAAAAAAAAAAAAAGATATAAAAAATAAAATCTAGCTGACTGGAAACTTGTTTGGGTCCTAAAGGACTGCGCTAGTTTTTAGACTCAGTTCTTGCACTGGAGAGATGGCAACCAATCAAGACAGATTCCACTGCAAAACCCGCCCTTGTTTACTTTGTACATTTCCTTCTCTTATCCATTCACTCATTTTTATTTTGTCTTTATTTGTTTAAAGGTTCCACCTGTGTATAGGTGGCTTATCAATGTAGTTTTGAGCCACACCACCCATCTAACCCCCCAACTCAGCAGAAAACGGGGGCTGCCTTAGGTTCAATCTGTGATGTTTTTCCACTCAGTGTACATTTCTAACCCTAATCAGGCGGAAACTGCAAGTTTTGATGTCTGTGAAGTGTTAGGGGAATGTACCTGACACCTCTGTATTTACTCTTTTGTGGCTCAGCATTGCCTCCCAGTCGAGGGAAACTGAGTGTTGAGGGGAAAGTTGGGACTACATCTGTGCTAAGCTCTACATAATGACCCCCGGACATGCGCACAAAAGGAGAGTGTTTGCTTTTGTTGAAGATATTGATTTTTTTTTTTTGATCATTCATTCATTGTGATGATTTTTGTTTGTTTGAGCTACTAAAAGATGTTAGTTGTTTTTTTTTCTTTTTTCTTTTTGTCATTGATCATTTATTGGATGTCCCCATGCTCTCGCTCCCTTCAGAAATATGCTTGCATTTGAATTGGTGTTTTTTGAAAAGAAATTACACAGGCTAAAGCACAACGATGAATAAAATTGAACTAGTTATTTGCTTGATATTTATTTCTATTTTGTCATTTTCTCTTTTGTCATGTTTTTCAATCAAGATCCATTTCATTCCAAACATCAGTGTCAGAATCGCAGTATTAACACATAACGAAAAGTAATCCGCTCAAGTATTTCTACATGATTATAGATGTGTACTTGAACTTTTATCCTCCTCAAAAATCTCCTTTTTCTCTGACTGTCCGTCAATTAAAACAAGATACACAAGGGGAGAGCAGGTCCCTGTCTGAATGTGGTTGTCCGCCATTTTCCTGCTTCAGATCAAAGAGATGGTGCAGAGTGAAAATGTCTGTATTTTAATAGAAGGGCATATATTTAAATTAATTTAACGTCCTTTGTTTGATTGTAAATTCACTGGCACTGATTTGTTTCAGTCCTTTCAATTTGAAATTAAATTCATGTTGGACGTTTTTCCAAAATGACACCAGTTTTAAATTATTGTTAGCCTCTATGTGATATAACATCTTTATGTGATGTGAGTCTCAATTGACTTTTCTTATGGGTTTCAAAATCAGAAACCTTTCCGAGATAAACCAAAGGTCAGCATTATATTGGCCCTACTGCCTCTCCTGCAATTTACATTCAAACTTTTTGCCTTCTCCATTGGAGGTTTTGTTCCACCTCGTCACAGTCCACGACTCATTCCACACAGAAAACAGAAGCATGCTGTTTTAAACAGTCATTACATCTTCTAACAATAGTTCAGTTGTGCTGCTGGCTTTGTAATCATTTCTGCACAAATTGTGACACTGTTAATTTTATTATTTTTTTGTTTTCATATTTTCTTTCCCCTTTTGAAGAATGTTTGGATGTTGGGACTTTGAAACGGACACCTTGAGCTTTCTGTTGTACAGTTTTATCTCAGTCTCTCATGGCTGGTCAGGAAATGTGCAGGTGAAATGCTTCAATAATATCTCTCTTTTCAGTATGTGCTCCTAACACTATTGTCTGCTGGGAATTGTTGGGATATTGACCTAAAAACAAAATCTATACTGTCTTTTAATTTTAAGCCTCCAGCATTCTATTTTGTTTATTGTTCAAATAAAGGATTGTGCAAAAAGCAGTTTGCTAATGAAGTGTAGTCAGAAGACTACTTGGCTTTCTTATGATACTGAAAACATCTGCAGTCTCTACACCTTGGACTGGCCTACAACAATGTGCACAATAAACCAAAACAAAAAAACGACCCACAGAGTCTTGGTCTACCACACACTGCTAATTGGTCTCATGTTCCTGCATGTCAACATCTACTATGGTGTAGTATTTGTAGTATGTTATATCTCCCCTACTGTGGTCTTGCTGGCTGCCTCAGTGCCCAGAGTGATCTTTAGGGCCGTGGCTGAGCTCGCCTCTGTTTGGTTTAATGGGAAGCAGACCCATCATTGAAAAATCTGCCATGTCAGGTTTTTTTCTGCCCTTTGGTATTCCTTACTATTTATTCCTCCCTTACTATAGCTCGGCCATCCACTGAAATGTGGCTTTGCTCTCAAACTCACAATCAAGCGTAGTATTTTTCCAAGTTAATGTCAAAAGGCAACTACAAGAACTCTTTCTTTACTGGCCCACAGCATGAAGAGAAAATTACATGTTTGGACACCCACTGATAGACCACCTTTACTCACAAGTGTCTCCTTAAGCCAAGCTGTAGTGATCATAGTGTATGTTATCCTGCTCCCCAGCTTGTCCTTTCAAGGCTTTGGTGTTTTGAAACCATATTTTTCAACACAAGTGAGTAATCTTGGCGGTCACAGTATTGCAGCAATCACATGAAGTGGGCTCTTAGAACATGATGCTTTTCTGTAATACTATGTTATTGTGCCATTTTAGGTCATTAAAGTGCCAGGGATCGGAATAATTATTCAGAATAGAGATGAGCAGTCCAGAATTGAGAGCTGTCCTGGGTCAGCAAAGTCAAACCACATGTAGCATAAAGATGAGAACAATGGGGCCCTGTCACATCTGCTCCACAACCAACTCAACCTCTTACGCCTGAGTTACACTGTGTTGAGTCATGTGTTTTAATAGGCGAGAGACGGCCAATAAACTCTGTACTTTACCAAGCAGCAGCCACCATGGCACAAGATTGAAACTATGCAATAGCAGTGCCTTAATCCAAGGGGACATTTCACCAATTTTTCAACGTGAGATTACAGCATTTTCCTCTCACTTCACTTCGACACGTTTTACTGGTCAAACCAAGCAACGCATGTGACTCACCAATAGTTGGCCTAATCTGGATTTTCCAGCTGCAGAATTCGGCAAAGGTGGTGTTGAGCAGTAAAGAGCCTAAAAACATCCCTTACCAAATCAAATGGTGAAAACAGATGCTATGTCCATGTGTTTCTACTGTGTTAAGTTCATATCACTGATGTGTTGTGGACACTTTCTACCTATAAAACATGGCAGTTACCTCTACCATGATTGTTAGATGTTACATATCATCCATTTAAGATGTTAAAAAGCTGCTGCTTAAACTGCTTAAACTGCAGGATCCCGTACAAGGTCCTCTATACAGCACCCTTACCCTGCTCCCTTCTCTTGTGTGCCGACTTTGAACTTATCTGGCCTTTCGTCACATATTTATGCTTGTGGGAATGATTTTTGTGCATTTCCTGTTCCATTTCAGTACGCCCACTGGTTTGTTTTTATAATCAGCCTTGTACACCATATGGTCTCTTCATTCAGTCTCCCCCAGTTTTTCCCCCCATTATATCTCATCTTTGTGCGTCTTATTTAGAAGTTCTGTAGCTCTCCAAAGTTTCTAAGGGAAGTACGCATGGAGTTCCAAGGACCTCAACAAGCCCCTGTCCAAATAAACCATCTCTCTGCTTGTGTGTGGAGGTCAGGAAGTGTGTATGCAGAACACTTTGAGCACTACAAAAAGAAAAACTCGGCTCTGGCTTCATGATTATATAATATCAAAATGTAAACAAAAAAAGATGTGTGAGTTGTGTAATCCCTCTGTTGTCTTCAACTGAGATTAATGCAGAGTTGTGAGTTTCCAGTTTCCACTTGGCTCAGTATTGAGTTGATGCAGCCGAGTAATGAATAATGTTTCTAAGAAGAAAATCATCCCTTGGGTATTTGAATTCTGTCATCACATCTGACCTACATGATGATAACTAATCTTTATCACACACATACACACTGCTCAGGATGAGGAAATGCAGATTGAGGTTTTCTCATCAGGACACTTACAATAAATTATAATCCTGACAATCCCGTCATCCGCACTCCAGAAGTATGGATCATCTTTACACCAGAGTCTGGTTTGAAAAAAATCACTGTACAAAACAAGTCATTTTCTCATACTCCTGATTTATAATGTGTCAGAAAAGACACCGGTGAGACAGGACGTCTTGGCAATGTGCTTTGAAAGGTCAGCAGTGCTTAAGGAGTTTTCAAATGAATATGATACTGCTAAATGGTATTTATGAACGGTCTTATCTCAGCCACAAAGACAAAAAACTGTTAAAAGAGGGTGTACAGTTTGAAAATCATCATGGTAACATACCATACGAGCACAAACTACTCCTACATATCTAGAAGAGGAACTCTAATGGTTTTGTATTATTCATCCAAAAAGTTTGGGGACTTACCAGGGAGAGATATATTAAAAATGGTCAAAATGGAAGACAACAAAGGCCACGATATCCTTACTTTAGTTCCTCGTATAAGTCAAGCTCCAAAACTACATGGTCCTTGATGTTATCGTGGCAAAACGATAACATCTCTCATTAGACCCTACTTCCTAAATGCCTGTTCATACCCCACAGGGTTTCCTGACAATGATTTCCTGTTAAAAGTCAGTGGTGATGATGATGCTATAATTTTGACATTATCTGGGTTGTTTTCTCAGACTTGACAAAGCTCACCCAGAGCCACACACAACATTATAGAACTGTTTTAACAGGCTTAGTTGTTATGACTAGTAAACTTCATGTGTAAAATCCGTAGAGTGGACCAAAAACACTGTAAGGCTCCACAAAGCTGTTATTTGTGGATGGTCTGCTGCTCTCATTGTCAATGAACAAAAAAAACAAAAACAAAACTTGCATAAGGAGACAAATAATCTTTAATATGGTGTAATCTTTCGCACTTAATTCCTTCATGTGGATGGGTTTATGTTTGGATAATCGATCTGTAACGGTGGCTGCCGCCAACTCAAAAACCATCAGGATCTGATTACATTGTTGTGTAATCACTGAGGAGAATGGCTTTGTGTCAATTCTACATGATGCACCTGAAGGCGAAAACACTTCCCTCATAAATTCTGAGGCAGACTGCAGACGTTAGGACAGATCTTAAATATCATTCACAAGATTTAAAATCTCCATTTAGAGAATCTCTGGATAGTGCAATTACAATCCCAGATGTTCTACTAAGTGATTAATTGTCTGATATCCCACAATTTACAAACTGTAAATCACAAATGATGGCTTGTCTGACAGATGGGTGAGTTTCTCTGACAAGGGAGAGTGAGGTCAAAGTGTGACCCCATGAAGTTACTCTAGATGTGGCTGATCTTCGAGATTTTCTTTTCCTCTCTCTAAGAAACATAATTTTACGGTGTACATCTCACAAAAGCTACCCTCTCTAGCATCACTGTGGGACACTGAAGAAAGAAAGCAGATGCATGATGGGCCAGACTTCCTGTTAAACATGTATTTTGACTGAGTGCAGAGCCCAAACTGGCAGACTCCTTGTGGGAAGACAATCTGTCTGAGGGTTTAGTTGCTGGCCTCCCTTCTGAGTGGCTGTGTTCTTGTAAATATCTGAGATGTTTCAGACAGAAATCAGGCTTATGATGGAATAAGATGTGAACTATTTGGGTCACAGCACAGCTAGTCTTCTGCAAGGTCAGTAAGGAGATACGTCAGTGGCACGTGATGAACCCTGTTTTTAGAGCAGATGAACGTCATCTCGCTTCCTCTCTTCCCAAATTTATCCACTCCAAGACCTAATGTGAAGTGCGTTAATGCTCTATTTACTGATGTCACTGTCATGTTGTGGATATCTAAATGAAGGTAATGTGACTTTTTTTTGTGGTTTGTCTTAACTAGGGGTGTAAATCCTGTGTGATGCAAGCTTTTATTACAGCCAAACTACAAAGGCTGATTTCACTTTATTATCCCACGGACAATTAGTGAAATTAAAGTCTACAAAATGAGTTGAGATGGTGCTCTGCTTGGACACTGCAATCAATGCTGACATACAGAAAAAAGAACTTTTAAAATAATATGTAATGTGGTGTAATATGTTGCACTTATTTCCTACATCTGGATGGGATTATGGTTGGATAATTGATCTGTAACGGTGGTCGCAACCAATGCAAAAACCAACAGAATGTAATTGCATCGATGTGTTTGGTTGGAATGAAACTAGGATATGGAGCCTTGTTTGACCTTTAACATCCCTGGTTGGATTATGAACAGTGATAAAAAAAAGCAAGTAGACTGTATATATGTAAGAGTTACTGTTTTACAGTGTTCTTAAAGGGGTTCTCCTGCAATTTTTTTGAGTTGCCCTTCTAAAAAATTGGATGACTCATATGTGACAGATTTTTTTAAAATGGTCAAAATCGAAATAGCAGAAGCCGAAATATCCTGATTTTAAGCCGAGTTTGTGTGTGTCAGAATCCAGAAACACTGGATCCTACATTTCCCATAATTCATCTCATACAGGTAGCCTATACAATACAGGTAGCATCTTATATCTTCTTATAACACATACCACAAGAGGGCATTATGCAAATGTTTTCACAGGTTTTACCTGTCGTAACTGAACTTCATGTGTAAAATCTGCGGACTGCCCCTTTAATATTTTTTTAATATATAAATGATGCTGAAAACTAACACTGGTAGGATTAATGGTTAATAAACACTATAACAAAAATCAATGAAAGTCATTAAAAATGGGCTTAAACTTAATATCTGATCACCGAAAAACAAGACAATGTGTTTAATTTATGACAGAAAAGTTTAGTGAATGATCACGGAGTCTAAAGTGAATCACTGCCGGTCTTCTTACGTATGTTCTATTGTCTGCGTGCGTCTCTCTGCAATAACGCCATTGAAATATGATCGAACTGCCTGCCGCTGATTCGTTTTACAAGCCGATGATTTAGATTATTTGTAGTTTTGCTGCTAACAACAGGCTACTCGTCAGCGCGCGCCCACTACTCGTCGTTTGCCTGCCTACTTCGGGAAAGCTGGCGAGTGCGGGGGAGTGAGTAGAGACTAATTTTTTCCCTGTGCTCCTGAGGGGTCCCCCTTCTCTCTATATAAGGCTCTCAGCTCAGAAAGTCACACAGTTCCTAGTTGCTCCAGGAACACCGCCAACAAGCAGCAGCAGCAGCAGCAGCACCGAGCCCCGCGGCAGCCTGGTCCTCTCACAAGGGAATAAAATACAAACTGCTCCGTCCTTCGAAATATTCAAGCAACTGGAGACAAGCAAGGTAAAGATGAGCAAGATGACACATTACACAAGTAATATTGCATGCTACTACACTTTGGTATATCAGAGGGTTTAGGAAAGCTAAAACAGCTTTTTTTTTTGTTAAATAAAAATATTGCATAGTCTGTAAAAATTATGACTATAAGATGTGTAGTTGGTCAGACTGGCTTTTAGACAGAAATCATTTTGGGTGAATGAAGCTGAACCCTTCTTTATTTGCAAGGATTATTTATTTTTCATATTTACTGATTTATATAAGTTTAACACCATGAAATTATGAGAGAACCAATCCACATATGGGTTTGAAACTGTGCCTCTATAACTGTAAAAGAGGCTGACACTTCACTTTTCAGCCATCTCAGTGGGAGAGTGGTACCTACTGAGCAGAGGAGGCAAATATTTCAACATTTAAGCCCAGATTTTGAGGTGGCATAATGCGCATAAAACCATAGATGTCATGCAAGTGTTTATGGAAATGCGTTCAAATAAGAGAATCTATATTGTGACATGAGTCGTGTTTACATGCAATGTAGTGTTGAGGTGAAGTGGAGGTCAGTCCCTCTTCAGATCACCATCAATGGCAGAGGTAGTTCCCTGGTCTATAGCATCATGTGGATGTGTTTGTGGATACGTGTGCCCGTGTCCTCCGCTCCGTCTGTCACTTTGGTATAAAATTCAGGAGAGCCATGAGAAGGGCCTAGACAGTGAAGCCGGTAGAGGTTCAGTGTGAAAAAGGGGCACAAGGAGAGGAGCAGGGTGTGGTGCCTCAGCTGGCTCACGGTGTCCAGAGCTGGCACAGCATGTTGACACAGAGCCGGTGCCAGACCTCAAGCCGCCTTTTCAGCTAGAGGGAAAGAGGTGAAGGGATTCAAGGAGAAGAGCCACCAGTGGGCTAGCAAGAACTTGGTTTATTTTTTTCTTTCCTCTGTGATCACACTGACTGACTCCTCCTCTCTTTACAAAGGTTTATGACTTTGTAATATTTGGTCTAGCTCAAATCTTGGAAGTCTTGTTCTCTTCCAAAGGGAGGTCAGTTGCAGGGTCAGTTAGAGAATATTGCTCCTGGATGTGTCAGGGTATACACTGTTATGCTCAAAGACACTTCAACAGAATGAACACTTGTCAGCCTGAGCTGAACTCAGGTTTACCTCCTCAGTGTCACACCCTGCTGCCCAGTTTGCTTAGAACATAATGAGAGAGAGTCAAGAGATGATGAAGAAGGGGAAGCATTTCTTAGTATTTAACAGTAACTATGGTGCTAAAGGAAAAAGTCTTTATTTTTTATATTTACTAACTAAGCTTAAGGGGTGTATAAACTGAGCATTTGCTAGATTTTGCAAATAAGTTGAGTTTTTTGGTTCATCTTATTTTTATATTTATGGTGGCATATCAAATGTTGGATGCTCATACATTGGGGCAGAGCAGTGTCACACAATAGTCTCACAATATGTTGCATAAGATAATGATGATATGATGTTGGCAATTTGGTAATGCACAATAAGTTACATATGTAGATAAAGAGGAAAACATACCTCTTTAATATAACTTTTCAAAATGATGGCTTTGATCATACAATAGACACTGAACCACTACTTTACTCCAGTATGATCTAATATAATCCAGTACAATAACTCTAGCTAGTTTATACTGATCCAATTGGATTGTATTATCTTAACTGTTATGTGTTTCATACATGAGGAGGGCAGAGTGAATAGTTAACACATGAATAGTTCACTGTAAACAGAAATGAAACACCCAAAGCTTTGCACAAATATGACTCACTGCAGTGGGCAGTTGTATTAGATTGCATCAGCCTCTATTAGTGTAGGCTACTTAATAATCAGATGATTGTTTTTACGCAACAACCATACATTTACATTAAGTTACACTGTGAGAAAGCAGAACTCTTGAGAGTAAAAAGCCCAGAGTTGAGCAAGGACTCAGTTTACTATGCCAGTCAGTATCGCATGAAACCTGTTCCCAGCATCAGTTATAACATTACACAACACAAGAAAATGTATGAGGAATTATAGATTTCTATATCAGTTATCGATCCCAGACGATGAGGAGAAAAGCAAGTGACAGCCACTAATATTTTGTACTTTGTCACACTTGTAAAACTTTGCAAAAATGCATGTTTCTATCTGTGTTTGTGCATTAAATGGACAATTTTGTTTTAGGAAGTGGTTCCTACATAAGCTAAGTAGTCTAAACACTTGTATTTTGTAACCAGTACTCAGTACCTAGTACCTTGTTGACTCACACAGCGAAGAAAGACTCATTAAATGCTTCCTCCCTGCAGGTTGTGTCTGGGACACAGAAGAGCTGCATTCGCACAAAAAAACGCTGTCTACTGTAGTCTGAAAGTCTAACCCAGACATCTGGGTGTCAGAATGACCTGTGCTGTCATGGCCTGGCTCCCTGTCCTCTCCCTCTCCCTCCTGCTCTTGTGCGTCAGGGACTCAGCTTCCCTCTTCCTGCCTGATTCCAAGGAACTCAGACAGCTGTTGAGCCGCTACGAGGAAGAAATGGACCAGAACAACAACAGCATCAACAGCACCACCAACACAGCTGGCGGTAGGACCCGACGAGCCATCCGCTGGTCGGACCGTGAGGAGATCATCCAGCTGCACAACAAGCTGAGGGGCAGTGTTTATCCCACTGCCTCCAACATGGAGTCCATGGTGAGACATGCCCCATTAACCAAATTACCTGCATATCTAACTATCATTCTCAATCAGTGAAGATAGTTAACAACTTTAATCTTTGGCTTTACCTCACAAAGACATTCATTTTAATGTGTCAGCAACACTGAGCTCTTAAATGAGGCTGGTGATTAGGGTTTAAAGCGCTTTAAAAAAGTGGCGTTGCTTTAATAAAAACAACCTTTTCTCTCTGCTGGAAACATGCAGTCATGATGGTGAACTATTACCAGCCTGCTGTGCTGCTCTTTTACAAGGATAATAATGCTGACTCTGTCCTACCTGCAAACAGCTCACCGCTGGAGAAGACAGCAGCAGAGTTAGGGAGGGCTGGGTCAACAGAGGACAGAGAGAATCAGGATAGAGAGGGGAAATTATGAGACTACGTGGCACATCAATGGGTAAAGTAGATGAGGAATTATTGTTGAGACGCACAGAAGGTTATTGAAAACCACAAGGTCCATAAAGTTGAGAGAAGCAGTGGTGGCCTCTGTCTCTGGAGTGCGGTTATAGCCGGGTAGGAAAGTGTCTGAAGATTTACTCTGCCCAGTGCTCTCTCAAATTCCAGCAAACAGGCAGTGTGTGTGTTTGTGTTAGTGTATGGGTGTTTGGGGTTACAGTGGTGTCTGTGTGTGCATGTGCTAGCGACCACCAAAAGGCTGGAAATTTACTGAGGAGATGTTCTTTGAGGGGCCACGCTGTATGCAGTCTCCCCTCCCTTCATAGCGCCCCCTCCATGGTGGGAGTCAGGTGTCCTCTCCGCTTTCCACCCTCCTCTGCACTGCTGTAAAGAAACCCACTCAGGAAATGTGGATAATTCAGCTGTGATTGCTGGAGATTTGTAGTGGACTGGGGCCAGGCGCCAGCTGCTCCACTCAAATGTCACTGTCTAAGGTTAATGTTGTACTTGTATCCAGCTCAGTTTCAGCTCACTGGGAAGGAAGGAAGTGCAGGAGGCCTTGAACAGGTTGTGGTTAGATATCTACTGAGTCAGAACAGGATGTGGATTACACTGTTTTACATTGTAGTGGATGCAGCAGGTGAATGTCGCAGGTAGATCCCCTGTGAGTGACTTGATTTTACTGAATGTGTGCAGATATGGGATGATGAGTTGGAGCGGTCTGCTACTCACTGGTCAGAGCAGTGTCAGTGGGATCACGGACCTCAGGACCTGCTCATGTCTATTGGACAGAACCTGGCTGTTCACTGGGGAAGGTGAGATGCACTAACACATGAAGAAAAATCTTTATCTGTGTTTATTTGGATTACTATTATTATTACAAACAGGTGAAAATTGGGCGAAAATCAGTAGTTCAAGTCTGGTTTTAAAAACACAATTAACAGTCTTGGGTATCATTTGAATATTTTTAATGCTGATACAACATCTAAGTTTCAGTACCCGTTCTTATATGATACTTTTTTGCTACCTTACCTTTTTTATTTAAGAAGAAGTCTGGGGAAGTTCTCAAATGTGAAACAGGTGTTCAAATCTTTTCACTGATGTGCTAAGTGACTCGGTGACAGATTTTTTTCATTAGAGTATTAAGGTTTGATACCCAGGCCAAAGAAGCACAAACAATTAGTGAAATCGTATTCTGTCACATTACCAGCAGCTCATTTGAACTTTCTATGTACTTCTCTTTTTTTATGACGGTAAGTATTTCCTGAGCTGTCCGTGTTGCAAGAGAAAGTCATTTATTGTAAAATACTGTGATGAGGAAAGGAGTGTTGGATGCTGCAAGACCTAAAATCTAGGTCAAAATCAGTTCAAAAATCGTGGAATTTTTCAAAATCAATGATCCATAAACATGCCTGAGGTGGAAGTATATATAGCGCTAGTTAGTGCTATTGTATTAAGTTTGATGTTTTGAATTGCGTGTGTGTGTGTAGACATCAGGCACAGCAGGCCTCTGTGTACACTACAACAGCGTATGGCTATCGCAGCAGGTGCCCTTCCAGGAATCTGCTCTCATTCTCACAGCCCCTTCCCTCCCTCCCCACTCCCTTCTTTTCTTCCTGTGCCAGCAAACCCAGTGTGGAGTCCTATTTTTCCACTCCCCCTCCACTCTCCATTTATAAGCTCAGCACTTTTCAATACCGTAAAAAGAGATGTTTATAATAAGGCCTAAGACTGATTTGTTAGGCTGTGGAGCCATGTTTAGGTTTGCTCTGATTCTTCCTTTTTTTTTTTTAACCTGATTTGATTTCCCCTGTTATAGAGGGGAACAGACTGCTGTTTTGTGTGCCAGGTCAAATTCAGACTCATCGTTTGAGGCCTGAAGCAAGGGGAGGAGCAATGAGGTCCATGCAGTGTTTCTTAAGTCTGGCCAAAGCACCTGGCAGCTCCCTCAGATATTTCCCTTTTGCCCCTGGTACCTGGATGGCCTGTGACTGAGCCTACTGTTTGTCTCTCTCTCTCTCTCTCTCTCTCTCTCTCTCTCTCTCTCTCTCTCTCTCTCTCTCTGTGTGTACATGGGGCCCTACAGATACCGCTCTCCTGCCTTCCATGTCCAGGCCTGGTATGATGAGGTGAAAGACTATACCTATCCCTACCCCCATGAGTGCAATCCCTGGTGTCCAGAACGCTGCTCCGGGCCCATGTGCACCCATTACACCCAGGTGAGACCAATCAAAAAAAGAAAGTGGGTTAAGATATATTAAATGAGTTCAGGAGAAACATTTTAGACAAAATAAAGTTAAAGAACTGTGAGTACTCTTACCTTGATCAGTTATTGCAAGATTCTTCTAGAGGAAAAGTTTTGCACCCGGTTTGAAAAGTCTTTTAGAGTTTTGACTTCCTTTTGAATTATATACTGTTGTCTCTCTCCTATGTTTATGATAGTGTTTGTGCCAGTGTTGACCATGTGTCTTCTTTTACCTTTTATACAAAACACATGTAACATAACAGGTGTTTCTGGGCATGTATAAGAAAACAACGTGGTATGCACCCTCTCCTCATGTATGAGAATTCACAGTATTTATGGGCAAAGTTGTAGAGGGACAGGGGAGTTAAATGACAGGCACATATATAGTAACTTGTAGTCAGTGAAAATAGGGATGTCACCAGAGGTATATAATGAAACAGTGCAGAGTGAGGGACAGAGATGAGAATTTAGGAACGGGTATGAAAATGAATAAATCAGTCTAAAGGAAATAGAAGTGGAGCTGGCCTCTTCTTCCACTAGACTTTACTTTGTAGCTGCTGGGATGAGTTTACAGAAACATCCAGAATCCTCCCTCTGCCCTCACCCTGAAACCTGATCACTGCCATCTGGTAGTCATTTCCAGACACCAGACATCCCTCGCTGCTTGACCTGGATTCTTTTGAAGATGCTGCAGAGAGGGGACAGTGCCAAATCTGAGCATCATCACCTTGTCTCAGTCTCTTTATTGGCTGGAGGTGCTGATGTATCCGCAGCCCGAGCAGTCATACCCCATAACTACCTCTGCGAAGACCCTGTGAAGCTAGAGATTACACAAAGCTAAACTACTAGCACTTAGCACACATCACTCTGCGTGCTGACTCACTGCTTCCAGTGGCCTCGAACTGTACCAAGAAAAAGATGAACATTCCTGAGGAGGGAGAGCACACATGTTTGAGAGTTGGGAGGAAAGTGAGGAGGAGTTTTGGAACACGCTGTGTTGAATTCGCCGTCAAATGGCACATCATTCATCTGTAACACCACTGCAGCAGCTTTCCGTTTAATAAGGTGTTTTATTTTACCTTGGACAGCTTCGGGTCTATGCTGACTTCTGTTTGTTCTGAGTAAGATATTAAAACAACTGCCATTTTTTCCACTTCTAACTAGATGATGAATTTGATCATGATTGTTTCACAGAGGGCAAAATGTGTTCACACATGATGAGCATCTGACTGGGGCAGAACAAAATAACAGATGAGGCACTGCTGAAAGTCCCAGTGGCCCCATTAACTGTGACTGCTGATCTAGTTGCTTCCTCTGGAGTGACCGATTGACCCAGCTGAGCTGTTAGAGAAGTGACACAGGAAATCCAGGCTGTAAGCTGCATAGTTTAATGTGCTATATGTTTCTTTTCATTCATACCACTGGCCATTCTTTTATTTCCCTCTTTACAGCTGGTCTGGGCAACCACTAACCGAGTTGGCTGTGCTGTGCACGTGTGTCCAAGGATGAACGTGTGGGGAGAAATATGGGAGAACGCTGTTTACCTTGTGTGCAACTATTCCCCAAAGTAAGATCAATATTCCCTCATGCTCCACTTTTCATCAACACCTTTGCTCTCTGGACTCTTTAAATTTCCATTCTTAAGGTACTGGTACTGACAAATGCAACAGTTTGTGTTCCTAATAGCTGTAGAGTAGATTTTGCCTAGTTGTCCGGGGCGTTTGTGTGACATATTGGGACCATTAAAATTCCTCCAGAAGTCAGAATAGAAAAATAATAATGAACACTGGGAAAGAAAAATAAGAGCTGAGTAGACGTTTGTTTTCCAGACAGCCCACAGGATGTAATTGCCTGACAGACAACGAGGAGGGTTTTTATTAGTTTGTGGGACTAATGACTGTTAGGAGTGTTGACCGCAGGCAAAGAGGGTTGAAGTAATTACAAGGCCATGAGCCCAGAGATGTTTAACTGATGATTAATTTCCACCCAAGTCAAGCTGTCCACTGTGCACTTCTGCAGGGGCAACTGGATCGGTGAGGCCCCATACCAGCATGGCCGCCCTTGTTCCCAGTGCCCTCCCAGCTATGGAGGAGGATGCAGGAACAATCTGTGTTACAAAGGTGAGCAAAGCCATATGATTTTCATTCAAAGATGTTCAAATTAAATATATTACCAGCCTGAACTCTGTCTGTTTATCCATCTATAGACTCTCAGCGCTCAGAGACAGAGGACATGAATGAGGTAGAGAAGCCTCAGGTCCCACTCCCGCCTCGCACCACCGCCAAACCTGCATTCAAACCCAAACCCTTTGCTCCGAAGAAACCAGTGTCCAGACCCACCACTCCCAGAACTCCATCTTCAAAGACTCCTAGTAACACCTACCTGGGTAACTACAGGAATTCTTAAAAAATGACCCCATACTTTCACATTGTTACACATTGCTTCACTGATTCTTTTGTCTTTCTGTCTTGCAGCTCAGAACATTAAGTGTGAGACTAGACTGAGAGATAAATGCAGAGGAGCAACCTGCAACAGGTCAGATTATTTTAATGTGCTTTAAAGTAAAGTTAGTTTGGATGTACACATAATGTGTATATTCAGTCTCATTTACCTAACACATTGTTCAGTTTCATAAACTCTTTTTCTAACTCTGCAGATTTAATTGTCCTGCCAACTGCTTGAATAAAAAAGGGAAAGTTTGGGGGACTGTCTTTTATGATGTGGTGAGTCTATTAGCACGAAATACATGTACCATCACGTTATAATGTAAATGTATACTTATATGTGCCTTTTTTCATTGTTTAAGCAATCAAGTATTTGCCGTGCTGCTATCCATTTTGGTGTGATTGACAACAACGGAGGACTGGTTGACGTCACAAGACAGGACAAGTTTCCATTCTTTGTCAGAGCCATAAAGAATGGCATTGAGTCTTCCAGGTAGATATCAGCCTCATTGTTGCCCAAACAGGTTGAAATCACATTAACTGATGCAACACTTGTGAAACAGATATGCCTCTGTGAGACACAGTTTATGCAATAATGAGAATCAATGTCTTCCTGATTTCTAAACACTACCATGTCTTTCACAGTAAATATAAATCTGGCAACGCATTTGTGGTGGCCAAAGTGGAAGGTAAGGCACTGAGTCACAATTGTGTTCACATTCACTCAGTAAGCCTGCACATATTAGGTATATTAATTGTTTTTCTTTTCTCTCTGTGTCAGAAATGTCTGTTGACTGCTACACCACTGTGGCTGAAATCTGCCCATTCAAGAAGCCTTTCTCACACTGCCCAAGGTGCACTCTCACATCTTTTCTTTAAAGCATGCAATAATTAGCCAGTTTGTTTTATAGTATTGTTCCATTAAATAGTTCTGAAAACTTGTATGTATCTATAACTTTAAATATCCATTATCAAATAATCAACAAAGTTAAAAAAAAAATCTGTAAGTATTATTTATTAAGAATTTCACTGTCAAAAACGACTTTATTGTAAAGTAGATTAACCTACTTCATTCTAATGAGATAAGCAAAAAGAAATAAAGAAATACAAAAATCTCTCATGTGAAAATAACCAAAACTGTTGTAGAAAATAGTGTGTTCATTAAGAAACTGATTGAGAAAATAAGTTTTCTTTCACACACTTACATGTTGTAAAACCATTGAAATCTAGACAGACATCTGGAAAAGCTTTGAAATAATGATAAATATTAATATTAATATTACCCTTTCCTGTTGCTACAAATTGATATAAATATCCAATATGTTCCTCAGAGTCTCCTGTCCAGCCAACTGCAAAAATCAGCCTTCCTCTTGGTCACCAGTGATCGGGAATAGCATCTATACAGATGTAAGTAATACACCGTTACAAACACACTGATCAAGAATTACACGGGAGCAGTGGCCATCTTGTTCTGTCCTATTTAAAGAAAGGTCTTCATTTTCTTGAGAGTGACATCTGGATCTGGATGGTTAAGTTAGAGTGACTTTTTCAGGCTTTGTGGTACATGGTAGCTATGGAAAGCCATTCATAGTAGGAATATGGCTCATGGAGAATGAGAGTAATGGTGAGGCAAGCCTGAGGTTGCCAGGAATGTGTTACCCTGCTTGAGGCCCGATCATTTACAGACTCACTCAAGTGTTATCTTAAACTAAGTGCCTGTGTCTTAGGGGGAGGAGAGAAAGAAAGGCATGGTCATAAGAAGACTAGTTTGTACATCATAAACTCGGATGTCACATGAGGCATGTTCAAAGTGTGTTAGTCATTGTAGAGTATCCTCCAGACTAAACTTACCAGATGTACACTGTGCAAGTCTTCCCGTCACTCCTCTGGCTCATTTTCATGTTGCCAACTGGAACATAAGGTCCATGAGAAGTTTAATGGGGTTTCACCTCAGATGAAATTGATGACGTCCAGCTGGCCATAGATCACAGTTCCCCAGAGATTCTGAACTATCAATGCTTACGTACCAACCAGAGCAGATTCAGGCAGCAATGTGGCTCATAGCAAATGTGCCCAGGAATGTTTTCCAATTTCAGGCACCCAAATGTATTCCTACAGCTTTGTCGTAGTTGGATGTTGGTTAAATATGAGACATGAACCGTCTGGTAAGAATTGTCGGAGGGGAGTATGGACAGTGTGATCTGTGTTTGGACTAGAAATGAATGATTCTGCTCCAGACTGTTGATAAGAGCTTATGGTCTGTTGTGCTGGAGCCAGACTTCTGGCTCAGACTGTGGAACAACTGTGTGAGTGTACCACTGTGTATGTGTGTCTGGGTGCAATACATTTTGTACTGTATTTCATAGTAGAATTACAAATCACAAAGATATTAATTCAGCTCTCTTCCTCTTCACAGCGCTCCAGTATTTGTAAAGCAGCAATCCATGCAGGGGTGATCAAAGCAGACGGGGGCTTAGTGGACGTTCTACCACTGGACAAGAGAAAGAAGTATGTTGGCGTCCTGAAAAATGGGATCCAGTCTGAAAGGTACTGCTCATCTTTTTTGGGGTCAATTATTTTTACTGTTATTCTGTCTCCCAGATGACAATTGTTGCACACTAACAGAAAGTACTAAGAGGGCACCATGTCAAATAGTTGTAGCTTACCATAGTGACATTAGAGATAGCCTGAGTTCCAGAAATCTATACTTTTAGATTCGGTTCCTAGCAGTCTCACTGTAGCATATTTAAGAGAAGCTCAGTCCAAAAATGAGAACAACCATTTATATTTAGACATGGTGTGGATGGCTTCTATCCACAAGCAACCGTTTGGCAGCTGTGAAACCGCAAAGCCTCCCTAGTTGCAATGTCAGCTATCAGTAAGAAATAAGGAAATATGTTTGCTCTTAACATATCTTAGTAAAAAGTAACAGCATTCCCTTAGGGCCTACACATTATATAAAAACCTATAACCTGTAATCTGATAAAGTCTCAGAGAAGTTAAGTGAGTTTGATGTTCAATGTTATAAAATATAATTTGGTGGTTTAGATCCTGGATAAAAAGAGAATATTTTGCCGCACCACCAACCACTTGAGGTTTGCAAGAAATGGTGCGAAGGTCCTGCAAATCCTCACAGGAGTCTCCACCTATTCTGTCAATTTAGAATAATGCTATGATTTACATGAGGTCAACAAACTCAGGGCACCGAAAAGCATGATGAAGTGCTCCACGCCAACAGGTGCAACAAAGCTAATGTGACAGCAAGGAAGATATCAGTCAACTAGTGTCTGTACACATTCATGCAGTGACAAGGTCTAATCAGGCAAAGTAATTGTGAACAGTTGTTGTGAAGGGGCTTTAAAGAGAATTAATTAACAGACTGAAGCTTTGACTCCCTCATTCACTCGTTCACTGTTCCCTACATAATAGACACTCAGTAGTGAGCAGTAAATTGTGATTTAAGACACTCACTAATCTTTGTTGTTTTGCGAAATCACTGTCTGCTGTACAGTCACACAATGGTAATTTTCGCATTCATAAAATGCATACTGCATTGTGGGATTGCTAGCAGACAGTGGTGTACATGCTATTTTGGAACTTTTTATAGTGGATAAATTTACACACTAAGAATTCTAATTATAATTGGTAGATAAAGTATAATATTTATCTTCAAAACTATGCTCAGTTCAAGCTTTAATATTTGACCAGTGGGAGTGTGGTAAAGAAAACCTTGAGATACAACTGAAATAGAAAACATGAAGCTTGTAGTAAAATTGGACAAGTAAATTTGACAAGAGGATCTAAAATATGTTTAAGAAAGGTGCTTTTGTTCACTATACCCTACCTTGATTTATGTCTCCTGTAATACTGTATGTAGGCTAGTGGGTTTCTTGCATGCACACCATGTTTCTCACATCACTCTCATGTCTGTGGCCGGCTCCAGTGGACTAAGCTTAGGCAAGGAAGCCCTTGTGGCCAGTTCTGCTGGCATGTGGGGTTGTAAGAGTAATGGTGTGGTTTGGTGTGTGGATGGGCCACACATGGGATCTCTGCTTACTTTACCCAGGCATTTCAATTGAGTGTGCAAAGTGCTGAATGGCCAAAATAATCGCACTAGTCTGACTTCTATGAAATCTAATGCTGAACTGCGAAGGCCCCCACTCAGGGCATTGGGACAGGAGGTCAGTAAATGGCTGAGAGAGAGTCCGAGCCATGTGCCAACATCATGGCAGGGTGGGCAGTTTGGACTGGAGTCTCTTGCCGGGGAAGTAATCACAGCCTATCCAATTACTTAAAGATGGAAATGCTGTTGCCCACTTAAGTCAGGGCTTTCCTATATGGACAATTATCTGTGAGCTGATACCAATCACATAGGCCCATCATGATTATTGATCATGGCAGAGCTTCAAGGTCTCTCCACTAATGGACTAATTACAAAGTCATCAAGTTTAACACATGTGGTAGCTGGAAACGTCAGAGTCAGTAATACAGCAACAATGAGTCATTTTGCTAACATGCCAACATGGTGGATGTTTTTTTCTTAAGATGTTGTGAACACCATGATTTCGTACTCTTTGATGGATTTGGCTGCTGGCAGGACTTGGGAAAGATTGAATATCAGACTTCCAAGAATTATGAAAACAAACATTTTGTCCAAAAAGATGTGTTTATTTGGGTCACTCCAACAATTTTATACATCACAAGGAGTGCTACTCAGCCTTCTGTGGCTTTGAAGGGAGCTTTGTCATGTCTGATGTGATCAGGGTTACCTCAGCTCAGGCTTCACTTTTTTCTTCTTTTTTTAAACAAAAAGTCTGCATTACAAATAGGAGGTTTGCAGTTTGAAAGTAGGCATTTAATGGGGCAGGAAGGGTCTAATGAAAGACACTATTGGATAATATTGCATGAAGGAAAATTGTAGGATTCAGTGTTTTTGAAGGTTAAAACTAAAAGTCAACAAAAATCAACCTGTGCTGCTTCAGTTTCGATCAGTCTCTCACTAGTACCCCAACTTTGAAAGTAACATACTAAATCACTGCAGTAGCCCTCCAATACCCCCAAATATAACATGTTGTTACTATTGTATGTTTGCAGCCAGAGCAACACAGAGGGAGGCTCTTTCCGCGTCTTTGTTGTGAGGGAGTGAGACGTCAGCTCAGAAGTCCAAACACCAACAGAGTCACCTCAGTTGCTCTTGAAGAGCAGGAAGTGCCCACAGGTTGGATGCCATGGCTATTCATCTGTCTCTGTGCCTTCAGTGGGAGCAAAACGTCCTGACAGATTGATAGACACTTTCCCCTCTAGTTAATAAACAGTAGCCGCCCAGTAAAAGTCATCGTTCAATATTTTGATGGACCTTTATGTTTTCTCAGCTTTTAACTCCAGATATAGATACTTCTTAAACATACTTAATCTGTGAAAACAAAATGTTTTTATATGTTTTATGATGCATTGAACAGCTGGTGCTGGATCTCTGTTTTGACATTTGCTTTGAGTTAGACATGTTTTCCAGAAAGTATTATGTTTACATTGATGTTCTTATTACAACGTTTAAATTGGTTTTCATACACAGGAATGTTTACTGATCACACTGTATTTAATCAATGTGTACAGAATATATGATATTTTGTTTGTTTTAAAAATGGAGGACAATATACATGTTTTATGTTCTATTCAATTTGTATTTTGTTTAATTGCCTTCTTCTGCTCACCTGGATAATCTTTACTTTTCTACTCTTGAAGATTTAGACTGTGAAACCAAAAGTCTAAATTGTATTTATGAGTTTAATGGAGGAATGATTGTCTTTTAGTGAGTAGGGATGTTTTATTGGCTGGGTAGACCAGAACTCGTCAGGCAGATACTAAAGGAGGGGAAACAGTGTAGTAAATGGAAGTGTGTACAGGCAGCAGGCACTGCTGTGGGGAAATAATGTTTCCCTTAATAAGGCTGGTGTCACTGCAGTGCCAGACATGTGGAGGTGATTTATAGAAGGTGTTACATTGCTCTGTTCACTGTGGAGTCTGCAGTAGTTGGTGCAGATGGGCCTCAAGAATGGTGGCAATATTGTGGATGTATTCAATGACAATCACAATCAGCAGATATGTTGAAAATAATAAGCCGTCATACATCATTTCTGTATTTATTGTTGCTTACTGCTTTCCTCATTTCCTTTTTTTGTCACTGTATGATATATAAAAAATGCTCAAATTGTTGCCCCCTCCCTCCCACACCTAAGACAGATGAATGTGTCACATGTTTCAGGTACAGAGAGAGTTTTTTTTGTGTAGAGATTATTTCGAGGTGTTTGTGAATGTGCTCAAGATTCTCATCATCAAACTGCAATTTATGCACTTTTGGGACAATTTACACTTTGCAGTGCATGCAAGAGGCAGACACCTGTAATGTCTATCACTATACTGGATTTAGGCATGGTTTCCATTGGTACAGTCCTGATTTTAATGTTTGTTTGTTTTTTTTTTTAAATTTATCTTTACATTTTTTGTAGTGGCACTTAAATTGACAGGAAAAAAACATTTTAGCTTATTTAGCATCCCTCACTGAAACTAATATTAAGTCCCGTTTCTGTTGCAGAACTGGATTGGGTAGTTCTGAAAGTCCAAAATGACACCAGATACATTAGTACCACATAGCCTTGTTGCTCTAACTGTTGGTTTCCTTTAGGATACAAACCATGCTAACAGATTGTTGTCAGAATAAAGACACACATACCTGGTCAAGAAAAAATACTCAGTAACTTTAAAATCTCTTCCTTCAAGCATGTTTCAACTTTATCTCTTTATTCTACCTCAGTGCTATCGCTACGCTAGGTATTTACATCTTTTCTATATGGGATTTTTTAAAATGGGAAACGATAAAGGTTTTGTAAAGTTATGGGAACTGTAAATACTATTGTTTTTGTTCATGAATCATCCTTTATGCAGCAAGATTATAATTGAAATGTGTGAATTTGTTTTGTCTTGGTTGTATCGTTTTTATACAGGTGTAGGATGGGTTCTATATTTTTTTGCACAACTTGAAAATAAAGTATGACTTACAAATACTTCAACACATGTTTCTGTTTCATTAAAAGATGTGTCAAGTGAGTACATGATGTTATGGTTGTTTTTAACAATGTTTGATGGTTCTGTTATAATTCAGTCATTTCACAAGGGGCAGTGCCTGGTCATGTTCAGCACAGCTTAACCAGACAAGTCAGCTAGCTGAATTTGTGACCTCATGGCCCATTAAAACTCAAAAGTTTTTTGATTCACATTCAAAGCAACAACACAAAGCTAAAACAACAGTGAGCTGAGTGAGTGAGTTTTTTTTCCCAAATAAGTATGTGAATTCAGGGTAGTGAGTGGCAAAAGATGAGAAAACTATGTAACTTTATTAAATGTACTTTGAGCAGATCATGATCCTAAAATCTGTGTATCAAGCATTATGAATGAAATTCAGACCCAGGCCACCCAGGATTTATCCGTCATCTTTGGAAGAATATCACTGACCATGTTCATAACTTGGCTCAGCTTTTTGTGGACATACGCATGCAGAGTGAAATGGAACAATAAATTGAAGCAATCACTTTTATTCAAGGACCACATGCAAAATCTGCCAATAGTGCCGTTAGTGTATGGTGGACTGATTTCAGAAGAAAGAAAGAACCTCCATGGCTAAAATTTAATGTTGTCCTTTTGGTTCTTGACCTTGTAATTTCTCATTTCACACTCCAAACTGTTTGTGACAAGCTTACTGAGCTGATAAGATCACTGTATATATGCCATTAATAAATGCCTCATTTAATTAGACCCTGAGATAAGGGGAGAGACATGGAAAGAGGAAAGGGGCCACCAAAGCAACTTTGTGCTCTTATTAGAGGCAGATGTTCAGTTTCAGTTAAGCCCTGGTTAGACAGGGCCCTGGCCACCTTACTGATAAACAGCTGCAACTGGCTTGTGTAATGACTGTTTTACTCCCATTGTCAATGGAGATAAAGATTTGTACTCACCCTGTAAATCCAGGGGTTGCTCAGAGAAAAAGCTTAGGGGCTCAGTCCAACTTTGAGTTTCCTTGTCCTTAAATGTGCTTTGCACAGCAGAGTGTATTTGCTTGTCCAATAGCTGAATCACACAAGACTCAAAGGGTAATTGTAGTTCAATTTTATGTTTTTTGTGATTGTAAGGATGGTTCATGTTCATCAGTGGAGTAGCAAGTTTCCACAAGCTGTTTTACTGGATTTTTGACAACAGTAGAAGATGTTATTGGTTTTGGGAAACAATATTTTCCAGAGTCTTTAAAGGATAAGGATAGCAGTTTTCTATATGCTCATCCTACTTACAAGTATTGTGTACAGTATGTATAAAAGCCTGATATATCATATTCTTCTGACCTTCCTTGTTGTTCTCCGGTGTTGAGTTTGGGTATCTTTGTTCCTTCTTCTATTCTTGGGAAACACTGCAGAGACTAATATTAGCGATTGTTATTACGTTGTACATGTATACATACTACATTGCCATGCATGTGCAGTGACATTTGCCTTATGCAAAACTACTTTCTGGAGACTGAAATATAATTGCAGTCATAAGTATTTGAAGCTGTTTCTAAACAAACTACTGTGCCCATACTCGTCGTGGTGAAGGAACATGTCACCCAGTGCAATGGTGTGACTCACTGACATATTTTCAGTGGTTTATGAACAACAACAGAGCTCTACAACACAATAAGGATTGTGTAAGAATTCATTGTTAATTCAACTCTGCAAATGAGATTTGTTGGCAATATAGAAAATCACCATCTTTTAAAGACTATTACTATAAATATGGTTCCCATACACAAACATCTTCTATTGTTGTCAAAAATCCATTAAAACAGCTTGTTGAAACTTGATGATGATGAACATGAACCATCATTTTAAACAAGGTAATAATGACAGCTTTCCTATGATGACTCTAAAAGGCCATTATCATGACAGGTCTATTACAGGAAATAAACTGAGTATGAAGAGATCACTACATGTTCCCAACTACCTCTAGTGATTCAGTTAGTAAGGCTTCACAACATGACCTGTAGGGAAGAAAATGCCTTCTCAGCATCTCTGTTGAATCATTAAGACAGCAACGCTCTTTATCAAACATCTGTCCCCTGTAAGTTTAAAGGAAATGGTGTTCAAGCAGGAGTCTGGCGAGCAATGGTTCTCAAATATTTTTCAAGCTTTCCCTTTTGGGTGTAACTTGGGAGTGATTTGATTCACCCTTGCATAAACTGCTGACTCTAGTTGAGCTGCAGGGAACCTCAAACAGTTGATGAGTATGCAGTGTTTCACAATAATTTGATATACTGGGCTTAAAATATTTCAAATTAGTTTGAAAAATATTTACATGAATTGGATGAAACCAAAGCAACATGCAACACTCAAAGGTACTAATAAGGTACTATAAGTTTGAACCACTAAGAGGTTGGTTCTTTACTTCCATGTGTACTTTTACATTGTTATACAGAGGGAGAGCCATGTGTGTGGCTGTGCTACACTATTATTACCAGAATTGAATATTGAGAATTTTATTGTTGGGGTTTTGGAAGGTAGGATGAGAGGTTATTATGGTATAGTGCATATACTCCAGACAGGACAGGACCTCCAGGCAGGATGTTGAACATTAGACAGAAATAAGTAATAGATTCCAGATTTCCAAATTATGTAATTGTGATGATATTTCTCTGGTCAGAGAGGCCTTATATAGCACATAATTTCAAGAAAGCCAGTTGGGACAGGCCTGTGTGGAGGAATTTTTGATTTAGAGAGGCTGGAGTTAAAGGCACCTTATCTGGCCTACTTGTTCATCATAAGAATTTGGTAAGATTTGTAGATAGAAAGGAGGATAAAGGCTTTGCTAAAGTCATTTGTCTAAAGGGAGCAATTTGGAATGTATTTGGTTTTGGTAAGTTTACCTTCTTTTTCCTCTGTATTCTGACTCACAGTAAAAAAATGAATAAACATGATTTTACTCAATATTTTTGTTTCATTTAATTTTAATTGTATTTATTTATGTGACTCAAGACCCTGACCACATGGTATGGAGCACAAACAGAACATACAATGCTAACGATCGCACATGGCATGGCTAAAGTACAACAAATGTAACTTAAACAAAGGAAGGGTATTCTTCAAAAAGGCACCTAATTTACCGATAACTTTTGGCTTATCTGATTGTAATAACAAAATTAATTTAAACATAGATGGACAGTTTAAATAGTACTTTGGCAAATACCTTTATCTATAATTCATTATGCTTACATTCTTACATTCAAATAAAATATGATACTCCTCTCCTTAATGATTGTTATCTCTAAAGTTATAGTTACAAGATTTAGGTTCCTGACAACCTTTTTTGAGTTGAGTTCATAGGACTTTTTACAATCTCGTACTGTAATCGGCAATCATTCCTTGAGTGGGTGTAGGGAGTAAACACTTCACTGGGGTCATCAGGTAGGCACCCTCTTTCTTTCTCACAGCAACAGAACGTATCAGTCGAGTATGGGTTTCTTCTGTCAATTATTCAATCCTGTTTATGCAGACTGTAAATCATAACCAGCAGCAACAGAACTTTAGGAGAATCCGTCAAGTCCAGATTTCTTCTTTCAATGATTCAGTCATGTTTATGTGGCTATAAATCATCAACAGAACTTCAGCAGGATCAGTTAAGTCCAGGTTTCTTCTGTCAGTGATTCAGTGTTGTTTATGCAGACTGTAAATCATAACCAGTAGCAACAGAACTTCAGTAAGATCAGTCAAGTCCAGGTTTCTTCTGTCAATGATTCAGTTCTGATTATGCAGACTGTGAATCACAACCAGCAGTAGGGATAGGGGTAGAAGCTTCACTGGGGTCATTCCTCGTATTTTGTTGATTGGCCTGTGACACCTCCTGAGGGCTCAACAGTGACTCCTGGTGTCCCAGGTGCACTCCCCTCCACTTTCACCCCTCCCACTGGCTCATAGTCATTTTGCCACCTAGTTCTTGTCTTTTCTTTTCAGTAAGAGCCAGTTGTTGCCTTGCTTGGCAGCCTCTGCCAGTAACTTGGTAGCCTGTTGGAAGGCCTGTCCTCAGACTCCCATCATTTTCAGCAGCCTGGTGGTTGACATGGCCACAAAACCCCTGCAGCTGGCCTCCACAGGGAGCACCTGTGTTCTCCAGCCCTTTTATTCTGCTTCAGTTGCTAGATCAGGGGACTTCAGCTTTTTGTTTTTGTACATTTAACCAACTGCATCCTCCTATTGTACCCTCGTTTCTATGATGAACAGGGCCTTTTGTTAGGCTGACCACAGGATTGGATCCAGCCTGAGACTGGTTGTAATGATCTTCGGTGGGAAGGTGTGCTTCTGGTCCAGAGTGGCCTTCATCTTACAGTCCTGGGCTGTATCCAGTAGGCTTGATTCTTTTCCTGTAGTTGACCTATTTGGTAACTTTCCTGTTGGTACAAAGGCTATGGTGTTTGAGAGGCCAGGAGTGGGGAAAGAGGGCCTTGTTGTTAATCCTCCTTTCTTCCACCACTAGTGCCAGTTGCTGAAGAACCTGGTTGTGCCTCAAGGTGTAGTGTCCCTGGGTGAGGCTGGTCTTGCAGCTGGTGAGTATGTGCTGTTGCTGGTGTCAAGCAAAGTGGACATGATGGGTCTTCTGCAAGCCACTGGTTCAGGTTCTTGGGATTGAGATTGTAGATGACTCCGATGATGAAGCTAAGTCTACCTCCTTCCATTTGCCAAAAATCCTTCCAGGCAAGCTTCCGGTGTTCGAGGTTTTCCCATCTTGTCCATTGGTCCTGTTTTGCCTGTGAGACTGCCTTTGGACATTGTTCTGCCTCCTCCTGCTGCTGTGTCTCTTTTACCACCAGCCTTCTCTTCTGGACAGGTGTTGCTCTGTGCCACGTGGGACTACTTGTGCCGAGCCCAAAGCTGCCTCTTCCATACTGCACTTGGCTCTCAACATCTCCATACCTGAAAATAGATAAAATTGATATGTGTGAGCCAGAAAAATAATTTTCAAGCACAGTTTGCGATTAAAGACTAATCGTTCAGAAACTAGTATTTAAAAGTCTGATAATACACAGTGTTTATTAAATTAGATTAGTTTTACAGAAAATAAATGCTGAAATATAAAGATAAAGTTTGTTAAAAGATGGCAGAGAGGCAACATTGTGCTAATAGACCAAGGATGTATTCCTCTTCTGTGGCAGTAAATATAACACATGGGCCGATAAATGAATGATAGTTCAGTTCCTGTTCTCTCATTGAACAGGAACCCCTTGGAGAAAATGATGTTCTCCCAGAATCCAGATCTTGCATCAGGCTGCCCTCAGTGTATTTAAATCTGAGTCTATTTGACAAAGATCTGAGCTTTTTTAAGAGCATATGTACTCATTGGGAAAAACATAGCATAGAGCCCTGCTGGCATCTCTGATACCATTGCTATGGTTCTATGGAGATGGTCCTGCACTTGCTGGGCTTAAACTTCATCCTTGCCCACGTTATGTTGGAATAAAGTTTTTCCAGGAGTCGCTTTGTTCATGTGATATTGTTGACCAGGGAGGTCATGTCATCCATACAGGTGCGAAGGATAGGTAGTTGTTGTCCGGACTGCAGGTGTTCCCCTCCTACCATCCATTTGGATCTTCTGACGATCAGTTCCATGGCCATGGTAAAGGCTATTGTGGAAATGGTGCATCCTGCCATCATTTATAATCCTGCTATTATTATTTGTAATCACATTAGCATTTCAAGGGTTCTATTGTATCTGCATCTCTTTCTGTGATTTTGAGAAGAAAACCAAAATAGTGTGGACCAAAATAAACATAGAACAAGGGGAACAATATGCCAAAACAAGTTAAACATGATATATCAGAAAAGATTCTCTGAGCTTAAAATCTTACAGTATGTACAACAAATTCATATAAAATATTTTTGGTACAAGTATTAGTAAGGCATAACCTGGTTTTGGACTGCTGAACCACTGCCACCTCTCTGATTTGTTCAGTTATTCAAATAAGAAAATTATATATAAGATAAACAAAACTATAAAAAAAATTGGCTGATGTAAACCTGATGTCAGGCTGAGAATAATGATAATGAAACGCATTATTCTGATTATCAGGCAACCCAAGTCATTAGAAAGGAACATTAAAGAATTAAGATGGATTTATGAACTGAAATTGAATGGAATTACAAGTTGAAACTACATAAAGTTAAATTTGAATAATTTCTGACACCATATTTGACATAACTGTGGTGTTGTTGATTCTACATGGCCAACATTAAGACATTCAATGAGTGATAAATTGACAAAAATCTTCATCTTCATTTCATCTTTCTTGTGTGTGTGTGTGTGTGGTAATAATATTTTCGTATTTTTGTAATAAGACTGAAAGTTACTTTAAGTCTTAAAAGCCATAAAACACAGAGTCTCAACATCCTGTGCTGATGCCTCCAAACCACTCATATGATGATGCTTTCCTCAGTAATGTATCCTCATCCCATATTTCGGTTTACTCTTCTTTGTTTTTTCTCGGCCTGAGAGCCACCGCAGTGAATCCCTGGCTCAATTCCCTCAGGATTTGGTTTGAATTCTGGCAAACCCAAGCGAGAACAAAGGCTGTTTGTTAGAGAGATGATGGTGTGTAGTCAACCAATGTGGACTGGAACAGTTAAGCGAAGCTTCTTCGCCATGTGCATCTATAGGCTCCATGTATTGGTCTAAAATGATGGGACCTCAGTGATTTCAGTGTTGACAGTCACACAGACAGTTTTTCCTTCTCCCTTGTGATGCACACCCATTCTGGAAAGTGGGGTGTGTTGAAGATGCACAGCCCATGATTGTTAAGTGTTTGCTCATTTACCTCATTCAACAGTCAGCATTTTGTGGTATAAACCATAATCCATGTTTTTTTGAAAACATACTTTTGTCCCCACTCAAGGATTAACATACATTTATATAGATGATGATTAAGAAAAAGTTATCTGTTTCTGCCACAAGTGGAAACATACCACATAACTGAAATTGCAACGTCCACAGACTTTTGTACCATTCATACTTTCTCTTTACTCACGTTTCCTGGCTCTCTGCACTTTCAGCCATCCAATAAAGGGAAAAATACCCAAAAACTTATCTATCATTGGGCACATGTGGTGTTTACTGTAAGCTCTCATAACTAGATCAGATGCTGGACCCAATAATAATCTGCGGGATTCAGTTTTTCTCTTTGAATTTGACTTTTGTTGACACTTTACATTACTTTGCTGCTACAAGTGCAATTGCTTTAATTTAAGCTGCTATCACTGCTACCTGCAGACTCAAAACACTTTACCCACCACTCAATTTCATTTGCTTGAGTGCCATTTTTGTATTTTTACTTTTTATTTCAACTTCATCGTTTTGTATCAATAAACTTTATAGTTACTATTGATGTTGTATTTACATTGTATTTAGTACATTTTGTATACATTAAACATTGTATATGTTTAATACATTTTTAGTTTTAATGCCTTTAGTGCTACATATCAGAGGTTTATAATGTACATAGTATACGCAATGTAGTAATAAATTATCTATCCACCTGATTTTGTACCTCTGCTGCTTTGACACTTGTTTTTCCCTGTGTGGGATCAATAAAGCTTATCCAGAGACTTGATTTTAAGGTTAGGAAGAAGAAGTATACTCCAATCTTCAGTTTAAGAATTGTGTTGTTTATGTATATGGCCTATTTATAATCTTGTAGAGTAGAAAAAACACACAAAACATAAAACTGCACAATCCTGGGGAGAAAAACACTGGAAGCTAATATTGTTTTCCACCACAGCTTTTCACAATGACAGATGGCGTCGTAAATGATGAGGTAGGTAAAAGACTTCTTTCACTCCTCCACATGACTTTCCTCAAAGGATCCACATTAGTCCAATATTTGGCTAATGATGGGTTCATAAAAAACTAGTTACATAAAACAGCTTTGAGTAAAGCAGTCTAAATATAGAGAACCTCGTTATAGACAACATAACAAAGAACACACTCATAATTCAGTTTTGTTTTCCAGCATCACACACCAGAGCCAAGACATAATCACATGCTGATGATGGTTGTCTGCTTCTTTTGTGCCTCTTCTGCTGGTTGTTGCCCTGCTTGTTGAACATACAGTATGAATCCAATGAGTAGCAGAAGAGCTTGTCACCACTTTGTTCTGAGTGGAGCAGTGAGACAAGTGGAAAGTTAAGCTGAAGTAAACAAAGCTGAAGGACCAGTGTTATTGTCTGTTTAAATAGTTTTATCCTCAGAGGGTTTGTGTTAATACACAACCATTGAACCACCGAAGAAGGAATAAGCTGCTTTGGCAAAAGTTTTCTCTCTGTGAAGAGGCTCTGAGAGCCTTCTATGGAGTTTTAGTTTGTCAAATCAGTCTGATGTCCTGACAGCAATGATCAAAACAATGCATAAACATAAACATCAGCGGATATAGAAGCGGAGCATGGTGAACAACAGTGGAGTGCAATTTGAGTGTGACTTGAAAAACTTTTTACCATTTGTGAAAAGAAATTTAAGAAGATTGACTGAAGTCCTGGTCATAGGGTTGTGGAGCCTATTTTAACCAGTTACCTGGTGCTGTTGAATTGTTTATGTCAGATGTGGAGGAGATAGTGATCTTCTCAATTAACAGCAAATAAAAAACAAGACAACGACAAGGTCTTGGGAAGCACTTAAGAAAATAAAAAATTTAAATGTCCTTTTGCATGTTTGTGTGTCTTTCTTCTTTAGTAAAACTGCTATCCAGAACAATGCAAAGCAGAATAGTAGAATGAGTAGTATTTAAAAGCAAAACTAAGGAAATTGTATTCAAGAGTGTCATGAAAAAAATCCTGTGTCCATAAAACAACGATTTAAGATAGAAATACAAAAATACAAGGAAAGAGGTTGAAGACATATTTTTGGAAAGTAGCATATGATGAAGAATTTTTGCACATAGAAATATATTTAACACATTTAAAACCTGATTTTGTCCAGCTGCTCTTGTCAGTGATAGATTTGTTATTCCTTTACGTTATATAACCCTGCTGTCTCCCAGACAGTGTGTCATATATTGCAGCATACAATATGTGTTGGATCTTGGAAGAGGTCATAAATCGCCCCACCAGCACCCACTGTCTCTGTCAAGCTCTCTTCAAGAGTGAAAAACAAAACATTGAAAAGCTACAGTATAGTTCCAGGTATGGAAAACTAACCCCAGACTCATTTGACTTCTCATGATTCTGAGAAAAATGGATTCTCTACTTGTAACTGCTTACCTCATCTTAATGCAGTGGCCATTAATTATAGGCCGCTCAATAGAGCGCAAAGCACAGAGCACAGATGTGATACATTCATCACACTTGCAGAGGAAGGACTCTAAATGATGAAGTTCGGACAGGTTATATAACAGATAGTGTTAAGATATGTTGGGCTCTCTCTATCTCTTGGAACGGGCATACATGCATACATGTTATTACTTAAAATCTGGTCATAAATTCAGATCAGGTTTCCACTCCAGATATGGCTTCAGCTCGGGTGAATGAACTAGTTTCCTCCACTATGCCATATTTCTGCCAAGGATCGGAATATTTGATATTGATCTGGAATTTGTGGATTTGTTGTCTGCTGATTCTCATTAGAAAATCATGCTTATTATATTGATAAACTGCCGACTTAGTTTTTTCATTTGCCCATCTGGATGATCACCATTTGGAAGACAGAGATGGTGACAGTTAACATTTACAACTGGAATTGAGAATGCTAAGAGCAGCTAAGCAGAGCTCACACACATGAATTGTTGACGTAAGTTAGTAAAACCCAGAAAACGTTTACACTCTTTCTTTAGAGTGTGTTGTGGACACTCAGACAACACCTTAACAAAACTTTTGACAATGCCTGACATGCATGCATATGCCTGCCATACCAGTTGCACATGCTCTTCACAGGATTTAGAAAAGACTGAGATATTATCCAGACTACTGCAGTGCCTGTTCAAAGAGTGCCTGTATATATGTATCAACTGACAAACGTATCAATTAAAACGATAAGGATTTAAGAAATCAAATGGTTTAAATCCAGACAGAAACTTCACCAGTGGGACTAAACTGAGGTTGAACTGTAGGAGCAGCTTATGGCCTTCCATTGGTTGATTTTGCTGCCATTGAAACGTGTCTGCACTCCTATTGGCTTTTTTTTACTGCCTCTGCCTATGCTCGTTCTTCTCTCTTGGGCACTTTAACTCAGCGGGGCATGTGCTTTTGTACTGCTCATCAAGTCAAACCCAGAAGCCCTGCCCCGTTGTGATGTGACCATGTTTATACCAAACAGCCCCAGCTGCATTCAGGCACAGAGTTGAGTGGCTTGCTGTTCGCCTCTTTATTCGAAATTTATGAATATTAAACGTATCGCGTATCCAAATTGCACCAAATTCAATATTGTCAATATTGTCCTTGGGTCCCCAGCAATGCACCCACCAAATATGAAGTAGATTGGATGAATGGTTCTCCAGATATGCAAAGGACAGGCAGACAGCAATTCCCTGCTTTATATAGAGAGATATAGAGATGATATAGCAGATATAGTAGATGATGTGCTTTTTAAAAAAAATTAAGTTATGTTTTATTGACTTTTAACAATATAACAGCACAAAGACTGTATGTGACAACAACCAAAGCTGGCCTCCACCTAAACAGTCAGTCAGCGCATCACAGTGCATCATATAACAAGTAGATTAACAAGAGTAAATTAAAAGAAAAGTAAAAAAAAAATGTGTATACAAAAATGAAAGACGAACAGATCCATTAATATATACATTACATGAAAAGTATACAATCAGTCATGCTATAAAAATGAAGAATTAAGATTTAAATTAACATATTTCTCTTCAATCTATTTCAAATTCTGATGTTTTTCAAATCATTTCATGTTGCACAAACAAGAAATCTGCAAGCTTCAGAAAATGTTCATCACAACAAGCCCACAGGTGACCGAGTAACGCTGAGTAACGGAATACACTGCCCTTCATCAGACTGGGTTCGAATTAGGGTTTGTGGGTTAGGGTTGTGTATGAGAAAGTGAATGTAATCGAAACATTACTCATTTGTTTTTGGTGATAATAAACAGTTATTGCATTGGGAGCTTTCAATGTGAAGACTTTATTGCTTCAGTTTGTGTTTTTGTTTTCTTCAGCACCTGCTTCATATTTTTGTCGGATGTGTTCTCTTACTCCAAATAGTGCAACTATGTATAATTAAGAGCAACATTTGCCAAAAGACTAAACGAATTACGTCGGGGACTATCATTTTGTGCAAATCCTACGCAGCTGCAACATCATAAATAAGGTCTGTGGCTACTTCTGTGTCATTGAAACTGATTCTCATTGAGTCATATGTAATCAGCATCTCAGTGAATACCCTGAGGTCACTTTTCCCATGTTACTGATGTCAGTGATCTGCGTTCACATTGGCAGTGACTGCTCATGCCAAGACAAATGTCAGTCTGGGCCTCTCTGTCCAAGTCCCAGCTTGTGGTGAGTTTATTATACTAGACTCTGAAAATCCTTTGCTTTTTGCGCAGTGGTACCGTGGGGGCTCTGGGAAAGGTTTGGTTCCCAGACAGAAAATGCAATGCTGAGTGTGAGACAGGTTTTCTAGACTTGTTGGTGGCCTTTTCTCTGGAGGTTAAAGCAGGCTGATTGGTTAAGAAACCACTCTCTTTTTTATCTCCTCGCACACACACTGCTGCTCTCAAGAGTTTGTCTTACAAATATGTGGGCCATTGTCGAATAATTTAAATGCCAGCTTTCCTATTTAAGGCTGATGATGACTTTTAATACGTTTACGTTTACACATAAGGTTGAGACAGCCGTGATGAATGTATGTCATGTTTGTTTTTGTCTGTGTAATTATGCATGATTTTGTATGAGCAGCTTTCACTCTAAAGGAATGTTTCTCTAGCTGTATCTGGACTTTATTTGACATGCACTGTTTCTTGTTAAGAGAGCCGACCAATATGTTATCATGGTATAAAACACAAACCAGAAGTGTTTCTGTAATTTGTAGTCACTAATTATGATAGTGGGTGGATGGCTGTATTTACAAGTGTAGTTCTATTTAAAATCACGTTGGGACAACCAGAAGGAGGGGGGAGAAGACAGAAGAGCATTTTTGTTCTTGTCTCTCCTCTCCAAGAACCATAAATTATGTTTTGGGAGTGGTGGTTGGACTTTGACGTCTGAGCTAACCAACTTACTCACTCATTGTGGCATTGCCTCTTTGGATTGAGTAGTAAGCAGTAACAGTAGATCAGACTGCTGACATGAGTGTGAAGCCATCCTGACAGGCCTGCTTACGCACATCAATTTGAAGGGGACCAATGGATGCTGCTTGAGCCAAGATGCTTTTCTGGAACTCATGAACTGTGTTTGACTGACAAGGCATCATAGTACTGCTGTCACAGAAGAGGGGTCCATCTAGAGTGTCCGGACCATATTTCCCGCCATGTCTGTCTTAATGAGTAATTGAATCAGTCAATGAAAAAAGTTATCTTAAACACATAACAAACAATGGTTATAATTTCTGACCTATGCTGTGCATTTCTTTCATTTTCTTCAGAATCTCCTTCACAGTTTTCAATTCCCAGTTGCTGATGTTCTAGTTTTGTTTCGTGGGGCTGAGGTTGCAAGAGATGAAGACACAGGCATAGAGCAGGTATGGATAGCACAGGAGTGTCTGATCTTGGAGATTTTTGAGAAAGTGCTGCTTCATGGCATGCACCTTTATATAGCAAGGGAGCAACAGGTCTGGGTAAATCAGTAGGAGTTCAGTAGTGTGAACATGATAGGTATGTCTAGAAGAGAATATTGATAACACAGTGGGCCCACAGTGGGCCCCATTACCGGTGTGAAATGTGGGGCACGTGTGGGCCCCAAACTATAGGGCCTAGGTGGTGCTGAGTGTGGGCCCCACTGGGGCCTACTGTGGGCCTGCGACATGCCCCAGTGGGCCCAGGTGGGCTGTATGGGCCCTACATTGCCATTGTCTTACCATTTCACAACGGTAACAGGGACCATAGTGGGCTGCCCAAGTGGGGCTCATTTTTCTTCCCACAGTGGCCCCACATGGGTTTCCAAAGGGGTATTTTTGCTGGGCCTTGTGTGGGAAGCCCACAGTGGGCAGTGGGTCTCATTACTGCCATGAAATGCGGGACACATGTGGGCCCAGGTGGTGCCACAGTGGGATAGCCTACACCCAGCCCAAAGTGTGGGCTGAGTGTGGACCCACAATGAGTCCCAGTGGGGGAGTAGCAGGGCCCATATTAGAACAAAATAAGTATGTATCAATCTCCTCAGTGCCATTAATGGATCTCTGCCATTTATCTTCTGGTCCTTCTGCTCATGGGGAACCACAATGTTAAATACTTGACAAAGTAAATAAGAACAAACAAAAAGAACCCCTTTAGGCAGACCTTCTGTTAGCTGTGAATTTGACAAGAGAAACGAAACCTATGTCCTGTTGTCTGTCACCCACTGATTTTAAAAAGTTGTGTAATAGTAAGTCATTTGCATATAAATCTTTGAGTCTAAATGTAGTGGAAAAAATGCAAGTTTAAAAAAGCAAACATTTGGATGCTAGAATGATACACACTTGATGAGCACATTTTTCTGATGTCCCACTATGTCTCTCTTTTTTAATGTCTGTCATCATCTCCCTGCTTTCGTCTTTCCGTTGCTCCACAGCTGTAAGTCTTTCCCAGAAGAAAGAATATAATATATGTTGCACTGGCAGCTCCAGTGCTTTTGTGGATTTTGCTATCCTGGATGCGCACACTGCCATTTATCATCATCCCCCCTTTAGAATGAATGAGTCTCTGAAGTGATTATGCTGCTCAGAAAAAAAGTACAGAAGTAAACAATTTAGTGTGACTTTGGTCTGTCTGGAAAACATGTGGCTTTATTTCTCCCCAAATGTTGTCTTTATTTTTCTGCCAAGAATAAATTAAGTGATCCTGCAAGTTTGTGTGCTATTCATTTCTCGCCTGTAAACAGACATTATCACTTCTACTGTTGTGACTATTGCTACTACCAGCAACTGCCACAGAGACTTTTATAACCAGTTAAAACAAAAAAAAAAAAGTGTGATCAGAAGCACAGTAAAACGGCTGAATTAAAAAGTAATAATTTATCCAATCCAAATACAGTAGCCTAGTCATAAACAAAAAAATGGTTTTACCACACAAAAACATGACTATAAAATCTGTTTGAAGATGAGATGTAGAAGATGACTCATTCTGACAGCTTGAACTCGTGGATGGTCCCGAGCCTTAAGGCCCACATGGAAAAATATGTCTGATTGACAATTAAGACTAGACTTTGTGGAAAGTTTCTAAACTGAAGACAAAATGTCAATTCAAGGTCAGTGTGAGACAGTTCAGCAACAATAGATGATGTACAGAAAACATTTTCCCTAATATACACCAAATTGTTAAATCTTACCAAATCACCCCTTTCACTGAAATAGTCTAATCGGTTTTATATTACCACAAACAGATGTACCAAATGTAGAAAATTTCACTTCTTTTGTATTACTTATATGATTAGAGAGCTCACTAGCTTGTAAAAGGTCAGCCATATGTTTCTAGATTTTGGCCATTTTGTAGCTGCTGTAGTTGAATCGTCTGCATGAATAAAGGCTTGTTTTTTTTTACTTGTTGAGTGTCCAAGTGTTGAAAGGAGGTGGGTAGTTAGATCAGGTTGCACACTGTGTATGTTTGTCTAAGAACAGAGTTATCAGAGGTGAGCCAGATCCAGAAGTCAGGTCATGCCTTTGCTGAGACAGAGAAAAGTTTACAGACTCTTAAATACAGCCAAGTGCGGAATCAGAAATCTTTTGACTTTGGTTTAATTCTCTCTAGGATTCCCAGGATTGAGTGGAAACCTAAAAAAACTGTCCTAAGAGAACAACTATTAGAAATCCATTCATATTTTGTTTATCTGTCTTTAGACATTATAATCCTCAAAGTGAGTAAAAGACCAACCACTCCACTTCTTGTGCAATTCAGTGTCTGCTCTCCAGCTGTATTCCCGATGAGCCCAGACCACAACATTTTAATACTCACTATGTCATTTCTGACATTCAGGACACCCAGTGCCAGTGACCAGATTGGAAGCCCTCTCAAACCATGATATAAATTTACATGACGTGTTGATTTAGGAAAACTAATGCGCATACTGGAAGACTTTACGTATAAAAAGGACACATCTTGTGAAGAAAAGACAATCTGTACTCTCTTTAATTGCTCCATTTATTGTGTAAAAACATTGTTTTTCACAGTGTGCTTCTCTGCAGTGGAAAAAGCTGAACTGCAAGGGGTTGTGTTGTGGTTTGGTCACTCTGGGGTGTCTCTCTGTGACTCTATGGAACCAGGTGCTCTCAGGACCCTAACATGTTATGGTGGGCGACAAGTCTGCTGCCTCTCATCCATCCTCCACTTGTTAAGCTGTGTTACACAACTCCAGAGCTTTCACAGTGTGTGTGTGTGTTTGTTTGTGTGTTTGTGTGTGTGTGTGTGTGTGTGTGTGTGTGTGTGTGTGTGTGTGTGTGTGTGTGTGTGTGTGTGTTTTGACTGCCCCACTTTATATGAACAACTCATTCACAAGTACAGCAACAAGTCTGGCTAAAATTCAGCATTGTGGGGCTCTTGGAAAGTGAATAGAGAAGCAGCTCAACACACATCTCTGCCTTGTCCTAGCAAACACAGCTGTGGCTGCGTCCCCAAGCCACCCCTCTCTGTCTGAACTCTTTAGCCCAGAATTCCCTCAGCCAAACAAACCAAGCAGATCAACACAGCAACAGTGGCCAGTTTATCCTTCATGCTGTGCTAAACAAGTATTAGTTTAGAGCTCAGAGGCAACTCTGGTGGGCTTATACAAACTCTATACCTGTCATGCTTTTGTCAAGGATATCAGTATCACATTATAAAATTCACTACCTATAAATAGACTGGCAGCAGGAAGCAATAGTAACTTATTATTTATCATTATTGTAATACCTTTGAATCACAGGTTAATTTAATCAAAATCATCAGTTTTCACCTTTTGCTTATGCAGTTTACTATTATGCAATGAGGTCAGAGTGAAGAGTTTCCTCCTGTCTTCATTGTAATTGTTTACATATGTGGATTTTTTATGACTGTGTATGACCTAACATTGAAGTTTCTCTTTGATAAATGCAGCTTCAAAAGGCAAACTGCTGAGTTATCAGTAGAACTTTCTTAAATGTACAATGAAAAAATGTATTTGTCATAACTAAGCAACAGTCATGGCAATGATTACAAGGAAAAGAAAAACAAGGTATTTTAAAGATTTTTTCTTTGCCGTATTTTTCTTTACCTTGTTTGTTACAGCTGCCACTATTATTAGTCATTCATTCTATTGTTATTATTATTGTTGTTGTTGTGCTTTGCTGGGCTCTTCTCACTTCCCTATTTTGTGCCTCCTCATCTCTTTTCTCCCGGACAGATGATGCAGTTGTGCCACACGCCATATTTAATTGACATCGCTTTAAAATGACAGCTTCCTCCTTCAGGTGGAAGGGACTAAGACGCAAGACGAAGAGGTGAGGAAAGGAATCGAGGATGTACAAACTGAGAAATGAGAAGAGGCGTCAGTGTCTCTCTCTCTGCCCTTTCCCTCCCTCATTCTCTCTCAACCCAACTGATCAAGGCAGATGGCCGCCCACCTAGAGGTGCTGGTTCTGCTTGAGGTTTCTTCCCGTTAAAAGGGAGTTTTTCCTTGCCGCTGTCGCCAAGAGCTTGCTCATGGGGGAATGTTGGGTCTCTGTCAATTAAAGAGTATGGTCTAGACCTGCTCTATGTGGAAAGTGCCCTGAAATAACTTCTGTTGTGATTTGGCGCTATATAAATAAAAATCAATTTGAATTGACTTGCACATGCACACACACACACACACACACACACACACACACACACACACACACACACACACACACACACACACACACACACACACACACAAACTAGAAATAGTTGGATGTTGTCACATCTATGGCTGCTATTCACATTGGGGACATGTAAAACTGTCACAGCAACCATTGTTTTATTTCAGATGAAATTGGATTATGTTAGCAGAAAAATAACACCATCTGACTTTTTTCAAAGAAAAATTACTTTTGCATCCTCTTTTTATTTTCTATATGCACAGAAAGTGTGTCAGGAGCCACAGCTGCATGAAAAGTATATTAGACTTGAAGTGGAAAGTATCAATGTAATGTCATCAACTTTCTCTCCAACTTCATTACATGATGATGTCTGTGACACATTACGCAGACCTTACTATTTGTAGGTGACTTATTTTCTCTTTGAGGCACAACAGCAGTACTTTCACTTAACATTTATCTGCCCTTTATTTAAAATTACCTCTAATATGTAACATAAATCACACTCATGGGATGGTAGTCATTCTTTTTTGTAGGGTCTTGGGTGCTGTTGTGTATATTATCACTAGTGGCACAACTGCTACTTATATCAATAATAGTACAAACTCATTCGGTCTTCTCTCTTCACACTAGAAGATATTGTAGTGTACAAGATCACGGGAACATGAAGACCCTCTTTTATTATTTTGCTTTGTTGTATAATGTGGACTGGCAAGCTGTGTACACTTAGAACAGCCTTGTGAAACTTCATACACCCAAACCAGAGACCATAAAAAGGTTCATAAAAGTTTGCTTAGGTATTGTATATTCAAGATAAGGAGGCCTTTGAGGCCATCTAATAAATGGATTTGGACCACAGAGCTCAGGTAGCTCTAGTAAGGATCCCTTTATAATTATACTTTATGGTTCACCTGTCTAAAAGAGCAGTTTGAAACTTGAATTTGCCCCAGCATCCCAAATTTTGTCTGTCTCCATCACTTAAGTGGTTTGGAATTTATTGGACAGTACAGTGCACTTATGTTTCTAACAGAACAAGAAGCAGACGTTCCTTTTACTCTCGACCCCGCTATGTCTACAAGTCTGCAACCAGTATGGACTGAGTTCAGGTTTGAATGCATCTTTCATTTGTTTAGCTACCTTCAAGAACAAAGAGTAAAAAATTACCAAATTTTCTCTTCAAGAAGGTGATTTATGGGGCACTGACAGCAGATCCTATCTTGCCCAATTTTCCTACCACAGCTGTTATTTGTACTTCAAAAAATAACTTCTTTTTCGTAAAGTTTTTACTTGAATAATTTTACTAATTTGCCCTTGGTTGAACATTAAGTTCAAACTTCAAGTGCTAGCTCTCCCTACAGAGTCCCCGATTGAAATTCAGACCACGGCAAGAGCAACTCTCTGCATGGCTATATTTAGGTAGAGTGGTTTCCAGTCATAAATCCATAACACAAAGAAGACTCCTGTCTGTCTCTGCTACCTGAGAGGCTAGAGAAAACATTTGGATGATGGACTTAACTGGCCTGACTGGACAGAAAGACACATACTGTCTCTCCTTACTATGTGTTTATTATAGATGAATATGTATGACCACTGGAAATGCTAACTTCCTTGCCTGTCCTAAGATTATATGAAAAGATGATGTTGATGAAGTTCCCGGTATCAAAAAAACACCAAAACGTAAAAAGCAATGCTGCTGCAGTTTGAGTGCCACTGTGCCTTTATTGGTGCTACAGTTCAGTGTGAGTTGGAAATATAAGTCAGGCGTACGTAGTAGTTGTATTATTGTACTCTCTTGATAAGAGTTTTACAGTCAAAAAGGATAAGTGTTAGTGTGAGGGTGACCGTGGAATATTCCTGGTTATCAACGATGGGGTCTTTGTGTAAGTGCTTCAGCAGTTTCAGGTTTAATCCCACGATTAGAGGTGTTGTAGGTTGTGTTTCCTGCCTTTCTGAGCACCAAACAACAGCAGGAACAGCAGTTATCTCATTTACTTTTTTACTCCCAAACTGTGAGATTTTCATTCTTTAAACTGCAAAATGTTGATCCATATCTATTTTTGCTCTCCTGTGTTCAGTCTCCTGTTTACTTGTCTATATTTTAAAGGCCGTAGCAGAGTCGTTCAGAGATCATTAAGTCATACTTTCAAACGTCTCTATAAGACCCTCTGACATATTTGATATAAACTGTATACAATATTTACAAGTACACACTGAAATAGGTTGATTGAATCTATATGCAGTAATGTGAGAAAATCATGATATGGCTGACTATTTTATTTTATGAAAATAACTTGTTATTAGAAAATAGTCATTTTTGCGAAATCCCTAAATACTGTAAGTTCATTCATCCTATAAATTGTACAAAATCTGCAAATAATGCTTCATTTGAATCAATACTAAGGTCCCGTTTTGAACAATTCATGTGTTTTTAGTAAAGTATTATTATTCTCAGGGAATGAAATCAACCATGAAATGCACAGTGACTTCCCCAGCCTTTTTGCGCATGGTGTTTAGTCTTTGAAACTGGCACTGTCGCACAGCCATCAAGCAAAATGGAAAAGAGACAGTTAAAACAAAAAAGAAATAATACCCAGAAGAACATGCAATGGAACAGCTGCTCCAAAAATTTATGGAAGAATTCATGGACAAATTGGAAAATTTCAGGAAAGACTTTAAAGCTTTCCAGACTGAAATGAAAGAAGCCTTTACTGATCTGAGTCTTGATGTAAAATGACTTAAAGAAGAGCTCAAGAATACCTGAAAACAGGTGGATGAGGCAGAGGAGAGACTGTGTGAAGAAAGAGAGACAATCCTCCAGTAGATAATAAACCATCTACTGAGATCCAAGCAGGAGGATCTGAACTTGCTTGTAGATACTTGAAGATATTTCACCTTTCATCCAAGGGGCTTCTTCAGTTCTCACTCACTGGTGGGGAGTCCTAGGTATTTAACCTTGGTGGGGTCATTATCAAGGTCATTGATACCCCTTGGTTTGTTAATGCTCCTGGCTGTTGGAGTCACCTGAGGCCAAGTGTAAACAACAGTCATTGGAGTTGTCACATACGGCCAAATGTGAATGGTTGTCAAGTCTCCTGGGAAAGGATGAAAAGACAGCATTGTAGTTGGGGAATAAATGGTGTTGTAGACCTCCTCCTCTGTTGAGGGATGGTTTCTCTACTCAGTCAGTCAGTCACCACTAGTTAGCACTGAAGAAGGGTTAGGTTACAGAAAACAGACTTGTGGGAGAAAATGACAACCAAAAGGGAGTGGTGGTGGTGTTGAAAGAAAGAGGAAAGACATGACAGGAAGGACTCCGCCTGTACTTGCAGAATTGCCCAGCCACAGGAATTGAAGAGAATTGAATTCAAGTGACTGAAGACCTTGCCTTCATTTGGACTTGCTAACATGTAAATCTATAACAGTGGGACTGTGGACTGTGAAGAGTAAAAGTAGCCATCTATTATTTATCTGTCTATTTATATTTTCCCCTTTTCTCTGTGTAATGGAAGATGTTGAGAATTGAAGGGTAAGGATAATTATTTATGAAATGCAATGTATTTTTCTTTTTTAGTTAGTAAAAAAAAAGTTAAAAGGCAGTTAGAGTAGGCAGTGAATCCCCCCCCCCTTTTTTTTCTCTATTATTTTAAACTATGTAATATATGAGAGGAATTAGTTAACTGAGGGGAAGGGTCAAAATAGGCTCATCTGATACACTCATCAGCCCTGTGCTGCAAATGGATTTGTTTTTCTTCAAGGGATGGGTACCAATTTTTCAAGGACCCTATCCATCTGATTTGTTATACATGGAAAAGCTACCCATGGGAGATGGTAGCAGCAAAGGAGTTCAAGTTAATTTTTTCTTTTCCTTTTTTTTCTCCTTTTTCTTGTTTGTTCAAGTTGGTCTTCACAAGGGGAAGTTACGAGATTTGGCTCAGGGATGTGGTCAGCAGGAAAGGAAATCAAGAGCAGATAGCTATACTAAATTGCTGTGTTTGGAAGGGAAGGTCATAGTTTTTATCTAGGGGGATAAGACAAAACGCCCTTCAATGATGACAGACTTTAAAGTAGCCTCACTTAATATGAACGGATTAAACAGTCCAATTATAAGAAAAAATATTGTTAAAATTACAAAAAGGGAGGGGGCAATATAATGTTTCTTCAGAAACCCAGAGAAGCACTTAAAACTAGAACAACTTACTGCTGCTCAAGTCTTTTCCTCATCTTATTGATCTGCAAAGTGAGGAGTTGCAATACTGATTTTAAAAAAATATCCCACTCCATGTTGGGAAAATTATCATAGATAAGGGTGGGAGATATATTTTAGTTAAAGGTAAAATAGAAGAGATAGAAAAAAAACACCATTAAACATATATAATCCACCAGAGAAGAGACCAGAATTAATGGCCAAATTGATAGCATTGATTAATTCATAGACAAAGGGGACAACAATAATTACCGGAGATCTAAACTTGATTATGGATCCAAAATTAGACCATCAATATAATATAAAACATAAATCAGAGAAAACATCAGTACTGTTAAGGAGGGCAGAAACAGAAATTGGCATCATAGATGTTTGGAGAAAATTATATCCCAATGAAAGAGACTGTATGTACTACTCAAAAGCCCATAATAAACATTCAAGACTAGATTTTTTTAATGTATAAATCAGATTTAGAAAAAGTGAAACAATGTTCTATTGGCAAAACAGATCTATCAGATTATGCCACAATATCTATGGAGCTAACACTGGCAATAGAAAAGGTGTATCAATTTGGAGACTAAACAACTCTCTTTTAAATAACGTTGAGTTCAAAAATAAAAAAGCAACAATAGTAAAATAACATATCTAGATTAATGATAATGGAGAAGTCTCCCCTTTAATGGTTTGAGGGGAAGCTAAAGCAGTCATTAGAGGGGAGACAATAGCTTTTTCTTCATTTAAGAAATAACTTGGAATGTAAACTGATGGGACTTCAAGATGAACATAAAAAGAGATGAGACAAACAACTTGATGAAATACATAAATCAAATTAAAAAAGAATAGACCACCTAGATATGGAGCAAAAGGGCGATAACCTTTGCCAAGCAAAAGTACTATGACAGTGGACCAAAGGCCCTGAAACTGTTAGCATGGAGGTTATGAAGACAAAATAATAAAGCTAATGTATTAAAAATCAAAGACAGTACTGGTAATATATTAATAAAAAGGTCAAAAATAGAAAAATCTTAAATTGTTAAATATTACTCAAAATACATAAGAAAATCTCCCTCTCACCCCCCTCCCCATGGGGAGTGGTGGTGGTGTGTCTTCCTCAAGCTTGAGTCCTCTATCAGAGGCCTGGGAGTTTGAGGGTTCTGCGCAGTATCTTAGCTGTTCCTCGGACTGTGCTCTTCTGGACAGAGACCTCAGATGTTGTACCTGGCCCCCAGTGCTCCAATTACCACTGGCACCACTGTTGCTTTTACTCTCCACATCTTCTCTAACTCCTCTTTCAGCCCTTGGTATTTTTCAATCTTCTCGTGTTCCTTCTTCCTGATGTTGCTGTCTCTTGGGATTGCTACGTCTATAACTACTGCCTTCTTCTGTTGTTTGTTGATCAACACGATGGTGAGCCATCACCAGTCTGTCAGTCTGGATCTGGAAGTTCCACAGGATCTTGGCTTGGTAATTCCCAACCACCTCAGGAGTTGTCTTTCATTGTGACCTTGGGACCTCCAACCCATACTCCTTGCAGATGTTCTTGTACACTATGCCAGCTACTTGGTTATGGCGTCTATGCATCTTACACCCTGCTATTATGTACTGAACTGTCTCAGGAGCATCTTTGCACAGCCTGCACCTGGGATCCTGTCTGGTGTGGTAGACCCCTGCCTCAATTGATCTTGTACTGAGTGCCTGCTCTTGTGCTGCCATGATCAGTGCTTCTGTGCTGACCTTCAGTCCAGCCTTTTCCAGCCACTGGTAGGATTTCTTGTATCAGCCACTTCTCACTTCTGTCCCTCCATGATGGTCCCTCCTCCTCCTCTGCATATATAAACCCACAGTGTTAGTAGTAGTAAAGTATTGAGAACGCATCACTTGGTCGGAAATAACAGACCAAAACATCAATTAACTAAGCTAACAACTGAAGCAGAACTGTCTACTATTATAAAAAAAGACAAAAAATGAGAAATGTCCAGGAAGTGATGGATTTACAAATGAGTTCTATAAAGAATTTAAATTTTTACGAGCATCTCTATGTAAAATCTCTGAGGAACAGACATTATGCAGATATTTGTGATTCTGCAGTTATCACATTAATTCATAAAGGAGGCAATAACCTTATTAAATATAGATTATAAATTACTTTATTTTCATTTCAATTCTTGCAAATGGACTAAAAATCATTATTCCTAATATTATAAAAGTTGATCAGCCAGGCTTTAGAACTCTGAGAGATAATGTCAGAAGAACCTTGAATGTAATAGAAAACTCTTCAAAGACAAGACAACAAACACTTCTAAAATTAGATGCAAAAAAAGCATTTGATAGGGTCTCCTAGTCTTTTATATTTGAGGTGTGTCAAAAATTCAAATTGTTGATTGGTAATTAGTATTGGAAATTTGTGTTTGGTAGATTATTTCTTTGTTGTAACAATGCTTCTTGGCAATAACTCTTATACCATTGGAAAGCCTGTTTATTTCCCTTTTAAATGGTACCACATTTGTAAGTCAGACTTTTTCTTCATTTAAGAAAAGTGATGCCAAATCTTCTCCGCCAATGCCAAACAGATTATTCCGCCATTGACTCTTGTTGGGTGTTTGGTGGATTGGATGATTTAAGATTGAAGAAACAACACATATTAGCAATTCAACAATTTATTCATTTAACAAACAAGAGCCTCAGTAGCATGTGGAAAAACCATACACAGCCGGTGCCAGGCTGTTGTGGTTGTGTATGGTTCTCATGCTGGTCACCAGCCTGGTCACACACTGCTGTGGGATGGCATCCCATTCTCCAACCAGCATTTGTTGCAAGTCAGCCAATATGGTTGTGTTGGTCACTCTGGCACAAACAGCACACCCAAGTTGATCCCATGTTCAATGGTGTTGAGGTCAGGACTGCTGGTAGACCATTCTCTCAGCTCTGTGGGGTGAGTGTTGTCATCTTGAAGGATAGAGTTCGGTCCCAGACTGTGGAGATATGAGACTGCCTCTGGTTGCAGAATCTCATCTTGATATCTCTCTGCATCGAGATTGCCAATTCCAATGATAACAATCCTTGTTTTTCCAGTGATGGAGATGCCACTCCACACTATCACACTGCCTCCACCAAAAAATGTTTCTCTATCGGTGCAGCAATCAGCATAGCATTTTCTGTGTCTTCTCCACACTTTGACCCTACGAGCCAACTGCTGTAGGCAGAATCTGGACTCATCGCTGAACATAATGTTCTTCCACATGTTCAGATTCCAGCGCACGTATTGCTGACACTAGCACAAACGGGCCTGACGGTAAAGGGCAGTCATGACAAGCCTCCTGGCAGCACTAGGAGACCAGAGATTGACTGTGTGCAGTCTGTTCCAGATTGTCTGGGCAGAGAGCCGTCGGCCATATCGTCCTTAAAACCTTGACTACAGATCTGCAGAAGACAGCCTACAGTACCCAAGTGCTGACAGGGTGAGGAAATGGGGCTTCTTGGGGTGACATCCTCTTGGGACGCCCACTTCGCAGCCTGTCTCTGACATCCCCCATTATATGGAACTTGGCCTTTACTTTGGAGATGGTACTAGGGCTCATTCCAAATAATGCTGCAACTTGGTTTTGCGAAACACCAGCTTGAAGTTACCCTATTTCACGGGCCCTATCCAGATCCGTCAAACGTGGCATGCCGATTCTTGGAGCAGACACTTACTGACCACTGTAGCAGGGCCCATGGCAGCACCTGGGGGTACCAGAAGCTCAAAACAAGAGTCAATAGCAACAGCAAAATAAGCTGTTTGGCAGAGAAGATTTGGCAAATTTTTCATGGCCACAACCCACATACTCAGCTCTGCTGCTCATTCCACAAATGCATGTTCCTTATAAATGTGGCACCATTTAAAAGGAAAATAAAAAGGCTTTCCAACAGGATAAGATTTATTCCCAAGAAGCAAAGAAATAATCTACCAAACACAAATTTCCTTACTTTTAGTGCTAAGTTTATTTATGAGAGAGATTGCATTGGGCAGGGAATTTAAGCCAACTTTGAATGGCAACACTTTTAAAAAGTGGGCAAGTGAAGGCTTGACTCGATATAATCAGATAGTTACCGATAAAGGAATAGATACTTTTGAGAATTTATCAAGATTATATAGCTTACCAAAATGTCACTTACAAATGAGTTACCTAAATAGAAGGTTACCTGAAAGAAATAGGAATTAATAAAATAGTCAAGGAGATACACCAAAAAACATACTAAATCAGATTAATCACACTGGGTAGGTACTGAAAGAACTGAATTTCATTATATCACCAGAAATATGGAAGGACATAAGTGGCAATACATGAAAAACCACAAGTTCATTAATTTGGAGAGATTGCTCTTGGAAAATTGAACTATGTATCTTTAAGGCATCTGTTATTCAAGCCAAGCTCTACAGAGGTAACACCAAGTTGCTGGCGAAGATTTGGGGCAGTAGTAGCCAACCACACCCATACCAATATCCCACACCGACATACTCTTTTCCTGGACAGTTTTGCAACAATATTGGACTGAAATAAGTGAAGCAATGGACACCATTTTTCAGTGCATATTCCTTTTGCGACCCAAGCTTTTATTGCATGGTAAAACACCACAGTGTCAGTATCTCTTTAGAATTTTAAGAGCAGTGGCATTTAAGCAGATAAAAAAAATGGCTGAAACCGGTGACACCACAACTAAGATAACGGAAGGACACAATTAACGAAATCTATAAAATGAAGATAATAAATCATAGGATTAGAAATCTAGCTAAACTGTTTGATGTGTGATGGAAGAGGATACAATCAAATGTATTACTGCTACTGTTGTTTTTTTCTTTCTCCTCATAGTTCTTTTTTCAGCTATACAGTAGTTACTGTAAAATTGTTTGATGCTACTTTTTCCTTTTTTTGAGAAGTAACTTCTGTAAGGCATCACAACAATGTGTATCCAGCTGTTGGCTGTGAAATATTTTCCATTGTTTATATGAGCAGTGAGAATGTGTTTCTAAAAGGCTGCTTTGAGTTACCACAATATGCTTTTATTTTATTCTCAGGATGTTTAGAAGGGTGGTTTTCAAGTAATCCGTACCGTTTACTATTCACTTGTTTCATGTGGTCATCATAGAAAAACAAGGTTCACAATTTCAGTCAGATTTCAAAACTTGAACAAATGCAAATGTGATTTTAACGACCTCTGATTTGATGATGTCAGTGTTTCCCCACTCTTTCCCCACTGTCTCTCCACACTAACATAATCAAATAATACTGTAATACTGTGGCATGGCTAAGCCCTTCATGCCCTTCAGCAGAGGGAATCAAGCAGGTCTGTTGCCAGCTTTTGCCCGTTATGCAATATTTATACATGAGCAGATATCCAAGGAGCTCCAAGATGTTTGGCAGTCCCTGTGTTCAAACACTCACAAGAGACAGCTGGTCTGTGATGCAGAAAGGGGGACTAATACGGGGAGTTTGTGTATTGTTATGTAAAAAAAAAAAAAAAGCCAGTACAGAGAGAACTTCTTCTCTGGACTCCTTCCACTCAGGGTGACATAGACAGCTGAGAGCTGTGTGTTCAGCTTTTTAACACCGATCAATGTGCTCTCTGCTGAACTTGACAGATCAATAGACTGCTAGCACAGCAGGCCCCTGGGAAGGAAACCAACATCACAGCAGTGTCATTGTTGATCCTCTTAACAACGACAAACAGTGAAACCTGAGTATGACAAGGAGCCCATTTTCAACTATCTCATGTTCCTTTTCAAAAGCCTAATCAACTGTTTTGAGTGGATATGAGAGTGTGGTGGGTGAGTAAGCACGTTCATTCTGTGATGTGAGGAAAGTGTAGTTGGGTAGAAAGCTATTACATCTTTGATTTGGCACTTAATTTTCAGTAACATTTGTTCAAAACCAAACTTTCACCCAATAATGAACAATCCAAGGATAATAATTTGACAATTCAGTTAATACAGTATCACCCTTCAACATTATTACAAATACAAAGTTTTGCTCCATGTACAGATTCAGTTTATCTACAGTATTTAAACTGTATTCAGTGAATGTTCAGTAGTATTACTGGTGTTATAAATTCTTTTTTCAAAGGAACCCTGGCCTTGCTTGAAATGTCATATTTTGTGTTTTTGTGTGTCTGTGTGTGTGTGTGGTGTGTGAAAGCGAGAGATTTCATGGGGCATACATTTATTTACAAAAGGAATGCCCATTTTACACACTTTTCCAGCCATGATCTTGTTTCCACAGTTTCTCCTACAGGGTGAAATAGTGAAGAGATTTTACCTCTCAGTCCTCCCTCTCTGCCTGATGGTGAAAGCAGATCAGCACAAATCTCTTAAAATGCATCCCAGGCAAAACTATGATGAGCAAGTTGAAAGGCCCTGTTTTCATATTTGATTTTTCTACCAGGAAAGGTCAAGTGATATCAAAGGCCAGTTGTAGAACATGCAGCAGGAAGGTTACACCAGTTGAATGCAACAGGTTGAGAAGGATAACTTTGCAACTTCTCAGTTTATGGCAATATAAATGATTCTTCTGTTATGGTTGATAAGAGTGAGCAATTCATATTAACCATTATGGAAAAAAATGCTGGGTTTCAACACAGAATATGTCCCTCTGATCTTCACTCTTAGTATCTACCTGCCTCAGTCTCTATCTGTTAATTATTTACTAAGTTTGTTCAGTCATGGGAGCTTGCCTTTTTTTTTTTTTAGCATGCTTTCTAAAAGGTAGGCATCAGTGAGGCACAAATGGTAGGTCAAAGGTCAATCACAAGGCTGAGACAAAAAGATGATTCTTGCACACTTGTATATGTACATTATTTAGAATCTCCAGTGGGCCTGAATTACACATCTTTGGATTACAACAATAAACCAGAGAGAGGCCAAAAAACACATGTCCATATTTTGTATTTTCTTTTCTGTAGCTGTCAATGCACCTTCACCCAGTCTGGTCCATGCTTTCCTCCTCAGTGTCCAATCACAGTCCCACAGCTATATGTTTTTCTCCAAATAAGAGGAATCCCACTGGTCCATATGAGTTAATGCACAATATGCAGCTGAAAAGAGTGCAAGCCAAGCGCATACTGTATACGCTGTCAGTGAAATGTAAACTTTGAGAAGACTTCCACCATCTGTGGAGACATTACACTGAACCACTTAGTTTTATAGGATTATATAATGTTATATAACTTCTTTAAACAGGGGCACGGCACATGTCACAGACCTGATACTGTCTCAAAGAGGAAGAGAACATGTCACTATTTAGCTAACCCGATTTCTGAAATGCAAGTATTTTTAAGAAATTATTGAAATGAATGCTCAATCTTTATAACAGAGGGATTAAGACATGACCAGAACTCTTTTTATATGCAGATGACTCTGCAGTATTGATTTTCCATAAAGATGAAAGCATAATTGAAAGTATGCTGAGTGCAGAACTTCTTAATGTCAATCGATGGATGACTGAAAACAAGCTGTCACTCCATTTAGGAACAACAGAATCCGTATTGTTTGGGTCAAAGATAAAACTGAAAAGGTTCCCTGGTTTTAATATTGTTGTTGGTAACACTGTGCTTGCAGATAAGGAGCCAGTCAATTACCTTGACTGTGTAGCCATATGTCAGTAATGGGCCAGGCTGAAGAGGTGCTCACCAAGGTTAATCAGAACACGCTTCTAAGCCAGAATTTCAAAATTTCTGGAAAGGAAAGTGATGGTTACCCTGGTAGGAGCTCTTGCCCTTATTTTGACTATCCCCACTGTTCATGGTACAATGGCCTAACTTTGTGCCTTAAAAACAGACTTCAGAATGCTCATAACAAGTTAGTTAGGATTATTCTAAATATCCCCATGAGAACTCACCTTGACCTTTCTTATTTTGAGAGCCTTGAGTGGTTGAAAGTACAGGATAGAATCTCATATTGAGTTATTCATGGTACATGAGATTGTGCATGGTGCTGTCCCTCAATACCTAAAAAAATATTTCATCCAGGTGAGAGATATTCACAGACATTCCACTAGGGGCAGTTCCACTCATTTTGTTCCTCCCATGTTTAAGAGCACCCTGGGGAAGGAAACTTTTCTGTACATGGCAGTAAATTTGTGGAATAGATCTTAAAATCATAAGCAGCTTGGGAGGTTTCAAGCTGGTGTTTAAGAATTGGCTCAGAGGTTTTTTACAGTAGAATATTATGTTTGATAATAGGGTGTCTTTCTTTATTTTATTTTCTTGGTTGTGTATTGATGTAGCTTATTATTTACTTTAATTATTATGTACCGGCCCAGACTTGTGTATAATCTGCTGAGGGGGCTGTGAAGAAATGTTGATATGTTGATGTATATATTTATTTGAATTAGTTTAATTAAGTGTGTGATGAGTAGGGCCAGGGATTGTCCAGTGAATGGATTTCTTTCTCTATTTTTGTAGGGATCCTGCAATTAAGATAGGAAAACAAGTAGAGAATCTAGAAAGAGAAAGGTTTTCCTTGTGAGGAACACACTTTTACCTTAAAATAATATTGAGTCATTGCAGCCCCTGTGAGCTTCTGTACCACCTGCCCATCGCTCGTCACATCAGGATTTATGCTTGTCAAGGTGGACACTCTCCTCACCAAGTGCTCTTATATTAAGGTAACAGTATGGTCATCTGGCAGGTGATATTTGTCTTAATTAACATGACTTCAGCAAATTGTCCAAAGAGAACGTCCATGCGTTTATGTTGATCGATACAACTCAGTTATCTATAAACCAACATTATTGAAATCTTAGATTAATTACTTAAATCCTACATGTGATAAATTGAGTCTTTGCATTGAGAAGTCCCATGTAATTTGGAATGTAACCATTTCTCCATTTACATTCATGTGACAAATCTTTGACTACAAAAAACATTGGTGAAGGTTGTTACTCACAAAGAAAAGCTTGCCTCATGCTGGCATAAGTGAATGAATTTCTGAGCTGGCTTTGAGCACCCTCTGCTGATAAATGTTGGGTGTGCAGTTCAGCTCTATATACATGTCAAAAATACCGCAAACGTGACAGGATTCCATTGTGCTTGTTTATATTTCAGTGCAATGTTAACCTATGTGCATGGGTCTATAGTTTTCTTTTACACTCTTTCCAGGTGTATCTTTTACCTTTTTATTTGTCACTTAGTGTGTTTGTGATGTGTTGAATGCTGCAGGTGCAAGTGTTCCTGTAAACTCAATAAAATGTTTTATTTATGTCCCATTACAGACAAATGAGTAACCGAAGAGGAAAATTCACAGAATTGTTCTTGTGAGTCAAAGTCAAGAAAGAAAACAACAAATCTCGATTGCAAATTGGAACTGTACTTATGTGTGTGCATGCATAATTGCATGTCTGTGCAGTATGTGTGTGGCTGAGTGTGTATATAATAGTTTGAGCGCTGTCTCAGATGCGTAACATCCCACCACTCTTTGGTTATGTTGTTACTTCCTAAAGGTGGCATTTCTTGGTGTGGACAGGTGCCACTGGTATGTTGTGGGCATGTTGGCAGCATCGCCATGTCTGTACACCTCAGTGCCAGTCTGTGTTGGCAGCAGGGAAGCCACTTGGAAGAGCTGTGTGAGACAGATGGACATCAGCATTGGTATTTAGCACATGAGGATTTGGTATTTACCAATGAAAACATACATAATGCTCTATGTCAAATATCAAACAGTTAAGATTTTATAAGAAAATCCTCTTTAAATAAGGCTAAATCAGGCAATTTCATGGAAACAAGTATCAGATGAGACCCACTGAATACTAAAGTTATTGCATCTCAGTGAAAAGTTATTGCTGTTTAGGATCTTATGAACACTGTTCCATAGGTTTCTACTTGAATGCTCAAAACTGTCTAGAAAGACTGGTGTATGACTGCTCACGTGTGGAAACATGAGAGGTGATTGAGGTGAAGTTGGTGGATGAAGCTCTATGCTCATTTTGCTGGTCTTGAGTCAGTCCCTGGCCTTCTTTGGCTTCCTCGCCCAGCAGCATCTCCAGCAGCAGGCTGTCCATTCTGGCTTCCCCCAACAGCTGTGCTAAGTGGAGAGTCTCCACCATCTGCCAAGCCACACTCTGCAGGGGAGGCAGGATCAGCAGAAGCTCCCCAAACCTTCCCCGTTGCTCACAGGTTGCTTCTTCTAGTAACAGATGGGCCTGAAAACGCAGATGCCGAACCACCTGAGAACTCTCCAGTCCTGGACAGTCTGTGAGACAAAGGTACGGAGACATACAGTACACTGAATAGAAAAGATCACTCTGTAAAGAAAATGAACGACTGCACTTAAGAATAGAGCTTTTATCATAGAAATCATAGATAATTATCAACATGAACAAAGACTGAAAGAAAGGCAGGATTTTACACATGTATCAGGGTAGCATCTCAAGTTGAAAGAGTCATTTGCAGTTGCCAGCAAGCCTCTTTAAAACACCTTTTCCACCATAAAGATGATATTTGACAAATGATCTACTCTAGTAATGAGCTTGACAGATATTTAGAAATCCAGTGACAGATCTATTCTACACTATCCTTAGCATCCAATAATACTACATTTTTTAAGGGGAGGATTGATATCATGCTTTATTAATCTATGAAATTATTATATAAAATGTAAATATTCTATGAAAAGATCATGTTATGATGACTATCTTTTCACAGTTGAATCAATTTGGAAATTCAGTCCTAAGGCCTTTGGTCCCCCAGCCTGCCTCTCCTCCTACTGCAGGTAAATGGACCATTACTTCCAGCAGGCACCCACCTCTGCCCAAGGTGCCAAGGACTTCACCACATCCTGATATTATTAGAAAGTCTCCCTGAAATATACTGAAACTAGACTGTCCAGACTAAACTACAGATGCAAAGAGCCACGAAAATAAATGGATTCAGAGAGAAAACACCAAAAAAGTTATTCTTTTGTCTGGTGCAGTGGATGAAAGTGGCAGAGCAGAAAACACTATCCACTGTCGCCCTCTTTAGACTTACCTGGGGCAAAGAAAACAATGGTTCTGAGGCAAGCAAACTCTTTGTCTGTGATGTCCAGGTCTCTGAGAGGTTTGACCAGTTCCTCTTGGATTCGGAAAGCCACTCTGGACACCTCTACCTCTGCACCTCTCAGTGGGATCACAAAGTTGTTACCTGCTCAATAAACAATCAATTCATATAAAAGATATTAGAATTCTGACTCTATAAGTTTAAAGCTACCTGTATTGGTGTATTTTTATATTCACTTTACTTACAAAATATTAAAACATTTGATCCATGCAGTAATTAATATGTAATTGCTCCCCAGTGCCCGTAACTGAATAATAAAATAAAAAAGGAGGTAGGAGGTTGTACCTAAAAGGATGAGATTGTTGTAAGGTAGGGAGCGTCTCGCCGCCCCTAGAATAAGATGTTCTGCAGAGTGGGTTCTTAACAGGGCCACCTGCACACAGACATACACAAACTTCATTTCATATACAAGCTGTAAAATGCAAATCAACCAAAACATCACTCTGAACTGAGGAATGTAAACACAGTGAAACAAAGCAAAAAGGCAGCTGATGTTACTTTATTCTACATGAACAAGCATACTGTATATATGCTGTCTGTATAAGCAGGGCTTTAGGTATTCAGCCCCCTTCGTACCCTGTCATCTATTGGGAGACTACAAAACTCGGGGATGTGTTTTGCCCATTCTACCAGCAGGAGGAGTTGCTGCTTCATGGACTCAAACACATCTTCAACGCAGGCCGTCTTCTTGGTGTTGATGTCGAGACTCCTAGGTAAGACCACCACTGGAAACTGAGAGCAGCAAAGCATAATGTGAGTTCACAGTGGGTTCAGGTGATACTGCGATGTGGGAATGAGCTTTAGAGAAGGTGTGGGGGGGTGTATGTGGGAAGGGAGATAAACGGGGGGATGTGGAAGGTGATGAGGCTGCTAGGTGTGTTGGCACTTACAGAGCTGTGATGGTTAAAGCAAGATAAGGCAGGTGGAGGAAGTTTTGTGTGGAATATAAAGAAACGCGATGTACAGTTGTAGCCCACTTGTCAATCATATAATTTATTTCTATGTATTCCTTTCACATTCAAAATGGTATATCTGGTTGTTATTATGCATTTGAAGGTAACTGAACATCGGCACACAATCTCAGACCAAGTGGTGCAATTAAATTGGCTATGATTAGATGGGGTCCCTGGCCAATTTTGTCATTTTTAAGGAATAACTGAATCCGGCCTACAGCTAGAACATCCACAGAATGTAATGTCTGCCTGTCTAAAATATAACCTGCATCTCCATCTCTAGTCCTCCAGAAATATAGGGGGAGGAGGGGTATTTGAGTCACAAGACTTTGTATCTAGGTTATTATGCAATGGCAGGATACCTGGTGCACACTGGCCTCTGCTTGCAGCAGCACATTGATGGACAGAGTGCCCACTGTCTGTCCCTTGGCTCTGTGGCTGCTGATGCAGTCTCTCTCATTCTGAACAGCTGTGGATTAAAGAGAGGAAAGAACCATCAGAGACGTTTCTTGGCTACTTCAGACATCACTCCTGCACTCCACTTCTGAGGTGCACTTTTTTGCACCTCAGCTGCAAACATGTTCTGAAAGAAACAACCTTCTCTTTGCCTCCACAAGGTCCTTCTATCCTCTTTTATACAGAGGTAGCTGATGCCAACATTTGCCATGCCAAAATGTGCCTGCTTTGCAAATGTGGCAGAAATTAGAGAAAATTCAGTTTTTTTTTTTTTTACAGGGGTCTCCTGAAGTCTCCTTCTGTTTGGAGACTCAAGTGTATCAATTTCAGGATGTAAGGTAGAATGGTGCACTTACACATAACAATCTTTAATGTGAAATAATTAGGAAATTGAAGAACATCTTTTACTTATATGTTTCTAAAAAACAAAAATATACCTAAACTTACATTTTATGTTGTATACTGGGCACACAAATACTGTTCTATGACAAAACAATAAGAACAATTTTTTTATCTACTCTGCTGATGGGAAGAATATGTGACTTTTTTTATTCTCTTCATTTCATCTATCTTTTCACTCATCGTCCTTTTTCATTTAGTCATCTAATCAAAGTTGCCTCCTGATTAGAAAAGAGTAGCAGTGAAAAAAAAATAAAAAGAAGAAGGCAGGAAAACCAGCTTTCCAATGCTCTGTACTTAACATGAATTTAAAGCATGTAGTATATGGAAACAAGGTTTTAGAGGATAATAATACATTCTCTTGCATAGACATATCTTAAAGTAATATATCTTGAGTTGATATTCTGATGACAACAACTTCTTCCATGTGGACTGACAAGAAGTGGGAGTGGATGCTAGGATGTTTGATGGTGCAGATTATGTTTAGTGAGATGTCATCACATAATGATGACTCCTCTATGTGAGTCATTAGAAAAAGACCAATCTGGATGGCCTCAGACTGATTCCAATATGGCTCCACAAAGTCAGACAACAAGACCAAGTATCCAAGTCATCAGTCATCAGAGCTGTCCTCTCAGCAACCAATCAGGAGCATATTAATCAAACGAGAGGAGGCTCCCTCTGTGCTTTACTTACATGGTCCTGCATGACAATGTCACAAATTAATCTTCTGCGGAACATCAGTTAAGTCAGGATTTGGAGTAAACAGTTATAGGGAGCATGGGCAGAGGTCAAGTATAAGAAGACTTGCTGCCTGAGGAGTCTTGTTTAATGCTTTACTTGTGTGTTTCTACCACAGCTGTACTTCTGGCTTAATTTGAATGCGATACTACAGCGTGTTATGCAAACCAGACAAATTAGTGAAGTAAACATTTAAATTAGTAGCCCTGGCCTTCACTTCAGGGGGTTGTGAGCAACATCTTTCCAGAAAGCTGCAGAGCAAATATTTGTTCATGCTCCACCATGTTAATTATTCATGCGAAGAGACTATTCATGGCTCCTCTGATCTCATCCCTTTCTTACTGTTTATCTGTGGGAGTCGATGGAAGACAAGACCACTGATATACTAGTTGCACATACATATATAGTATATATGCTAGAAACTATATAGCTGTCTGAAGATGCAGAAATATTTCTGACCTTCTTTTCTCATTCCAGCTTTGAAACACTTTCGTAGTCTGCAGTAACGGCACTGGTTCCTTTTGTCTTTGTCCACAATACATTGCCTGTTGAACCTGAAATATTTGCACAGAATACAGTATAAGCACAAAAGCCCATATTGTCAATCCTTTTCACAGCTGTGACACACACATATATCTCAGAAAATGACACAGGTACATACCTTTGTTGAACATTCTGACGTTTAGGAACTCATCATATTTTATTCTTGAGCATTACATGAAGGGACCTGACTACTCATTACATACTCTGGGACACTGTCTCAGTGGCTCAATCAACTGCTCACATGGGGAAGGAAAAGCCCTACAGCTATATCTCACCATTGATTTTTAGTCCTCAGTCATTACATATGTTATTGTTTCCATGCCAGGACTGGTCCCAGTGACCATGACCTCCAAGCTTCTTTGATGATAACTCTCACCCTACAATAGGTGATCACTTAACACCACAGAATAACTTCTCACTTTAACTCAAGTGAAGACCTTTTGAAAATTCCTAACATCATTGTCAACTTCTGACCATCACAAAGAGTTTGATGTAATATGTTGAGGAATATTAAGATGCAAATGAATAAAATGTATTTGATTTATGATCTGTGGTATTACGGAAGATCTATTATAGAACTCACCTACAGTTGTAAGTGTGGTTGCTGCGAATGCTCCTTCTGAAGAAACCCTTGCAGCCGTCACAGCTGGATGCACCATAATGTTTACCTGTGGCCCTGTCGGCACATATGGAACAGAGAGCCCTACTTCCGTCAGGCTGTGGCAGTGACGAGGTGGGTGCTGACACTGTTGAATCTGTCAATTAAGACAGCATACACTGCAAAATCCAGACATCTGATAAAATACCACATACAGTGAAAATGCCTGAGGAAAAGTTTGAATATGAGACAAGTGATAGATAGACATTAGCATTGTAAGGTAGCAAGATACTGTGTGACCTTTAAGACATGAACCCTTTTTATTTGGTTGCTAATGAATAAATAAATATCTCTGAGGCTAATCTAACAAGCCCCACAAGCATCTCAGACAGATCACATAGCTGAAAGAACATCAGCTTTGTTAGGAGCAGACAGCCACCTTGACAGAGACCATCATTCAAGATCCCTTTCATCAACCAAGGCAGGTAATGAATCTTATTCCACCTCAGTGAACAGAAATAACCTTGTACATGGACAGAACTCTGCAGCAAGCTGTTCATTGTCAACTTATGGCCCCTTAGAAATGGTTACAATAATAAAAACAAGGTTATAGGTAGAGATATCTTTGGTGTATGTGAATGCTAGTGCCACAGGCCTCCGAGGAGCACTGCTAGTTATTATACAAGAGGAAGAGGAAACTCCCCATTCAATTAAACCATTTAGAGGGCAGCAGCAAGCCAAAATCCACACTTCTCCTCCGGCTAATTTTACACTGAGCGCTCTGTTTAAATCCAGTCTCCATCTGTGTTGCTCTAAATTGCATCCTGCCAGTGTTTGATTGCTGCAGGATTGTCTCTCTTAAAAGCACTAACCGCCAAATACATGTTCCCGGTGCAGTGTTCCTGCACTGATGATCTTACTGCACAGAGCCCAGGCTATAATGTATGTAAATTGCATACTTAGTTTAGGGAGATGAAGCAGCTAGGGATTAAATTTAACAAGGAAAATACTTTCTGTGGTCAAAGATCAGTTAGATTGAATTAAGAGATTAGAATACATTTGCCTCACAGTTATCTGGATTTGAAGAGCGGTCTGTTGGTAAAGCTTCTTCATTTGGCAATGAAGTGGCAAGGAAAGGGTTGGATTCACCTCAGAGCACTAATTATAATGTGGACAGAAAATATGAGGGAAATTCAATCAGAATGTAAATTGATGTACAGCTGATTTATTGATTAGTCAAACCACAGAAAATGTATTGGCAACTGTTTTGATAATTAATTAATCATTAAAATGATTTCAAACATGACATGCCTCTCTATTGTAATGGTTGCTACTTTTCTTGGTCTTTTATCATTGTAAAATTTCTTTAGGTGCTTTGACTGTTGATTTGAAGATTTGAAGACCTTGGATCTTGGAAATTGTAATGGGCCGCAGGTGGATATTTTTTTTAGATCAATTGATTAATTGAGGAAATAATAAAATATAAGATCACTGTATTTCTATCTTTGATTTCTATCTGAGAATAATCACTACTCCAATTTCAGCATTTTGTAGAGTGGCAGCTGATGCCTATGCATGTAGATGAGAATGATTGAGGTGAAGTTGTTTTCAGTCATACCTGTTGTATTTGTTTGCACTGGTATCACCATCATGTTGGCTAAGACTTCAGCGCCCGTGCTGCATTGAGTGTATTCTAGTTTAAGAACAGTCCCAGTAAGCTTCATGATCCTGATGAAACTGTACGGTTAGCAGAGTTTTTAGATTGGTTGATTTGCAAAACTCCACAAAATATTCAACTTCCAGATGATTCATCCAAATATGTTCCTCTTCATGTCAGCTCTCCCAAGTATAGGCCCAATGCCCTTCCTTCTTCAAAGTTGTTGCTAATTTGTTTTTGTCCTCTTGATCGGCTCTCTGGGTGTTTATCATCTTTAAAACATCACCTCTAACATTTTTGAGCAGCACAATGGTCTGCGCCAGTGACTTCTCTGTGCTGAAATCTGGCCCATTGTCTGTTTGCTTGCTTCTTATCAGTAAAGTATATAAAGGGGAGAGTTCAGAGACAGGTAAACAAGACTCACTGTGAGGACCAAAAGGAGATAACAGTGAGAAAGACCTGTGCCTCTTAACATGTCACAATATCTTCATGACTACTTACATTTATTAGGAAGATAAATGTCATCAACAGAAGTCAAAGACAAGTCCAAAGGTTGCATGTTGGGATGTCTTATTGAATTTTAGTGGAAAACTTATATGGTACTCTATTCCCTTGGGTAATCAATATGACACAGAAGAGTGATATAGTACAAACAACAGGGTGGGAGAGTGGGGGACTTTTTGATAAGGCACAGTGCCTGATTAACCTTTGCTTCTAGTTTTGTGGTAAGTGATACTGACCAATAACATGCCTCATCACAGGGGGCACTGGTGATGTTTGCATACACTATATCTGTTCTTGTCTCCATGGTATTGATAAAGAAATAGTTACTTTCATAATGGAGACAGACTTCACTGCTTTATACTTTGACCATAGTGAGTGTACCACCAGCTGTCTGCTATAATTGATCAGCACTAGTGTCCCACTTCAGCTTCAGAAATGTCATTACATGGTTTAGCAAAGATGTCTGTGTAAGTTACTTCATTCCTATTGTAAATTATATTATGCTATATACTGTTGTCTGAGAAATGTCATTCAGTAAAGACAGATAACTCATCAGTGGGCAGTTATTGATAATCCATTGAAAACTTTGTATTCATCTAGTCTAAAGAGAGAGTACGAGAGAGTAGAGGTAAAGAGAGTACATTCTATGGCATTCATAAAAAATATAGTCAGGTTTAGAAAAAAAAGATATTACATGGTGAAATACATACTGTGGAATCAAATGTTTAACATTTTGTCAAATTAAAATGTCCAATTCACCATCTCTGCAGTCTATATGATCTCACATACAAATACCGGACAGATGAACAGTGTTTTATATCTTAGGCATATGAGGTGACGTGTGTATAGGGACAGAGTTTTGAAAAAGTGAAAGACAGGGATAAAGGTGAATGTGGTCATACCATTTTTTACAAATTATAACAAATTATATGTCAGACCACATATGAGCTTTCCCAGTACTGATATCCATCATACTTTGGTGTAATGGGATTTCCTGGGTGAGTAGCACTCCTTCCTTGAATGTCACGCTAGGCCGCAGGTCAGACCTCCCCTGGCAGTAGCTTGCACACTCAAGCTTTGTTTAGGTGATTGATAGATCATAAAAACTCGAAAGTCGTAAGAAGACTGCAGAATAGGCTACTCTGCTCTGTCAGATTCAGTCAGGGAAAAGTTAAAAATGACCCATGAATATTGATTGTGAATCTATAAACAAGTGACCTTAAAAACAACAATATCAAAAAAGATATTGTATATCATCAACTATATAACTGTGAACTGACAAGGGAAAACAATTCTTTCACATTTTAATTCCCACATTCATTTGCATTCAGTTTTGATAGGATGTTATATTAAGAATTAACAACAAAAATACTGATTTTAATTCTGTCCATCTGTGTAATTTGAGTCCCTGTAGAGGAGGATGCTGTCATACTGATGAATGTCATTCAGCCAGAATTTTCTTTGTCCACTAGGGAGAGACAGAGTACGCCATATCTGCCCGAACTTCACTGTAATACATGAATAATGTGTATGACCCAAAGCTGGATAAAGCACTGCAACATCAAGGTAGTATAAAACATTTTTAATAGCTGTTTGATATTTATTTATTTGACAAATCATATTGCTTTTAATGCTTTACTACTTATAGCACATAATCAAAAATCATCAGCGTCCATACAGCTACTATTTAAATTTAAATAAACACACATTTTCTTTTGGCACTGTTATTTGATGACATGAAACATAATCAAAATGGCATTATTGTCTCTTTGTACTCAAGAAAACTTATAAGCATACTTCCCAAAAAGGAACTCTATATGGGTAAAAACTTTCCAGAAACCTGCCATTCATTTATTTAATGTAGTCGCACAAATGATGATTTACAGTGCATGATACAAACTTGTGTGTGTTTTTTGTGTGTCTTTTATACATTAGTATTGTATGAGTGATAGGTGTTTTCTACAGGACAATATAAATGACAACAATCTTCATCACAATGAAAATTATTATTCACTGTGACATCTTAACTCCGATTAATCTTTGGTAATTCTGTAATTTATACAGTTGAGTTAACTTAAAATTATTTATCATATTCATCCTACTTTAAAAGCAAATTCAGAGGTGTCTTGACAGGTTTAAGATGCTGACCATTTACACATCAATGTCCCCCGTTCAAGTCTGACTAGGGACCTATGCTGCATGTCATTCCTCCCTTCATTAACTACCAGTTCTCTATTATACTGTATGCTATCAAATAAAGGCAAAAAACCTCCCCAAAAATATATCAAAACATTTTTTGGATCATTTTTGCACAAGTTGCAGAAAGGCATATGTGGGAGGAGCCTTATCACTAAGACTGGAAAATAAGAGTGATTGCACCAGCACAAGTAGAGGCCAAAATAACATCATACATTTTCATTTTGCTTTAGTAAAAATAAAATATCACCTGCTTAATGAATTTTCCTGATTGATGTTTCAATGGTATTTGTTTTTCATTACACAACATCTACATGAACAATTCAGTTACAGTCAGAATGCTGCTTCATTCGAGCTCAGACATTATCTAATCAAAACTGATTTTTCACCAACACATACACTACATGCTGTGAGGTAAAACTGATCAATTTATTACATTACTTAAATGTGCTCAATAGCACACAAAAAAGTAAAAGAAAGAAACAGGTGCACATAAAGACTACAAACTCCATTGTCTAGTAATTTATTATACCAAAGGAGGAAAAAAAAAGCTGTCTCTTCTCAGGCCGTCTCCCCTGCCCTGACACTACTGTCTGCCTGTCAATCTCTCTGACCAAGCTCCAAGTGTGACCCTCACTCACATAAATAATTTATTTCTTTTTCAGAATTACAATAGACACATCCCTACCTGCTTCTTAAGTTATTACTCAGTGGGTAAAAGAGTGCTGCATAACAGATGCAGGTTAGAATAAACTAAATAAATGAAATGAAATATTCTGGAAATAGTTTTTAGATAAGAGCATTTTCTGTGGAACGTCTCTCCAGTCCAAACAAGGTCTGACACATTTGTCTCAGTGAATTTGATTAATATGGCTAGATCCCAAATTTCCACCTGAATAACAATGCAATGATAAACCCTCAAAGATTAATATGATGTGCAATACAAAAATGAAACCGCTGCCTTTTGGAGTTTCATTCAAAAAATGGGGGGAAAGTCAAACAAAGCAGCAAAAATTGGTCATAAAAGCATGGTAAGCGCATGATTTAGTGGGGCGATAAAGACTGGAAAGGTGGTCATTCATCATGGAGGCTAGCTCACCAGGAGAGGGCCTGTCACAGACACCACCAGGTCTGGGAGGCATTTCGCGAGAAAGGGAGCCTCCAGCTGCCCCTATAACCTGTTTGTTCCAATGTCTTTTCCAGATGGACACATACAGACCTTAGATGGGTGACGAGTGATTTGTCTTTGCTGCTCTGCAACTCAATTGTCACAGCAGTATTGAGGGATGGATGCTGTTAACTGCAAAGCAGTTAGACTTGGGGGGCTTAAAGCTGCACAAACAGATGAGGGGAACAGAAATGCTTTATTGTGGTAACTTCAGATTACACCGTAACAATACAATTGCACATGCAATAATGGAAAAATTGACCCATATCACAGATTTGCAAATGTTGCTGCAAAAGGACCAAAATTTGACTTGCATGTCCAATACATTAAGTAGTCAGATTTTAGTGAGAAAACAACAAAAGGAAGTAGCCTCTAATGAAGTAATCTGGTGAAAATAAAGTCACTTTAGTTAAAACAATTTTATTCATGAAACAGTTACCTTTTGTTTTACAAGGTAAACTAGAGTAATATCTTCTGTCAATTCCTTGACACACATAGGTCAAACCTAACTGCGCTCGCTTTAATGTGTCATTGTGTATTTATGCTGAAATAACTAATAAGAACCACAGACTGCCTGTGTGTCACCATACATCAGTATTTGTTTATTTCTCATAGATCTCATCTCTCTCACTCTCTCTCTCTCTCTCTCTCTCTCTCTCTCACTAGCCTACAAGCCAGTGCGACTATTAAGACAGGGTGCCTGAAAAAAATTATAATATTTTTCTGTACTTACATACATAGTAAATGTAGCTATATGTCATTTTTGCTGACCTGAATCTCATAGAGAACTCATAGAGAGACTGCAGCTCTCTATGTGCTCTCCCAACAGGATTTGTATTTTATTTATGTTGGTTACATGGTCAAATTCAGGATGTTTGTATTTGATTTTGGGGAAATATTTTCTTCGGACCAACTGGAGTTTTGTGAATTTTGTTAGAAAGTACAGCTCTGTCTCAACTTTGTCTTTCTTGCACAGTTAGCAGAACAACTCCTCTTTGGGGACTATGATTTTTTGTATTGGCCTGTCTCGATGGCCAGGCTGTGCTCACTGAATCTGTATTTTGTCAAAGTTCTTTGTTGTTGTCAATCACTGTGGTCAGGTAATTTGCCACACTATACTTTTTAGGTCCAGATAGCACTGCATTTTGCTTTGTGCTTTTGCTTTGTGTCCCAATTGGTGATATAGGTTTGTTTCTGATGTGTTATAATTTAGTTGACTCTAATTGATTTGTTCTTTTTTGAATTTTGATGTATAATGGGAACTGGCATAATTCAGCTCTGCAGGCATTGTTAGTGGGGTTTTTCCAATTCTAAATGCATAATTTCAACTGGGTATTTGTCCAATTTGCCCGAATTCTGGTAAGAAAGAGGCCTCTACACCTTACTACCATAGAGGGGAATTGGTTCTTTGACAGATTTGAATAATTTGAGCCAGATTCAAATTGGAATTTTAATGTAAATTTGATGTTTTATTGCATAGACTACCCTGCATGCTTTCTCTCTCAGTTCATTCGCTGCTGGGTTGAAACTTTCTGTGGAACTTATTTTCAATCCTAAATAATTATAATCTGTACAGCTATATGTGTTTCCCTGACATCTGGATCTTTTTTGAAAATTCTTTGTCTTTTTCATGTTTACTGCTGGGGTACAGGTCTGGCTGTACTCCTTTAGCATGTGCAGTTTCTGTTGTAACCCCTGTTTTGTAGGAGACAGCAGAACCAGGTCATCTGCATGGAGCAGGAATTTGATCTCTGAGTTGTGTAGAGTGAGACCAGGTGCTGTTGATTTCTCTAGGATGGTGGCCAATTCATTAATATAGATGTTGAATAGAGATGGACTCATAGAGCGGCCCTGTCTCACTCCATACTTCTAAGAGAAAAATGTTGTCCTTTTGTTGCCAATTTTTATACCGCACTTATTGTTTGTGTACATTGATTTAATTATGTCACGTTTTACCCCCTCCACCAGATTCAATAACTTTGTAAAATAGACCACTGTGCCAAATAGAATCAAATGTCTTTGAAATCTATGAAACAAATCCAATTTGACTTTTACTCAAGACATTGTGTTTGGTAAGGAAGTTTATAAGCCTTGAATTTTTAATGCTACAGAGAACCTTCCCAAGATTACTGTTCACTCAGATGCCTCAGTAATCATTCGGGTCAAATTTATCTCTGGTTCTGAAAATTGGTGTGATGAGAGCATGATTCCAGATGTCATGGAAATAACCTACACTCTGAATCAAATTGAAGAGTTTCAGGATGGCCAATTGGAATTTTGGGCTTGTGTATTTCAGCATCTCATTCATGACGCCATCAAGCCCACTGTCTCAGTAATGGGAGAGTCCAGGGGATTCTGATTTTCTTTTATTGCCAATTCTAGTTCATTTAATTTTGTTATGATTTGGTTTTGATTTGGGTCTGGATTGCTTGATAAAATCTCATAAAGTGTTTCAAAATGACTGATCCATATGTCTCCATTCTGTATTGCCAATTATTATTCCATTTTTCACAAAATTGGTTTGTGTGTATGGGCTCCTCAATTAATGTCAGCTGTTTGTGTGTGTATTGTGCCTTTTTGATTCTGAATGTACGTTTATAGTGTTTATAGTGTTTTTAGTGTTATAGTGTGTCACAGTAAATAAAGCACAAGTCCACATTTCCCGGATCTCTGTGTTTTTGATTGGATTATCTCCTAAACTTTTGTCTAATTTCTTTACAGTCTTTATTAAACCAATTACCATCTTTGGGATTCTGAGATTTATTTTTGGATTGTTTCAATTATGTTTTTTTTCCTTAACTGTGAAAGCACAGAGAGAAACGATCTAGATTTGTTGCCATGTAATCAACTGTGTGAGTAAAAAGCATGTCTACCTAGAGTCTCCTCATGATGTACAGACACAGACTTTGACAGAGTTGCAGGAGGTCTCTGTCAGTCTTGTTAACCTGAATGTCAGAGTTGGAACGAAGAAGGTTAGTTACCTTTTTGTGGGAAGTTTTGTCCAAATACATGAATGTTACCCAGCTCTGTACTGTAGTTGGGTAAAGAGACAGTGCATTTGTTTCAGGTCCCCACAGATTAGCACACTTTCCTGTCCATAGAAGCTGCAGATCTGCTCATGGAGAAGGGGAATATATCTTCAGCATAGTATTGTGAGTAACTAGGGGGAATGTAGACAGCACATAGGAATATGTCTGTTGGAGGGTTAATGATGTCTTATTTTATTTTAAGCCATATGTGTGAGCGGTCATGTTTTATAAGGGTAATGTAATTTGACATTTCTTCTTTGTTCCAGATAATAATCCCTCCTGAATTCCTCCCTCTTTTAACAGTAGGGAGTTTGGCTGATGACAGAATGATTTCTTTGTAGTTTGGGGGACAGTGACTGACAGAGCCTGATCTACACCAGGTCTCTTGGAGGATGACGGTGTCTGTGGATATGGTGTTTTCTTTCAATTCAGGGGACCACCAGAAGGACCTCTTTAAATCTAGTATTTATAAAAGACTAAAACAGATTTCAGTAATGACCAATAACAAATAGGATCATTCATTATGCATGGGAAAGAGGAGAAGGAAATAAATAAATAAATAAAGTGCTTATAATAGCCTAATTATCTAAAACCTCAACTAATTAGTTGACCAACCAACTAAGAGAAGACAGTGCTAATTGAAAGAGGACAGTAGTTAAGATGCTTAGTTGTCTTTGATACACATTGCATATGATTAACTTTTTGTAAACATTAGTGGTCTTTACAAAACTTGAAACTTGCACTCATGGCTCATTATTCTTACAGTGGTACATATGAATAGTGCTCATGACACTTTAGAGTATCACTTAGCTCATCAGTCTGGTACATATGAGACTGAGCAGGTGTTTGATTTCTCCCAGATCTGCGCTGCTGCCAGGGATGGTTGGTGTCATCAGCCCATCAGTGTAGATCCTCTGCTCTGGGTTCTGGGTGTGGTGTTAAGCCGGACTAGCAGGATGTGGTGCAGGGTGAGGCCTGGTGAATATGGGCAGGGTGGTTCAGGCAGAGTGTGGGCTGGGTTGTCTGCTGGCTGGTCCTGGAGGTGGGGAGTGGGCCTAAAACCACATCCTTCAATGTCTTTGCAAAGGTGCTGACGGTATCCTGGCGGAGGTGGACATGATTGTTGAGACTGTGAATGCTGAGGGTAAGGTGGTAGGCCAGGTGGACATTTGGCATGAGGGCACATCCACAAGAGGTATCAGCATCTTTGTGGGAGGATGGTGGAGATCATGATCTTGGAGGAGGGGATGGTCTGTGTAGCTCTTTGTGCTACTCTCTTCACAGACTCTGCTACCCTCTCCTGTTTAAGGTCATTACTACCTGCATGTATTATAATGTGGCTAGGCTGACCCAAGGTGGACTCTGTGAGCAGCCGGAGGGTGTTGTAAGTCCTGAGGCATCAGATTTTGCTAACTTTGTTGTCCAGGGAAAAGCTGGTCCTCATTTACAAATTTCCCATTTGAATCTATTAGGATAAGATTGTCAGCATCACTGGCTATCTTTTCCTCTCCAGATGTCTTGCTAGGCCTGCTGGTAGTGGCCTCCCTGTGTGAGTCAGTGGTAGAGTGGGTGGGGATGGCTGTTATCACAGGTTGTTGTGATGGCCTGGTGTCAGTCATGGTGGAGATGGAGGCCTGTGGTTCAGACTGAGGGAGGCTGTTGGTGGTGATGGAGGGTTGTTGTTGTTGGCTGTCTCTGATACTCTGGAGCTGCTCTTTCAGGCTGAGGATGGTTTGCTCTCTCAGGTGCAGTTCCTCTCTCATAGCAGTGAGTTCTCTCCCCACAGCCTGTCTGTCCTGCTGCAGCTCCTGGGACTCTTCAACTCATTCCTAACTTGGCTGTACTCATCTCTCTTAACTGCTGTATGGACTCAGTGTATACCTGGTTGGAGAGCAGCAGCTCCTTCGGCTCCACCAGCTCTACCTCCTGCAGGGACAGACTCTCTCTCATCTGGGACACTGTTCTCTAGTTGACTTCTGTGCACTGAACAGTCTCCTGAAGAACAGTCACTGAACAGTCTCTTCTCGTCCCTCCCACGATGATTGTTCTGCATTGATAGTGCTGCTCTTCTTCTCACTACTGTCCCTGCCCTGTCTCTGTTTCCCAGCCTCTGGCAGGGCTTTGATAGAGCTGAAAGTTGTCTTATTGCTTTGAAACATGATGGTTCCATTATGATTAACATTTATAGTGAGAGGCAGGCTGTCCCTGTCCTCGTCTTCAATGACTATGTGTCTCCCACTGCATATGCCTCTCTTTTTTGATGGTCATAGTGGGCACAGACAGCTTTATTCCTTGCATCAGTGCTGTCTGATTCTCTCCTGTTTGGCAAAAATCTGCAGTCAGAGCCTCTGGGTTTTCTCTCAGTATTCTGTGGTTATAAGCTTTCTTTACCTGTGCACTTTTCACTTCTGTTAGGTAGTTAGTGACAATGAGGCAGGATTTCCCATGGTATTTTGCAACACTGATCATTCATGGTGGGTCCTCAAGGGCTCTCTGCTGCTACTTATCAGGCTACTTTAAGTTAGCAAATGACTAGCCTTTGTGTTTATCTTGAGGTAAGAGTTTTGTGGATATGAAGGGGCTTACTTTACTACTTTACAGCTTCACTTGAGTGAGAGGAAGACTGGGCCCATAGTTTGTCCTAACACAACCTTCCCTCTTCTTTTCTGTGTCATTAGCTGTCAGGTTAGTAAAGTTAGCTTCTCTGTGTCTCCTTCTTGTCTTCCTATCCTATTCTTTATGGTTTTCTTCCAAAAAGTTGTCCACTCAAAGTTTTGTTCTCTTTTAAAAACATGAAACATGACTTCTCCCTAACCCTGACTCTCTCTTTCTTCTATCAGTTGCAATTATTTTCTTGAAGATTAAATGTTCAACAATGGTTAGATTCTTCTTGCTTCATGCAAAACAGATAAGTGAGATGTCACTCCCGACTGTCCTCTCTGCAACTTCAGAAATATTCTGAGAAATATTAAACGTCGTCGTTATTGTGCAGCAGATGGTACACTTATTGTCCCAGTGTGAAAGCAGAGTCTTTGGAGAAATCTAAAAATGTGTTAGAAACAGCAGCAGGTGCTGTCAAATGCCAAGGAATTACTTTTATTTATTTAATTTATATATATATATATATATATATATATATATAAAAATAATAATAAATAAAAAAATAAGCACCACAGTTGTAGTTCTTCTGGTTGTAGAGTAGAGTAGTAGGATAGGGTTGTGAAAAGATCTATCTGTTAAATATACCAAACGTTTAATACACCCGAACTAATAATCACACTGCATCTAAATGATCTATGTTAACAAAAAGTTAAGATGTTGGTTTGTTCAAGATATTTTAGTGAGTGTTTCATAAATGGCGTTTTTGGGATGGCAGTTCTTCTGTTTTGTTAAGTAGGGTCGTAAAATAAGTTCATAAAACAACATAACTACTGAATATATCAAATATCTTCTACAACCAGACTAGTAATTACAATGTGCGTGTGTGTGTGTGTGTGTGGTGGGGGAATTTACGAATTACTCTTTTGGCGGACTGAAACCCGCCAACTTGCAACCTCGGGTTTTTAAGAGTGAAGATGTCGTTTCAATGTAGACACACGTGGGGTCGCTAGTCTGCCTGGTTCGTTGAGCGATCCACTGTCTGTTGAAAGAGCGACGAAGAAGACGAAGTAACATGAAAAAAAAAAGGGGGTGGGGGGGGGGGGGGGGGCTTACGACGCATGACGTCACTGGGAATTCCCTTTCTTTCTTTTTTCAGTCCCTTCTTATGAGGTTAGACAACAATGGCCAAAAAATTTGAGTTCGTCATGTCTTTCTCTCATTTTATTCTTCACAGCAATGGCAGGCGGTTACTTAAAAAAGCGGTCATAATGCGCAAATCATCATAGGTCAGTGGAGATACAAGATGCACAGCAATAATGAAAAATGACATATCCAGGTTTGTTTAGAAAAACGCGTAAGCCTGTAACACATATATATATGTTAAAGTAGAGAAAGGTTGTTCGAATTAAAATAGCTAATAGCATTGTAGGAAAGCAAAGATTTGTTGATTAGAAACGAATTCGTGATACGTTACAAACAAACGTAATCGCGGACAAAATACGTTTTCAAGAAACGTAATTGAGAATGCAATTTAGTTGTGTGGGAACGTAATTTTGAGGAGACAGGGTTGGAAAAATAGAGTAAATGCGGAAGTGCCTTATACTTGCACTCCCTCTAATGGCCAGCAGGGGGCGACGCTACTGTATGGAAGTCTAAGAAAATGACCCTTCTTCTCACTTGATTATTTACCCCAGTAAACGTTCCTAATAACTTCATGGTCTTAATCGCTAGTTTCAAGTCTTCTTCAATGCAGCATGATGTTCATCTTGTTTATGGTCTATAAAATAGACGTAAAATAGATGATAAAGCAGGTTATGCTTTAGGGCGTGGCTACCTTGTGATTGACAAGTTGCGTACTTAACGTAACGTAACCAGATTCACCAAGTATATGCGTAGCTGCAGCCGTTGCTATTTCAGTGTGTTTTCAGTTCATGAAAGTTAATTGTAACATTTTAGTCGCCCACAAAAGTCTTGTTGAACGTTTGGTTGTACTGAAAGACCTTCTAAGGAGTCGGATGTCCATTTTTCTGGTAGGTACATTTTGTTTTAATGGTTTAAGCCTGTTTTTCGCAGCATTAGCATTACCACAGTTAACCAGCTGTATTCAGACCTAATAGACTGTAAATGCCCCGTGCTAACCAAGCTAGCAACTAGCGTTAGGGTCATGGATGTATCCATGGTTAGGGTCAGTGCCACCCTCTCGTCCAAATTTGGTCAATTCTGGCTCCAAAAATACAAGATGTCAACCTCAACATGCCAAGCTCTAGGCTTCAAAACAGGAATCCTCAAACCAATGGGTGACGTCACGGTGGTCACGTACATTACCTTTTACAGTTTATGCTTCAGACAAACTGAGTGCGACACTCGCCAAACCATACAGTAGATATTCTATATCTATGTACCCATCGCTAAATGTCTGAGGTGCCAGGTAACTAACTGCTAGACTCCTGAAGGACAAGCAGACATTAATAAGCTAATAGTATCAAGAGAAAGTTTGTAAACCAGACCAAAGCTTAACTGTTAAGTGAATTCACCGGGTGACCACAAACTAAACTCCAATAGGATGACAATTTTAAGTGAGTACTTCAAATAAGTTCCTAGCTAGCCAATGCTCTGGTGAAAAGGTCCAGCTGGTTTGTTTTCTCTAGCTAATGTTCAGTAACTTATTGCTTTAGAAAGGTTTTGAGGAAGGCAAAAGTATTGAGACAGGATTAATATATAGATGAGGTGGGTAAAACTTTTTTTTGTCATGCTCCTCCACAGTTTAACAGGGACTTTGGTGCTGTAATTTTTACTGAAAGTAGGGTTGGGCAATATGACAATATAAGCCGTTAGAAATTAGTCCACCATAACAAATGTTATTTCTTAGCTACTCACAGTGACTCTCTGAAGTCTTGTCCTAATAGTGAGGTTGTCAGGCAAGTCAATGCACCTGTCCAAGAAATAGTTCGGCACATAACAGTCTGTAAAACCACAAATTGTAATTTTTACACAGGTTTTCTTAAGTCGCTATTCCAAGGAATAGCTGTGTGTGGCCATGCTTGTTTTTAAGTCAGTCCCTCTCCCAAGTAGTTTCTTTATAGTCTTGGGATATTGTAGATACTCTTGCCAGCGTAAATATTAATCACAAATGTGCAATATATATGAATGAATATTAACCTCACAAAAAAATGCTGGCTTAAATAGCTTTTTGTCACCCCTTCATAGTGATGGAACAAATTGGTGGCATCAAAGCCCCATGTTTTTTCGTCTAGCTGCTTTTAAAGTCAGTGGTTATGGTGATTATGCCCTTACGTAATATCCTTCAAAGTCTCAAGGTCATGGACACCATGACCTTAAGACTTTGAATTTCTTGAAGTGCTGTTGGTTAAGTAAGTTGAGATGTAGATTGAACAGTCTACCGCTAACAGAAGTTCAAGAATGGCTCAAGTGGAGAACCCCTTCTGCCTCTTTTCTTGTCAGAATTAATAAAGCAAAATCTTTGTGTGGCCTTCTCAAGATGCTTTCATATGCCACCCATCTGTTTTAAGTACTTCTCTTTTGTTATGTAAACAGGAAGCCCAGCATCCTAAGAACTATTGGGGCTTTGTGTGTTAGGGTGAAAAACAGTTTGAAGCCATATCTATTTGTTTCTTTGTTTGTTAAGTGGAAAAAATCTGATTTGAATACTAACTGTGCATGATTCTGTATCTTTTTCTTTTCTTTCTGCTTGTAAAAATGTTTTTTTTTCTCCCTTTTGTGGTCTAAGTGTATCCATGACTGCAAATAAAAGAAAAAGATACAGGGTACTGTGAAGAATGATTAAAAAAAAAAACTCCCTTTTTGAAGGTCCTCTGTGAACCAGCATTTTAATTAAAACCACTTGTTCCCAGACCTGTACTTAATGTTTCCCATTAGTCATGTTTGAGGGATTACAGACAGCACCAATGAAAGTCAAAGATTAAATGGAAAATGCAGATATGTGAACAATGCGGCTTGTTTTATAGCCATCACAGCTTTTTAGTAATTTTGAAAAATTAAGTGGCATTGACAAGGTTCCCTAAGTCCACTTGCAAATAAAGATGACATTTTTCGGGGGAAAAAATGAAAAAAAGGTTTTCTTGGTTTGCAGGTCAGTGGGAGAGCGCTTCAAGGAAGTAGAAAGATTTCTCAGAAATCAGATAAAACCTGGAACAGATAGGCTATTAACTAATGCATGTATTTTACATATGATTTTGTATAAACTTTGTCTTAATGGAGGATGGTATGATTTTCATTTATGACCATTTCTTCTAAAATATTTCAATTTGATACAGAATTTACACAAAAGCTCACCTTAAATGAAAAGACACCATGATCATATAGGTGCAGATGTGCCAAGGAGCACTTTAATTTCATCATCAGTAACTTTTTTATGGGATGCAAACACACTAATAGACCTGCTATCAGGTTTAATCTTCTGCAGCTTGTCTGTATGCATTGTGAATAGTCATTGACCCTTGGTCAAGGGTTTGTACCCCTGTCATTCAAGCCCCCTTCTTCCTCATATGTTCCCAAATGTGTTAGGATAGACAAAAGGGCAGACTGCCCCTTCCTTATTTCCTAGTGCCCTCTGCTGAAATATATATGCACATGCTGAACCTAGCAGACATATTTTGAAAAGCATGTTGTAATTAGGTGGTGCATGTACCTTTTGGCCTGTTTTTAAATATGTGTTCTGTATTTGATGTTTCAGAAATGTTTCTTTTTTAAACCTACCACCTGTATCAGCATTGTGATCCAGCATTTAAAATGTGGTGAACGATATTATTCAACTTAAGTAGACGATGAAACATTTTTCTTGCGTGCGTCTTTATGAAAGAGTGTGGAAGAAGTAAGGGATGCAGCAGCAGTTCATTTTTATCCTGTATCCATCCCCAGAGGAAGGGAAGGCAATGATCAGTAATGAGTTTGGCTGTTGGCCCAGTATGATTATTAAGAATTGCTACTGATAGCAACACACACTGTATGAATTATATCATGACATTGGCATTTGTAATCACATCTTTGCTTTCTCCCCTCTCTTACTGTTTATGGATTAGAACCCTGTCAGCTCTCCAGTACATTTTCAGAAGAGAAATGACTGTGCGAGGGTTTCAAAACCAGGTATGAAAGTAATTTTTTTTGCTTTTCAAGATTTTGGCATATTTATGGGGCATTACTGTAGGAGTGGGCCCTTTAATGTTATTTGCAGAAAGCACACATTGTTCACATCAAGCTTACAAAAGCTGAAGGCACAGCTTTTGTAAGGCACATGACCTTGCAGCTGAAGGACCAAGCTGCATGAGGCAAATAGGATTCAGCATTTGTGAGAGCACCACACAATTAATAATAGAACCAGGTTATGAACATAAAACTGCTCATCCTAAAGCTTTGTGTTAAGCAGCCTAAGGCACCTACACAATGCTGAACTGAAGAAGCATGATATGATGCAATAGCTTAGTCTATCAAAGCACGTGTTCAATAGAGAAGAGACAGAATGGACCTGAGTAACTTGTGTGTGTGTGTAGGAATGATCACAATTTTAACTCAGATCCCTGCTGGGCTCCATAAAAATATTTTACATATGATTGTGAATGTGGAATAGTGCTTGCGTCATCACATTATCTTCATGTTTCAGTCAACAGTGTTGCAATGTTCTTTATACTCCACTGCAAGTGTTTTAATGTTGAAATAGTAATGGAAGATTTGCTGGAACATCTGGAGAATTGCTTGCTTTTGTTCTTTTTTTTAAAAAAATATTTAAAGCTAAATTACAAAACAAAAATAGCACCACTTATAAATAAAGAAACATTTAAAATCACAGATAAACATTGTAGTTCCAAGATCATGCCATACTATACAATATGTGACTGCTAAGATGGAAAGCTAGAGGCCTACTGTCCTGATTACAGAAGTGTAACCACTGACTCTTGGGGCTGAGTCAGACAAAAATGTGGTGTGCTTTTACTCTGCTCGGCCAAATGTGAAATAAATAAAAAGAAAGGAAAATGGCTGCTCTCTTGGCTGTACCCTTGGTCCCTTGCTCTTTGTTAAAACCATATCTCTGCTGCTCCATTGCCCCCAGCTACATTAAATCCCATTAAATTCACCTTCATTAAAGCAGTCCTCTCTACTCCTTGCAGCAGCCCTGGTGCGGGCCTCTCAAGGACAGAGCAGTAATGAGGGTGGACTGGATTTAACCTTGAAGAGTACAGGTTTTCATTTCCAAATCAATAACTTATGGTTCAAAACTGCCACTAGATCCAGGCTATAATTTTCAAGCATTAATTGTGTGGATTATGTTTCTCCAGCAGTGAGAAGGTATTTAACTTTAAGCTGCAGTGTAGATATCACATTTATCATTTTGTTTCTTTTCTTTTTTTTTACAATGGGAATTGACAGCTTGCACATTTTCTATATCAGTGAGTTGTGTATGTGTGTATGTGTACATGTTGCTACACAGATGGGATAACTTAGGGAGATTATATTTCAAAGAGTCCGTATGGGTATAAGTAATTAGGCTGTTGGTGCAATTACAGTGAAACCAAGCAGAGGGCAGTAGGCTAGAATTTCTCCGTCTCCTCAATTCAGTGTTGCAGAACAGTGTCATCATTCACTCTAAAGACGTAGAAATATAAGACATCTCCTTCACAGCTATGTAAGGTAAGATTTGGCAGTTACCTGCTGTCAGAAGTAGGAAAATATGAATTATGAATGAAAAAATTAACACGTGGATGAAAGACAGCAGGTACAAGGGGAAAAGAAAAGAAATGCCTGACCTACAGTAAAGGAGTGAATTTTTTTTCAACTCCTGTCAGTCTCCACGTTTTAGTGGGACATTCTCTGTAGCGGGGTGTGCAGTCATTGACATATGATTGTATGGAAAGCATTAACTTGTCCTGCGGTAATAATTTCTGCTCGACATGTTCATAATATGAAATATTGGATCTTTTCATGAAATGGGGAGGGCTGAGGCTGTGGTGATCACTGGAGCTTAATTTTTTAATCAACTTCTCTCTTAAATGAAGCTTTATTAAATTACAAAGCTCACACAGTGGGAGTAGGACACAGGCAGAGATGGCCCAGTGTAAAAAAAGAGCTTTGTGGGATAATTAAATAAAATTAATAAAAAAACCCTCCACTAGCATAGACTGGAAGAATGGGAAGGAGAGGAAACCCGGTAGCCATTTTCATGCTCTGCTTTTCTTTCATTCTTTCTCATTAGGGTCTCAGGAAATTTACCATGTGGAATTATGAAAAGAAGAATGGGATACAATGACTGCATATTGATGGATAGTAAATGGAGACAGAGTTACATTAATTTTTTTCCACAGTTATATTCATGCACAGAGCACACAAAAATTAAATGTACCTATTGTTGTTGCTTTGCCATTGAAAGAAGATCTGATTACATTTGATAACTTTGGCAGCTTTGGGTAGAGTTAACTTCTGAGAATGTAAACTACATTGTCATTCTTCACAGCTGACAACCAACAGTACATTAATTTGTAACTTTTCTGACAAAGGTAATCTATCATAGTCGAGATTAAGTAGAATCCTTTGTCTAACTTACATTTGTTATAATCATGTGGTAATACAGCTGAGAGCAGAAACTGCAAACTTACTGTTGAATACAGATACTTGTGAGAAGCTCTGACATCTGAGATTTAACAAATGGCTGCTGCCAAGCATTGCATACAAGATATGGTGGGGAAAACTTATCATGTAATTTAATATTATGTTTAACCCTACGGTTTGGACATTATTTTCCACAATCTTGCAGTGTGAAGGGATATTTTTTTGCCATTTACCAGAATGAAGTAACACATGTAGGCAGGTGGCTAAGTCAACAAAATGCAAGACTATGTGGTGGGACAGAGCCTAATTTAACTCATCAGTCTTCCCATGCCCTTATCAATTAACAGTACTTGACCTGAGTAAACTGTAGGTCCTGGAAATGATGGACTGTAATTGTCTGTCGGGAGCATTTAACATGATTGACAGGTGACCAGAGTAAGGGACTTTCAGGAAATATAGACTCTAAACTATTTAGAAAAGTAGGAGTCTTTCTCACAGTAATTTCTCTGTTAAATAACTAGACTTCAGTGAGTAAGATATGTTGATAGAGCAAAAATGGCTGAGATTAAAACTAAAGAAACCCAACCCCAGCACTGCCACATACAATGCAGAAAAAAAGTACCATCTCAAAATGTACATATTCAACATATTCTGCACAAAAATGCATATAAGGACATTCCTTATCTACAGCTCTTTCCTCTTCTCCAACTTATACTTATATATAATATCTGTCAGTTTGTGTACCACATAGAAACAGTTTTACATTCTTATCTAACTTTGGGTCCACTCAGAGCAATGCATTCTGCACTAGCTCAAGACATTGTTATTATAAACACACCCAAATTAGACTGGTAGACTGGTACTCTTATAGACTTAAAGGAACTGTCTCTGGAATAAATATCTTGCAGATTTCTTAAGGAATGTCTTGGGAAGAGATGTCAGTGGGTTGTTCTTGGAGTCAATCTGACACCACCAGTCTGTGAAAATGTGTAGTCCACCAGAAATCCTAGTTTACCACATGTCCAATTCCACAGCTTCAAGACATGGATCATAGGTATCTTATTAAATAACTTAAAGTAAGTTTCATTAATATTCAAAACTATTCATTATAGATTATGCTAGTTACATTATTGTCTTGAGATAGGGTTCAGGTACAAGTGTATTGTTTAATAAAAGCATATTTGAGAATTGTTATATAGTACTATAGTACTAATATAATATACTTTAATTTCCCCCTTTGGGTCTTGCCTGATAATTAAACAAAGTGGCAAGATTTATTAGCCTTTAGCCATCGCAAAGATTTTGGGAATATTGCCGTTAATTAGCTCAAATGTGATTATCCTGTCAGATTAGCATTGCAACAAAACAGCTCCTCCTTCAACATGTATGCAGCCAGTACAGTAATGTACTGTCATTGTCTCCTGTGGCAGAACATGAGATGGACATTTCCTCTTTATGTTGACAGCTTTTGTCTCATGCTTCCCCAGAAGTAGGATTTATTATATCCTGCTCTGTGAAGCACAGTGTTTTGCGTTTTATCCACCATAGAAAATGTCTTTGGCCTACTTGCCTTGTTTTACTATTGCCTTTAACATTTAACACAGCTGTCCTTGACATTTTGGAGAGCCTTATGATTATGTGTAGTCTCTTAAGAGGTCCTGCATTGTGCTGTCAGCTATTGCTGTAGTGTGGTATCTCCTTTACAATTCTGGATTTTCACTCTCACTGTTTAATTTTCAGAGATTCAAGTGCATGTTGGAAGTTTTAGGAAAAGGAATCGCATTGACCCTCTTGTTTTAAAAGTAGATATCCCTTATAACTGTCCTTTAAATGATTTATATTGCGGAAAAAAACTCTTAATGTACTCTGAGCTGCTGTTCTTCTGAATATTCTCTTTCTAGCTGCATCTGTATCCGGGTCACTGCATGGCCAGATTAGATGGAGACTTTGTTTGCATTAAAGGTGCTTGTGATTAGCTGTCCCTATACTTAGCTCTGTGTGGTTCCATATCTACCTTCAAATCAATCTCTGGCATGACTAAAAACACCATGTCAGATGGAGGACCATATTATTCAGATTGAAAAAGCATTTACACGATGCAATCTTGTTTGAATTACAGTAGTTTTCAGTGGTCAAACACCCTGCTGGGACTAAAAAAAAACAACAACAACAACAAAAAAAAACATTCACCCTGCTGTATTTGACTTATATTTTACAGAAAAGTTACTTATCACTTATATTTCGAAGGCTAGTGGTTTTGTGGAGTAGAAGAACATAGTAAAGATATCTGGCACAACTTAACCTACTTCTAAGATATATGGAAAAGGAAAAATCTCTGGAAAGGTCAAAACTCCCAACAACAACCTGATAGTGAGACCCTCACAATCTCACACAGTCTAACAGTAAAGTTGTTATTTTTACTAGAGGCCTTGCTGGAGTTTTGACCCTTTCAGAGGTAAAAACAGTCAGGACCTCCATGTAAATTAATTTTACAGATACTTTTTTTTGTTTTGTGATTCAACTCAGATTTGCTCAGTTGTTCTTGCATTTAATTAGGGAGTTCTGCATTAGTGTACAGTAGTCTTTGTTGTCAGACAGCACTGATTGAAATCTTACACGGCCAGAAACAAGAGTTTGTTCCAACCCTTACTTATGTCAAGCTTGATAGTGAATCAAAAAGAAAGAAGACTCAAATCTCACATTGTTTCTCTGACAGGACAAGAGATTGGCATGGCTGAACCTACAATTTTTCCAGAGAAAAAACAAAACAAAACAAAATCCTCATACTGCATGTCTGGTGGTGGATGATACCCTAATCCTAACACCTGTGCTCCAGCTTTATCTGTGTGGGGTTTGGTCATGTTTCCAAGTTTGAATAGGTGATCTAATTTCCTTCCACAGTCTAACAACATCCTAATCAGGTGAGCTGGAGACTCTAAATTGCCCACATAGTGTGAGTAATTGTCTGCCTATTTGTGTCAGAGGCAGTATGTGTTCCTGTTGTCTGCACAATGTATTGTGGGCTAGACTCTAGCCCTTGTGATCCTGTGAATAGAGCTATTGGAGTAAAAACAATAAGAGAATGTATTTTGACAGGAATGCCTCTAGAATGGATGTAAATTGTCTGAGAAATAGATTGCAGTACCTGCAGCAGATCTTCAAAAACAATCTCTCAACTTGACCCTGAACATTTTTACAGCTTTTTTCTTTGGTATGAAGTTGTCACATTGTTCATTTCTGTATTGGTTTCCAATTGTCCCTTTAGACAAAATGCCAAAACTGGAATGTGAACCGGAAACCCAATACTTAGTAATGCTTTTAAATACTTTTAAAGAAAATGAAAACACCTTTGGTGCATGGAATGCACCGAGTTCACCCATCCTTCCATAGCAAGATATCTAATGTCAGTCACAAAATCTTTGGCCGGACTTCAAAGCTGAAAATACGGTAAATCATATTTCAGCACTTATGTTGTGCTTATAGTCACCATGGAGCGTGTAGTTGGGCTAATTCAGTTAGCCCAAACCTCTTCCAGCCAAGGCTCTGAAGTTTTACACTCGTGCTCAGTATGTTGTGAAACTGCAAACACTTTTATGTCTGTCTATCAAACTTTATAATGCTCTGATTTCTACCCCACTGGCAGTGTCTTTTAATTAGATTATACTGGAGGAATAACCAGAGTTCAGAATGCCAATTTGTGTCCCAGACTGTGTAAAATTTGCTGTTACATTGCCACCAAACAGAGCAGGTGAGAGCAGTTAAGGTCCTCGGGCAAAGAACAGCTAACTGTTCTCTCTTTATTTATTTCTTTCTCTCTCTTTTTCTTTCACCTCTCTCTTCCCTCTTTGCAGTCAGACATGAGAGGCATGAGAGGATAAATAAACATGTTATTCAAGAGACCTGCAATCAAAGTAAAATACAAAGGTTTTCGTACAGATGATGTCTCCAGGGCAGAATTATCTATACTATAGAGAACAGTGATGTTGGCAAGCAATGAAAGCATGTGCAGTGTACGTGCTGTATATAGAAATTGACAGCGTGTAAGCTCACTCAATCATTTTTCTGATTTCTGACTGAGCAAGAGGTCAAGCAAGTGTCTACAGCTGGGTGCAAAAGCAAATGGTAGGATCACAGGATTTATTTCACCCAATATTTTGACATTTGTGGATGTGTGCCAAGAAAGCAGTAATTGCCAAAATAATATGAAAGTTTCATGACAAGAATTATGTTGCACTTTGTAAATGCTTATAACAATCAGACTTTTTTATTCATTGTGTTAGAAATCTATAATTTACATTGAAAATGGTAAGCCTGTGTTTGAAGAATACAGCCAATGAAAGCAGCAAAGTGAACAGCTGCAGGTAATTAGAGCTGGCCCAGGAATGGCCAGGGATTCAAAGTAAACATGGATGGTTTCCACAATCAACAACATTTACAAATGCAGAAGAAGGAAGCTACTGAATTTGTGAAGAATGTGCAGTGGGAATGGAAAGCATAGAAGCATGAAGCCAGCAGATGTTGAAAATTAAATACATGCGGCATGTGGCTAACAGGACTGTGGGCTTATTCTTCTGATGGTGGACCCTGGAGTTCTCGAGGGCTAGAGGACAGCTGTTCCGGGTTAATATTTACAGGTTTACATCCAGCCAGCCATAGCTACGATTTTTTTTAAATGGATTTCCTTTAGGGGAAACTGACTTTAGTTTTGGTGCATATCTATGGCTTGCTACTGTTGTTTGCAACAGTACACATATCAAATCTGATTCCTTAAAATTGGTTAGGAGTTTGCAACAGGGCACAATTGACTGTTGAATTGATTGACTTTAAATGGTTGAATGAAACCAAACTCGTATAGACTCGTGGCACCAGGGGACCCCTGATTCTTTCAGGCAAATCCCTGAAATAGTTAAGTCTACAAGTGCCAAATGTTTCGACTTTAAATTGCTGAAAAGTCTTGTAGATGATTGACGGCAGGAACTTGATGCTCACTTGTGGCTTTGTGTGTGGTGATGCTTGTTGAGTTTTCAGTAATAAAAAATGGCAGCACTACTGTAGGTAGATTTCTTTCTGTCCTGTGAAAGTAAACAAACCAACAACAACAACAACAACAACAAAACAACTCATGTAACAGCTCTTAAAAGGTCAGCGCTGAGGACAGTATTATGAGACAGACACATTTCAAAGTATTGTTCTATAAGATTGTAGCATTTCATAATACAACTCTGCCTTTCTGTGCCCTGCAAACATTAGGTGGATTTATAATGGAAATACAAAAGAACTTTCAGAACTAAGAATATAGAAGAATTTTGTTCTTTGGCAGTTAAACATTAAAATGTTGTGGTGAAATCTGGCAGTAGTTTGCCAGCTGTACTTTGTACAAGAAATTCAATAGCTTTTTCCTCTTGAATTACAGATGTTACAAATGTTTTAAAACAAGACATATTCTCATGTATTTATATTTGTGGGTTTTGAAAGTAGTGCAGCAAAGGCATTGGTAAGAAATGAAATGGCTGGGAGTTGCCCAGTGGAATGCATTTTGTTAAGTCTGTCTCTGTGTGGCATCGCTTAACTAAATATTAGTGCACTTGCTGGGCAGCCAGTGTGGTTCTTCCTTCACCAGCTTCCATTGAAAACTGTGCTATGTTTATTCAAAATAGCTGCCTGAAATTTTACTGTCAGACACTCGGTCTCTCTTTGCTCTTTGGCTCTTGCAACAAAAACATGTCAGTTGTGTTTAAAATAGTAGTGTCATAAATTATTTGCACTAATCTGTGTTGGTATTTGTTCTGACTCATGAAGCAATGGGTGATTCTAGGCTGGAGAGTATAGGTTTTGTTTTCCAAAGCCAGGAACAGCTTCACAGAAATGAAGTTTAACATTTGCTTTTTGTTTAGCCTCACAGCCTGTAGAAACAAAATATGGCTTTTCACTGGGAAAGAAAGCACTTCATTAGAAAAACACTCTGCCTAGCATACGGTGCTCATTCGTTTCAATGTTAATATTTCAAAATGTCACTTATGTGCATAAGTTATTCTTTACAGCAGTGCTTCAGTTTCCCTATGTTGGTACTGTACAGAATGACATGTTCTTGGAATCCATAAAAAATTCCTCACATTAGCAGAGTCTTGTGTTTTAAATTTTGAGAAACATGAGAAGATGTGGGAAACTATTCCATGGCTGGAACCATTCGACTAAATAAAAGATATTTTGTTTGTATTTTTCATCCGTTTTAGAAATTAATCATCATATATTACTATAACGAATGATTTAGAACTGCAAACTTGCCTACGATTAAGTGCTAATGCCGAATTTTGTGGCATTTATCTTTCTTTCACTTCATGTTAGTTTAAGTGTCCGCCCCTACAGTACATGTATGCACGACACAAGGGCAACGTGTCAAGTTTTCTCTCGCTACTTCTCGCTTCTTTCACCTCTGTCACCCCTCATATCTCTGCCCCATCTGGCCAGGTGTGCCTGTTCATTCACCCCACTTATGACTGCAGGTTGGGTAGTTTATTATTACTTAATCGCTCCCGTTGGCTCCCATCAGCCTTTAAAATTAATGTTGCCAGCTGTTTCTCTGCTCTCCTTATTTCTCTGCTAGTCTGACTGTGTCTTTTTCTCTGTCTCTCTGTACTTGTCAGATTTGCTCCACATGCAGTGGCCTCATGGTGGTGATGAAGCTCCTTCAATGGTGAGTACTTTTACTGTAGACCCTGACTGTGGATCCAGCAAACAAGTTCTTAAATTCTTTGAAGATGTAGTCATAAAGTTTTAGCATACTACAGTGCAGATTCACTTGCAAGAGAGGAAATGCTGCAAATTCTTTCATTGTGGGTTTTCTATTGTTAGTTTTTATTTTGCAAAATCAGATCTAGATGTGTCAGATAAGATGATACATATTCACCCCAACTGCCCCCCTGTGGATTCTGAGATAGGGAGATATGCATTATGTATCTCATGTTAAATCACTTCTAAATGCAGTAGTAGTAAGGTTGGGGGAATGGTCAAATCTCCATTTAAAGGAGTTATGTTTTCGCCAAGGGGATGTTGGACAAAGTTGAAGCCCTCCTTCTCCCTGGAGGTGGGCTAGGATCATTAGTTTTAGTTTTTGAAGTGTTTGGCCTTTTGATGTTCCAATGTTCTCTTTAGGCAGCCTGGCCTGAAGGATATTTAATATCACTCCTACAAATTTCCAGTGAGGAATAATTTGAACTGAGCATCTGTCAAAGAAACAGCCATTTAAATACATTGGTCATGGTTAAAGAGGCATAAAATGAGGCCAGATTAGACAGAGCACCTTTCTCTGAAGGCTGGGTCTGGTTGAGTCGGGGCCAACCTGGGGCACAGGGACCCAGCCAAACTGCTCCTGCCTCTGATTCATTAAGTATAACTATCTAACACCACTGGGTTTCAAACTCTCTCCTGCCTGCCCTTCTCATGACCAGCCATGCTTGCGCCTCCTGCCACTGTGTCAGGGTGGGGATTGTCTTAGGGTCTCAGTTACTTGATATTTTATTTATGAATGTTCAGGGGAGCTGGTACTAGATTATATTTCTCTCTTTCTCTGATGCTCTGAGTAACAGGGGACTGCGATATCCCCGATGTCTTCACTTCAAACAACCCTCTTGTGTTTCCACTAGGGTGTGCAGGAGGACCTTTATCAGTGTATGCAATCTTAGATTATGTCTTATCACCAAGAGAATCATGAAAGAGCATGCATTACGTCCTATGAAAGAAGCTGTCTGGGCTTAAAGCAACTGACTGGGCCTGTCTCAAAAATGTTCAGCTTTTCTTTTCTCCATCAACTAAAACAAAGGCACAGCCACTCTAAACCACAGCAGGATACAGCACATTATATTGAAGATTATTTAATTGATATAACTGACTTTTGTCTGTATTTAAAAAATTTTGTTGCAACAAGGTTTATGCTGAGTTTTTAAGGGCTACCATTTTGTAACACGTAATAAAACATAAGTTGTAGTAGGTAGTGCGTTGCAAATTTCCGTCCTTTGAAAGTTTAATCTATTGGAAGTACAACTTCTTTGATTTACCTATATAAATACATAGTTGCTTTTAAGTTCAGAATGAAGAATATAATATCTGAAATAATATAGAAGTGAAAATTAATTATTCCATTATTTTTTTTCTATATTTTGCTAGCAGTATTTATGTTTTAATGTCATATGATAGACATTTAATGATGTCTCGACACTTTAATTGTTGGTAGAACATTTCATATTAGTGGATTAAAACAGATCAAACATTGTGAAAGATAATTTCGTAGCCCCTGCCCTACATAGCCCGGTCTCCTACCGTTCTTCCTCTTGGGTCTAGGTGTCTACAAATGAAGACGGTTTGCGTGAGAAGAACACCTCAGACACTACTGTATCTTTGGGGTGAAATAAACAACACATTAGTTCCACATTGCCTTGGAACAGAAACAAAAGAAGGATGAAGAAGAGAGGTTAGAGGAAGTCCACTGCAGGAGGGAAGCTTGGAAGTATTGGTGGGCAGGGACATTTTCAGTGTGCTCAAGCATCTCTCTCTCTCTCTCTCTCTCTCTCTCTCTCTCTCTCTCTCTCTCTCTCTCTCTCTCTCTCTCTCTCTCTCTCGCTCTCTTTCTGGCCTCCAAAGTTTTTTTTTCTCTTTTTTTTCTCTCTCTCTCACCATGTGCTATAGATTAACTGCTCCTCATACTGTACTGCCCTCCCTTCTGTCTTGTCTTTACCCTTCTGTCTGTATTCTACGTAAACTACAAAGGCTGGATAATATATTTTAATGTGAGACTCACAAACATTTAAACCTCTATGATGGTCATTCCCTAAAGGAAAGGTCAACATGATGTATGCTAGTGATACAGGCCTTTTCCAGTTTCTTAAAAATCTAATTTGCTGTAGTAGTTAAAGCCTTTTAAATTTTGCAATTTATGACCTGAATGAATAGCATTCCCACAAAGTTAATAGTTGTAATTTTTAAAAACAGGAGTGCCAAAGGGCATAATCCATCTGAGTTTTCATTTAAATTATCACCCATTTGTGTTGAAAATTTTATAATGTCTTTAACTTTATTTCTTGGCAATTTCATTGTAATACCTGGGTTTTTGTAGTCCGTCCTTGCATGTGAGAAGAGTCTCATGAGTTGAAACACTGATGAAACATTTGGTGTCTCTTCCTGACACTGATTTTACTTCATGGTGATGTCACCATGCATTATTTACATCCTAGGGCAAATCCAAATGGTAAATCATATGATGCAGGTATCTTGTGTCATTAGGTGAGCTGGTAAATATTGTTATGAGCAGAAAATCACTTCCACATTTTGGTGTCAGAATGAACCAGTAGACCGGCGATCATGAATCAAACATTTTAATATTTGATATTTTACCTTTACTTAGGAATCAGGACAGGCAATGTGTTTTGTGAAACTGACAGAACAAATTGCAAAAATGCCTCATCTATTTTTTTTTGTCAAAATCAGACTACTTTTGACTAAAATATTGTGACACATTTGACAGATAGCTGAATGTATAGCTCCAGGTAATCCATAGTCCCCTTAACCTACAAATGCATTGAATATAACTTCAGGTTCATTTAAGGATTTATGAGTCTTTTTATTCTTTGACATGGTTGCCCTTATTCTATCACATGTAGCTCCGATGCAATTAACCCTAAAAATGTTCATTAAAAAAATAGGTAAGCCTTAAGTGTTAATTGTCTAAAAATAGTTATCTCCACGGTAAATAGATCACCTAAGGTCTGAACGAATCATTAATAAATGGAAATTCTAATCTAGTAGCAAAAGGACTTTCCTATGAAAGTGATCATATATGCATTGTGCAAGATTTTCTAATTTTTCTCTCCTGATACTGATTCTGATACCTAAACTCAGAGAACTGGCTGCTACAGAATACAGATTTAGTACTAGTGCTGTTTTTTTTAAATTTAAAATATGTATACCTTGTTGTTTGGATATGATTTGAGAAGGGGTTTTTAAAATCGCTTTATTACCATTTTAGAACAGTGTGACTAAAGAACTGAATGTAGAATGGATAAGACAAATCTGTGTGATACCTAATCCATTTAATAAGGTAGAATACGGCCCACATACTATCCACTATATCAGATCAGTGCACCACAACTGAAAGCAATGAAAAAGGGCATTTGGCTAAAGTTCACCCTTTAATCCACAGGTCTGCAAGAAAGAAATTATAATTGGTAGTAGTGTAGGAATGCCTGCTATACAGGTTTAGTGGTCTGTGATGTCTGTAAAATTTTGGTACAACCAAGATGCTTTTGACATAAGGTGATGCTGTTAATGTGAAGTAAAGGTTGTCATTTAGTAAAAGTTAAACTTTGTTATTTGAGCAGCATGAGGATTGTCAGTGTATTTGATGTGAGAGCAGCCATGCTGCCACTGCACACTTTCAAGTTCGTTTGGGTGTTAAATAACTAGATATCAGGGAGTAGTTAATCGGTGTAAAGTTGTAACTTTATCCTCTCTACCTTGACTTGACCTGGTGGTGGGAGGAGACGGTGTTGGAGGTGAATGTGCTGTAAGTGTGGAACCACTGTGGAATAGGCTGTCAGGGTTCATTAGTCCAAGCCATCTCTATCTCAGGAGGAATGTGGCCAGTGGTTTAAAACCAATTTTCATTACCTGCCTTCATTTTATTAACTTCCGTACCATTACCAAGGCGCTTCCCTTTGACAGTTGTTCCTTCTCACTGTCTTGTACTTCTTAGAGACCCCTGTGGGATCAAGGTTGTGAAACCTTACTTATCCTGTACTCTGTGTGTCAGTCTCAGAATTCAAATGACGGCCCTTGCATGAACCTCTGTGGCATCAGACAAGAGCCAGTCAAAGTATCCAGTCAAAACTATAGTTTACTCCCTGTGGATCTCAGATCTGTTATACAGAGGAATTTTGCGCTAACATGAGTTTTTCTTAAAAGGTTAGAACAGGTCTCTCAGCCTAGTTTGAATTGTCACTAGCTGCTGACTTTTAAGTCAGACATATTGTACTAGGATAATCCTGTGGGAGCCAGAGATGTGTGGTAAATAGTAACTGTGATATCTATCTACTTCATGACCCCAGTCCACCACCACTGATTAGATCTGTTGGGAGCGTTTGTCCATGAATAAGATGGGCTTTTTCTGTAGCCTGGATGAAGAAGAGGAGTATGAAGCTTGTGAGACGCTCCTCTTCGTGACTGCCACTTGGGAGCACAGGGAAATGGAGGAGGAGGTGAAAGGCCAGGTGTCTGCCACAGAATTTAATTAGAAAGACTGGATGCTTTGTCCTCTGTAAAGTTGCTTCAGGCATTCTTTAATTGCCCCATTCCCCATTTCTTCCAGCAGTCCCTTGTCTAAAGTTCATTAGTATTCATCTTACTTGAGCATTTGAATGTTGATTTCAAGGATATTCTACTTTACTTCAAACTGTTTCCTTAACTCTTAGCCAAATCTTATTAGTGCTTAAATGTACACACTGAAATACATGTCTAATGACTTCCTTGAAAAATTTGGCTTCCAATTTTAAATATTGAATTTGAAGCTGCTCTCACTTAGCTGATGAGATCAGTAATTGACTGTACTGATTAATGTAGTAATTATTAAAAAAGCTTCCAGCTGATGTTTTAGAGAGTAACAATACATATTAAGATTTGGATAGTTGGAGATATAATATGAGCTCAAGAAACAGAGAGGTCAAGACCTGATAAAACATGATGATGAGGATGTGTACACTTTGAAATCTTTTAGGGATTCTCTTTCCCTTTGTAATTGTCAAAAACGAAAGGAGAAGGACTTGAATGTGTAGCACATTTTTGTCAGTTACTGTTATTGTGACTCCTTTTGTCCTGTAAATTAAATGTGTCTTACAAGGACACACAGTTAAATGAACAGTGTACCATTTGACAAGAACCTGGTTAGATCACAGACTTTCATTTTTGCACTCACACATTGTTTACTGAGGTTCTAAAGAAGAATAGTAACTGTACAAAATGAATCAAGCAATCTTCAAAGAGAAATCAGAGAGGTAGTTTGGCATCAGGAAAACCAATAATGCTGCTTTTCATCATGATAGATTGTATAAAGCACAATCTGAGCTTCTGTACTGGTTGTTTATTAACCGACAGTTTTGAGCAACGTACTTAATAAGAGGAATATATGATCAATCATGGATTGATTTAACATTCAATGAAATCCATCAGGGGCACTTGATCTGACGTTTTGATAAATCAGAGTATGTAGTAAGCAGTGAATGTTTAAATGTTCATGATTCATGTGATTGCATTACCAAATATGTTAATAATTTAAGAATGCTTTTAAGAGAAAGCAAATTACTTTTTTTTTTTTTTTATAGGTCTTTTCTCAATCACCAGTCTTGAGCTTTATCAGCAGCCCTGTTACCAGCATTTAAGAAGAGAAAGCTGGGATTAACCCTAGCAATAACACTGACCATCATTCATTAAAACTGTAATCATGCGTAAAACGAGATTGATAGAAATTTCTCTAAAAGGTTGAGCACAGGGAATAGAAAATGAATTACATATCCTTATACAGGAGTTAATAGATGGAAAGTTAATTCAGCTGCTTTCAAAATATTTTAAGGCTCAAAAAATCCTCCTGGGCAAATTACAGACCTCTTCACCATCATCACAGCATTTCTAACAGGAGACAGGGGTTATGCCCCCTCTAGCGCTCACATACACATACCTGTACAAACTGCACACACACATATACACCAACACATATTCTGCTCTGCAATATAATATCTGGTTTATCTAGTTGCTGGGAATTGTTAAATCCTTCACAGGGGAAGCACTCTGTTGGTAGGATTACCTCAGCATTTGCCCACCATTTCTCTTATTTTTCCTTATTATCACATTTTTTTCTCAACAGTCGAGGTTTAAGGCCAGTGTTTTAATGTTCAGCTCTATTCAATCCCTAGCTTTTACACTGGATAAAATATTTATTTTGGTTAATCACTAACGTATCACGCTGGGCTCAATAGCTTCAGTAGTCAGTAACAGGATTATGTGTATGATGGTTGAAAGTCAGGGCACAAACACTTTTTATATATACACTGCATTAAAGTGTATATAAAGTTTCCAGAGTAATGTTTTTACTTTCAAGCACTCTCTTGGCTGACAGTTGTAGTCTGTCCATTTCCCCATCTCTGTCTGGCATAAATTGTGAATACATCTTTTGCACTTGGATCCATAAATTAAATGGAAATTTGCTTGCCTTTTTGTCTTTCTTTCTGCCTTCAAAGCATTACAAGTACCTCACTATATGTGCATGTCAGAAGAGACACACTCTAAAAAATAAGATTAACGTAATACATCATCTTTGCTGTGCAGGTTTTTCTGTGCTTCTTTTTTTTTTTTTTTATTCGCCTTTTCCACAGCTTGAGTCCCCCCTGCATAGTTCACTTAAGAGTGGACTCTGTGCCTGCTGTTTTAAAGGTTCATTTTGAACGTACAACACAGGCTGACACCTGCCTTTGATTGATTGTTGAGACCATTGATCTAATTTTGAAACCTTTGAATTCCTCCTCTGCATTCTTCCTTTTTTTGTATGGGGTGGAATAAACCTAATTTCCTTGCGCCTCATGCAGTGGTTCGCTCTCCGAGGTGGGAAAATATAGTGAATAAATAAATAAAGAAACCCAAGAAACAGTTCTTTCACAGCAGCACAGAGATTTTTATAGACTGGATCAATTAAATTTGTCTTATTTGGAACGATGGGGCTCCATAACTCAATAAGAGGTAATGTAGTTGAAAATGTCTCTCACTGTGTGGCCATTAGGTGAGAGAATGTTACCATGGGAGTATTAACATGCAGGGATTACAGAGGCATAAGACTGGTCTGAGCCAATTAGAATCAAGACCAGCCTAGAAAGCGGAGATGTGGGTGGGCATCCTCGGCTACCAAGTCCTGCTGCGAGGGCAAGAGAGAAAGAGGACATCACAGCCGGGGTTTGATGGAAACCGCTGTTGCTTCAGAGAGGAGAAGAGAGACATGGCTTTTAGTTTTAGCAAGTCAGAACAACAATCCATGAGTAACCAGCACCATCCTACTGTACTTAGCTATTAAGGGTTTTCACTTATTGCATTAATACTTTAAAATTATGATTACTTTGGAAATGGATATACGTTAGACCCAGCTAAATGTTTGTAAATATTGAAACACTTGCCAGTTTTATTTTGTCCTTCATAGAGCACAGCGACTGCAGTCAGCATGGACTGAAAACTGTAACCGTGGATTCTAATATGCACTCATGCACCCTTTTAACTTTGTTAGCAGGTTAGTGCATTTGTTTGCATACTAGTACCTGCTTTATGATCTTCCATTTGGCAGAGAATATGATGGCCTGGATTCCTGTTTTATATTACTGATTGGCTCTCAGGCACATCCTAACTGCTTCTTCCCCAGTAAACAAAATCACTCAAGACAGATATTTCTTACCATTTGAAAAGCATAAGGCAGGTGTATTAGACACCAGCCAAAGCACACAGTGACTAACACCAGGGTTGTACGTGAAGACTGACACAGTTGTGCATTTATGTTCTGGCGAAATTATGAGTGTTTGGAACATAACTACCATTTAGATGAAGGAGATAGAGGTGGACTTTGCTGTAAGAGTGGTTTGAGAGGTTTCTTTTTTGAAAACCAGCATGGAAACTGACTTATTTTTGGAACCCATTATTGAGCTTCTGACTGCAGCTTCTGTGCTCCGTGAGGGATGAAACTACAAACTTTTTATAGACAGCTGTGTTCGGGCCTAGGGAGGGTGAGGGCTCAAACAAACCACTTAAAGTTAAGTGTTTCTTATGATCATTATTGCCAATCAGCTATTGGTCAAACAATCTATGCATGGAATTATATGATGATTATAATGGCTTTATTTAGCAAGTGGCACTGTTGCACTCTGTTGTTTTCATTTTCATAAATAGATATTCAAACTCCTATTGCAAAGACACTTAAAAACGTAGGCTTATTTCCTGCCTGTCTGCTGAATTTCCTCCTGTAAATGGTCTATTCTCCAAACAGCTAAACAGCCCATCCTTTTGCATTTGTATGTGTGTGTGTGTGTGTGTGTGTGTGTGTGTGTGAGAGAGAGAGAGAGAGAGAGAGAGAGAGTGAGAGAGAGAGAGGAAGAGAGAGCACTTCCCTATCAGTGAACTCAGATGTGTCACTTGCTATGTCGGAGAAGGATGGAAACACAAAGTGCCTCAGGACATTGTAACAAAGTCCCTTGTGCCACCAGCCCCCCCGACACAATTACCCACTCATGTCTAATTGGCATTTGAGGCTTCTCTGCTTGATCGACCATGGCCACATCAGCATGAAGTGGCAGGGCAGCGCTTGCCAAGCTGTGACTTAACTGGTATCACGCTTTGTTACTCTTCTAGCTGCTTACATAATTTGCTGATGTAAATTTACTCTGCCTAATTAACATCGTCAGCCTCTCATTTAATCTAAACAGACATGAGATGCATCCGGTCCCTGGTGCTGCTGTCCGTTTTGCTGACTTCTGAGCGGCATCGCATAGGCCTGTCTATGGGCTGTGGTGCCGGAGTCTATGTGACTTGGTTGAACAAATCCAATGCTGGGTATACACAACTTGGCATGTGGAGTCGAGAGGAGGGGTTGGGAATGAAACTAACTTTCCAAAACTGTCCTGAATTAAAAAATTAAGTTTGTCTCAGTCGTTGGTCGACTGTAACTGAGCGCTTAACTTGAGAATGGTTTAGACAGTGGTGCATGGACACAAATCTGGCTGACAGGCCTCGCTCTGGAGAAGAGCTTTGTGATATTTGAGGTGACTGCACTACAGACAAATAATCATACTCTCAATTAGAGTCCCTTTCTCTACTTTATGGTGTCTGCAATGCTTAATGGCCTGTTCCCACAGAAATATCTCTGGATGCCCGCACAGTTACTGTTATCCAACCAGATCTTCTGTGTTAATAAATGACAAGCGTCTGGAATATTGATTTGTTAACCTTTAAAGTGGCGCCATCCAGTGCAGATGGCAGAATTATAGAAATCAAACAAAAGTAGAGGAATGAGCTGTGTGCACATAGAGCATGTTGTTGTGTTTGTCCACATGTTAGGATTGATCTGAAGTTGTGAGTTACAAAGTGAACTGCTCTTACCGTTCTTTCAAACTTAGTTAATGCAGAGACATGAACCTCTACCAACCACAGTAGTAGTTATTGTTGTTCTGTGGTGGACGCCCAATGACTGGGTTCGGTTGAGTGCTTGACGCTGAACAAGGGCTTCAGCTTGGCGGTGTTGGCCTGATATGTACCAAGCCACCCACTCATTCAGCCAGTCAGGATATTAGATCAGACTGGTGGTTTGTGATGGTGGCAGGGTCAGTGAGCATCTCATTAGCACAACCCCACCCCACCCCCTCCCATTGCTGCTCACCCATTTGCTTTTCTGCCGCACTGCAGGGTAATCTGGACAGTGACACTTTATGAGAGAGGGGACGACAAAAGGATTTACACGCAAAGCCTGGCAGAGGAATATATCTCATTTGTCTCCAGAGTTTGAGCCTGAATGCATAAGCACAAAAGTTAAAGGAAATTAAGTTTGTTTACATTCATTTGCATCAGATGACTCAGATGGTGACACACTCATGAATTAGATTGTTTTTTCTTTTGCTGTGCAAGCAGTGTCATGGCTTTTAATTAAATCTTTTCAAATAATGCTAACTTTCCTGAGTACTTGCTTTTTACAATTTCAAATATAAGTGATATGTACCCTTTTTAGTTTTGCTTTTTGCACTAACTATTCATAGCAATGATTCACCTTAAATACCTGCACTGTATTACTCCATGTAACCCAGAAGAAAGGGAACATTTTTAATTAAAATTAAATTCCAGTGACACAGCGATACAATGCTGTGTTGCATCTGAGTATTTCTTTCTAAATATAGTGATTCTACCTTTGTGTGTGCAATCTGCCCATTGCTAAGTAGAAAAGGTTCAGAATTTGTGTTGGGACATCAGTGGCAATCTGGTAGAGTGAGTCTGAAATTAGAGGTGAAGGTATTAAAATATTGATAACACCTCTCTGTGTCCATAGCTAGCCCATTAATTATTGATTCTACCTTGAAGGTAGCATGCAAGATGACCCCTTTTCATTCAGGCCCCTGCTTGCTAACTCCTGCTCTCATAAGTTGTGATTACTTGTGGCCCCACTGACATTTTTCTGTAGTTCAGCTGTGGTGAACATATGGTTTACTTTCTTTCCTTTTGTGTTTTTCTTCTCTTCTTGTCTTTGGAATAAGCTCTCATATACCCTGGATGTGTTTCACTACTATTCAGCTATATGTAGATAATGATGTCTATCATTTCTTTGTGATTGAGCTTCAGTGGGTCAAACGTAATGTGTTATTTTGTGTGAGAGAAACTTGGGGGAAAAAAACAAATGGATAGACATTGTTTGATCCTTCAACAATTTGAAAAATAACAGATACATTTCATAGCATTATGACAGGATTTTATTAATATTCCAGCTCCAGGTAGCCCACTTCCTGAAGCAAGTGTTTTGAATTTGCACAACAGCTGACTCCGCCTAAAGGAAGGAGAGACAATTGTGTGGATGATGACTTTGATGTTAATGTTAAGAAAAACAACAACTAATTTTAGAACACCCACATGTTGAATGATTTGAAATTAATTGCATGTTTTAAAACATCTGTCAGAAATTGAGAGGCATAATCTTTCTGTAGAAGTGGAGTTTATTTTTTCACTGTCAGCTCTATGCCAGTCAGTTTTATCTTTACTTAAAATCATATGTGTACCTTACAGTACATTGCTCAAATATGTTGAAGGATTTTATTCCACAAAAAAATAAGCTTAACAAAAAGTTGGTTGTTCAGTCTATCAGTACAGTTGTATTTAGTGGTGTCATTTGTCAGACTCTAACGTGTACCGGCTGAGCTGGGTTCTGGTTTAATTATAATCCATAGCAGAAGATCAAGGATACATGTTGACTTATCCATATATATTGAATTATTTCAGATTTCCAGAAACTCTCCCAAATGATTCATATTTCATAGGGGGCATATTTGCCAGTGCTTCTTTGAAGATCTGTGCGGAGCTTCTGCTCAGACTTTGGTCAGTAATAAATAGGAATTCCCCTGAGGGTAAGGCTCATAGGTGCTGTTTATGTTGACCAATGGAACCACAGTCTGAAAACCGGAGGAGTAGCGCTGTTGGGATTGAAGCAGGTGGGTTCTGGGCTTCAAAGACCAAAAGATAATCTGCTGAAAAAATCTAAAGCCAGGCTCTGAAATGTGCTGAACATCTACGAGCTTCTGCTCACAAAGACACGAGGCTCATCATGTGGTTCGAGCCAGTCCAGGAATGCTTTGATGCTGCTGATCCCCTAACTTTTGTTAGTTTATTTGACTGAGTTTTTATGTATAATATGTATTCCAAATGCTAGCTCTTCTTTAAAGAACTTAGCGGAAATCCTGAAGAAATAACCTTGGAGTTGAGGGCTTGTGCTAAAGCATGAGTTGATTCAAAGGCTCAGCTGCAAAGTCTTCCATAACACAGAGTGAAAAGTGCCAGGTCAATTGCTGGATAAATTGCTGCAAAAAATGGTACCACATAAGCACAAGAGATTTTTTTTCTTTATCAGGCTTATATCTTTTTTAATTTTCTGAGCAGAATAATAATGTAGAAATATTGATCGGTTTATTTTATAGCCTTAAAAATGATTTAATATCATGCAGTGACCAAATCTTTACTTTTTAAAGTTTTAGTCTTAAACAACTTTTTGAGGAGAGTGGATGAATAAGGCATGCAAATTCATAGTACAGATATGAAAGATGTTAAATTATTATTATAAGAGATATATAATTGACTGATATATTTTGATTGTCATCTGGACTGAAAATCATTTTGACATTCAGTGTAAAGGGCCTTCCCGCCATCCAGATCCCCTCTTCTCCTCTTATCATTTCTAACCCTCTCTGCGTTTTTGCGGCATTGAGGTGAACATGTGCAGCATTTCTCAAACTTATTTGAATCAAAGCCACAGACATCCAAATTTGATCATGTACAAGCTGAAAACATGGAAATACATTTACACCACTGTATTCACATCTGCTGGAGTGCCGGCAATATTAAAAAGCGCAGCAAATTTAGTCTTCTGACTGAGCATTTTGAATTTGGTCCATCTATGACCCATTAAATTACATTAAATCACCAATATTTTTCAGATGCATGCTGGGTTAAAATCTGCTAATAAATCTTTGCTGAGGTAATATAGGAGGACAGAGCCATGGTCATATAGGTGTTTTGTCAAGGTGATTTCAACTGGAAATTGCTCTGCTCACATGATTATAAGGACAGAATGGATAGAACTAAGGCTGAGCCAGGAAATGGAGGAAATAAGATGATGTTATTTTCCCCCTCCTATTCAGCAACATTTAAGAAGTAGTTCCTCCTCTTATGCAACCGCTGTAGACTGAAGTTTACTGCATGTGTACACCTCTTGTACTTTATGGTCATCCATTCCACTTGACCATAATGAATTATTGGCTTTCATTTTCTTGCCCAAGTGACATCTTTCTGTCTTTAAAGTGGACTATCTTAAGTGGTCTTCAAATGAAAACAGAATAACATGAAATAGATGGGAAGTAGTGAAGGAAATGGCCTCCAAGGCTCCATCTTAGTTTATAAAGCAGGTTTTTTGTGGAGAGTGATTGTGTTCTCTTTGCCTGCAGAGGGGGATGTTGCCCTGGACATGAGCTCATGTCCTCTGTTTTAAGGCAGTGGTATGCTCAGTACCTGCACTGGCTTTCCCCCTCACATCTGCCTAATGGTTTTTGTATGCAGGTCTAAAGCATTTTGTTATATTATTAAAAAAAAACATGTGTCTCATACATTGTATTTTAATTCTATTTCCCTCTTAACTACTCTTCCTTTTAAATTTACACATTCAGCAGCATATAGATGCTGAGGATCAGACAATAATATAGTATGAACAACATCTGCTCTTGGCTGCCCTGCATCCAAATAGACAAATTATAGTTGAGTATAATTTTGAAATTTAAAATTTACCAGAACATTAAACTGAGCTTTAAAAAAATAAGAATGATTTAGCAGATTTCATTTGGTGTAAAAATGTGCAGGTAAAAAGCCACTCAGCAGAGTGTTGTATGAAACCAGCCCATAAATAAGAGAAATAGTTGAGGTTGAAGAATAGGCTACGGAGGTGGGTGATGAGATAGCGGTGGTTCAGATGGCCCCCCTCCTGGTGCCGGCTGTCAGAAGGAACGAAGTAGCCATTTTGTGGCGAGTGTGGTGGTGCGGTAGAGATGAGATGGTTAACACCCTTCTGCAGTATAGCCACCCTCCTCTCTCCCTCTAATTTTCTCTCTCTCCCTCTTTCTTTCCCTCGCTCGTTCGCTCAGTCGACTATGAAGACACTTCATCTTCCCTGACAGTATGACCACTGCTGCATGTTCTGATGCGTTCAGCATACCTTCACTGCATCATAAATAAATCAGAGAAATGACTTTTTCTTTCTCTTTCTCTCACATGTTCCTTTATCTCTCCCTCTTCTGTGCCTGTTATCTCGAGGAGTAGCTGGAAAAGGGGAAATGGTGTGCCGGGTGGATTTCCTGTGTGCTCCTCCTCTTCCACTGTTCTTACTGCATGTGCAGGATCATCACCCTCCAATCCCCTTTTACATTATCTCAAAGGAAAGAAATTATTTTTGCTCCATAATGATATTCAGTGCTTGTTTTGACATTATCTGATTTAATTTTAATTTAAATGTCATGGATGTGAGTGATTTTCTTAATTAACGTGCACAGGGGATGCAAAATACAAACTTGTATAATGGAAACAAAGCACTGTCATTTTTTCCCTTTTTGAAAGGGGATTTGGGGGTTGCATTGTGACATAGGGGCTATACAAATAAACTTGACATGCTTTGTTGATCGCGCCGGATCTAAAAAACACACAAGCACACATGTATATTTGTGGGGCTGCAGATTACATGAGCAGGCGGGGTAGGGATGGGTGGATGGAGAAGAAGGGGGATATGGAGAAAGATTGTCAAGAACCACTCCCTCCCTCCCTCCCTCCCACCCCCGCGTCCCCACCCCTACTGACTCCCAGTTACCCAGTCCCTCCACCCCTTCCTGTAATCTCCACTCCTCCATGGGTAGTCTCAAACCTTGTGTTCGTCCACCACCAACCAATTACCTGGCAACCCTGCCCTTATCCCCAGCACAGGCGTGATGCTGCTGCATGATGGGGTTTTTTGTATATTGAATTCCATCTCCTGGTGAGATAAAGGGTGTAGGAACAGGGCCCTGCCGCTGTGCTAGATAAGTGTTTCTCACAAACCGTTCCTCGCCGCTTCTTCTGACACTGATTGTGGAGAAAAGAGACATTGGGGATGGCAGGGGGGAGAAGACGTGTTGGTGGAGGGTTCTTGCAGCGAGATGGGATGCAATTTTAGTATGATTTTCCTCTTGTTTTTAATTTGTTATAAAGCAGCTCACATAGAGAAGTTGGATCAAGCTACTAAACGCTTCCTTGTTTCATGTTTGTGAAGTCTACATGTCAAAACTGAGATCAATATTCAAATAGCAAGAAAATATTTTCTCACTCTCGCTTCTTCTTATTGTAGACTTACCAAACAGCAAATATTACTCTGTGGATCAATAGTTTATCTTCATTTAGGATGGCTGTTCAATCTGCAGAGGTGACAGTTATGGGTTGAGCAGCTCTGTGGAGTATCAGCTTTTATTCAGCTTCATCCCTTCTCTCTCAGTCCTATTTGTAAGCTGTCCTGAGAAGTGTCCCTTGGTACCTATGGCCTGAGCCAAGCCCATCTATCTGTCTTTGTCTGGCCCACTGCAGGGAACCACACACTCATTGGTTGTCCTGGGGAACAATGTAAGTGATGGACCACCGTTCATACATCAAACCTGCAAGGCGTTTGACAGTGCAGGACAGAAACATTGAAAATAATGACCACGGCAATATGTAACAGAGGTTAAAAATAGATCGCCGCAGAGAAGTGCTGGCAAAGTTGAAACTGAGAGCTCTTCTGTGTGACCCACCCAACCCAGGCCCTCCCACTGTTTTAGAGGTTAATGGAAGCTGCCTTGAGTGCAGAAGAAAAGATGTTTCCAGTTAGCCAGAATGAGTGATATTCAACTACTTGGACACTAATATGCTCCAATTGAATTTCTCCCTTTGTCAGAGGGGAGTCTGTCCTGCCGTGGACCCTCCCTCACAGCTGTGCCCTTGCCTCTCTCTGCTCAACCAGCACTGAGCCAAGTCCCAAAGGTCAAGTGTGAGGGGTCAAGTTTAACCTGAAACCAGACAGAGCAAGAGGGAGGGAAGGGGGGGGGGGGGGCTGGTGTCACTTCTGTGCAGAATATTGCTCAGCTCCAGTGTGCATGTATGTATATGTCTGGCATTATCTGTACATATGTTAGTGTTTGCACATGCACAGCACCAGTCAAAAGTTTTAACATGCCTTTCCATTCACTTGAATGAGAAAGTGTGTCCAAACTTTTGACTGGTACTGTATGTGTGCGGTGATCTGTTTTAAGTGGAGAAGTCAGGGTATTATTTCAGTTAAAGCTCACTGAAGAGCATGTATTGTAAGTGTTCAGTTAGTGCATGTGTAATCTCCAGTTGAATCTGTCAATGCCAAACAACTCCGACAACATTTTTAAATCTGTCCTCGAGGTGATGCAGTCCTCTGCTTTATATTTTTTATTCTGTCACAGATGAAATCAAATGGGAACCATGCAGGAAGTAAAATCTGCTCATAAGTGGTCAACTGAGACGTATTTGAGACACATTCTCTGTAATGCTGTGTGTGAAATACAGTCTGTCTTAACACTATGTAGACACATACAGTCTTTATCTGGATACATGATACTAGGTCTGAGCAGCGCCTGTGTGCAAGGCTATCCTATTGCTTTCACATGTTAGGAACTTAATGTAGTGTTTGTATTGCTCTCTTGTTTTAGTTTGGTAAATTGCTTGTGAATCTTGAATCTGTTCATGTACATAAACATCTGTATCTCTCTAACTTACTTTCTCTCTGACATACACACTCACAGCGTGAGTCATTCCACACCTGGAACAGATAAAGGGTCTTTCATGTTTGCAGGGCTATCCTGAGGTCAGTCAGTGCTGGTGTTGAGAGCTAGTTTTACTAGGAGTGAGTGGAGCTGGAGAAGAAATGAAAAGAAACCATATATATGCAGGTGTTGCAGAGTTAAGGAGGTTTTATTAGTCTACCATTCCTTCCTTGATTCCTTCTGCCACAACTGTAGAGATATCCCCCTCGGCATCATATCTTGCCCATCTATTGCACAGTTGTCTTTTGAGCAAGAAGATGGGTAAAAATCTGCTTGGTGCCTTTTGAATTATCAACAGCACGGCATATAAATAAAATCTACGTTTTGTCAGGCTGCTGTTTCAATCTTGTTTCAGGCATTCATGAGAGAATGTGTGCTTTTTGTTGAATCCTTCACTGAGTTTTAATTTCTACCATTTGTAAACTCCTATCCTCAGTGCTTTTGTCTGTCAGTAACTTTGATATGATATGGACCATCATAAATGATGTTTCTGAACAACATGCAAAGACAAATGTACACATATATAACAAATAGGCCTTTATAGAGAACAATATACATAACTAATCTAACACATATTTGGAAATACTACTATTATATCCTGTTTTCTCTTACATGTCAGCTCCTGTTTTCACTGTTTTCACTGTTTATCATGCACATATTGGTAAAGCAGATTGAGTGATTCCAATTAATAATTTAATAATAAACTTGAATTTTTTTTTTTTTGCAATGAAGTTTAAAATATTTAACTGAAGTTTAAAATGAAACAGTACTGGAGAAACAGCAGTTTAAGGTGCATGTTGTGCTAATAAAATGCCCTTACATCAAATCAGGCTGAGGACTTAACATGTATCATCTACGTCCTTTTTCTTTTACAGTTACAGTTCTTTGTGTTACTCTACTGCCGACAGTTCAATAAAGGTAAAATGCCATATAAATAATCTTTGAAATAGAGCTGTATTCCCTTGAATGTCACAGCACTAGGTATATACATTTCTTTTGTGTAGGGGAAAGCGTCTGTTTATATTATTGTGGGAGTGCATGCTTTAATGTGTGTGATTGAAAGGACTGAATAAAGCTCCCCATGCCCAATTTCCCACAGTAGTCTGCGGAAGAGCTGAGAGTGCTCTGTGACTCCTGTATCCCTGTAAAGTTTCTGATGCAGGTGTAATTCCTTGTAAAACGCCCTATAATTTACTGCCCTTTGGGAGCACACTGTCTCTGGGTGTGAAAATCAATAGGATGGCGGAGAGGGATTGGGCACTGTGTCTATGCTCAGCCACACTATGGCAGCAGTTAGGGTAATTCTGTAATGGCAGGGGATGAAGTTCAGCCTATCTAACGCTCTATCTGAAGCAGATAAATGTTTTACAACACCATCGTTTAACCCTTACTACCCACTCCACCCTACCCCCAATGTCTCTAAAGGCTCTACCAAGGGACCGCCTCTAGAGCTCACGTCCAGACTGTGGTGGTGGTGGTGGTAGTGTGTGAGTATATGTGTGTGGGCTTCACCCCCTCACCTCCCTGGTTGTGCATTCCGACTCTTAATGCTCTATAACCTTGTAAAGATAGCCTGAGGCATTTTAGCATATAGCTGATCTTCAAAACCCCCCAGTTGTTTCAGAGGGAAGCCATGCGGAAAACATGCATTGAATCTTACAAGATGCTGCATGTATAATGTAGCATACAGCTGAGCGCATCATATAGACCGCTGAATAATATAACCCTAATACAGTGCACCTCTAAGCATGCAGACTGGGTAATTTTACTATAAACCAATGAGATTGATAAGAAAGATCATAGAAGATATGGATTAATAAGGAAGTAGCGGAATGACGGAGGATAACTCCCAGAATTAATCAGAATGTAGTGCCATTGCCTTAACTTTGTTTCTAATAAAAGGAGGCGTGAAGGCTTTGTGTGTGTGTGATGATATGAGAGACAGAGTGAGCGTGATGGTGAGGAAATGGCTGAAGAGGGAGATCCCACGCAGACTTACAACCCAGTCTGCATGACGTGTCTCAGCTTCAGCAGGGACACGCAATTCATTCTGTCAGAACGGAACGGAGAGATCTCATTGTGCCTGCCTGGATTGGCACCAACAGCAATCACTTGTTTCTGATTTATTAGATAGCCAAGGAAATTAATTTTGTTCCAAAATGCATGGTCGGAAATTAGATGGTGAAATTGTGTGAAAGAATCAGTGATTGTTTTCCCCCCCTCGCTATCCCTCCGGTGGTACTGATAACTGCTGATCTCTGTGACACCATTAATGAAAAACTTATTCAGATTCGGGAAAAAAAAAAAACTGTCTTCAGCGATGTTGTAATTAACTTGGCTGTCTCTCCAGCCCTTAACGTGGTTTGAACCCCCTAGGCCATTGCTGGCTGCTGACCTTAGGAAGTTCTGCCCTCCACCCTTCTTCCTGTTCACATGTCTGGAGATCCGGCCCGTCATAGAGGCAAAACTGAAATGCACAGTTGGATTAGTTCTTGGAGTGGTTCGACATATCAGTTGTGCTATTACATTCACTGTAAGCAAAATACACATACAAAAAGAATATAACATGAGTAACCATTACTCTGCACATTGCGATTGAAGTTATCAATAGGGAGCATCATAGATGGTAATACAGAAAGTAATACATGAGTACACAGTATAGTCTATTTGATTGTACCCCTGCATTGTACTTTTAGTAATAGTTTCACAGTATTTGCCTTAGTGGTCACACTTCATCATTACCATGTCCATGGATGATCACATTCATTATCTGTCACAGTGTGTATGAGGAGCTAATAGCTAATACAATCTCAGTGTGATATGATTGACTGTGGAGAATACCTGAGTCCCAGAGGTTTTTTTCACCTGGTCACCTTTTTTTTTTTGACCATGAACACTCTACATATAAATGTCAAAGCTGTGTAAAAGGAGTCATGTTGACTCATCATTATACACAGACATAACTCAAAGTTCTTTCAGGAATACTTATTTTTCTTTGTTAAATTTAAGGTTAGATATTCAAAGCCTTGGCCTTTTTAACACCTTAAATGACTTGAATGATTTTTGCTCATCATATGACTATGTGTTGTATCTGTCATTTCATCTGTTCAGTAGCATATCCTTTGTGATTCTATGTCTTTGTTGCCCTGCCCAAAAGGTAAAATGTTGTCTGAAACATATTTTTCAACTTAAAAAAAAAAAAAGATTTTTTAAAAGTCAGTGGAAGCTTTCTGTGTAGTCATAAAAAACCAAGCACTATCTATCCTCCTTAGCTGTCAGCTATCTGAGCATGGTGGTATATTCACATTGTTACCTGTCTACTTTAGCACTTAGCAAGGTTTTGTAGCTTAATATAAATAAGCATAAAAGGCCAGTCAAGCTTTTTTATTTTGACCATTTATCCATGAAAATAGTGACAGACAGCAGTAAACATGTAACACACGCAACCGTACAAAATTTACAACAACACACTGCTATAAATTCACACTAATCCCTGCTGGATATTTGATAATTCACTCTTATTCCCCTGTGCGTCTCTCTACTCTTTCCCCAGCATTTTCTCCTCCACCAAGGCTGTTCCACCATTTTCTCAGGATTGAATGCAAATTGGTTAAAACACTGATCAGAACTTATTACAAAATGGAGACTTGCTTAGAGAAAGAAATGGTGCATCACTATGAGAGAGAGACTGGGAGGGGCTGAGGGAGCCTGAATATGGGCTGGGAGCAGTGGTAGGTGGGGCTACTGGGTGTGTGTGTGTGTGTGTGTGTGTGTGTGTAGAGGGGGGTGGGGGGTGGGGGGGGGGGGGGGGGGGGGTGGTTCTGTGGCAAGGATGGGAAAATTAGATTTTTTTTCATGGGGTGAAGAGAGGGAGGATGGAGGGGGGTTGTGGGGTTCAGTAATGGCACCTCACTGTATTTTATATATGTACAGATGGAAGAAAATGAAAATGTCTTTTGAATAGGTTTTTGTGTGTGTTTCTGTCTGCACCTCTCTGTCTGTCTGCATTTCACCCACCCCTCCTCCTGCTCCCCTTTTTGCTGGCAGATCCCCAAGGTTATGGCATGTCTGGACATCTAATCAGGCCAAGTCCTGATGCTGAATATGTTGTGCCCCCCATACCCACCCTATACAGTTTATCCCATACCTGTCATTATATATTCAAGCCTTTGTCCAGTCTCTACTGCACACCCTACTGTGATAAATGAACACGACCTTGGAAAATAGAAAGGTTGAAGAACAATGATTCCACTTTTTATGAATTCATTTTCTCCTATGTAGCTTGTGTTCAGCAGGTACATGGGTAACATGTAAAGCACTCTTTCCTATGTTTAATAAAAGTATGCGTTTGAACATTTGAAATTTATTGAGGCAAAATTGAGGCACAGGCTACATATGTGAGCCATTATGGGTAATTTATGCAGTTATGTCTCTTGTCCCTTTGACCCAAAGGGATCATTTTTGCACCTTGTCAGTAATAATAAAAAGGAACAGCTCCCTTTGGAACGTCGCCTCTTCGGTTTTGTGAATGGTTTGATTTTTCAGTCATTCTGCATCCGTGCATCCTGTACGTCTCTTTGTAGTTTCTCTGCAGTGGGAGTGCAAAATAATAGATTTTCTGGCAAATTTGATGAAAACAACTCTATTGTGCCATGGCAAGTGAAGTCCGAATGAATCAGAATTTTACTATTTTAATATTTCAGAGGATATGGACAGTTGTGTGCCGAAATCTGTTTTAACAGTAGACAGAGACTATGTTATTGACTTTCTAGTGAGGGGAGTCCTCTCTCTCTAACCTTTTCCCTCGTGGACATGAGCAGTACCCACGCCTAGCCAGTAGATGGTGTGCCTCGTTCAGGTTTTCTTCGTTTCCACTCACTGAACCTTGCTTGCTCACCCGTGACTTGTGAAAGCGCTCTGGGGTAGGCCTCCCTAACCTATCATCCTGCACCCCCCTCAACACCCCTCTGAGTACCCCTTCCATCTCTGCCATCTCCCCCATCTCCCCTATCTCCCCCCCCAACCCTCCATCCAGGGGGCAGAGTCACTGAGGTGGCAGTTCTAACAAGCTGCTGGGGACCGCACCGCTCAAATGAGCCAAATCAAAGAGAAAAGGGGGAGTGGGATAGGTAGCTCCATGAACCCCCTGCAGAGAACAACCATTCTGATGAATATGATATTAATTTGTATTGCTTGACATGATAAGCCCAAGGATAACCCGCTGCTCAGTCGACATCTTTACCCTGACATCCTTCAGACATTAAAAGATGCGCAAGAAAACATCAACAAAAAATTACTATAACAACAACTGGCCAACTAGCCGTGAATTGTTTTTTGAGCAGATTTTTAAACAGGAACATTTGAGAGTCTTTGAATTGCAAATGAACAGGATTTAGATGTCTGTTTTTGTTGTGGACAAGGTGAAGTGTTCATCTAACCTTCCAGTGCTCTGTGTGTGTGTTCATGTCCTTTCTGAAAAGGCAAAGGGACAGGTGGATGACTGAGGCACTACAACACCACTGAGCTGTTTTTGGATTCATTCAAGAGAGCGCTCCTGTGTCATTTTCTTTTTCTCTGTCAAGTTCCCGTCCTCTTTTCCCCTCCTGTCTTCATTCTTCATTCTCTCTGATTTCTCATTTCATTTTGTGGTGCAGTTGCTATCCTTCTGCATCTTGCATCTCTCTTGAGCTGTCTCCTTAGGGTCCATGATGAAATGGCATCAGGTCACTCCACCAAAAAATATACATGGTCATGGGGGAAAAAAAGGCATATTGTGTCCTCTCCCATCAAGGAGCTTTAGTCTGTCACTTACTCAGCACACAGTCAAACATGTGTGAGCGGCATGGACGCACATTCACACACACATGCAGGCGGACGCACGCACATATACACGTAAGTACACATGCACATACACTCATGTGGTTGCTGCACAGTTCATTTAACACATACAGATGCAGGGCTTTATGGTTTTCTTAAAGGCAGAAAACAAGGAAGTACACAGAAATTGTAAAAGCCTGTGTTATCGTTTATGTTCACAAATGCTCCTGGCATGGAAGAAGAGCCATTGAAATTGCTCATCCAAGAGAAGGGAATAGGAAACGTTGTGTATAATAACGTGAATGGTAATGCCTCAGTTTTATGCCCCTATTTTGTCTGTATGTGTGTAGGCTCAGAGCCCTGAACCTAGATTTCACAATGATTTCACAATTTACAAAATGTAATGCATACAGAAATGACAATATCAGAAATGTTTCCTCTCTTTCTTTGCATCTCTCTTGGTGTTTTTAAACTTTCTGTAAGTTTAAAGAATTACACAGTGAATATGGCTTCACCTGCTGCACCCGACCTTTTATTTTCTGTAAGATGTTCTTTTGGTAGATTCCCACTTGAGAGAACCCTGCATAGTTATCTAAAAGCAATGGATCCTGCTTGCATACGCAACATACGTAGGAAATCAGTAGCACCTCTGATACTGCTTGGACATGAACATTTCTTGGTGCTTTTACTATTATTCGATTACGTAAATGTCCTTTAGGTTTGTTGGTAGATGTAGAAAGAGTAGAGCTATATCAGTGTTCATGTATGGAAATATATAATGTTGTAGTGGTTAAATGCTGGACATTGTTTCTTTAGACCCAGTGTCTTTATATTATGATTTGTTTTATGATTATTTGTGTCTTTATATTTGGAAATATCTTTCATGATGCAGGACAAGGAAAGTAAAAAAAACCTGTAGCTGCAATCAAAATGAGACACACACATAGAACAAATCCCATAATGTTAATGATATAAATAATATTTTAGAATAAAAACAAAGTTTTTCTATTCTTTTCTACAGAGTACCCTAAGTATCTCTGGTACTTGCACATTACCTTGTTGACCTTGGAAAGGTGCTACTGGGCTTGTGTATTTTAGTAAGGTGCTCCTGACTTCACCAGGTCAGGACGGCACTGAGGGGATACTGCCACTATGTAGTTTGCCATGGTGTACTTTCACTATATTACCTCTGCCCTGGCCCGTGCATCTGTCAGCCTCCAGATCAGCACTGAGACCACAGCTTGTGTTTCCTCTGTGACCTCTCTCAACGACCCGTCGAGACACACATGTTTAGTTTGTCTTCATCTCTATCGAGACTGTCAGGTTTATCTCTCTGGTCTCACTCTTTCTGTACCATCCAGAAATTTACATTAGGTAAGGTGCAACACGCATTCAGAAAGTTTTCTTTGAAAGAGCAACATGTGGTCAGGCATTCATTAACAGTAAGATGTTATTTAGAACAGCTGAGAAAAACTGTGGCACATTGTTTGTACGCTGATCCCAGTTGGTAAGTCATTTCCTCAGTGCTTTTGTGAGCATTGTCTTCAGACTGAATGCTGGAGGTGTTTTTGCTTTTGGTTTTCCTGAGTGGACACAATAAAAGCAATTTCTCTATAAAGCCACTCAAACATGGAGTGAACGGACAAAAGGGATTGGAGAAAATCTGGGCCACAGCAGAATCCAGCCTGCCCCTCTGCTAACCTTCTCTCAAACAAACACAGCAGCCATTTCCTCCCTCTGTCCCTGGAGCCCCTCGCCCCTTGCTGAAGCACCAATTCAGCCGGCTACAGCACAGGTGTTGTGACGTGTGCCATTTCTATCCTATCTCACGTTGTCGTAAAACAGCGTGTTATCTCAAGTTTTTCACAGGCTTTGCGCAGTACGGTGTGCATAAAACACTCTCTTTAAATTGATGTTTGATATTAGTGTGTACAATTGAATTTCAGACCGTTGCTGGAGATGGAACTGGATTTTTACATTTTTTTATAACTGAGTTTAATTTGAGTGTAATTTTTTTTAATGGTCAGAAATTATTGTAAAAGCAAAAAAAAGTGTAGTTTTATTTTCCCAAACTAAAATTTGTCATGAAAAGAACAATTAAAATGAGATCTCAGCTGGAAACAATTTACTAATGAATACTTTGATTTTAAAAAAATCTATTTTACTTGGGTGCATGTAACAAATCAAAATAGTATTCTGTTAAATTATGTCATTTTAGCTTTCTTTTTTTTTATTTTTCATTTTGACATGCTTTACTGTTTATTTAAAGCAAACTGAGGGACTTCCCCAGGCTGAGTCTAATGGTGTATTTTATGTACAGATGCATCTGGTAGGAATCAGTTGACCCCGCTGAGGGAGCTCAAAGTGAAAGAGGCTGTTATGCTTTAGCACTGGCCGAACTGCCAAAGTCACAGCCCGATCGGTCTAAATCCCTGGCGTGTCCGCAAAGTCAAGCGTGATGGAATCATTGCTGTGCTGTTCCAAACAGTGAAAAACACCACCGACATAATCCAACAAAGAGAAAATACTCCAGTTTTGTCTCTCACTGGACAATTCATATAATGTATTAAATTACTTAAAGCATAAATTCTTATTTACACCTTTTAATATGATATTTTTATGTATTTATTTTAATGTACATGCATAAATCAGCTAGACTATTTTTGTATTATTGTTTTATTCTGTGTTAGTTACGTAATATTTGCCCTTAATTTTTATAAGAAAAACATTTTTAAAACATGACTGAAATATTATAAATTCCCTCATATAACTCCCATTCTTTATTTTCATAATTCATAAATTATTTTCTATCAATTGTAGGGTATATATTTCCCATTCGTATCTTGTATACTTAAATGTAACATAATTTATTTGAATTGTTTGTCCTGTTTTCGGGGTGTTCTTACGGTTTTGCTTCTGACATGGGAATTGAGGGTTAGGGGACAGAAGGAGGGGATGGTGTGTTTATTTATATTTTATTCTCCCTCTCTGTCTTCTGACATATCTGTATTCCTCATCTTTTGTCTTCCCTTTAAATAGAAATTAAAAAAAAAATAGAGGAAGGGTCAGTTTTTTGAATCCTCCTCTCGCTTTACCATTTTCATCAGTTGCTCTGATAGCCATGAATCTTGTCACTCATGTTTTTCATCAACTCATGTCCATGGAGCGTGTGGCGAGTCCTGGAGATGGCCGCTGAAGCGAACGCAGTGGTCAGGACACAACCACGCTAGAGAACAGCACAAATACACACACAAGTATCACTGTCTCCATAAGATCAAGCCTGAAACATGTACTAACATACAAAAGCAACAACGGCAACACAACGTCCTGAAATAAAACATTGCAGTAAAATGTCTGTGCTTCTTTGAATCACATGTACATCTTTTAGATGTGTACACTTGACAAACACATATCTTTGCACGGACTTTAGTTTTTTACATGCAAAATGTTCTGTGAGACGTGCAAGAATTTGGTAGGAGGAAAACCATGTTTTCTTGTGACAAAGAGAGCAGAAAACAAGAGAGCTGAGTGTGTACTGTAATGTTTCCTCCTGGTTCGATTCTCAGATGGCAGGAGCCAGTTACTATCACTGGTGTTCCTCTCTCCATCTGGGCTCTGCTGCTTGTCAGCGTAGCTGTAGTTGTTTTCATATGTGAGCCATGTTTCTTTGGGTGCAATTTTTCTGCCTCCTGGATACTTTGTTCTTTCAGTCTGAACTTGACATTGTTTCCCTGCTTATGTTCAAGGGTGGAATGATTGGCTGTGACAAAAGGGATATCTCCCTCCATCCTCAAAAAAGAGTGATGGCCTCTCAGACAGCTGTCATTTACCATTAGTCATGCCTCATTCTCTTCAACTCATTTTTATTTCTTATTGCTTTTTAAAAAAAAAAAAAAAAAAATGTCAATGATGTTTTTTCCCCCTTTTTTTGGAGGTAATGTAAAGCACATTTTATCCTTTCCGCTAATCCCACAACTGCCTCTGTGGATGAAATAATCACTTATTCTTTAGGTGTTAATTGTGATTTAATTGCCCTAATTACTTCATTATCTTGTACATGATTGAGATAATTAGCACAGTGTTAAATACTGTGACTTTTTTCTGTGAGACAGGAAGAATTCCCCTTGATTAGCTAATGAGATTAATTATACACAGTTATACACCAGGTATAATTGTGCAAATTCCCACCTGCAATTCCACTTTCACACCATTAATGATCACTGTAAATGAAGACATGCATGTGTCTTTATCAGGTAATTAATTAGAAATGACAGCTCACACAGTTTAAATGTGAAATGTAGATAATTTCTGTGTATTACTGTGTGTCTTCTCAGTATTATTTAACTGAAGAAAAAGGTGCTACAGTACTGTGCCATGTGGGCTTTTTCTCTTTTAGAAATGGTTCTTTCAGAATGAGGTTGATAAACTTTTGTATGTATCTGCTTTAAGATTTGATAAGAAGAAAAGATTTCTTTTTACAAATATTTTTTTCAGGTTCAGAAGTTTGTCGGATGTCTCTTCTTGGATTGGAATTTGCATCTCATAAATTGTAATTACTGGTTAAGCATGGAACAGAGTTTGAAAAGTGACCTAATATCTTTTTCTCTGATGAGTACGAAACAGATATTAGGTCTGTTTCACAGAAACTGTAGTTTGAATAAGGTCAGCATGCATTGAATCAAGCTGAATCAATCAGCATGGTTAGCCTTTAGTGGAATTCAACAATTGAGAACATAATAGCCTAAGTTTAATATGGGATGCAGCTGGAAAATATAGCAGTGTGCTAAAAAAAATCAGAAGATGGCTGGCAGCCTCGTCTGTCTATGTCTGTGTTTCTGTATCTTTCCCTTCTCCACCCTTCGTCTCTTTCTCTCTCTGTGTGTCTGCAGTCAGAGGGTAGAGTCAGTTTTACTGTCACTACCTGTGAAATTGTATTCCACGAAGATGGATGCTTTCTCTTATATTCATGACATCCAGGGAAGCACAGTCACCTCCAAAACTGTTTAATATGGATGCCGTGGAGGCGGACACATACACACACATTCATACACACAAACACAGTACATGCGCTCGCACACAAACACACGTACTCCAGCACGCCTGCACACTGCACACTGCACACACATGCGCACGCACACACACACACATTTTTTTTGCCCCAAAGACAATGCATGGCTGGTGTTTTGCTCCTGCTGATGATGAAGAGTGGTAGTGACAGTGCTGCTCTCAGTAGGGTTGATGCATTACAACACAGTGCTGCCATGTTGCGTAAATTCTCTGTCTCTCCTCATTGAGAACATGGAGGCTCCTCATCTAGCATGGTACACCAGTGCACTTCAGCTTCTCAACTCCTCTATTGTTTCATCTCTGGAGTTTCATAATGACATTCACTCTGTGTAGGCTAGTCATCCATTTTGATGGTATTGTGACATTGTCTGTTGTCTTCAGTGCGTGTATATATTCTCTCTTTTTTTTTTTTTGTGGGCTGCGTGGCAGTCCAGCGTCGTATTGTACTCAAAGGTGTTTGCCATGGATCCCTGTGCAGCCACTGAAGAGTACATGTGCTCTGCAGGTGTAGCCCACCTCCCTCCCCTCACAGGGGGGAAACCATGCACAGTAATCTGCTCAGGTTGGACTGAAACTGAGAGACCACGAGTAAATTGATGGGCTCTGCGCATGCAAGATTTGTGTGTGTGCATGTGCAGTTGCGCACACGCGGGTGTGTTTATTTACACTGACAGGGAGTACGGTGGTAGAGGGGTGTGGTTTGTGGGTCAAGGGGGCAGGGGAGACTGACGGTGGAGGGGTCTGTGGGCTGCAGCCGCTGAAATACACAAGATTAATAAAACAATACTGAGCACAGGATAGGATTCTGAGGTAACCAACAGACTGTCTCTCCCCTCCCCTTTCACTCTAACCCTCCCTTTGCTCTTCCACTCTTACCTTAATATAAACAAGAGATGGATCCCCACGAGTCCCCTCATGGGGAGGGGGGCGGGCATCGTTATGTTTCATTTGAGTCGTGTTTTCCCTCTAGGCGCAGTGGTACAGTACTTAGCCAGCACCTCTCTACTGTCTACATGAGGCCAGTAGGGCCTCCCAAGTGTACAGGGTTCCTCCTTACCATGTTCTTTGCTCTGTCTGGACCCTCAAGTATCTCCCTCTAACATCATGATACAACAGGACAGTCAGGCAGAGCTCTTTGCGCGTACAGGGATACAAAAATACAGTGCCTATGTACTCTTTTAGGAATATCTCCATGGAGAGAATCCTTGAACAGTTGCAATGTTGCTCCATTTCATTCTCTGTGTGCCTCTTTGGTTGAGCTCTATTGTAGAACTAAACTTAGGCACCATGCCCTAGCTGCAGGTTGTATGGAGTTTCTACACCTCGTTCTTTGGTGAGGGGGAGGAGAGGAATCACAGAGTCTGTAGAAATGGGGGTTCTGTTCACAGGTTCAGAAGAGAGGTTTTGTGTAATCCTATGCTAAATTCAGCATCAGATCTTTTGGGGAGCTGTGTAAAACCAGTATGTTTTTCTTGTCTTTACTTTTCCTGCACACCTCAAAAATGATGATAGCACATGGTTTTTCAGCTATCTCACCCTCAAGGCAAAATGTACAAGGCTGCTTGGCGGCGTTACCTCTTCCTCTTCCTAGAGACAGCTAACCCCCTCAAAGGATGCTGATGTCTGGAGAGGGGATGCCTATGAGCAGAAATGGGGAAGAAGGAGGGAGGTTTGGGATGGGGTGTGTGTATGGGGGGGTGGGAGGTGAGGGGGTGGGGTGTGTGGGGGGGGCAGTGAATAGAAGGGAAAGAGGAGGGAGGGAATATGTGTTTGATTCAAAGAAAAAAAAAGTCAATTCGGTCCCCCTGTTCTTTGTAGAACATTTAGCTTTGACCCTCCCTTGCTTTCTCTACTCCCTCCCACCCCCCCTCACCCACCGCCAACCACCCCCCCCCTCACCCTCAACTCATGCACACACAGACACACAGGGTCCAGCAGATCTGCAGGATATCACACCAGTGAGCCTTTTCTATCTTCTGCACAGAGATGTACGCTTCTTAATATATATCTTCACTGTATAGTGTGTATATGTCCACACTGTTGCAACAGGCAGACACTGAGGGAGGAGAGAGGGAAATGGGGAGAGAGAGTGACAGGAAGGGAGAGAGGGAGGAAGAGAGAGAGGTAGAGTGAGAGTCTGAGACTGAAATAGGAAAAGGGAGGGGGAGTGCTTTATATGTTGGTTACATGTTTATGATCCAGTGAAAAATATCAATTTAGATTTTAAAAAAAATAAGGCTTGAGGATAGAATCAGAGTATTTCTCATATTTCTGGTGAACTAGTCCACATAGCTGCAGCCAAAGCCCTGACCAGACCTCTACTTGTGCTGAGCAGACTGGAGACGACCTAGGGTAAGTTATGGGCTTTTTTTTTTCTTTCTCTGCCTCTCTACGCTGCTGATTACGATGCTGCTGATTGATTGGTTAGAGGCTGTGGATTATCACGGGCCGCTCGTCACCAGGTACCTGATGATGAGAGGAGAGAGAGACGAGAGAAGAGGAGGAGGAGGAGGGGAGGGAGGGAGGGGAAGGAGGGGTGGAAATTAGATGAGCATGGCCAGTCCTCACATCCCCAGATCTCACTAACTCTCTTTCTGATTTCTCTGTTTACTCTGCCGTTGCACATTTGTATACTGCATGTGCAAAAATTGATTTTGTGCTTTTGTGTGTATTTGTGCATCATCTTGGATGTGCGTGTGTGGTCCCAGCCGGCACACGTTGCCAGCTCGCCCGCCTCTCCATAGTCAAACCGGCGTGTGCTGATGAGGCTGTGGGGAGGGGTTTGCTGATGAGGGAAAGCCAGAGGGCCCTTTTTGTGAATATGCAGATGAGGGGCATGTGTAAATGGGAGGGGGCTTGACGTGAGTGTGTGCCACACGCTTTACTGTTTATATGTTCTCCATAGGGAGCCTGATCCTCAACAGATTGTCGGCGTTTGGTGTGATCTTGCCGCTGCTTTGTTTGGGGCATTTACTGACAAAGATAGAGAAAGAAGAGGGGAGCCAGGGAGGGGAGAAGTGGAGGGGGGGAAAAAAACAGATAGAAAAATACAGTTAAAGAGAAGGGAGGAAAAAAAAATGGTAGAGCAGCTTCAGGGCATATTTTCACCCCATTGACAAGACGTGATGATTGCTGTTTTGTGCCCTCCCTCCTCCCCTTTACCTCCCCAGACGTTTTTCTAATCCATTTGCATGTCAAAGCAGTGGAGGCCACTGCGCAGATTAGTATGAGATGACATAATGATGTAATGAATTAAATGCTCCTGTTTAAGCGCTGCACTTTGCTTTAGTGGGAGGCAAGGACAGCAAATAAGAGAGGAACAAGTAAGGATGAGACACTGGCATGCTTTTCTGTTTTCTTTTACACTCATCTCAGGAACGCTGATTGAAATAACCTTTCCCGCTTGATTTGATTACAACACGACATCTGAGTTTGCAGTGAGCTTAATTATATTTACATATTTTAGCTGCATGTATATCTTTGACAATTACCATCTTCACTGATGATTACAGCCAGTTAACCCTGGACTCTCATAAATTGTGCTATGCAGCATTTACTACGTATGGCCAATTATGCTGTATATTTTATTTCATTTTCACAAGAAAATGTATAAGTAGGTTCTCTCTGTTGTTACATTTTATTCTTATTTCAGAAACAAAGAAAATATTGCAACTTAATTTTTTTCTTAGATTCAATATAAAAGTAAAAATGTTTATTTTCTTTACATAATCAAAGTATACTTATTGAACCCTCTCAGCAGCTCTGTATTTTTCAAGGTTTCTGTTTAGAGAGTTGTGTGAAGACCAACAAAAAAGGAAAAAAAGAAATCTGCTCAGATTTTGACTTGCTCAAGAAGGGATCACACAAGGGGCGATTACTTTCATTTCTTCTTCTCTTTTCCTAAGTTTCTCCCTTCTCTTTATCTATCTGCTGAAGGATTTTAACGATATTTATTTTTTGCTCAAAATGTAAACAATACAAATACACTATGGCTTTAATTGCTTTTCATCTAAATTGTCATGGCCTTTAAACCAGAGTCCTAAAGGTGACTGCGTGTGGCAACAGTAAAAGCGTACCGAGTATATCATTGATTGATGCACTGGCTAAAGCAGTGTTTTTATGAAGCCGAAAAGATCTGAGACACGACACCTGGGTCTCTGTGGAGAAACTACTGTGTGACAGGAGCCGGAGTGTGTCACTCTTGTCATCTCCCACCCCACCAATGATAGAAACCCCCTACACGCACACACACATGCATACACACCTCAGTCACCTGTAACAATTGGGATAGCTGCCTCATTGAGGACAGGTCAGTGAAGGGACTTGTTGAGGAGATAGATATGTCCCTCATCTCACTAAACTTTGCATTATTTACACTCTCCTACTTCTCTCCAGTCTTATCGATTTGAGGTGTTCTACACAGTTTCAGTTTTGCTCGTCTGATGGTTGTCTCTTCTGTTTGGTCATGATTTGGTTCATTCCAGAGTGCTAGAATTGACTGGATTGGCACCAAAATCAATAGTTAATGAAGATATCATGATGGATCAGTGGAGTATTTATGGAATTAACTGAATTTTTGTATAGAAAACCTAGATGAAATAATTATTAAATTGATATAAACTTGGTATTTATTTTAACTGATATCACAAATATTTCCATAACAAAAAAAATGCATTTGTAGATGTTTTTCAAATCATATTTACATTGATATAAGCACCACAATTTCAATACTTAGTGGTGAATTTGGAAAGGGGAAAATTTATAAATGTATTCTCCTGGTTTATGATTTCTAACCGTCCCCAGTGTGGCCCCGGAGCCGTGTCCAGGCGGGTGTGGCCGTGTGGAGTCAGCTGGCTGGTGCAGGGGGTAATGAGTATGCACTGTGACAGCTGGGATAAAGTGTATGGATGTGTTTGGTGGGAGTAATCAGCTGCCGACCACGGGGTGCAAGAGGGTGATGTGAGGCTTTATGACTGCAGAGCTTACACACATGCACACTAATTCACACACACACACACACACACACACACATACACACACACACACACGTGCACGCACAGAGGTCCGTTGGGACTGCATGCTTCACCTCACCCTTGCACTGCTGAACATATCCTGAGCTTTTCCCTTTTGCCTTCAGTAAAAATGGATTTTCAGCATTTGCTCCCAATGCCTTATGAAAATTAGATTTTTTTCTTGTTTAATCGTACATAGTTTACTTCTAAGCAGAGTATACAAATTAACATTGTGGTAAAACTTTTCTGCACATCAGAAAATAAACAAATATTTAAATTTTGCACTGGTCTCTGATGCACAAAGATAAAGCTATATTTTGTGAATGAGTGTTAGCTTGTTAAACAGCACACCCAGCTAAATATTGAATATGTGGTATTTTTAACAAATGCTTTTCCAATATTGCAGAAGAAAATGAATAATGTGGCATCATATATTTCTTGTGGTGGTGTTGTGTAATTGCATTACTGAAAAGATTTGCTTTGTTACAAACCACATCTCAATTTAAGTTTTTGGAGCCTGTGGCTACAGTGCTTTACAAATAATTGATATAAAGTAGGCCCTACTGGCCAGTGAAATTGAACACACTAATACATGCATAAAGGAAAAATAAATATTGATCACCCAATACATGAGAATGCTATAGCTTTGATTTGATTCCCACAGTTTGTTAGGTATAGTGTTGTGTATGGGTATTGGTGGTGGGGGGGATTGCATGTGTATTTATTTGACTGTCTGAGTGTTTGTGTTCGCCTGTCTGCAAGTGTGCAACGGCAGTCCTCTCCATGGATCGCCTGTGGTCTTTAAATATTATGTTTAGTGTCTGAGAGAAGTTATAAAGTGCCTATGTTGGCCTCTGTTTCAGTTTTTGATAACACTTCCTTGTGTGCATATGTGGAAAGTGAAAGTTTATGTGCATGTGTGAGAGTTGGAACCCTTGCCTTGAACTCCTGGCCCTGTCACTCTGGGCTGCAGTTTTCCCCTGCTCTTCCAGGTTCTCTATAGTCAATGAGGAGGATAGGCGGGAAAGAGGATTATTGGTATTGATCTACCCAGGGGGATCATTAGGCATCACTATCAATTCACAGCTCCTAGCACACAGCACCGGCCCGCACAGACATTGCCAATTTGTCCCTATTAGAGAACCCAGTTTCTGGGTGTCTGCTGTGAGAGGCTGCTCAGGCCCCACTGGAGAGTAGCCAGCCAGGGCCTGGCCATGGCTTGACCACTATGAGCTTGGCTGCAATAGGCTACTGTGCTAAAACACTTGCTGGTTGTGATCACCTGATTGATATCATGAGGCATTCACAATTAAATTTTCAGTAAAAATAGTCTCAGAGTAGAAAAAAAAAAATCTGTGTTTTGCATTGAAATGTCTGGAACTTTAAATGTTATTTAGGGAAATAAGAGAAAATAAGATTTTTTTTAGACTGCCTGCACACATTTCACTTCCTGTCAGTAGCTTCCTCTACATCCTCATATTATTTACCAAGGGGTAATTGGCACTGTAATAGAATACTTCAGTGAGGCTTATCCAGCCTGGCCCACTTATCTGTGTAAGCTGGCTGTTCTGGGGACTAAAGCTGCTAGATCCGTTGTCGCTGACTTTAACCCTCTCTGCTAGAGTCAGGTGTGCAGGGAGCTGCACTGCTGACTGCCAGTGCATGCCATGATGGGTGGTAGATGCCAGGTGATACCATTCACTAAATTTTGAGATTTTGACCCAAAATGGTGTCACTCAGAATGCTATAAATATATAAAAAAAATATTATATGTGCACACATTCTTTCACAGCATTTTTTTTCTTATGTGTTTTATTCTTGAATTTCAAATTCAAATGTTTTTTTTATTTTATCAGGCTCTCGGCTTTCTTGCTGCTTGACTGCAAACTACTGCGCCAGCACGTTGTTTTATATGTTTAAATGTTTGTTAACTTTTTTTTATACTAAAATAAGCTTAGAATTCCGGTAAAAATGTATTTTTAAAGCAACAGTAAATGCTATAGAAGCTGAAAAGGACATTTGCTGTATGGCTCATTTTTTTCATACATGACTGTAACACTGTATAATAAAATAATTTTGAAAAATCTATATTATATCTATAGAACATTGATATAGCCATTGTATCTCAATGACTACTCTCAATGTCTTGTTACTGTCCATAAAGGGGAGGCTGACATCCAGTAGCCTACATAGTGAACATGTGTAAGAATGAAACATTATATTTATAGAAAATGGCACAAACAGGACAGCACACTTACATAAGTGTAGTATGCCTAGAGTGCAGTGCTCAGAAAGAAAGGTCAGAATGTAGAGAGCCCTGTTGGGAGGTCCACAACTACTTACTGACATGGTAACTACACACACACACACTCCCACTCACACATATATACCCACACACACGCTCGCACAAGGACTGAGCCAGACAAACTTTGCAGTTGACCAAGCGGGTCAGAGAACAGCAGGTGATTTTTTTCTCACGCCCCTTGACCCCTTCCTGGCCTCTTTATCTGCAGCTGAACAAAAATCTTAATCATGCAGAAAGCAGCCACGTCCCACACTGATTGTACCTTCACTGCTGCCGCGTACACACTGGACACACTACACTTATAGCATATCTATAAATATACTGTATAGATGTGACAGAAAAATCTCTCTGACTTTATAAATAGTGCCATGGTTAGCGAAGACAGTGTCATTTCACGCTGTGGGCTATTAGAGGCTGAGCCGGGTGTGAAGGACATCCTACAGATCTTTTAAGTGCCCCAATAAATCATCTTCAACATACTCAAAATTCATCTGAGCTAGCACTTTGCCCTCTTTCTTTCCGAATTGGTCCTGCGTGGTCCAGACCACATGAACACAGCAGTAGAAAACGTACTCCAGGGGAGCAACACATGGGTCCTCAACCTGAGGTTTTGCATGTGGAAATCAAAGGCCTGCTGGTAATGACTTCAGTCTGGGCAAAGTGTGGGGGTCCTTATGAGCTGCTATTCCCCAGTCACCGCACTGCTTTCACACATCCTCATTCACAGGGCTGTTCATAGGACGCTGCGCAGCTCTCCCATGCAAGGTCAACGACCACACAAATGACATGTGGAGCCAGCTCTGTTTTAACCAGCCCATTCAGTCGGTCACACTTCATCAAATATAAAAGCAAAGGAAATATTTGTAATAGTAAATCATAAGGAAGTAGTATGCACTGGTTTATGTGAGACAGATTTTTTTTTTCCTGAGTTATACTGCATAAAACGTAGAAGAAAATAATCAAATTGATTATCTAATTTTTGTTCGGATTTAGTTTTCAGCAGCACTGTTGTGGAGCCACCAAGAGAGGGCAGTGTGGCCTGCCCAAGAGCATGGCTAGCAGCTGCAATTCATGGTTGGAACATTGTGATCACCTGACATAGGCAGACAGGCACGCACACACAGACACACACCGACACACACACACACACACACACACACACACACCCTCCCTGTCCCTCGTTTGGTTGTTATATACATAGATGATATACAGACATGGCTGTCTTCTTTCTTCATGGTGGTGTGGAGAAACTCTCTGATCTTCTCTCTGGCATGCATGCCTTTCTTATAGGTTCTGCTTAATTTCCTCTCAGTTCATCTTTAATTGATGTTTGTCCAAACAAAATGAATGTATTCTACTTTAAAAGCCAACCAATTTATTCTATAAATTGTATCTTTCATTCATCCATATATATGTGTGTGTATGTATGTGTGTGTATATATATATACATATTTATAAATCATACCAATATTAATGCAGGAATTAATACAATATGAAATGAATGAAATGTAAACAAAGGCAAAATAGCATTTGTTAAATTAAAAGGACTACATGCTGGTGTGTCATTTTGTTTCTATCTTTTGTGTTTTTATGAGGCAGTGGAGGCAGACTGTCTGGGAGTAATCAGATAAAAACAGGAATCTTTCATGATCCTTAAAAATGTACAAATGAAAAATAAACAGATCGCACACAGCCAGTGGGAGCTATGTTTGCTTCCGCTTCTGTAGATTTCACCCAGTGGACCAGTCATCAGTGGATCTCACTTGTAGAAATTCAACATCATCTCAATATGCAGTTTGTGTCATCTTGTATGTTTTTTTTGTTATCTGAGAATGTAAGAATGTGAATGCATGTTTTCTGGAGAGGAGGGAGAGGCTGAGTCTGTGAGGGAAGGAAGAAAAGCAGAGAAAAAGAAGGGAGAGATGGATGAGGGCAGTTCGGGGGCCCTGGGTGTTTTAATTATCCACTGCTCTGTCGTTGGGTCAGAGCTCGCTATCTCTCCCTGGCTTTATCCCTGTCTCATGATTTGAGCAGTACCTTTATCCCTAAGCCTTCAGCTCCTCTGGCCAAACAAAGAAAAAAGGGAGGGCAAAGAAGGGGTTTTACAGCAGTAACTATGCCACATTTACCATTAATATCCCTCAATCTCCTCTTTTTATGTAGTGCAGAGCAGAGTAACCTCAATAAAGTGACCCCAGTGAGGCCTGGTAGTGTATGAATATGGCTGTTGGGATGGAGGATCCTCTTGCACTAGGGCAGAGCTGGTCTAGTTCTGCTCAAAAGCTGAAGCTAAGTGCTGGCAGCCTCCTAAACAAGTGGGGTGAAGGAGCACATTTTTTTTTATCTTCTTTCTCCCTTCACTCTTCCTCTCTGCCTTTTTTTCTGTGAGAAGAGATCATCGAAATGCCGAGCGTTCCACGAACACTGTTTGTCGGAACACTATTGGCTGAGGAATGGCTAGTGTAGATGGGCACAGTGGTCACATGACCTTGTTGTAGAATATCCCTGCAGCTGAAGCATTTACACATCCATGCTTAGCATCGCAGTCGATTGATTTCACTGTTATTGAATATCCTGATAAAATGGTACATACTGACTTTAGGCTTCACTTTCATTGAACACTGAATGAATGAAACACTTTTTTTTTTCTATGAAATCCATAATTTTGAAAAGAAAATTCTATTACCATTGTGTGTTGTAAAAGAAAAGACATTTATTGATTATTTAGTAAAATAAATGATCTATGAAATATTAAAATGATTAATACCACCAAGCTTTTTCATATTAATTATAAATATGGAAGGTTTTTAAAATTTAAAACAAATTTGAACATAATGTCTTGTCAATGTTTTGACTTGAATTAAAATGTGTGTTTGCTTACAAATTTTGCAGCAAAAATAAGAAAATAATTGTTTGTTTTTCAGCCCAAAATGATTATTATTGTGAATTCTGTCACAGTTTTTGTCTCCTCATTCAAATATAGTCACTCAAAAATATTCAACTCAAGAGAGAAATATTGGGTAGAAAAAAAATCAGTGTAAGGAGACAAAAGACTCCTTATCTTTTCTTCTGGTGTATACCGCATATATATTGTTTGTCTAAAAAAATCCACAAAGCAAATGTATTTATCAGGGTGTGCATAAAAGCCTGTGTGTGTCCACAAAGCAAATGTATTTATCAGGGTGTGCATAAAAGCCCGTGTGTGTATACTGTATATCCTGAGTGCCTATGTGTTAGTCTGTAATTTCTGGACCGTACTGTATCTCCATGACAACATGGTTTTGATGTGGGTTCCCTTCCTGACATTTCCCCATTTGGGGAGGCTTGTGAATTGCCTTGCCTTGCCTCTCCTTCAGTCAGCATGTCACATGAAAAAAAGGTGTTGGGGGGGTGGGGGGGTAAAGGGTGGTGGGTGTGCATAGGGGGGCAGTATGAGGAATCTAATGGGCGTCTGGTCTGATTGTCCTCAGCCGTGGCAGTAGAGACAAAGCAGATGAATTGTGCAATGGATTCGAAGAGATTGGAGACAAGTGCATGTCAGCAGCCCCTCCATCTCTCCTCCTTTCCTCCCCCCATCCTCCAGGATCCCTCCCTCTCCATCTCTCCTCTCTTTTTGTCTGACATCCTGAAAAAAGCAGGCATGACAGCAGTGCTCTGCTTGAGCAAAACATTAAAAACAAAATGCAATCCTCACCCGTTTCTCTTTTACATTAGATATTCAGGCAGACATTTGGTGTGTTGGTCCCATATTAATTGTGAAACATCGCATGACAAATCTGCACAATATTAATCACTAAGCAAACATCAAGGACATTTTGATTCATGCTGTCTGAATTGCTAGAAATAAATGGCAGCATTTATAGAAAACACATTTAAAGATAAAGACACTCATCTAATCAGCTTAAAAGAGGCACACTGGGCTGAAATCTGATAGAGTTTTCCCCTGAATGTTTTTGTCTTTCACTCTTATGATTTGATACTGTATAATCATTTCTTCAACTCTGCATGTTGAGCTAATGTCTGGTAGTGTGTCTGGCCCTGGGTCTATCCTGTGTCCTATCCTTTCCATTCTGGTCGCTAACCTCCAGGAAAACGTTGATAGTTAGACTAGGCAGCTTCAAACACCCCACTGCCTCTGTCCTGAAGCTTGAGGTAGAACAGCGATTCTTTGTGCTTCCACGTGCTCAGCGCTGAACACTGTGAGGAAAAATCACAGAAAGCCTTTTCGTTGCTCCCGTCTTTGTCACATGAGGCTCTGGCCAGCATCGCCGCTTAGATGAATGATTATGATTTGTAGAAGTGTAGTCCAGAACTGTAAGTAAGAGGATCTCCCACTGTAAGTGTGCTGATGTGGTTTAGACAGCTGCTTTGGCTTTGAAGTTTCAAAGAGGAAATACACTCAGGACTCCAAGAGGTATCACCCTTCTTCCACAAAAGATGCTGTTATTTAGCTATTTTTAGATTTTTATATGTTGTTTTTTTCTAATAATTTGCTTTAAAAATGTTTTATAGCACCAGAAATTAAACTAACATCTCCATGTAAATAGTTTTAATACAAACATTCAGAGTAAGCTGAAATTTTATTTTAATCTTAAATAATACCCCATTATTAAGATGAATAGATACAATACATTTTCATTTCTATCAAGTGACCACCTTGCTGGCACTGGTCTGCCAGCTTTTGTTTAGTGTTGACTGCATTTATTATTCATCTTTATATCAGGCTGTATTTTAATATGAATAATGGAAGAGGTATCAGAGGAGGAAGAGGGATGTGAGAGAGGGGTGCCACACAGCATGTGTCCTTGGCTGTTCTCTGCTCCTGCACTCCTCAGAGTGGAGCAGGTGGGGGGGTGGGCTGAAGGAAGAGGAGGGCTGTCGGACTCAGAGTCTAGCTGTGCCTGGTGCAGGGCCAGGACTCTGGGTCCTGCTCTCTCTCTCTCTCCTCCCCACCTCCTCCTGCCTGCTTACCTGGCTGGCTCTCTTGTCGGATTTAATAACAGTGTATAAATCAAAAGCCTCCTGTCAGCCACACAGCCTTCATTAAATACAAATGGGGAACGGGTCTCTTTGGATCCAATTTTAATAAAACCAGGTAATCAAATATGGGTTTAAAAACGGGTCATCATTTCACAGCCCCACAGATGTCTAGTCGCCATCGGTTTCCTGAGTATACATTTAACATTTCAGGGAAGAAGACCCCATTTATACATACAGTACACTCTATATATTGTCTGGAAGTGTAAAGACATATTGTTTCTTTGTATGTAGACACAGTGAAGGTTCACCAACACAATACATTCTTATCAGTCTAATAACTTCTATAGCTACCCCCCACACCCCCACCCCTTTTATTTGCACAGTTTACAATTACAATATGTTCATTTTTTACAACAGCAGAATATACATCTTTGAGTGTCAGAAGAACTGATCATTGTTAGAAATTATATGTCAAAATGTGATTGTTAATGTGTCTCATCAGATATTACATAAATGCATGTACTCAAGGTGTTATAATTTTGTTATAAATGACATTTTCAGTGTTAATAGTTTCCTAGTCAGCACAGTCTTAATGCTTGAGGTTTTTTTTTTTGGTTTTTTTTTTTTAGTTATTTACATGTTTACATGTAAGGAATATTAACTACATGATGTACAGTATATAATATACAAATACAGTTTGGAAATAAGCATAGTATAGCTTAGAATAGTAGAATAAGCTGTTCTCCACATGCAATCATATTAATGGCTTTTTAATCCGTTTTTTATTGCCACAGAGTGTAACTTTTAAAGGCATAAAAGCTATTTGGAGTGAATATCTACTGATTTATACACAGAAACATAAACAGCTAGACAGGCAGAAAGACACAGACATATATGCATGCCATGTGGTTCAGCAGGTTTTACAACTCAGCTGGGGTTAGTGTTGTAGCTGGATTGAGCCAAAGCTCAGGGTTTCCAGGGTACAGAGTGTATGTGTAGCCATCATTTACTGTTGCTGATTTTGGAGGAAGATGCCATGATTCTCTGACTGCAAAACTTACCAACTGTTTGAACAATTCTTTTTTTAAAAGTATATTTTGGAGGAAATTTATTGGACAGTGGAAAGAGATGACAGGAAATGGAGATGATGAGGAACAGGGACATTGCGGGACGAGCTGCATGTCATGCATGCATCAATGATGGCTAAAAGCAGCCATTTTTGTTTGATCTTGATTTGATAGTGACACTTCCACAGTTTATAGTCCCTGCTTACTATGACAGACCTGAAAATTTCCCAGTCCATAATGAAGACTATCTTTTAAGGTTTGTGCATTTGATAGATCATACACTCATTTTAGAATTATGCATGTAAATTAGGGTAAAACCCAGTATAAAGTGTCATGTAGTTTGTTGTATTGTAAAGAAGGAAGCAGGACATCTGTACTGTATCAGATGCTTTGCACTTGTACTTTTTTAATGATCAAAAAGAAGAAAAACTATCTGTATCATACAGCTTGCGAGCAGAAGAGGGCACTATGAGTCGCTGATGTACGCTCTTCTTCTCGGTCCCCCTCTTTCTCTCTGTGTCTGTCTCTCTCTGTATCTCATCTCCCTTTCTGTGTCCTCTCTCATTGCATTCACTTGCTTTGATTCACTCAGCTTTTTGTAACATTTTGCTTTGTTTTTTTGTATTTCAAAGCTACAATCAGCATGAATTCATGTCATGGAGAAGAACCTGTATAAAATTATATTCAGAGCACACGTTGTAAAGCACAGGTGGAAATTGAAATTGTTCATAGTAGTGTAAATTAATACTTGACACTATGGGGTCAGTCTTTGGTTTCACTGCTTGTTGAAAATATTTTATATTCAATGGACACCAAATCTCTTTAAATTCCTTCCTAACAAAATAGTAATTATTTTATTTAGACAGAATACACTTTTATTTTTTGTATCCTGTGATGTGGTGTGTGTGGTAAGAGTTGGGTATTTCCATGCAGGCTGCGAATGTATCATGTATCGAATCATATCACTTCTGCATTTGGCCTGTTCAGCATTTCACTCATATGTTCCAGTATATCCTACAACACTCATCATCGGTGTAGTTTGACTTTTGACTGATTATTACTGTTGTTTTAGAAGATTGATCTGTTTCAGAACAAATTTATATCTTGCATTCCAGCAACTGTTGGATATATTTTGCAGATTTTGCATTTTATATGAACGTTGTAGTAAATCAACACACTTTCTCTGAACAATATTGCAAGTAACTTTCTTGCTTTATGATTTTCAAGATGCCTCTTCTTTGGCTTTGTTCTGTTAAACTTGCTCTTCTTTTGTTCGAGAGGAAGACACGCAGCGAGAGCAGTGCCATGATTATTTGTCCCCCTCAATAGCCAGATAATCACGGTCAGCTCTACCTGAGCATTGTGTCCTCCACAGGCAGGTCATAGGAGTTCCCATCACCCCCTGGTGTGTCTCCCCCCCTAACTCTGTTCTTCCTGCCTCCTTTCCTGTTGCCATCGTGGTCTGCCATGTTAGTGCAGGCTCCCGCTGCTCAGCCCTCTCCTTCAATAAATCTTCATATGTGTTGGAGGGAAGGTGGAGGGTACAGAAAACAATAACCACCGGTACTCTCCATCAAAGGGTTATCTGGCTTTCACAGGCGCACTGACAGACTGCTCTCTGACATGGAGCAGAGGCCGAGTGCTGTGTCTCTGACAGGGAAGAGGCCCGGCTTCGGAGACAGGAAAGGGATTCATTTATAGGAACTAGAAAATTGTTCAAAAAAGTTCAAACATTGAACATCTTCAAAAGTTCAAATGAGTGAGAGATGTGGTAAGGTGAGAAAATATAAAACAAAGGTTGAAGTTTGAATGATTGACCAAAGATACACAATTTACACTTTTTACACTTACATTTTTTATTTATTGCACCTCTCTCTACATTGTCATTTTTTCACATTAATATTAAAACAGACAATAAACTGTATTTGATTATGTTAATATCCTTCCTTCATTTCCATTGCTGAGTTTTAGAGGAAACAGATTTAGTTATGAGGCAGAGATTTTTTTTTCCAGGGTTGAGATGCAGGGGCCTATTCTTCAGTGCCGCATTAGTGTGTCAGCGAGGACTGCTGTTATGAATTACCAGCCCCAAATTTTGCAACTTAAAAAGTGGGAATGAGAGTAAACCTTTTGTTTATGTCACCTATCATCTTGAAATATTTACCATTCTGCACCTCTCAGCTCCCTGTCTCCCTCCGGTGTGATAAAAGGTTGCTGGCTCCCAGCCTTAACCCTTTCCTACTCCGTCCCATCTCCAGCTCCATCTCTCGCAAGAACAGACATCTTATAAACCTCTTCTTTCTGCTCAAATCCTGGTGCCTTCATTTTTTTTTCTCTCTCCCCCAGGAAGTAGTTTATTCAGGTTGGTTCCTTTGGGAATCATATGAGCATTTGACCAGGTGTCTGTGACACTTTTCAGTATTTTTTTCCAGAGCATGTTTGTGTGTTTAGTGTGTGTACTTGTGTTGTTATATGTTTGGATATTCATTTTGAAGGGAAACAATACATGCGCATACTTTTGCACTTTGTAGGTCTGTGTGGCTCGGAGTGAGGGTGTGTGCAGTGTGTACATTTAAAAAAAAAGAAAAAAAAGAAAAGAGGAAATGAAATTCAGTGCGGAATGAATTATGGAGTACGTATCGTTACCTACTGTGTGTTGTTCAGAGTGCGTGAGTGAATGGAATTCATGTGCTAAAGGTGCAGAAATAAAAACAGAGAAACTGTGGTGTGTTTTAGGCACAGTGTCAGGTACTGTATGAATTGCCTGCGGTTGCCTTGCAGGACTGATAAAATCTGAAATCCACCATTTCTCTCCATTCCCTTTCAACAAAAACATGTCCCCCAGCTAAGGTGCACCTTCATTGTTTTTACCATCACTATTTCAAGAGAAAACAAAACTGTAAGGAGTAGCAGCCAGATACTGGGTTTTGTAAAGGTGTATCGTGGTGCTTTGTAAGGTAAATTGGCATTGTACTAGAGTCTCATTCCACTCATATCTTTTCACAGTGAGGGGCTAGCTGCCAAGATCAAAATTACTGCAAATTACTGCTGTTGTATTGCTTTGTCTAGTAAAATGATAACGTTTCATCAAATGTGCTAGCTGTGTGTTTCCAGGAAATTCTTATCATAAGCAGAATGACCTTACAGTGATACCATGAATACATTTTCATTCTAGGAGAAGAATAAGCATACTTTATTGTTTTTTACAATTTACATGTTTTGTTATTGACATAAAAATGTGTCTTCAAATAAGTGTACTTCTGTCACCCAGGCTAGAGTTGACTGTATTTGACCTTTTTAGCTTTAAATTCTTTCTCGCTTAACATTTTTCCTCAGTTGGCTAAATAGAAGCAAGTGCTCACAGGAATGTGTTTAACAGTAGACAAAAAAAAAATCATAAACACTGAAATTCATGAAAGAGAAAGAGGTTAGTGTCCATGAATGTGATACAGGATTTGAGAATCTTTTGTTTTACATTTGCCTCACCTGCATTTCATCCTTAATGGCTCTTCTTCCTCTTCTTCACACTGATGTCTTTGTCTTCTTCCTTTTCTTCTTCTTTTTCTTTGTTGTCTACCTCTTCTGCCTCCTTTTTAACCTTATCCTCATCTTACTCCCCCTTTCTGTGTGGATGCTTCTCTCTTGCATTGAGCAGTGAAATCTTAGGGTCTGACTCTAGCTCGCCTCTCTGCCAGCCTTGTTTTTAAGTCCTGTCCAGTTTTTTTTTTTTTTGTTACAGCAGGCTGATGTGGGGGTTATGTCAGGAGGGGTGATCATAAATATTAGGAGCTGCAGGGAGACAAAGGGGCTAAAATGGAAAGGCTTGGCTGGACGAGGGGACCTGGCCATGTCATGTACCTCAGTCATTTTTCTTGTGCGCTTAGAACTCAGTCAGGGGTTTAATTGGAATCCAGACTTCAAAGAAACCCTCGGCCCATCCAGCAGCCCCCCATCCCAACTCCACCCCTGCACTAACTCCCCTGGCTGGATCCACTCACGTCCACAGCACATACACACAGACCGTGACCACTACAATATCAGAGAGAGCATCACCATGCACGACCCCGGCTGAAATTGACTTTGCCCATATTTGCACAAGATGTTTAAGTGTGGATTTGTGTGGTTCCTTGTTTGTGTGGGAAATTGCACAGCCCTATTTTTCTTACACTTTACAGGGCGTTTGCCTTCAAAATCTCCTAATTCATTATTTGCTTGGGATTGATTACAACCAGATAAACATATGACATTTTTACAAAAAGTATGTATAATAGTTTGGTTTGGAACTCTGAAGAAATTGGCCTCCAAGATAATGTCAGTATCAATCAACACATTCAGTGTAGCATAAAGCCATGTTATTCTACATCTATTACTGCAGATATAAATATAAAACATCTACTTTCTCTTTCTGCTCAGAAAGAGAAGAGTTTTGGTTTGTTATCAGATAAGTACATGGATTAGATACATTAGGATTTCTGATATCCTGAATATGATATTTAATCTGATGGCAATGATGTCAGTCATATTTCACCCTCATCAAGGCCTGATAGCACTCACAAGGAGTTGCATGTTTGGGAAGACATTTTAGTTTCTCCGAGTGGACAAATTTAAAAGCTAAGCATATGTTAAACATATGTTGTAAAAATGTTATGCAATTTTCGTTTTTACACAAAATGTTTTTGGTTATCAGGCAAACACTATCTTATGTTGTTTTATAATTGTTAATGCAGCACAAGGCACTCACAGTTTGATATGTTATTTGACACTCTAAAAGAATTGCATATGTTGATTTATTTCTGGTCTTTATTGTCTGGTATTTATGTCATAACCGGATGACTTAGAAATGTGCTAAACATAGCTCATAATTAAAGTGAGAGAAAGTTAACTTTGTAATAAGCTAAGTCTGAAGAAAATGGGTGGAAGAAAATGTCTGTTGTACAGTATAATTAATATTAGAGCAGCAGGGGTTGATATGTAGTAATATATGCACCTGTGTAATTAAGGTTTCTATCTGCGCCTCTGGAGTTTCAGTAGGCCTTGTTAGCACTATGCGGAAGACACTTTTGAAGCCATACCTGTAAGATAATATGTTTCAAAGCTATAATTATAGGTAGGGAAAGAGGACCTATTTTCAGACCTCTAACAAATCACTTCTTCCATTACACCTGGTAAAGGTGTTAATGACTCCTTGTCTTTTTGATTTTTCCATTTGAATTATGAAACAGCTGTATCATTTGAAGTACAGTTAATAGGTGAATTTCAAGTAGCCACGCATTGGGGAAAAAAAAGTGTATCCAATTTAAATAGTTTTTTACTGTGAAAGCTTCCATCAGCATGAAAAACGTGTGTTCATCGTTAAACCTGGATATGAGGGGAAACACTGAAAATTTTGAATTAAGCCGTAACTTAAACAGGCCATCTGATTATTAGTAAAGCAGAGTTTAATTGCATGAAGAAGTAAGTGAATCCAGGAGCTAATTGTCCTCAGACAATGGCATTGACTTTGGATAACATTGAGTACTTTGAATATAGAATAGCCTTCATGTTTCCATAAAAGGAAAAATAAAAATGAGTAAACAACCAGATGTAATCTGTAGAATATATCATTTGTTGGACTGAATATTATTATCATCTCATTTGGAGATGATGATTTGTTGAAAATGGGGACCGGTGCTTTTATAAGAAGATTGCTTTCCTTCACTGCAACATTTTGACAACCACTGGGAGAGAGGACATTGTCTCAATCATTTTTAATGCATTATGTCCAGCAATAGATGCAGTTATAGTGTATAAGGTATTCATTTGTCTTTTGAGCATACCTGTTCAGTTTTGACCTGCCATATCATAGCAGCTCACAGCCTGCTCTGTAAATGTATTCAGGCAGATCGGTTTAATGCACGAGCCTTGCTAACAGCTGGTGGTAGAGATGATGATGACTGATTGTTGTTTAAAAGAAAACAAAGAGGTCTTTTCTACTATCCTGCTGTCTTGTTAAAAAAAAATGTATGGCTGTCTTGGAGACAAGCGTGGGCTCTGAATGACTAATAGAGCTGCTCATACAGAATGGTTTGTAATGGAGGTGTTAATGACCATGTTGCTTAAAGGTTACATCTGAGTGGTGTTTTCTTTCTCCCTCACATCAACACCTTTATGCTCCCACCAACGTGTTCACTTTGTTTCCTATTATCTTCCCCTTTTCCAGCACAACCTTGAGTGCAACCGCAGCGTCCAACAGATCAAGGGATGACAGAATCAGATGAGAATGAAAAAGATAATGAGAGAGAAAGAGAGATAGAAGGGCTACAAGGGGAAAAAAGGTGCTAAATCAGAGAGGTCTCAGCCCAGCAGGATTTTGACTTAAAGGGACTCGGGCGTCTGGAATTGGCTGGCATCAACCACGTCTCACATGGGCCTCTGCTTTTCTGAGACCAGGATGCCACATGCTGCTCATGACACATAACAAGCACATAAACACACGCACCCAAACTCCTTCACTTCATTCAGTTTCATAAAAATATATAAATTCAGATGTCCTTGATGCCCACGGTGAACCAAAAGTGCAGGACACAGTGGAACTATTTGAGGGAATTGCTAGAAGATAAAAAAGGTGAGGATTTTTTGGAGAGGTAGATGGAGGTCAGCGGTGGTGTTGGATGTACTTTGTGGGGTGGTGGTAGTGAAGAGGGGTGTTAGCTTTTATGGTAATTGCATCTCAGCATCCCATTGTCAGTTGGCTCAGTGGTCGGTCTAATTTGAGAGCAGAGGTTGTTCCGTTTTGCTCCCTGGCACACCAGACTATTGTCATATTCTTTGGCATATGGGGCTCTGATAGACTTTTACACCTGGCCTTTCTTGAGTTCTGGAAACAGGTGAAAGTCTGATCAGATGGATATCCTGGTCTAGATGGACACAGTGTCAGAAATAATTCAGAATGACTTACATTGGGAAGCTCATGTACTTACTTTAGGAAGCTAGGAAATAATTAAGCTCATAAAGCTGCTCTACATGTGCAGCTGCCACCTGGGATGTAGATTAAAGACGGGTGATAAATGTTATCCTATTGATGGTCATTGATGAGTGCTGTCCTGTGCCTTCAAGATTAATTACATATGGGGTGGAGATATTTGTTGAAACCCCACTCATTCTACAAACTGGCTCACACATTTTTTCACATCTATTTGATAAGATACAGTATGTGGTTACAAGTGTTACAAGTTTAACATTGTCTGTGATGAAGCACAAAAAAATCATCTAATATTAAGTCATTGGCAGGAAGGGTTGAGTATCAAATCTGAAAACCCATTGAGTACTGTCTCAAGTGTCAAAAATTGGCACTGAAAGCCAGATTTTCAGTCTTGTCAATGTACTATCTGATCAAAGAATGCCTGATGTAATCCACAATTTTGTTAAAGAATATTTAGGACAACTTGGATGTTATTTTTGTAGGTTTGGTTGTTGTTTCTATCAGTTATGATAACATTATAATAACCACGGTATTGCTCAGATCACTGGAATGTGGTGGCATTGTCAGAAGATGGACCAAGAAATACAAACAGTCAAGTGATGATACTATATAATAAGAGAAATGATTACCTGTAAACAGACAATACTGTTTACAGACAGACTTCTAGCTAGCATACGTCCCTATGTAGCTGTGGTCTTTTGAGTCTTTAGTTACAGTTTAAAGTAGTCCATACATAGCACAATTTTGTAGAGAGAAAATGATTGAGGAATTTCCCAAAATATTTATGGAGAGCCAAAGTCTGTGTCAGTTAATGGTTAACAAGTCAGTCTAGAAAAGTACAGGCAAGGTGAGAACAAGGTAAAATTCAGACAAATTGGAATGAAAGCAAATTGGCAAGCATAACATGCAAAGATTCTAACATATGTACATTTTAAATTCAAATAAAATTTACAAAACAAGTAGTAAACAAACACAGCTCTGAAACTGGAAAGTGAAATGATTAGATGAATTATTCAAGGAATGAGAAACAGGTTCACCAGGTTTTGTCATCATCAGATTTGCAACTTTTAGATTCAAACCCCAGCCATGTTAGATCCAGATCTTTCCTTTGTATTACAGATAGATTTTAGCAAGTGAATTGTTGTGGGCAGCTGGCTTTGGACAAAAGAGGTCTGATAGGTTGGAGCCTGAGAGAGGAAAAGGAAAACCGCAGTGTTAGGGTACTGTGATGTGCTACATGTATGCCTCGGGTCTACTGAAAACACAGATCCAACAACACACACACACACACACACACACACACACACACACACACACTGGTGTATCTCTCTACATCATCAGGGCTGATAACAGACCATAGTGCAGAGGAGCAGAGAGAGGAGATGTAACACAACCACACCTCTCACCTCGCAAGCACAGACATAGAGAAAGAGAGCAGCTCCGCTAAACAGCATACACTGTCTTCACCTGCCTCTTGCCCCTGGTGCAAACACCGTGCCCTCCTGCTTTATCATTGTGGAGAAACACACACACACACACACTTTTATTTAAAGTCCTCTAAGCCCCAAGTTTGGGCTGAGCTCATATAAATGCTGTCGTTTATAAATGTCAGGAAGAATATTCCACAGCATAGAATCTTCAAACCATAAATCTTTCTCCATCACACCTATGGTGGTATTTAAACAAAATGACTAGACTGGCTACCAGCATCACAGTAGAAGTATATTTGTTTGGCCTTTTCCCAGTGTGTTTTAAAGGGTATGGTATTACAGCCAGTGCAGAGAATTATGTGATTCGTATTTTTAAATGACATATTGTTTTAAATATAGCCCCAATTAATATATCACATCAAACAACAGCCTTGTAAATATGAAGAAAAAAAGCATAAATCTGCCAGTTAGAGAGCATCAATAAAACATTACAGTGTTCTGCAAACCTCGTCTACATTTAGGCAAAAACAACACTTTGGTTAAGATTCTGGTTTTTGATTAAATGTTAATAAAGTACACACGTTCTGTTTTGTGCTTTAAGTCACTTTACACTTTTTCAGTATTTAACTAAGATCATAATCTTTCCCTTACCATATCTAAGTGCTGTGAGTGCATAAACATAAACATATAGAAGTTAAATCATGCTTTTAGGGCTTATTTTGTCTGACCAACAGTTCACTATAATACACAACAAAGAAAGATTTATATCATCACACTTGAGAAGCTGGAACCAGATTTTGTTTGTGTATATCTGCTTAAAAATGACTTAAATGATTATTTGACTATCAAAATTGTAATAATTCATTTTCTGCCAATCAACTAATAGATTAATCAATTGTTGGATGGTACAGGACAGAGTGAACTCAGCAGCCACACATTTCTCCTTTCTCTATTTCTCTGTTTAGTGTCTTCAGGTTAGGCTAACCCATTGTTGCTAACTTTTGATCTAACCCCCTTCTCTTTTCCAGCATTTGGGGAAACAACAGATGTGACTCCTCTTGGTCTTGAGAAGCTACATTTACTGCCAGATTGACAACTTACTGTTAACCTTTTCATCTGCTCCACTCGTATTTACCATCACTTTTCAGCTGCTCGCTCTCTTGCTAAACAACTCGCTACGCACACACATGCATTGCCCTGTTCCTTAAAAGGACCTACACTACCAAGAGTTTCACAGGCAATGACACAGAGGTTGACTCACGTTTCCATGCAGCACTGCACAGACTCCCAAGTGCTATTGATTTCCAAATGAATGGGTATTTGGCGTTATTTTTGGTATTAAAAAAATAATTTTTGCCCTGGCAAGGGTTCTCATTGGCCTGGTGGCTCACCATGCTTTTAAAATTATAGGAGACACATGGGCGTGTACTTTTCACACCTAGGCGACGCAAAATGTGACACCGACACAGTGGTCCAGCATGTGTATTACATGCTTTGGCATGATACTGGGTTGGCTTTGAGCAGATACTGGAGGAAGAACAAATGAAATACATTGTCAGTCAATATTTTATTTCAACTGTTTCACAGCACATGGAATAAATAGATAAAAACATCACCACAGTCTTGATGTCACGCACACCATGTATTTACAGATAACCTTGTGCATAATCAAATGAAATCAAAAGTAAATATTGTAAAAAAAAAAGTACTTTAATATTAAGTGCTGATGAATCTTCAGTAATAACACAAGATGATGTCAAATCTGTAGGTTCAGCCGTCATGAACCCTGCTGAAACCCCCAGGCTGAGCTAGATTATCAGTGTGGCTGTGACAGAGGAAGACCACCCTGCTCCTCCTGTGGTTCTGTGTGGTAAAAGCCCCTACGTTTCAGGCATCTACCAAGGGGATTAGGCCTGCCAGTGGGGAGAAACAGACTGGGGGCCTGTGTTCTTAACGCAGGAGTGATCCTCTCTGCTGGTGGTTGTTGAAGGTGGGCTTTTCCACTGCACACTGTAGCCTGCATTACCTGCTACTCAGAATGCCTTACAGTGTCTAAGTACTGGTAGACTTTATTCTCACTTTTATGGTGCCACAAAAAAGTCTCTGCAGTCTACCAATCAAGTAACTATTAAGGGTTCTCTGCAGTACACTTAACTTTGCTGTGTCCTCTGTCTTTAGATGGTTGTGTTCTGTTCAATAGATCTATCTCAGTTTCGTTGCCCCCTATCAGAAATGTGGTTATGATGGCACAATTGAGTTAAGAATGAAAGTGTTTGTAAAGTGCCAAACCCACTAACAGAGCGAGAGTAGAGGTGTGCTGTGCCAGGTCCTGCAGCAAAGGCCCCGCGTTCCATAAAAACCTTAATTGGTCTGTTAAACATCAGACTGTAATCACATGTGGTGAGCCTGGAGAGATCTGTAAACACCCTGTATGTGGTGTTTCTCTTCTCCCTCTCCGTCTTCCTTCTTTCTTTCTTACATCACACCAAAACAAAACCACGTGTTAATTTCAAAGGCCCAGAGTAGATTTGGGAATTTCTTTTGTTTTTCTGTGTGTTGAAGAGACTGAACACAGTGGATGAAATATCTAATACATGTGTGACAGTAGCTTTCTGCTCTTTTTGCCGTAACCAATTCACATACACATACACCAGGTTAATCTTGTTACGGCCTCCATGCTAACATCCAGTCCGAACTGTATTGTGGTGAAAATGAAAAGTCAATTTTAGTGTGCTGCTGCATGAAGGACTAGGTCATTTGAAGGGCAAAATGGAGAAAGCAGGAGGAAAAAAAAATCAGCTGCAGAAGGTGAAAGTTGCCCGGGTTCAGGTCAATCAGTTTTCTTCTTCTCACCTCCATCCCCCTACTCGATCACTAACTCCGTCTTTCTTTCTCTCTGGAGCGCTGAGGCTGGTCACCATGGAGTTGAGGTTGCTGAGTTCAAAGTGGTGCCGAGGACATGGTGAGCTTATGACAATTATACTTCTGATGTAAACAGTTTACCTTTTTTCTTCATTATTGATTAAGGGATTCTAGCTGGCAGAGACTTATATTCAGTTTTAGGATTACAGTAGTATTTACATGATACTACATCTAGCAAGAGTTTTGCATTTAAATACAGCTGAGTCAACAGAATTCACAGACACAAGTACAATAGGGTAAAGCTCTCCAGCCTAACTTAAATTGTCCTCTGAACTTCAGTAAGAAAACTAAACATTGTTGACTATTTTCCCTTTCCTCACCAGGTGTAAAGAGGGAATTCAGACTGGCAGAATTGATCACACAAACAGCAATTGTCCAATCATACCTTTTGAAAATGTAACATGGAGTTGTAGTGATACAACGTCTCCACATTTTGTGTCTCCACAGTTGTATCATTACAATGACATAGAGATATTTTCTTTTCACTTGGCCCCTTTTTGGACAAGTCAAATATGAGAACGAGCTGCAAAAACAGCACATTGGAGCTGGTAGGGATTCACTATGCTGATCAAACACACAGCAGTAGCACATATGCTGCCTGACACTTAGTGCTGAATTGAGATCTTTCAGTTGAGGGGTGGTCTCCCATCACACTGCTCCTCCCTGCAGCCCCTCCTACTTAGTAGTGCTCTTGGGAATGGTAGATGTGCGTGTCTCCTCGTGTGTATAGTATATCTTCATGTGTCTTTCGTGAGGTGTAATCCCCCTTATGTCTTTACCACTGTATTAACTATGATTGCTCTGACATGTTCATGAAAAGATTGCCATAATATGGATTGTAAGTAATTACCAAGCTGGAACACTGATACATTTTTTTTTATTATTGCTCTTGAAGGTTTTCTTCTGATGCAGGTGAGGTGGTGTCCTATTCTGTTATTAAACCCAGAGACCTGATAGTCAACGTAGATACACGCTGATAGAAGAGGTTTATCACAACACAACACAGCTGCATTGATGGCTGCACTCTCCCAGAGGGTAGAGGTGCTTATTATGCATCCCATACGAAGGCACGGTGTTGGCTCATAAAAGCCCAGTCTGGATAACGATGCTTGAACACTCACTCTCATCTGATTTCATCTGAAGACTAATGATCAGTTTGCCTTCTAACTTCATTTCCTCTCAGCATTACGGTGCAGCCGTGTTTTTCTCAATGATGAAGTGTTATAAAACTGTGGACGAAGTGTCTGAGGTACATTTGTGAAATGAGGCATCACAAGTCCAGCTTTTCCAGGAGACGGAATGAATTCTTTAAAGTAAGCTGTTGAGTGTAATGCAGAGTGGCTGTATCCTTTTTTTTCCCCCCTCTGTTGTTCTTGTTTTTCCACGTCCTGTATTTAGTAAGCCCACGCAGACATGGCACTGCTAGTGACAGCATGAGTCCTCAGTTACCACCTGGGCCATGATGCTGCTATTCAGTCTCCATTGTCCACTAAATAGAAAATTCAGCCTGTAACAAAAATGCTGGAAATGTTTAGATGTGAGATTGTTATTCTGCACATTGATGTGCTGCAGAAATGTATTTAGAAGTTCTGCTCTGCATGTACCTGTAGACATTTTAGATTTTCTTTTATGACAAAATGAAAATGTCCACAACATTAGTCAAAAAATAGAAATTAATGACAACAGGTCTCATATTCTCACAGCATATGGATATCTAGGTACAAACCAGCTTGATATTCAGACATCTTCAAGTGTAGCTATCATTTGACTGCGATTTTGATGTAGATATCTCCATAGATGGTATACTTTAAGTCCCAAATCAGTTCAATCCTAACACTAACAAGGTTGTGAGACTTGTTGGCCACCTTCTTACATGTGTGCAGCTGGTAAAACAGTATGATGTGGGCTTGTGAAAGTGTGTGCCACAGAAAAGACCTGCTATGCATTAGATACGGCCAAGTGGAGACAGCATTCACTGCTCAGGCATAAAAGTGTTTGATAACACATCCACACTTAAATGCACACCTTATATAGCTCTCATACACCCTTTCCTTCACGCTCAAAGATATGTTAATATAAGGATCAAATGAATTAATTTAACTCTGCGGATAAAACTGGTAAACTGCATAGCTCTGACCAAACAAATCAAACTCACAACACTTGCGTGTTTGTCTTAATGCTTCAGTGATTTTCTGAAGCTGTAGAATATTGTTATTATTATTTACTACTCCACTATAAAGTTGTTCAGATTAATTTGTTGATGCTTACATAATATAGCCATTATCATGTTGCCATTATAACTGATGACGGCTGCTGCTTCAATGGATTTTTATTATTATGGAGTGTTTGCATTTAATTTGAATTATATTGTACAAAATGAAGCAAGTATATTCAGTTCATATAATTTCTCTTTTCGGTGGCTTTGGAAGCTGTCGGTCTTAACTTGTAACTACATGATGTGCTTGCAGACAGACACATAGTATGAAATACCACCTTGCACTGTGATGTAGACGTGGTAATCTTTAAGTGCTACCGAGGAGAAAATCAAGACACTATATAAAGTGAACTGCTACATTTGGAAAAAGGTGAAGTGTGTAACACTAAATACTATGTGGTAACAAGGCAAAAAGTCACTAGCCATGAAATGTGTTTCGATCACATGCTTTCCTGTAGTTCCTAAAGTGAAACAACTGTTTTAACTGCAGCCTGTAACCACCCTTCCATAAACATTGACCTTATGCCTGAAAAATCAATTGCCTCTCTGAAATCCTACAGTTAACATCACAGGTCTACTGTGGATCAATTGAAAAATCTGGAAATGTACTTATGTCTCATCTTTTTTTTCTTTTTTTTTTTTTAACTTTTATGTTAATCATAAACCATTAAATCAGTCTGTTACCACCAGTAAAATTACTGTGTTTAAATTCTATAGTTTATGGTATTGACAGCACTCACCTTCAAATCAGATGTGTTGCTATAAAATTGTTTTTTAAAGATCATAAGTTTGGAGTTTAAATGGAAAATCAAAGGATTTGTTTGATTTATTTTTTATGTGATTGCTTGTATCTGTTTTAATGATAAATCCAGACCTGGACAGTTGTGTGTTTTTTTTTGTTTTTTTTTTAGATTTCTTGAGGTACTACAGGTTCCTCTGTTGTATGAATGGATAATTAAAATAATAATTGTAGCGATATATAATAGTTATAGCGAACTAAACAACCAGATAGGTCTTTTGACCATGCACTCCAGAAGGTTTTCTAATCAGGCACCTCTATTAGCAGTAATCGGCAGGACAACATCATTGGTTAAATCACTGTTAAAAATAATTATGTTATACTTTTGACAATGTTGTGGTTAAGGTCTTGTTAGGTTTAGGCTAAAAGAAACACTTGGTTAGGGAAAGATCATGGTTTGGGTTAAAATGATCAATTGAAACGTGGTGTGGGTTAAAGTTACTGCTTCCTTAAAGTAGGCAACCTTTGTTGTCATGGCAACAGTAAACACCACAACAATCGTAGTTACGATTTTTAAAAAAACGTCCCAACTTGCGATTGGAAATGAGAATCAAACAGTCTAAAGTTATGATCTAACCAGCAGGGTTGGGAGGGTTACTTTTAAATTGTCCAATACTAATTATCTGTTAAAAAATGTAATCAGTAACCTCATACAAGTTTCACAATATTAAAGTAATGTTACTTTGCGGTTTGCCTTACTTTTGTGTTACTTCCAAACCAAATATGACGAAAGACAATAAATATCAATAATATGACTTAATAGAGATACTTAATTCTGTAAGACAACAGAACAGTCAGTGGCAGTTTAAATGTGTATCCAGAGCAAGTGTGTGTTTCGGTGTTCAGCCAGCAGATGACGGTAGAGTCAGAGATTTATTTATTTTCAATTATTGCTTAGCAAATGAAAAACTGAACCCAGCGCTGACTACAACGGAGTGCATCTTCCCGTGCTGTTACCATAAAGCTAGTTACTATCAGTGCAACAGCGGGGCAGCAGTGTGTGTGCGGCACTCTTCTTCCAGTCCCTGCAGGCATAGTGGCTGTGCCAGCTGCACGCTGCAGCTTTCATGGTAACAGAGTAAGAGACATAGCTGCAAGCAAGCACGAGAGCACTTGCCAATGTTTCACGGCTTTTGACAAATTGTTGACAAACCGTGGACAGTTGGCAAATTGTAACCTTACTCATAATCCCCTTTTTACTAAATGTAATGGTAATCTGATTACGTCTTTTTTTTGTCTGTACCTGTACCGCAATACAGTTATTTTTTTTTGGATCCTAATTATGTAACGCTGTTACATGTATTTCGTTACTCCCCAAGCCTGCTAACCAGCCACCCAACCCGCCACTTCCGAACATGGAAATTTCTCACCTTATATAGACATCATCTGAACTGCGCCATTTCTCTAGCCACTAGATGGCATCTGTCACTCAAACATAACTAATAGGTTCTTTTTGGCGACTGACATTACAACCTATTGTGTCATTTTTCTTGAGAGGACAGGCTCTCATATACATACATAAAGTGAGTGTACACGCATAAAATGCAGAAGTTATACAAACACTTGCACAGAAACTGGAGACTGTTTGTTTGTTCCAACAGTGAAGGGCTGGCGGCAAGTGTGTGCCAGTGTAAGCTTGCTGAGGCTTCAGCGAGGGGATATAGTGTCCCTTCCCCCTCCTCTTCACTGTCCTTCCTTTGAGCCACATTTTAATTTAATATTCCAAGAAATAAGGCAGCCCATCAGACTATCGTAATCATGTCAGGTTAATAGAAGAAGTAAAATTACTCTTACTTACTCCTCTCTTTTGGCACTTTCTCATTCATACCCTTTTTTCCCTCAATCAGCGCCATAGTATTTTTTCTTCCTTATAATTCTTTATTCTTCCTCCTAAAGTGTTCTGATTAGTTTTTGGATTCTTCCTGAATGGCTGATGCAGTTCCCTTTGAGAATGGTGCTACGGATTTTTAAGTCCCAATAGGATGTTCATTTTTGTCAGAAATATATCTGGACCCTCATTCTTTCTTTGCTCGTTGTTTTTTTTTTTTTTTTTTTACACTATTATGTTCTCTTTTCATTTAATACTATCTCTGTTGTTTTATTTGCTTGCCAAGGTGCACACCTACACTTTTACACACACACACACACACTCACACACACACACACACACATGGCCGCAGTCTGTGGGTGTCAGCCTGTCAGGGTTCTAGATGTCATGTAATTGTATGTATCACCTGCAGCATTCCTTCAGTGTAAAAGCATTCTCCTGCAGCACCGAGGCCTGCTGTTCCATAGTGATATGGCAAAGCCATACATGTGACACCCCCGCATTGCTCCCTGTGGATCACTCTTTATTACTCCCATCTCACCTCCATCAAGGCCTGGTCTGCTGCCATTATGACACCTAAGGAGAGAAGGAGGGAAGGGAAAAGAAGGAGAACAGTCACACTCAAGGCAGTACAAGCCTGACAGACTGTCTTTTGGACAGGCTGGGGACAAAAAGAGTTTCCAGGCAGCCAGCCTCCCTAAATAGGTTTTCTCCTCTTTTATAGCACACCTTTTCACAATAAAGACACTGTCTGAGGCTGCAATTGAGAGTTCGCTGACTTAAGTCACACATAGTTCTTCAGATAAGTCAGAAAAATGCATAGTGAAAGCTAATCATATTCAGACTCAGGCTTTGGGTGTGCTTAATTTTGATTTTGTGTGAGGCCTCAAAACTGTTGAAATGAGCTGTCTGCAGCATTCAAATTCTTACCAGAAATGTCTCAGTAAATGAGAGTTTCCATGTGTTTTGTAAGACCTCTATGAAAGAGTGCTTGCCTTAAGTCACAGGAAACTGTTTTTAGCCAGTTTACTTTCATTTATTTATTTTTCCCCAAGTCAATGTCATGTTAAATCAACCACACTACCTTAAATTATGACTTAGGGTTGTATAATTGGGTTAGATGTGTTTTTGACATTGCTTGTAGTCTAGCAAAAAATATTTCATAAACATCACAGTTTGGGATTTGATAAATAATAAAGGCATCAAAGGGGGTGAAAGGTTTGGCAGATTCCAAAGGCCCCTGGGCTTTTAAATATGCCATTGATTATAATGTTTACAATTATAATGACATCATGACCAAAATATCCAACAGTTGGAACACACTTCATTAAATCCAACCTGCAGTGTCTCTCTCTAAATGACTTTTCACAGGAGACGTGACTCTGTCATATTATGAATAGAAAATTATACAGCAGGAAGAGGCGCAAAAAGAAACTGACGAGAGTGTTGGCATCACGCCTCCTCTAAAACCTGCGTCTGGATGTCAGAAATGAAACAAAGAGGAAATAGGAAAAAGGAAACCATTATTTACCCAAAGGTGGGTTTGCAATCCGTGTTTGGCTGCACATGATGCCTTTAATTCACTATACAGCTATAGCAAATATTGACATTGTGGGCTCTATTTTTGGCAAAGTGAAACTTGTGTGTGCAGTCTTTTTTTTTCTTGCCCATGCCCTTTTTTTTATCGTAGTGATTCGCCATGAACTTCACTGTGCAGAAGTGTGTCAGAGGCAATCAAGTGATACAGTGCAATTTTGGTGTCAACCGTCACCAGGATTAGTGCTTGCATCACGTGGAACTGAAATGTCACTGCTATATTTTAAACTTTAATTCTTTTTGTTAATCTTTGTCAGTACCTAACACATCGCCATAGACTTGCAGTCTATTTGTTATAGTTCCTCGTTTGTCTATTTTAATTATTGCTACAGGAAAGCGAAACTGTAAAGGATCTTAATGGTAGGTCTTTTTAAAACAATGACACTCCGACTTAATCCGAGATTCAGTTTTTTTAAAAATCGATTAAGGAACATATTTACGCAATTGGCTTTATTACATTTAATTAACCTGTTCTTTTTACTTTTACTGTCAATTGCATGGTATTTTCTCGCTCCATCTCATTTTGCTGGGTTTTACTGTGGTAGGAATTTTAACACATAATATTGCACCTTTTTATAAAGACAGGGGATGTAGAGAAAAGAGAGCAATGGGGTTAGATGGTGTATGCTGATTTATAGCAAGGCCAGAGAGCAAAGCCCTGAAGCAGCAAATGCAGTGCTTCAAATAGAGATTGCCGGTGGCCTTTGGTGTGATCGGTGACCCAAGGTGAGGCACTTAGTGATTTATCTCTTACATAGCCCCTCATCTCTCTTGCTATGTGGTGGGGCAGAGCAGGCTAAAACACGCAGCACCTCTCTCTGAGCTCTGGCCCTGGCCTTGACTCTTTGACTGGCCCAGGAACATAGCCTAGTCTGTACTGGAAAGCATAGGCCACACAGACCGACACCTCTGGCAGTCAGGGTTAGCAACATACGGATGATGGGTCAGAGATGCAGGTCAAGCTGGCAGACCTCTCAGCACTGCTGGAGCGCACCCGCTGAAACTCTGTTATACTGTGATTTTCTTGTTTTTGTTATCTGCTTCTTTTGAGCAACGGTGGGCGTCTTTCTTCTTTCTTTGCCGCCATTCTTTTACACACACTTGCGCGTGCACTATGCTATGATCCTTGCTCCCTCACACACAGACACACACCTTCACATACAGTCAAGAACACTCTCTGAGCCCCACAGCTGTCTAAAGCTGAGGTTTGCTAATGAGGAAATGTCTTCTCAGTTGAGTGGACTTGATGCCAAGAGGAAAACCTGCAGAATCAGCCCTACAGCTTCATCTGTCCTCTCTCTGGTAAATGTATGTGTGTGTATCTACTGTACCCACACGCATACACAATACACACATGTGCTCCCTGAGAGTGTGTGAGCGGGTGTGTAATCCAATGTGGGGGAGTATGAGCAGTGTGTATTTGTGCATATGAGACCAAAAGAGAGAGAGAGATAGAGAGATGGAGTGTGTGTGTGTAAAGCTCAACTTCACTCTTAACATATGGGACCAGGGTTGACATCTCCCATGCCCTGGGATCCTTTAGGAGCAGATTTAGAGTGATTTTCAGTGCAATTATACCTGCCAGCTTTGACTGGTAAAGTTGCCCTCTTCTCGGCTCATGTCTTCATGCTGGAGAGCAGTTCTAGTAATGCTGAGGAGACTGGTGCTGGGGCCAACCAGCCAGATAAACCAGAGGAAGAGCCTCCTCTCTCTGTGATGGGCTGCAGTCGCCCATTGCCAGGATGCATGGTGCCCAGGACAGGAAGCCATTCACAGCCAGTGGAAGGTGATAATGAGCTCCTGCACTGAGTGTCAGTCAGCACTGCGCCCTGTCCTTGAAATCTGCGAGGATGTGTGGGTGTGTGCACAGGGTGGGTTCGGTGGCGCGATTTGGTGAGGCCATGTGTGGAGGTGCAAATGACAGCATTAGGCCACGACGGGTTATTAGTGACCTCTGCACCTCTAAATAGCCTCTACTCATGTGTTAGGAGCGGGTAAATGCAATTTTTGAAACAAAATTGTTAAATGAGATCAAATGGATGGTCTTCAATCTGTAATCAATATTTAAAGATATTTGACATTTTCCTGCATATTAGAAAGCTTATGATCCAATCACCGCATGTGCGACGTCGCTCTTGTTTCTGTGTGTGTATGTCATTTTCCTGACCTGGACCCCGATGACCTCTGTCTAGGGCCAGACTGCTGTGTCTTCAACACCATATATCAGATTAGCCATAAAATCCTGGCCTGGCCCCACTCTCTCTCTCCACACACTGGGAACTAATGAGAGATGCACTATCAGCTGCACAATGAAGCCACTCACCACCTCCAGTGGAGTATGCTGGGTAATAAAGAGGGGAGGGGTGTTGAGGACAATTTGATCCCTTACAAGAAGTATATTACCACTTCAGCTGCCGTGCCCATGCGGCGTCCATTTTACCTGTATCAAGGTAGATGGTAAACGCACAGGCTCATTTTCCAGGTGAGAAGAGGTTCTGCACAGGGACTTGAGTACTTCGCGCTAATTTCACAGATATTTCACAGGAGCTCAGGAGAACATTTTTGTGTTGCAGTGGTGTTTCAGGAGATTAGGAGAAAAGAGTCTCTGCCTGGCTGCGGAGGAGCTTTCTTCGTTGTCTGCAGGGGGAAAATGAGACAGGGTTGAGGCAAGTCAGGGACAGGAAGATTAAACAAAGGTGCTGTATTGGTGAGGAAGCTAATCAGAGACAGCCTGGGAGGGACAAGTACTGTCACACACACACACACACGCACACACACACACACACACACACACACACGACACTAGTCTTTTTTCGATGAAGTTGCACAAATCTAATGTAAAGCCAAAGGGTCACATTCAACTCTAGGTGTATGTGGGTAATGGTGAATGTGTGTGTTTACTGTCCATAACATATGTTTATTGTCATGTAATAAATCTTTATGTTAACAGTAATTTCTACTATCAGTCCGTCCATGGTCAGTAAAATTGTTGTAAAGGCCTTACGCCTCGTCTTTACTTCAGCATCAGTTTGCTATAAGGTGTAAAATCTGCATGATGGATATGTAGATGCTTTTTAAAAGCACAGACAGCCATATGCAAGTCCACACAGTGTCTGTTCACTAAAAGGTTTCAGGGAAATGATGCAGGGTCATAGGGTGCTGAGATGAAAGCTAGATGTAATACATGTAATGTGATTTTAAAATTTGAAGATTATTACAGTGAAGTTTGTAAGTAGTGCCACTTATGAATTCCTAGAGAATTCTATTTGAGAGGAGGACTGGATATCAAACTCAATACTTTTTCAGTAATGACCGAAATGTGTCTGTAGTATTAAAACTGTCAGTGATCAAAAGTTGGCAGTGAATGCTTACTCAGATCCTTGGACTTGTTTGCTTATTTTATGAAATTAGATATTTCCATATCTAAATCAGGAAACGTATGCCTAATTGTAGACAATATTTTTAGGCTATTTTTTAACAGTGATGCATTAAGCAGTTTGGGGTCAAAATATATTTTTATTCTCTAAAATAATGTGTAAAAAAGTATTTTTTGGTATTGGAAACACAGGTTATTGGCACTGATAGTGAAAAAACTCAAACGATACCCAGCTCTAGTTAAAGACCAGTGTCGTAGTTGTGTCTGCAGTGTTTATGCTATGACACTAGTCTGAGATGTTGACAGTGAGATAGTGACTTACCTTACCTGACACTCATCTCTTTTGCACACAAACGCACGCACACATTGTGTATTGATGGGTGCTCCTCTGGTCAGTGCATTGCATGTTGCTGACGCTTAAAAAAAAAAGAACCTCCGCCTAGATAAATAATAGAGCCAAAGAGGCTTTCTCCTGTCGCTCCATGCCATCAACTCCAAACACCAAAGTTGACAACTCAGCTGTAAGGTGTCCATTATCTGCTGTGGAAACAAGAGTTGAGCAGGCTCATCCCGTAGGGGCCACACATGTTAAAGCTTGGAATAACGTCCCTAGGCCCCTCTGACAGCTCACTTCTTTCTGTGCCCTTTAGAGTCACAGCTAAAGGAAGGCGAATGCAGCAGACCCATATATATTAATATCCTCCTCTGCTCAATGTCATGTTTATCAGTCAAGGTTGTGATTAGGATGAACTATGATCAGGTATGTTTCAAAACCCCTCTACTGCAAACACATAAAGACACACATAGCTCTCTTTCCCATCAGTTAGGTACCCCCACCCTCACACACACACACACACACACACCTTCACTTTCACCTGTGAGGAGCCATTGATCAGGTGAGACCAGCCAGTCATCTCAGCCGTTAGCAGCCTAGCTATTACAGTGAAGTTTGCAAGTAGTGACCCTTATGAATCCCTAGAGAATTCTATTTTCAAAGTCCATCGTCTTCCCAGGGAAAACGCGATCTGATGCACTGATCTATACAGCTCTTTAGTCATTTACTGCTGGCTCTGATGTCCCTGTAGCATTTTGATATGATGATATAATTCCTTTTGGAAGATAACTGTTGGTCTCTCAAATGAAATCTAACAATTGTAGCTGCCACATTGGTTTGTCTGAATGTAAAGTGAAGCTTCATGTTTTTACTGGACAGAACAACAGCGCTGCCTTCAAGGCTCTATATGTACAGATCTCACCACATTTCACTAAATATAAATGTATTAACATGAACAGATCAATCTACATTAAATTTTGTTTTATTTTATTAAGATTCATGACAGTCTAGATTCTGCTGCTGTTCCAATTGCAGAATGATCGTAGTGCATCCTCCCGTCCTCAGAAGTTTGTACTCCTGAGTTGAACTTGCCAGGTTCGAACTAGCAAGTACGCAAGTCCGAACTTGGCGTTCTTGGTATTGAGAAAGACCCTATGTCAAATTAGCTTCAGTCAAAGCCCAGCACACCTCCTGGGGGCTTGGTCGCCACATGTCGCCAATTCATGTATCTGTCGTTTCAAATTAAAACCCTCTAGCGTTCCATACACGGTCCAGACATATACTAGGTTTTGACCTAGTCTTGTTCTAATATCTTCTGGCATTATAACAGTAGCTCATAATGAGTTCTGATAAATTAAAGGTTGTATTGTTCGGCTGCCATGGCTGTCCTTGATCAGGATGCCAATTACGGAGGGTAATTTTCCTACTCTCCCCTTTTCTTCCATATGTTCCTAACAAAAGGAGGTTTCTGCAGGGTGGATCAAGTTGACACATGGTGACAGATTCTTTTATAAGTCTTTTTTTTCCCAATAATATTTCAATGTTATGATGGCACTTTCTGCATTTTTAATAAATCCTACCCCCATTTTGTGTTCTTTCTTTAGGGGTAAAGTACAAAATACTGCTTCTTTGACTCAATTGAAGATGTCACCCAAGAATCTTTAACGTGAATAGAATAGTTTTGACTCTCCCTATGAGAAATGACAGATGAGGGCACAGTCTATCTTTATTTGTGTAGATGTAGTCAGACAAGTATGCCTCTCCCCTAACTAGTGCAAGTCTAAAAATAAGTAAATAAAACTAACATGCTCGGAGGCAGGTGAAGGGAGGGAAACCTCTGCTTTTTTCCATAAACAATATATGAGGTGCTTTTTGCAAGTCAAATCCTTAAAGATTTACTGCTGGCTCCGCTCTCAGTGCTTTTTAAAGAGCAAGACAGCATGCAACAGAAATGCTGGGAAACCTAGGGTGAGGTTGGCAAATAGAAAATGAAGCACAAAATAATGGTTAATGGATAATATTTAACTTGAAGATTGCAAACATCTCCCTGCCCCCCTTTGTCTACAGTCTTTTTTACAAGATTTAGCAGATGTTCACATCCACAACTTCTACTTTGGGAATGCTCAAATCTGTGTTGTCTTCACTGGACAGCATGGAATCACCCAGAGTCTGTGTGAGAGAATGGCCAGTAATTAAGGTCCTCAGATTCCCACTGCATGTTATTGCTTTAACAATCTCCAGGGTAAGATGCTTTTTGACTGCTGGTTGTGCAGTGACCTGTGCACATCAAGCTTTTCTCTGTTTATTGGGTTGTCTTCTTTCCACACTAATGGCCATAGGGGGCTGAGTCCAGGCTTCACCTGACCACCGCTCACAAAGCTGGGTCTCTGGAACCGACAAGCGAACGGAAATCACATTAACCCAGCCCGAACCAAAAGAAAAGCCTACATACGCTTGCACAAACATTCTAAACAAAAAGAGGAGAATCTCACTGTTTTCCCCCTTCATCAGCAGCATGTGTCAGTTTGGTTCATTGTTGTTTACTGGTGTTTCATGAAGGCCGTCTGCCACCCACACCTCCTTCCAGAGGGCAGTAGACAGGCACCTTGTGAGGACACTACAGGGCTGAAGATGTAAAAAACCCTGTGGGTAATGACAGTGCTTGACCTCTTTAGACTATGAATAGTTGTAATGGTGAGGGGATCGTTTAAAGGATTTGGTTCGTCATTTATCTACTTTAGTTTTTCAATCAGGTCAAATGATCTGATGGCTGTTTCCACGTCCGGTAAGAATCTAGGCTAGTGCAGTCTGGCACATCACATCCTGCCTGTGGGCTTATAGGGGAAGAATTGAAGGTGAATTAAAGCTAAATTAGTTATCACCGCCGTCATCTACTGGCAAGATTTTTTTTTCTTGTAAAGATTGTGGTTGAGTTTTTTAGGTGAGTCTCCATGTCTCTCATCTTTCATCTGCGTGCACAGCTCTGTGTCCAGGAGGCATCTAGACTCATTTCTTTTCTACCCTTTACATTGCACCTCATCATAAACTCCCCCCGACTCGACAATGCTGTGGAGAATAAATCGACCATATTTCAGCACTGATGCTCCCTGCCCATTCCCAGTCCTTCAGAGGGGAGGGCAGTAGCCCTGGCAGTTTGTTGTTTTTATTTAATCGTCCCACTTCCATGTCATATTTTCTCTCTTTAATTGATGCCCATGCCTGTGTTGTTGCCCAGTGCACCATTGAGAGGATGCTTTCTCCAAACAGGCCCTTATCTTGCTCTAATAGGCCTGGCACTCCTCTGAGGCCTTCAGCTGTGTCAGGCCACTGCTGCCTCGCTGCGCCTCCGGTTTGAACTGTTGCCGTGTTGCCCATTAGTTCTCTCTCCAGGCCTCACTATTCCCTGTGCTCATCCCTCTGCCACCCCACCCCCCACAGCCCCACAGCCTTCCCAGACCTATCTTTCACCTCTGCCTGCTCTACTCCCCACACCCCAATGTTTCATCAACTTTAATATGAGCATGCTTTCACAGTAAACATTTTTCTTCTCATTTTTCTCAGCAGCTCCCCTCCGCAGGTTTGTTCCTGTCTAGGTAATTTGTGTGTTTTGGAGGTACTTTAGGCCATGTGCCACCCATCACATCCTGCCCTCTACAGGAGGTCTCTTTGATAAAGCCAGTGTGTTGGGTGCATGATTGCATCCTACATTACATTTAGGTGACATGAGATTTGTATTTATATGACTTTTCAGCATATGTGAATGTGTATGTGTATGCTTATGTGTGAAAGCCATTGGCTCCGTTTGTGCACAAGTTGGACACAAAGATATACAAGGAAATCTGAAGTGTAAAATGTATGGTACTGGACGTGCGGGCCATGTTTGAATCAGAGCCTCTGCACGCATTGATAGATTGGCAAAGCAGTTTGTTCTACCAAATTTAACAATGATATATCATTATCACAACTTCGGGGGAAATCTATAAAATCAATGGGCCTGCCGGTGGAGCAGGATTAGTATTACTAACACGCTGAGAGAGTGTTAAAGTGCCCGAGTATGGATCCCAGTTGTGGCTTGGATCAATGGCATTTGTGGACACTAAGCTCAATAACAAGCCATCCAAGAACTGGTTAGAAGAAGAAAGAAATAGATGTGAAAAGCAAATTTGCTGGTAGAGAAGCTAATATCCTGTGCGCGCCTGGCTGAACATGAGCTGTGTAGCTGCTGGCGGGTGAAGAGGGAGTAGAGGGCAGGAGAGGAATAGATTCCACTGCTGAAAATGATACAGATACAAATGTAGCTGTCATTATTGATATTCCTCCATCATTGATATTGGCAGACAGGGATGAAGAATGTAAAATACATTGATCTCAAAGGGTGGGAAAAACGTATTGAGTGACACAATTCGATTTAGATATTGAGTGTTTTCAAAAACGGCAACTGATGCTGAAGAGGTTATTGAGAAAACTGCATAACGAATAGGTTTGAGATTTTCTTTTTTGAGGGAAAGATTCTCTTTCAGATAAGAATAATCATTGACATCCCTGTTTGAACAGGGCAGAGTGAGATGTAGAGCTCTCTTTGCATGGATGCTGCACGGCAGAAAAGCAAGAGGTGAGGCAAAGCCACCATAATTGGATCTGTAAAAGTCAAATTTCCTGTTTAGTGGTGAAGTCTTGAAGAGATGACAGAGAGTGTTGTTTTTAAAGGATTGGGATGTCTGGCCACAAGCACAGTGTTATTTCATAAAAGTAATGGCAGGCCCAACGAAAACACACATTTTCCTAAACTGTGAACAAGAGGATGCAAAAACACCAGTATCATATTGTTCCACAGTGGTTTTTATAGATATTAATTCAAATATTAATTTACTTTGATAAGGGTAATGATCACATAGGTAGGTATAATATGTTATGCTTTATTTTAGTGTTTTCCAAATGTGTGGACACAACGTCACAAATGTTGTTGTTATTAAAGGACCAGTGTGTAGGATTTAGGGGAATCTATTGGCAGAAATTGAATAATATTCATAAGTTTGTTTTCATTAGTGTATAATCACATGAAAATAAGAATTGTGTTTTCATTACCTTAGAATGAGCTCTTTATATATCTACATTGGGAGCAAGTCCTCTTCCATACAGTAGAACAAAATGGACAAATCAAACACTGGCTCTAGAGAGGACCTTCTGCTTTTTTTGCAGGTTTCCCAGCCACTGTAGGTTCTCCTCCATGCCTGGAAGTGGGGGAAGGGGTGGACGAGGGTATTCTGTTGGTTTCTGCGACCTCACCACTGGATGCCACTAAACCCTACACACAGCACCTTTAAAGTGTCAATGACACTATAATTACACATTTGACAACAGATTTTATGCAACAGATTTTATGCAAGGTTTGCAAAAGTAAAGTGTGAGGGAAGTGAACAGCATGTGCAGATCTCAAACAACAAACAAAACGAACAAACAATGTGTTAAAATATATTGGAGAAATGCTTCAAATTCAGATGACAGTGTCTCAGGGACAGCTTTCAGCCTCATAAGTGTGAAAAATACTGGGTGTGTAAAGTGTGTTAAATAAATGTCAATATATAATTTGTAGGTATCCTTTGACCCTGTCCACACACTTAGTACTACCGTATGATGACCCACCCCAAAGATGAGTAACTGACATGCAATTCAATACACTATACTGAGACAAAAGACACAGAGAGACGTAGAAAAATTGTTTTGGTAGAGTTATATTGTTATGTGTACATTGGCTCATGGTTGAAGCAATGTAAAGCAATGACCCTCGTTGCATTGTTCTAATGATGAGTTTTCTACTACTACCACACACACATTACTGCACACAAGCTATAGTTCTTATTTACAGGTAAAATCCATTTTCTTCATCTGCCAAGACACTCTAAGAGATAAACAGGACATTTTCTTTCTGTCAGTGAATCTGATTGCTTATGTGTTGTTGCTCTGTGATTGTACATCCAATAGTGGCCGGCTTTGGCTCCAGAAGTAACTGTTGGCAAGCAGGGAAAACTGTGATCAAACAACATCACTTCCCTAAGAACACAAGTGGGCCATCTATACAAAGGGCTGACGATAACAGCAAGACAACAACCCAACTTATTGGTTTGGAGGAAAATACAAAGGAGAGAATGATAGATTGAGCGGAAGGGGGAAAGAAGAGAGATTGTTCTTCTGCACATAAAATAAGGCCAGATACAAAAGGGAAAGAACAAGGTAAAAGGCAGATGAGATATTGTGCCAAGAGGGGGATGTGTGAAAAAATAAAACGTGAAATATGGACTTCTTCTGATGGGGACAGTTTGTTTTTACCTCTATTTTGACAGAGATGAGAGATAGATGGAGAGAGACACGAACAGGCCATAATTAAACAGGCTAATGAGTTTGTGGCTCTTTTGAAGACTGTTTTTAAATGGAGCCCTGGTTTTGTGGTTGAAAATCTTCTCTTTCAGAGATGTCAAAGAAGTTTCTGACAGAGCAGTTATCACAGCATGTCAAATTGCTCCAGCTCAAGAAATAATTTGGATTTTTTTTCTTTTCAAAGAGTGCTGCAAAACAAAAGCCCCCCCCCCCCCTAATTTGCCTTGGCAGGGTCCCTCTGGGTGGGGGGTCTGCATGGACAGAGAGGGCTTTGCCAGTGTATTATAGGATGAGGAGGGGTGAGATGAGTGAGTGTATGTGTGTGTGTATGTGTGTGTGTGTGTGTTGGAGGTGTGTACATCTGTGTGTGATGGGCCGGGGGGTGCGGTTGCGATGGTGGTGGGTTGGGTGGGTTGGGGGGGCGGTTGCAAGCAATTTTACCCAAAATGCTGCAATTGTCCCCAAGATTGAACAGTGCAGAGTGGTAACACTCATTTTCCAGTCTATTCATTATCTCCTCTGTATTTACTTATCTTTGTCTCAAAAGGAAAAAAAAATCAGTGTTAAAAAGGGGCCCTTTCATGTGGAGAGGGTTTTTTAACAGAGCTTTATGTTCTGACATGGTTGAGTTAAACTAAACTGTAGTTATGTTATGAAAGCAGTATGAATAGCAAATTAGTACTTTCTGCTTTTCATTGGTTTTATAAACTGTATTAGATCCCTGATTTTTTCAAATTACATTTCCCTGCAGTCTCGTATAATGCCTTCTTTTGGATGAAAATTCCAATTTTGTGGTGTCAAATTAGCTCAAAGAAAATTACACCATTATTCTGGGACAGAAATAATTATATACTGTTTTTACAACCTTTGCCATAAGAGTTTATGATTTTATTTCTCTTTGAAAATAAATCTCCTCATAAATGATTCATTCTTGGTGAGAGATCATCTGACAAGGAATAATAAACTAGTACTAGCTGAGGCGTATTTACATTCAAATAAATGCAGACAAAGGAAGTTCATATGAAAAGATATTTCTTCTGTGTTTACAACACAATAAAACATAGTTGTCATTGTCCCTCTCAATGACTGTCAAAGCTGATTTACAGATTTGTTTTTCTTGCATCTAAGAGTTTGACACAACGTCACTGCTGTGGATTCACCGAGAATTTCTTTCTGTGTCACTTAACTATACATGTAGATACTGTGTCTCTCTCTGATGCTAGGGTGAGGAAACTGCTTATTTTGTGCTGCTGCGTAAGTGTAAACTTCAGTAGTTCAGTGCTAGTTACACAGATTGCCAGCTGTGAACATCTTGCCAAATGATGTGATAAAAGCAGATCATTAATAACAGCTTACTTGAACAATTTAAAAAGTATGTATATATATATATTACATACCCTTAGCCAACTCAGCCTTATCATTACATCCACAAATAAGAAGGGAGCCAATTTGGAAGAAATCCAGATAGCAATTTACAAAACCTAAATCAAAGAGTGTAATGTCTTAAATGATGCATCAGGGAACAAATAAACATGAAAAAGTACTCACTAAGGGAAATATACTTGATTTGTAAGTAGAAGTTTGCAGCATTAAGGAAATTGCAGATTTTATTCAGTACATTCACAACAAATGTAGCAGATTCATGATAAAAATGAACCTATCTTTAAATTAATAAATCTTAAGAATGCTTCACACCACTGTGTAAACCCACCACAGGGCAGTTTGTGATATATATTAATTGAAAATAACCTTGACCTCTTATGCTAAAATGTGTGCACAAATATAATGAATCTAATTACAATTTCTTGCACTGTCACGTGTTGACACAGCTCAGTGGGTATAAGCTTCAATGTCAGGATGTTACAGTGTGCTTAGAAGGCCTTGATAAAGTAACACTGCTGCACTGCAGATACAATAAAGTCTGTAATAGAAATAGCTTGAGGAAACATCTCCTTAGGGGACACCTACAGCTCGTACCCAGTTCTTCAGGGGGAAAAAGTCCTATGAAGACAATTGAGCATAATGTTAATTCAAGCAGGCCATGAAGTCAAGCTCAGCTCACAAACCCAGTCTACATCAGCTGATTCCCTCCTATGCATTCAATTGGCAAATCTCATACAGGGCACCTTATTTAAGCCGCTTTAGTCTGCCTGCCTTTGCTGCTTCCTCTCCACCTTGCAACCTGCCTCCAACCCAGCTCCTCCTTTACATGCTGTGTCTGACTTAATCAATGTCATTTCTGTTGTCATTGTTACCTGCTCTGCTCTGTACCCAATGGGGGGTCTTCACTGCTGCTCTCCCTGCCTAAGACTTTCCATGTATACACATGGAAGGGCATGGAGGTCCCAGAACAGAGCCATACCACCAAATATAACTTGGAACTAAATATAACTTATAACTGAGATGAGTCTTTTTTTCTCCCCCCTTCCAACTTAATTACTGATATTTCTTTGTAATAGGTGCCTGATTTGAGGGTGATAATTAGGTGGGATATTGAAATGGGCCTCCAGGGGGCTCAAGTCTGGTGGATCAGGAGCAAGAAGATGAGGGGAGACACCATCTTTTCAAATTATTCTGGGGGGCCAGTGCTCCCAAGCAGCTTATGCAGCTAAGGCTTGGTAATTAAATTATAATTTAACCTGCTGAGGGTGGAGTGGCAGGACTGGACCAAGATGGGGGTGGAATGGCACTGACAGGATTTATACTTAATGAAATAATAAAGCAACACCAGCAAGGTATCTGGCAGTGAAGAAACAGACGCACTGCCACTTGGCTCTGTGTTTATCCACTCTTCAGAGTTGGGGGAAGGTTCAAAGCTAACGAGTGGCTCTCGCTCCATCTCTTGCTATGTTCTCTTGTTGAGTGCAAGTTAGTGTAGTGGGTGGCTCTGGATTTCCTTTTTATAGTTTTGTTTTTTTCATAGATATCTACAGTACTGTTTATGTTTGTGTGTGCAGTTTGTTTAGATTGCCCACATTGTTGCCTCCTCAAATTCAATAAATGATTCGTGATAAAGATATTATGTAATGTGTATAGGCAAGATGTAAACAGTGTACCACAGTTAATACTATATATAGCTGTTAATCTTGAATTTTGTCCATTAACAATATCTTATATAGACATAATTACAGAAAAGTAGTCAAAGATCACATGTATTTGTTTCTTTGGTTTGTGCTGATGACTGTGTTATTCTATATTTACTTTGCTGCATTTTGCCAAGGGGTTATGTTTCTTGGTTTGCATGCTAATTTTCTGTTGATTAATTAAAGTCTCTCCACAGGGTCCCTTAAAGTGCATGTAATTAAAAACCCACAAAGTATAGAATATCCACAAAATAACTGACTCTCAAACTTAAATAAACAGTAACTTGTGTTGAGACCAGCATTGGTTCAAAATAAATTGATGTGTTGGCTGGTTGGTATTGTACACAGGTCATTGCATTGAACAAAAGGATTGTCTGGATCCTCCTAATATTTTAAAATTTTACATAGTGCCAATATCTTCTTTCTATATGAATATATATATCCCCCTGGTACCCTGATCCTCACCATACTGAGATTATATACAGGCAGAATGCAGCTCACTCACAATCAGAAAGTCAGCTTGATATATTAATGTACAGCCATAATATAGCCACAGTGTGTTACAGGAACACAAGGAGAAGCCAAAAAAAGAATTAAACAGCAAGAACGTTAGTGAGAGTGAAACAGACAAAAAGATTTAAAGGGGGATGAGGTGGGGAGAAATATGGAATCCACCTTCCTCCATCTCTGCAGCTGTTAAGATGGATGCCTCACAGTGGAGGGAAGAACCATGCAGTGTTCCTATAGCTCTGCATTGCCGCAAGCTCATTACAACCCACTCCTCCGAAATCACTCCCACCCCCACCTGCCCCACTCTCACCACTCACCCGAGCCTAAATCTGCCCCCACCCCAGCCTCAGCCCCAGATCCAACCCCAGCCAGCATGACAGACAGGCCCAGTTAACAGTCCCTGTAAGCGGGGAAAGAAAGCCGAGCAGAGAGGTAAAATGACTGGACCGCAAATGACAGGTGTAGTTAAAATAGTGAGGCGCAGAAAGGCTTGAGGACAGAGAGCCGGGGCGGCACTGTAATAAGCAGGATGAAGGAGCTCAAGCATTGCCTGAGTTTTCCTCTCTCTTCCACTAACATCCTTCCTCAGGCAAACAAAGGGAAATAAGAGAAAGTAAACTTTTTCCTTCAGACACTTCCTCTCCTCATTCATTTTTTTTCTCTCTCATGTCAGTCCTGCCTTGCACCGCTTCTTTTAAGAAAAGCTAATGAAGCATTATTGACATAATGCAGGATATTTACAATATTTAAGAGTTTTAATAACATGCTGTGTGGCAAGGCTGCTTGAATTGTAAATGGGCAAGAGGAGGCCATTTTGTTTGGCCCCCTTTGGACTCATTTAGATGGACACAGGAGGGATTTGCCTCCACTGCTGATCTGCATCTATTTTCTATGCCTTTCATCCATTTTCTATGTTGCCTTTTTTTATCACCACCTCTCCATCAGATCCCATCCAGCCTCATGTTTAAAATAATCAGTTTTTTGCAGCATCTCCATGCTAGGCAGGGAGAGACAGGGGGGTTGAAGAGTGAATAGATTGGAAGTGTGTAAACGCCAGTCAGAAGGAGAGGAGACTCTACTGTTGTTTGATCAGAAAAGGACATTGTCTGTCCATCATCGCAAACCATCCTGTAACTAAGACTTTGCATGTGTTTTTCTTAACCATTTAGGTTGATTTGAAAGTGCAAAAATTAGTCATAAAAATGTTTAATATGGTTTAAGACAAATGTTATTGACAGTGTAGCTGCCACCGCTAGAGACTAGACTTTATTAAAGAAAATCTCTCTCTGAAAATTCAGGGGATCACGAAGGGGACCTTTAATATCTAAAGAAAATTTCAACCCATGAAAAATGACAACATTAGTAATATCAGCAAATGCCCCAAACCAACATATGTTTATGTTCAAGTGACAAAGGTCGATAATGGCCATAGGATTTCTGACTCTTGTCTGTCAGAAACAAAGGAGGACGTTGGATGTTGTTATAGAGCCAAAGTCCACAGAGGGAGTTCAGATGTTTGGATGGGTCAATAAATCCTCAGACTCTTTCCTTCCTACAGTCAGTGTTTCTTGTAACCATGACAAAGATCGTAACCACATGGTTATTATTATAACTATGACAATGAAAGTCTATAAAAAAGTCATAATCTTAGCCCAAATTGCAGTGTTTCCCTAACATTAACAATTTATTTTACCCAAAACCATGACATATCCCTAACCCTAACCAAGTCCTGTTTGTGTTTAACCAAAGCAGTGTAAGATAAACCGGTTTTATTTTAGTAGCAGTGATTTGTTTTTGAAGGCACAAGATAAATTGTCTTGGTGTTCTGGCTGTCAGATGAAAAAAAAAGCCTCTATATGTTCTTTCAGAAGAGCAGTTAAAAACAATGCATTTTGTCATTTAATTTAGAGGAAGCAAAAATCCATCTACTGGAGGAAAAGTCAGGGAATCACCAAAGTCATCAAGGTACATCGTCTTGGAGCCATGACTGTCTCTACAAAAAATTGTGCCAATCCGTCCAGTAGCTTTCAAGCTATTTAACTTTGTGCTACAGGAAAAGTCACCAATGTTATTCGAATTAATCCTCTAGAGACCTTGAATATCTGCAGCAATCCATACAGTTACCTACATTTGAATGATTTGTTACGTTATGGTTTTCTCCTCTTAGGGTGCAGTCTTTGTCTGATCAAACTCATTTTTTTCCTGTTTAAAATGATTGTGTCTCCCTCATCCTCCTCCTCCTGCCTGCCCTCCTTAACTTTGTTTCCACTGCCTATCTGATTGGTATTAACAGGATTATCAATGCTGCTGCCATAATTAGAAGTAATGCACCACAATTACTGATATGGATCAGGAGGATTAAACTTCATAATGTGGAGCTTGCTTCCAGGCAATAAATCTAATGCGTTTTGATCATATGGTCTTTGTTGATATCTACATGTCAGTATTTATAAAGCACTCTGCCACTATTTCCACAAGACTTATAATAACTGATAATTGTTGGCTCTCAACCTTCCTTAAGCCTCCCAGATACCGTAGGAGTGAACGAGTATTCTATGATGGCCTACGAGCTGACTGCAAATTGAGGTGATGCCAGACTCTTAATTACAGTACAATATTTGAGGTGTTTAATACTGTAGTTCATCTTTATTTAGTTGTATATTTAGAGGAGTTTGATAGTTGTTCCAGAAAGTGCCCCAAAAACGACGTAGGTTTAAATTGAAGTGACAGAAGCCCTCTAGTGGCCGTAGTAGTTAACAAAACAAAATGTTGCACTTTAAAGCAGGAAACCGCTGTTCGTCGTTTCATGTTTCCAACCACAAGTCAAAATTGGTTTTCATAAACCACGACCACAATCGCCCCGTAACCTTAACTTTGTGGTTATTATTTAACCAAGTCAACGAAAGTCCACTAACCTTAACGAAGCAGTTACTTTACAACCCGAACCAAGATTTTTCCTTAACCTTTAAAAAGTACTTATTTTGACCCACATCATGATCTTTCCCTAAATCTAACCAAAACCTAACCCTAGCATTGTCATATCATATAACAAGTATTTGCTGGACTACATGAAACAAGAAACATATTTTGTCATTTGAGACTTGTTGATTTAGAGTGGAGTGATAGAGATGGGAGAAATAGTAGGGTTATTGTTTGACATCAACTCCCAATGTCAAACAATAACATATCATACAGACCGATCATATAGACCCACTGAGCAACAGACTGCTCCCAGAGTCAAAAACACAATATTATACGCTGTAACATACTCGCATGTGTTCTAGCATTCGTTCTCCAGACTACATTAACCTGAATCACTGTAGGGCCTGCTGTTGCAGGGGCCCGCCATCTATGGACTCAGTATCACTGACATACACAGTGAGTGAAGAGTGTGGCCGCCATCTGGGGGAGCTAAATTTAGCGGGTCCCTGTACGGAAGATGAACATCTGTCTTTATCAGCAGTGGTTAACTCAGTACAGGAAACCCAGCACATGTAATTCATGCAATATTTAGATGAGAGGGTCAGAGTGCTCCTATGGGGATGGAGGCAGTCTCTGTTGCACAGACTGCATGATTGACCTGGGCCTGGTCTGTGGAGAGAGGTGCCAGCTCTGATCACTTAAAAGGACAAGACAGCACGCAGGAATGTCATGCTTTAACTCTCCCATCTGTTTATGTTGTGCCACTGACTGATAAAGCAAATGACACAGCAAAGCATCAGAGTTTAGAGGGTAAATGATGATGTTGAGATAAGCATCAGCTGTGATTGATATTGACATGAATTTGGTGGTAGTTTAATCTGCCAAAGGTGGTCATCGTCATCATGTTGTCAAATATTGGAGACATCCTCAGTTTTTCCAGATGTCTGAAATATCACCTTCGTTGACATGGTCTGAAATTAGTGGATTAGTGGAACCTTGGATAGATTTCTATGGTTGTACTGCCAAACTTTAAATCGAGAGCGGTGTTCTATAACATACTATTACTACTAACATATTTCAGTGCTGTGGAAACAGAGAAGCTGTGAACCAGATGTGTTTGATGTAAAAGTTTGAGGTTTGTTGGTACAGATTCCTCCCTGTCTGTCTCATATCTTAAAGGATTGGATGAATAATATTCCTATGACTAAAACATTGCAGAAACACACGTGCACACTTGCACAGATTACAGAATGTAATAAAACTTTGGTGTTATTTGGCTTTCTCTAGTTTCCAGTAGCATGTGCAGCTGTTGTTGGAGAGTACAATGCAGCTCTTATTTCTTTCTTCATATGGCTGCTGAACCGCCACCTCCTCTGCCATATTAAACACTCAGTCAGTGTTCACTCAGTATTTCTTGGCAACGGGCCTGTCTTTTCTTTGGGGTGTCACGCTGTAGCGTTGCTCTAACATTGCTCAAATCAAAGCGCAACAGAAGCAGTGAGAAAGAGGAAGGCTGAACAGACCTGAAGTCCTCCCAACACCCCACCCACACACATTCACGTGCACACATTCCCAGACACGAACATGCATTAAAAACACACAAGTACTGGCATGGATTCAGCTGAGACACACATAAAGCTGCAACATGAGGGCCACCTGCCTCTCTAGCTGTCTATCCATCTTCCTGTCACACTTAGAAGAGGAAGTACGCACATGCAGACTGATAAGCGCTTGGTTAGTTTGCATGTGTACATACTGGTTTCACTTAATGGAGAGTTTTTGAGTAATTATGTAATCGCTTTATGTGAGAAATGATTGGATACTAGGTGTGTTATTATCAACTGAGAAGAGTCCATTGAAATTCCATTATCTCTATTACATTTCAGTCTGTATACGACAGAGAACATGACCTTTGTCCTGACACTTAACTTTTACTGCACATATTATATAAACTTTTTTTTTCTCCTAGAGGGATGCAAGCTATGCTTAAGCAAACCGATAAGCTGACAAAATGGCTGCAGTCAATTTTTGGAAACAGTTCCAAAAAGCTCCCACAGGGGAGAGAAACTCCATCTTATTAAAGCAGTCATCCACTCACAGATATACAGTGATGATGTTTGCATAATAATTTTAAACAAAAATAATAATAAATAATAGCAAAAAAAATCATTCAGGAGCTGGGCTGAGCATTTTTTTCCCCTTTCTTGCTAAGTGATCTGCCACTGTGCAACAACCGCTCTATTCAAAATATAACATTATTTAGAAATAAAGCCAATAACCCGTTAAGATATATGAAACTCATTTGTAAAATGTTTGAGAAATTGCTGCCAGAGGGTTGTGGATTAATGTGGTCTCTTGTGCTGGTGCTGAAGATTCAAAAACAGGAGGAAAATATTTCACCATGAAACCATTTGCACACTTAAAGGGCACACGCACACGCGCACACACACACACACACACACACACACACACACACACACACACACACACATGCAATCACGCAGGCTTTGAAATGACACAATATAAAAACGCTGTCCTTCATGCTCACAGTGGATGTCTGATATTTCATCCTTGTTGTTTTATTAAAGATTTAAACAAGTTTACATCTCCAACACATACAAATTAGCCATTTTTTTCTGACACCCACTCGGGTCTAATGGGGAAGATATGGAGAGGAGAGGAGAGAGAGATGGAAAGAGAAAGTGAGATTGTGATGGTATATTATATTTCCACATGTGAATTTAATACATTAAAAAACACATTATTTAAAATTATCAGTGCTGAGGGAGGCAGTGTTACATTCTGTTGGATATGACTTTGGCAGAGGATATGTGAATTCTGTAAATAGCTCTGTCATTAGTACTGAGTAAATGAATATAAGAATCTCTTTGAGAATTGTTTGTCTCAATATACTTATAGTAGTAATGACAAATATATAATATTGCTTTAATGTATAGGTTCAGTCTGTCGTTTATTATCTGTGTTGGATAAATGAACCCCTGCTACCATCGTCTGTCTTATTTTTCATCCTGTAACTTGTCGATCAACTTCTTGCACTATTGTTTTATCTTCCGCATTTACTACGTTTAATTTCTTTGTCTGTAGGCATCTCTCATATCTGTGCTCCTCTGCATCCTCAAAGTCAATCGATTATCTCCAGGGCTGAGGTTCTGGCTCTCATCTGACGGGTTGGGTATCTATCCTTAGCTTTTTGACCTGGGCCAACCCCCGCCTCACCCTGTGGCGTCTTCCGAACTTTGATGGCAGCATCCATATCCATGTCACCCGTCTGACACTGTCCATCCTGCATCAATAAACGTTTGGGGAGGGCAGATTTTTCTAGGCTGAATAATTTATAGTGCATGATTAGAAACTCTATCCTGAGTGGAGGATCTTGTTGCTTGTATGTTTGTCTTGGATCTTTACAATAAAACATGACCCAGTCTGATTAGAATGTCCGGTGCCACAGATCTTGTTGGGTGTGTGTATTTGTGTGTGTGTGTGTGTGTGTGTGTCAGAGAGTGAGAGAGAGAGAAACAAGACAAGTGGATGCAGGGTTTCGCTTTGCTCTCAGTGGTGCTGGATGAGTAGACATAGTAAGGAAAACTATTCCTTATTGAGACTTTATATTCACTCATAATGTGAGTGTTTAATACTAAATCCTGTTGTCACATTGCTCAGTGTGATATTTTAGCCTTAATTATAGCTACATGAAATGTGACAGGCTCAATGAGCAGTTCTGTCTGATTTAGTGAATTACAGAAAAGTCGTTTTTTTCATATGTGTCAGCATTATGACATCATGCAATAAGTGTGACAGAATGACAAATAAGAAGTGCTTGTAAGATTGTGACAGTAACCTCAAAACATTCAAATGAAGAAGAGCTAATCAAATGAATTGGATATGTGAACTTAATGTAAATGGATGTTGGTTTTCATTGAGTGTGTTTTAGAGGCTATTACATAGAGTTCAGTAATTTATTTAGTTTATTTCAACAATTTATTAAAGTTGATCTTGCAGTAGCACACTTATCCGTTGGGGACAAAACTTAAAACGATTATCTTTTTCATTTAGAATAAACATCTATGCAAACAATTTGTGGTTATTTTTCTTATGATCCAGACACAGTCTAAACTTCAGCACAGAAAACATGATGCATTCTTCCCATTCCAGCACCCCATCAGTTTCACAAATTACAGAGAAATACTGCATGTTCAAAATCCTAAAACCTGTCAGCTTCTCACAGTTGATGAAGCAGATGTAAGGCAAGCGTCTGGCAGGCACTGTTGTCCTTCACTGGGGCCTGCTTCTCTTTGTGTTTCGGAGGGACAGTAGAGCGAGTGCATCATGAACTTCTCATCATACAGTAGCTATGAGTGTGTGTTTGGGGTGGGGAGGGGGTGTTATGTTCATTAGCACAGTCAAAATGCCTGAAGGCATAAGCAAAGGAGGAGTGAGTGAAGGAGAGTGGGGAGGGAGGGGGTGGCTTGTATGGAAATTGACCAGTGTGCTGTAACTGTTCATCTGGTGTAGGCCTTTGAAGTGAGCTGTTCAACACTGCAGCCGGCCTTGTTCTTGATAATTGCCTAAATGATCTCCATGGAGCGCTGGGTTGTGTTACAACTGAACTAATCCAGGGGCAACCCGCTGATTTGACAAGAGAGCTCTTCGCTATGTCAGCCTCCCCCCCCCTCGCCCAAACAACAGCCTATCTTCCATTCTGTTTCGTCTGTTTATTAGACTAACACAGCAGGGGGTGTCATGGTAGTGATGTGGGTTCTGGAGGCGTGGGGGGTTCTGTTTGTTGTAGGGATGATGGCCACTGTGCTCCCCAAGCTTAGCCACACGCTTAACCCGCACTCCTTGACATCACACCCTACGCTCGCCCCCATTGATATGTAAATGAGCAGCAGCCCTGTTTGCAAATGAGGGAGGAATAATTAGTCAGGAGCACTTAGCAACAACAACAATAATGCACGCGTCTGATCCAAGCTGAGCTGTTCTCTCTTTGTCATTTGAGCTGCTGCTGGCAATCAGACAAGGCCCCTCCATCCCCCCCACCCCCCCACACTCCAGCACCAGAGACACTGGTGGGTGGTGGGGCATCCACAACAAGTATAGTGTTTGGCCTTTTGGAGCCTCACCAGGGTTTAGGGAGCCAGTGGAGCATGGAGGCCAAGCAGAGCCCTAGGCCAAGAGCACAGAGTACAGAGCACAGCCTGGTTTGGAGACCTCTCCGGTATGCAGGGAGGTCAGAGCAGAGAGCGAACTGGAGAGGAAGTAATGTGGATACCCGGAGACCTGTGCTTTACAGGTCCTGGAGGAAGAAAGAGCACCGTCACACACACGTCCATGAAAAAGCTGAGCTTTAACAGGAAAAATTAAAGTTCAGTTCAATTTTCAGTGAGAAAAGTACTGCGTGTTTGTTTGTCAGAAAGGAATAGAGAAGGAGAACATGAGTAAGTAGCAGAGAAAGTTGATAAAAACAAAATGGCCGATGGCAGATGTAGAAAAAAAAAACCCCAAACAGCATCCATTTCGGGAATATGGCTCAGTATCTCGACTAGGAAAAATAGATTATTATGTCCAATTTACATACAGTGCTAGGGCTTCAAAGAGGCGAGTGTCATGTTAGTATTCCGGTGCCAGGCGTAATCAAGAGCCCCCCTCCCACTGTCCCAGGACAGGCCCAGTGGCAGGGTATCAGGTAGACTAAGGTCCCATATAAAAGCGGCCCCTATGAATTATAAATCATAGGCCACTGGAGCCACAGCCTGTGGGATACAGAGGGGGTAAGAGGGACTATATTCCCGGAACAAAGGACAGCTATGGGAGGGGATAAGGTGGAGGGGTGGTGGGGTGGTGTCATACAGTAAAAGTTAAAGAAGGACATACAATTTGCTGTCACTGATGTTGCTGTCTAACATAAGTAATATCTCTGTGGTAATGATATAATATTTTTAGGTAATAAGAAATTTAAGCAGTCTATCCATTATATTTATAGTCTTTTTTTTTTTTACACGTCTATTGTACTGTCATAGAAACAGCATATATTTCAGAATATTTTCTCCACCATTTTGTGTGTGCACATGTTCTACTTTATGCTTGTGTTCATGTGAAAAGACTTCTGAACCAGCTGGAGTCCTCTGGTCCTCCCCATTGGTCAGTGGGTTGTAGGCCTGGTTCAGTCAGAGGTGATTGAATAGAAATATTGTTTTTTTTTTTTTCCTTTTTTGGGGGTTGGGGGGGGGCATGCTGATGAAAGGTTGATTGATATGGTGTCAGGCGCTCTGTGATGGATTAAATTGTGTGTGCAGACGTTGTGGCCCTGGCCAGTCATGGCTGTTGCTGCCTTTTCCGTCAGCCACTGCTGCGGCAGCTTTAAGAAAATTTGATTTTCGCAGCTCAGAAACACACGGCAGCCCCTTTCTCTCCGCTGCCTGACTTCCATTTAGTTTGAGAGTGCACAAGTGATTCTTTATTGGATGAAATCTGCGCCGGATTGGATAAAGTGTTAGAGCGCTGAGCCATCTATCACTATCACCGCCCCAGCTCCAGTTTCATTTTAAAAGAAAAGAATGAAAGCAGAAAAAACAGAAAGGAAGAAGAAGAAAAACAGACAGCCATAGGATGTTGGAGATTTGAAAATTAACTGTGGCAAGGAAAAAAAAGATCTATCCTCCAACCACTAAGCCTGTTTCCTCTGTTGGAGGATACCAAGCTTTTCTCAGTAGAGATGCCTCCATGACTCACTAGTCTTTCAAGCTCTCCCATCTCTCTCCTCTCATAATATCTGCTGACCGGCTCAAGCCCACACCTGTTCACACCCTTTTCCACAGATACAGTCAGTTTAACATAGTGTTGGCTTTTTCTCCATATATGTACCAAAACACAAGTCTGACATCTTTTGATACTACTGCAAATATGGGCAATTATTTTATTGTGAGGTTTTAAGAAGAATTTTTCACACTGTTTAAGCAGGGATGTATGTTATTTTACCGTTGTAGCCTAAAACTGTATGACTACAGCAACATGATATACTTGACTTATGGTAGATACTGCATGACAAAACTGTAGTGTGGATTCTATTGAAGCAGCTGGTTCTTTGATGTTGCTCCTACAGCAACATTTTGAGTGTCTGGTCTCACTTTATAGACTTGAAATTTGCAATTCACCCACCTCCAATCCTTACATGCTTTCTTCTTTTCCTGTCATATTTTTCTCTCTTTTTTGGTATTCAGTATGTAGCTTGTGTCCATGCACAGCTTCAAAAGCTACCTTAATATAAAAATGCATCTAAAACAGAGATGATCCATTCATTCACTCCATTGTGTAAATATTACCTGCTTTCCGCTTGCAAAAGTCAAGCTGGACCAAAGCTTTTTTCCAGCCAAAGAAAGTATCAATAGTATTAATTCTATACACAAAAGCACTTGATGATAATTTAAAGTAGGTGTTCTGTATAAGAACTTTGCATTTGCATAGCTGTGACAGAAATATATTTATTCTGGATGTGACAGACCAGTTAAAGCAAATAAGTTGTTCAACTGTGGGTTTCTTTACAGCCAAGTCACCCTGCAGCCTTCTTTCCTCACCCATAGTGTGGAAAGTGTAGAGTGACAAAGTTCCTGACCCCACAAACAGCCACCTCAGTCACCCACCCTGACCTACATAAGTTTAGACTTACTCATCAGGCCTGCATCTCTAGTCCACTCTGGCCCATCCGAACACAGCTCAGTCTAATCCTGCGAATTAGTCAGACTTGTTTGTTTGCTCACATCTGACATTTCTCTTCCATTCATATTTAAACACTATCCCTTATGTCCCTCTGTCTGTCCATTAGTGCTCTGCTGTATAAAGCAAATGGCCATGAATTTACCTCAGGGCGATGCAGAAGAGAGCATCGGAAGGAAGGAAGAGTAGAAAAAAGAGCTTGGGGAGAAAAGGCGGCAGAAATCATGAAACTCCTATGTATTTCATTTCGTCTTACATAATTCATTTGGAGATGCATCTTGGATGATGTAAATCTGTTCAGAGGCACCCTCTATTCCAAGCCTTTACCCTTAAATGTCTCTGTGGTTGGAGTGTCCTGAGGCAGTTTGGACCCACCAGCCTGCCCCAGCCACAGCCTTAATAAATCATTATGGAGGCGAGCCGCTCTTATCAAGCTGGACAGAGACCTCTAATGAGCGCAGGGACCATGACTCCGCACAGCCCCAGAAATATTTTATTAAGAGAACATTTAAACACACACACTATTCAGGATGTATGACCACATTGGTGAGCCTCCTGTATCACATCTGCATCATAAATAGCAGGCCCGACACAGACCCAGTCTGTATGTGGGATCCACACATTGTTTAAATTCCCAGTGTTATGCAGCTAACACCATCTTCTAGTCTGACTTGTCCACTGGCCAAAGCTGAGAGCCCTCTATGGAGCGCTTGGATTATTTTGCGGATCCCAATGGCTCCTATGGGGCCTTATGACCTTTGCTCTTATGCTCTAGTTATGATGGCCCTTCAGAGAAGAGAACATACTCACAAGTCAGACTCAGGTCATCTCCTTGAATAATGGTCCTCTGCTTCTTTATGGCCATTGTGTGCTTTATGTATGACATAGACTAGACAGAATTATGAAAATCGACAAGCTACTGTGATGCAAACCTCGACCTGGAAACAATTCAGGATTTTGTCA